>CM074740.1:89856787-90461787 GCA_037367245.1 Phrynocephalus guinanensis | reverse complement strand
AACACAGAACAAATTAAAAACATATGCAAAAATATGTGTGAAAACAGCAGCATTCCTGTAGTTTTTTAAAAAAAAATCTTTGGTAGAAACACAACTTTATTTATTTATTTATTTAATACAGTGGTACCTTGTATAAAGGAATTAATTCATTCCAAATGAAATTCTGTTAAGCAAATTTTCCTTTACACAAATTTCCCATAGGAATTCAATGAAAGCAGAATAATCCCTAATCACAACCATTTTTATGTTGTACGGATTCGTCCCATAAACTATTATTTTAAGCAAATTTCCCCTATCGCCAGAATTTCTTATGTTGTATAGATTTTATGTTATACACACTGTTTGTTATACAAGGGTCCACTGTATATGCTCCCATTAGTGCCAAAACACCATTCTGTGCTATTTACAAACAGTTAAAACAAACTACACAGAACAATAAACACTAGCAACATAAATGCCAAACACATAGACTAAATTGCAAAAGGTCTGCATCCATGGACACATCTGTGTCTGCTGGCCATGACAAGTTGCCTCTATCCACTTCCTGGAGAAAGCTGCTGAGAAAGGCTTTTTAAAAATATTCCTACCAGATAATTGTGATGGCCCAGAGAGCAAATCTTTCCTCAAATAACTCAAAACTCAATGCATATAGGAGAATGTGGTCACTGAAATATATTTTTTCAAACCATCAACATATTTTAGTTTTTTACCAATACAGTGACCTCCGCCATTTCGCGGTTCAGGTACTGCGGTCCCAACTCCATCGTGGGATCACAGTACCTGCACCTCGGAGCCGCAGAGGGGGTGGCGGGGGGCAATCGGGTCGCTCCGCGCTGTCTCCCCACTGCTCCGAGAAGCCTCGGAGCTGCGGGGGTGGGGGTGGGGGGCGATCCGGTTGCTCCGCGCCGCCCCCCGTGCTCCTCCGAGAAGCCTCGGACAGGCACACGATCACCCCCCGCCCCCAGGCCCCAGCCCACCCACTTCCGCATATCACAGATTTTCATGCATCGCAGGTGGGGTGGATCCCTAACCCCCGCAATCGGCGGGGGGTGACTGTACAACCATAGCTTTGCTCACCCAATCTTAGAGCTCAGGGTAGTTTACACAATCCTTCTGTATATCCTCATAATAATCTTCAGAACAATCTCAGACACAATCTAGACAGACAATTTGAAAATGAATTCAGACCACTGACTGGCCTAAAATGGGGGATTTAATGCATTTCCAATGAAATATGTTCCCTCCAGAAAGGATTAATTTTTATTTAGATTTTCAAATGTGTTCAGGCCTATGGGAAACCAGTAGCCCTGCTCTACATACAGTTTTTTTTAAGTTCACTTATGAGAACACCACTGCTGCTCAGAACAGATAAAATTCATAAGTAGAGAGTTTTAATGTAGTAGCCCCCTCAGGCACTTTCATCCGGAAAAGACTGTAGACCTCGCCCCCTTCTGAGCCATTCCCTCCTCCTTGCACCACCGTGGCGATGTAAAGTGCCCCACTGGACAGCCACTGACATAGGTGAGTGAGAGCTATGCAGTGGCAGCAAGGGACTGGAAGGGAGAAGGGGGAAAACACAAATTCTCAATAGTAATATTTTATAAAGGTAGCTATGGGGGGATGAGTCACTAGCTATTACAAGTGCCTTGACTGACCCCCCCCCCGCTGCTCTACATACATGTATCAGTAGGAAACAAGTGCTAAAGACATTTATTTGTGAAATCTCAAACGCTCTATTAGCCAAAACTGATAGTATAAAGGTAGCATGGGGGATGATCATAGCTATTACAAGCCGAACCTGATGTGATGGTAAAGAATGGAACTGAGACATTAACTAATGAGGACAACAGTATCATCAATCAATTGACTCTTTCTGGTCACAAAGAGTGAGGCAATCCACTTATTCAAAACAAGAAAAAAATAAACATAGCATCATAGTTTGTCCTAAAGATATAACCTCTAAATTCACAAAAGTCTTAAATGCGGTTTTCTTCCTGCAAACATATTTGGTTTTCTGTTGTGTATGTATCTCTCACAAGGGTAGTGAGAAAAATAAATAAATGTGCACATCCCCTGGTTGATGCACATTGCCGAGTATCAAATATGGGTTTGAGTAGCTTTATAGGTGTAGGAAAGCTGACAAGAAGTTCAGGTGACAAATGAGGTATCTGTGTGATTTAAAGAGATTGGGGAAAATACATTTTCTTCATAAATAGATCAGTTTCATTTAAATAACCGGTGGAGGCTGCACACCCATATTATTATCTTCTAAACAGCATGCCTGTTAGAAGCCTAAAGTATCCCAGTGACTTTTTTTTTGGGGGGGGGGAAATATTAGTCTGCTTGGCCCAATCCCCCCCCCCCCCGCAGAGCAAGTTAAGTATAGAGTCAGAGATAATTTCAGAAGAGGTTTTATTATTACAGACTAGATGTGGGCACAAAATGGAAAAATAGTGCTTCATTTTCTTGCTCATTGCATTTCGTTTCATAATTAAATATTTTTAAATGCTCTGCATCTTTAACTTAATTCGTGTACTCCACATTACTAGCAAAAAGCTCAGAACAGTTTCCATGATTCCAAGAAGACCTCTAAATCAGACAATTTTACATGGTCAAATATTTTTAGATTCAAGAATAAGGCTTCATGAACATGGTGTTAGAACATTCTTTAGAAAAGCTGAAATTCTTTGAAGTATAAGCTAGCTCCGGTCTTTGACATATCAGGCAAAATGTTACAAAGGTAATTTTATCATCTCCATATGCTGTGGTATATAGTTCCTTAACACAGTGTGACCCCTCTTGTATGTTATCTAACCAGCCTGGTTTTATAGCTCGTCCATAACAGACTGCACTTCATTTATAAAGAGCTATACCAGCCTGTGACACCATTCTCGCTGCAGATCTCTACTCCATAACACTCTGGAAATGATCCTTCCAGATTCTAGTCAAGATGACATAGTAACTACTGCAGCTGCTCACACTTCATACAACACAGCAGAAGCACTGGCAGATACAGTATATATATATTTTCCAAGTGGCTATCCACAAAACAGAACTAAGTATTCATTTTCAGTTCTCAAGCAACCTCCTTAAATCAAGTCACATTTTGTTTTATCACCGCAAATGTTTCAGTTTCACCTTAGGAATTTCATTTCACAAATGATTTTATGGCTACCTTTTCAAATACTGTCTCATCCTTTCACATTTAGTGACATCACCGAGAAAATGTCCAACTTCCTTTCTTGATTTATAGAAACATTTATTTCACAAACTGCCCAGAGTAGCTTTCTTCTAGGTCAGTGGTTCTCAACCTGTGGATCCCCAGAGGTTCCTGGACTGCAACTCCCAGAAACCTCTTCCAGGACAGCGAGTGGTGGAGGCTTCTGGGAGTTGCAGTCAGGAACCTCTGGGGACCCACAGGTTGAGAACCACTGTCTAGATGGTCGCAGTATATAAAATCAATCAATCAATCAATCAAATCAATCAATTTAAATAGTTCTATTTTGTTACATATAGGAGTCAAGTATATTTTGTTAGGAAATGATCAAAGATTATATTTCTATTTGTAAGAATAATACAGATACACTAATGTATGTCACTGACTTCCTCCTGTGTGTGACTTTGTCTGGTATGAATAGTTTAATAGCATGTATAACAGGAAGAAAAGACATGATTTTAATCTGTAGGAGGCACCATCTATTTTAGCCTTTGTGTCTTTCTCTTCCTTGTTTTTAAGACAGCCTCTCTTGCTTCCTATCATATCAGCATGGAAGATCTTGGTCAAAAAGAAAGGGTATAGTGGCATGGGACCATGTTTCTTCTATGTCCAAACCTAGGTCTTTATCGGTGCTCATAGGCTTCCATCTTTGCTCAGAGCTTGATTGGCTATCACTTCTTCTCAGCTTCAGTTTCACTCTTTTACTTCTCCTCTTGTGCTTAAGTCATAACAGATGATTGTCTATGCTTATTTCAGATGAATCAGTTCCAAGTTGGTATCAAGACTGTGTTTGTGTTAAGATAAGCCCCAACATTAGACACTTGTAGATGGAAGCAAAAGGTGACATTGCTTTGCTGATCAGTTCATTGCTGTGTAAACATCTCCATTATCATTCTTTACTTATCATAGTACACTTTCATGAGTTACTCTGTTAGCATTTTGCCATTAGGGATCGGCCTTTTCTGTCTAAATGACAGAACTTCTCTTTCCTCCAATTCCTGTTCTTTTGACAACTGCTGAGAAAGCCTTTAAACTAGAGGTTCCCAAACTTTTCCACCCCACAGACCACTTGCCATTTTTTTTTTGTTTTCTGTAGACCCCCTGCCTGCCTAATATTGAATTTTCCTAAACGTATTAACTTCAAATGTGTTTTTGACAGCTGACACAGTGCTACTCACTTTGATAGGGGCTTTTGTAGCATTAAAAAAAAAAAAAAAAAAAACATGTACAATTTTTATTCATATCTTTATTGAAAAGATACAAAATGCAAGTAAATATTTGGATTTGGAATGAAACAAATAAGAACCTAGTAAAATTCTTACATAAAATTAATACACAAATAATGCTGTTAATGGGAGGGATGAACCTGATGCTCTGATAGCAATTGTTCAATATTTGGCTTCAAATTAGTGAGGTATAGTCTTAAATTTCCACATTCAGTGATCTGCAATCAATTTCTTTTTCTCTTAAGAAGATTGGCAACCATGAAAAAGGAAGGTGTAACATGAGAATTGTCTATAAAGAGGTTCTAGTTATTGTGCAAGTGCCAACTGTAGTATGTTAGCTAAAAGTGGATAAGCCCTTCCCCCATGCCTTCATTTGGGAGGACTCAAGAACAGGCCATTCCTTGGTTGGCACTGCGTACCTACTTGATACCACTCACTGCCACTCATCAGGGGTTTCCTGGTAAGCAGAATAGGTGCTCATTTACTTTGCTTTTATTCCACTGTCTTGTCCATTGTGATCCTACTCCTGCTCTTTTACCCTTGTGTTTCCCACAAAGAAACTGAATCAATGTCTTCAATGATTGATGCACCTGTCTCAAGAAACGTGGACACAAGGCAAAATCCCTCAAGGCTTTTCCAACTTTTCAAAAGGAAAGCAACACATATCGAGATTAGACTACTGTAATGCTTTTTACATGGGGCTGCCTTGGAAGTTAATGCAGAGGCTCTAGGTAGTGCAGAACTCTGTGACCAGATTAATAACGGGGTTGAGAAGATGCCAACATATCTCCCCAATACTGGCCACACTGCACTGGCTGCCAATTCGTTACTATGTTAATTTTGAGGTTCTAACATTGACATACAAAGCCCTAAATGGTTTGGGACCTTGTTATCTGTCAGACTGTCTCCTTCCGCAGAATTCTGCCATATCAACTGATCGTCTCAGGCAGGTCATTTGAGGTCCCCAATGCCGAAACAGTTCTGTGTAAATCAATAACAAGGGACCGGGCCTTTTTGGGTGCAGGTACTCATTTGTGGAACCAACGTCCTCTTGAGATACAATTGGCTCCCTCGCTGTTGGTCTTTAAAAAACATATGTAGATATGGCTATGTAGATCTGCTTTCTTTGGTCACTAATTACCTTTCTCACGATCTGCTTTCCAATCTTATTCTGTCTTTGCCGATCTTGCTTCTTGAATGTGTGTTTATGATTTTTATTGTGGATTCAGTTATGTATATTTTTGATTTGTTATGCTATTTTATATTGTATTTTGTTCTGTTTTGTTATGATGTAACTTTGCAAACTACCCAGAGTGGCCTAGCTGCTAGATGGTGTGGTATAAACAAACAAACAAACAAACAAACAAACAAACAACAACAACAACAACAACAACAACAACAACAACAACAACAACAACTTTCTGATAGCTACTCAAGCATATAATCCTAAATATGTTCGAATAAATTCTGGAAAGAATCAGGTGAATCATCTCATAAAGCACCTGGAGAGAGGCGTCTTACCAGAAACCCAATATGGTTCCCAAAAGGAACAAGGGATTGCTGACATTATTTTTGCCACTTAGCAACTATAAGAAAGGTGTCAAGAATCTCTTATCAGCCTTATCAACTAAAGGTTTTGACACACTATGCAGAGAAGTTTTTATGGAAAATCATGAAGAAATATGGATGTACCAAGAAATTCACACACACTGTTCAAAAATTCTATCATGCCATGCAAGCATATATGCGGTATTAGATGACACCATCCTCTCCAATCAGTTTCCTTTTCCAAAATGTGTAAAATAACGCTATATTTTTGCTTCAACTTTGTTCAGTCTTCTGCATTCTGCAATTATTTGGGATGCTTATAAGAAAGAAAACTCTGATGTCGACCTTCAGTATTGCACTGATGAAAAATTGTTCAGTTTACATTATTTGCAGTTGATAACGTCTTTCTCATTCTGCAGTACATGAGCTCTTTTTTTGCTGATGATCGCACTCTTAATACAACTGTATTTCTGCATATACAAGTAACTCTCTAGTCTCCTCTGCTTCTAACCATTTTGGCTATAAGATCAATAGTGATAGGACAGTGGTGATGTACCAGCCCGATTCAAGGAACCAGTTCTGAAAGCATGAACACCCCTTTCCTCCAATGGTTACATTTGTGTATCATACCAGCACTATCTCCTATTATATTCTAAATCTCAAGTGACCTCACAACTCTAAAGCTAACACTGCCTTTGGAAGACTTCAGACCTCTGTGTGGAAGTGATGTGGAATCAATCTTTCTGAACCTTTCTGATTTACACAGCAGAGGCCTAGACCATCTATCAATAGTGTGCAAGAAAGATCCAATCAATCTCATCTTACCCAACGTTATAAAATTCTCAATATCAAATTACAGGACAAAGTCCCTGACACCGAAGACCTGGAACCAAACTTAGATGACAAGCATTTTTTTTACAATACTGAAACAATGAAAACTTCAGTGGGCTGGCCGTGTCAATAGGAAATCAAATAGCTTTCTCCCAAAGCAAATATTCTATGGATAAATTATTTTTCTTGAGAACTTATTGCAGGTGCTTCATTATGTGTGGGTGGTGTATGGGTGGTCTCCTCAGTAAATGCTGTACACAGCTAAATAGCAATCCCCACAGGATAGACAACAGGATAATTGGGAGCATGCTGAACATACAAACAAAACAAAACAAAACAGGAGCCCTTCGCCAGAAAGGGGTGCAACAGCAGGATGGACTGATCTAAGCAGAAACACGTGGGAACACTGTAACTTGGTTTGCATGAAACGATACTAATGGTGAACCAAACAGCAGTCTATATACCTCTCTGGACTGGCCCCTGGAGAGCTTTTGTAGGTTATGCCGCTTGCCCAGAAGCAGATAGGCTATATACCAGGCATGCCCAGACTTCGGCCCTCCAGATGTTTTGGATAGCAACTCCCACAGTCCTTTGCCATTGAAAATCTAAGCTTAGAATTCTGGGAGTTGTGGTCCAAAACATCAGGAGGTCCGAAGATTGGACATGCCTGCTATATACGAAGCCTGCCCGCATTGAACAGTTTGTTTCCACAGATCAAATGAGCAGCCTCACTGTGTAATTTAAGCAGTTTAAATGTGTGTGTTTTCCTGTTGCATTTTGATCTCAAGGCATTCAGCTGGATGGAAAGAATGCTAGGATAATTTGAGACCTCTTTTAGCTATTTCACAAAATAATAATAATAATAATAATAGAGAATTACAGCCAAGACACACACCAAAAATGGATTTTGGGAGCCCAATTGGGAAAGTGCAGCAGTGCCTACATTAATCTTTCTCAACCAATACAGAAAATGATGATCTGCTAATAAAAGAAAGAGCAGCCACAAATTCTAGCAACTGACTGAAGCATCATAGGAAACACAGATCTGTGGCAGTAAATTTATTTCACACATATGCAGGGAAGGTAAGATTAGTGCCATTAAAAAAATCCACTTAATTACCAGTATCAAAGAAAATGTTATGTTGCTCTGTCTTACTGCTTAAGAAAGTAAGGCTGTGTATTCTTTACTTGAACATTAGTGTTACTGTTTAAATCAATCTAATATTGGATTAGGGAACGGGTCTTCCAGCCAAAGGATAATAAGATACGTTTAATTCCCAGTACTATTCATTTCAGAACTAAACCAATTATATTTGCCCAGCATTTTCTGGTTGCTTCCATGACTGGGAAGAATAGAATTGAATGAGTGAGACAGCAGTCACTTATGTTAAATCATAATTCCATCATTTTTATTGCTTCCCTATTTCCCTTTCTCTCTCCCCCAGGCTGAAAGAAACCTGCAATCATGAAGCAAAATAGAAGTTAAAAACAAAAGCAACACTTCCTGCCCTTTCATTCTCTTCACATGATTTCCAAAATGGGGGGAGGGGGAGTCAATCTTGAAGTAAGATGAATATAAAATAGAAAACAACCAGTACATCCAAAGTTGATAATAACAAGAAAACAAAAGGAGATGAAAGTTATGTTGGCTTAAGAATCAGGTCTACAGTATCTCCCTTTTTCTTGTTACTCATTTTTTGTCATTTGAGTGCAAAAATACACATGCATATTTTTCTATATTTCCTCTTTACATGCACTTTTCCATTCAGAACCAGTTCTATTGTTTTACAATGTATACTGTGGTTTCTTTATGCTTATGTTTTCAAACAGCTACAATAATGATCAATGTCCTTTTCTGTTTGCTGACTCCTAACAAGAAAATAGCGGAGGAATAAAAATTGAGACAGACCCCAGGGAGGAAGCAAACAGAGAAAGCTAACAGTAGTTTGACAGGTAATAAAGGAAGGTAATAAAGAAAGGGTGTAGTGGAGGAAGAGATAAAAGAGAAGGTGAGAGCAATGAGACAAAGCCAGAGGTTTCTATAGGAGTGGGCTTTCCCTGCATCCTTCAAGGCAGACAAGAAAGATGAAAGAGGAAAGGGCACACAGACAAGGAAATGGACAATCAGAAGAAAATAAAAAGGTGACAGTAACTATTGAAGGAAGAGACACTTAAGCAATGGTGTTTCCAGCATTTTTCTACTTGCATGAGAACAACACAGTTTATGAATGCAGCAAGTGAAAACTGGTTGCACTGCTGGGATGAAAAGTGAAAGATCTCAAGCAGTGGGTGGTCACAATTAAGGCTGTAGGAGAAGTGTAGACAGACAGAGCTCTTGAGCAGCAGCCGCAGCAGCCAAGAGAGGCAGAAGAACAGCAAGACAAAGAAGAGGAGGAAAATGCTGAGGAGAGAAAAAAGCAGAGTGGATGAAACACCATGGAAACCAGTCACAGGAACATCAACAAAAGGAGACGATATTCTTCACCAGAGAAGCTGTAAAACTGCCTTTAAATTCTTGAAGAAGAAACTGGCAAACAGCATTCAGAGGAAGACATACAGAGGGGCAGGATCTGCTCTTGAGTGCAGAACAGGCAACAATGTGCTCAGATTACGAGGACCCAGCCTTTGGCTGAATATCAGGAATAACTTCCTAAGTGATAGAGCCGTCTGGCAATGGAACCAAGAGATGGTGAGTGCTCCAACACTGGAGGCATTCAAGAGAAATTTGAACAACCACCTGGCAGATATCCTTTGATTTGTATTCCTGCTCAGACTGGGACCTTATAGGCTTCTTCCAACTTCACTATTTTACAATTCTATGAAGGCCCTGGGAAGACATAAGAAAGGATCAGCCAAGCAGAGTCACTGAACTCAAGGAGGAAGAGAAGAGTATTTGTAGTAGGACACTCCCTACTTGATTGGAACTGAAACATGTCAAAAAGATCCATGGACCCACCAGATATGTGATATCTCTGGAGGATGTATTAGGAATATGACAGGAGGTTTGCCTTCCATCATAAAACCTATGGATATGTATCCCCTTCTTTTCATCCAAATGAAAAGAAAAATCAAGAGGAGCTACCAAAACAAAAATCACTCTAGACTTTGAAGCCCTGGAAACGAAACGCTAGGACCAGATAGTCTTCTCCTTCAACATACTGGTACTCAGGAGTGTAATAAAATGGGAAAGCAAAATACTCAGGTGGACAACTGTGTATGAAGATGGTGGTGACATGAGTGATTTTGATGGTGGGACCATAGGCTACGCTTCATAGAAAATGGACTGCTGGCAAATGATGGACTACACAAGGACTGGGAAAATGTGTTTGTTCACAGTATGAAGCACCTCCTCAGGTTGGCCTTAAGCTGAATTGAAAGTAGGAGGAAGATGGAAGCTCAGAGTTAAAAATAAGGCTTATTATGCACAATAAAAGAATCACAGCAAGCAGCTGTAAAGGGGCCAAATAATAATCTTCATTAAAATGTACCAAGGAAGGGTGGCCACAAATTACACAATTTCCAATGTCTACATACAGATGCCAGGAGTATGGAAAATAAAAGAGAAGAACTTGAAATCTTAGTTCAGGAGACAAAATATTACTTAATAAGGATAATTGAAACTTGGTGGGATATCTCCCATGACTTTTTTTTAAAAAGGCAGTTTTAATAAGCTCAGGAGAAAGATGAGTAAGGTCTCATGGCAGGAGGTCCTTACAAGAAAAGGAGTCCAAGAATGTTGGGAGTTTCTTAAAAAGGAAATTCTCAAAGTAGAACTACAAATAATTCAGCATTAAAAAGTTGGAAAACAGCAAAAAAAAGCCCAATGTGGCTAATAATTTTCTCCTACAAAAAGTAGAAGAAACTAGAGGATTAGCTATCCTGTGTGAAAGTGTGCTGAATCACTGAGATTAAACTTTTATAAAAATATTATTTGCCTTGTCTGAAATGCCAATCAAAAAACCAAAAGTTTGTGTGCAGGCAATTTCTTGATCAGCACTTCAGACAGGTCGAAGAAAATATACGTATTTAAAAATAATTAGAGATGGGCCCAAAATGAATTTTTAATTTGTTTCATTATTCGCCATTTAGTTTGTTACGGAACAAAACGAATAGCAAACGGACTCATCAAACAAAAATGAAATGAAACAGAAATTTCCATTTCGTTTGCTTCGTTTTTTGTTTTCCATAGGAAAGGAATGGAAAAAAAGTTTTAAAAAAAAAAAAAAAAAATAAAAAAAAAAAAAAGCGCCAACCTGGCCTGCGGGCCAGCTGGTTGGTGCGATAAAGGAAAAAAATAAAAATATGTAAAAATGCACCGGCCTGCTGGCAAGCTAGTTGGCACGAGTTTAAAAAATAAAAAAAAATAAAAAGGCAAAAAAAAAAACAAATGAAAACCAAAATGATTTTTTTTAAAAAAAAATCATTTTAAACAAACAAAAAACAATTAAAAACAAAAAAACAAAATGAAATGCCATTTTGGCATTTTGTGCCCATCTCTAAAAATAATATAAGCAATGTAGCACATCAGAGATGGTCTAGCAGAGTAACAAGAATTTACTTGCCCTATCTACCATGGAGGAGCAGAGGAAGTGTTCAATCTGCCTTGGTCTTAGGCAGATTGATCCCAAGGGCAAGGTCCTACCAGGCTGAGGTGTGAATGGAACAGACAGGCTGTCATGGGAGTCCAAGATCAAGAAGCAAAGCAAAGGTATAGTAAACAGACTTCTAACAAAGAGACCTTGCATTCAATGCATATCTTAACTTATCAAGTTGTATGAAATATGTGATGGAAATTGAGAGAAATACTTTAAAGGAGGAAACATTTTTATTACTAAGACCGAACAAATAACATATTTTTCCATAAGACGCCCCCACTTTCCCAAACCATAATTACAGTTTTGCAACTGTCTCTCTTCAGCTTACTTCTGTGTATAAGATGACTCTCATTTTAAGTTTAACAATTTTAGACAAAATTATAGTGTTATACATTGTATAAGAACATAAGAACAGCTCTGCTGGAAGAGGCCACAGCCCATCCAGTCCAGCATTCTGTCTCACACAGTGACTCACCATTTGTTTCAGGGTATTCCCAAGCAGATGTCTTCACCTGCTTACAATTCCCTGCAAATGGCATTGAGAGATATCCTGCCTAGCTCTCCAACACAGAGGTTGTCCTTAGGCATCCATAATGATAGCCATTGATACACTTGTTATCCATGAATTTGCTTAATCCTTTCTTAAAGCTGTCAAGGCTGACAGCTGTCACCACTTCTTCTGCCAGGGAGTTCCACAGACCAGTGATCCTCTGGGTGAAAAAGTACTTTCTCTTATTTGTTTGAGATCTATCACCCAAAGGTTTCATAGAGTGCCCCCTAGTTCTAGTGTTGTGCAGTAGGGAAAATAGTTTTTCCTTATCTACATTGGCCACACTGTGTAGGATTTTATAAACTTCAATCAGGTCACCTCTTAGACACTGTCGTTCAAGAGTGAAGAGGCCCAGCCGTTGCAGCTTCAGATGGTAAGGAAGGTGTTCCAGTCCCCGAATCATTCTGGTTGCCCTCCTCTGCACTTTTTCCATTTCCATAATATCCTTCTGGATGTATGGTGACCAGAACTGTGTACAGTACTCCAGATGGGGCCTCACCATAGATTTATAAAGAGGCAAAATGACACTTGCTGACTTATTTTCTATACCCTTCCTAATGATCCCTAGCGTTGAGTTTCTTTTTTTTCACTGCTGCGGCACACTGGGTTGACACCTTCATTGAGCTGTCCACCAGGACACCAAGATCCCTTTCCTGGTTAGTTGCAGAGAGTGGACACTGTGGACGAGTACAACATCCTTTGGAATCAATACTGATCATGTCATATCCCTTTCCTATCCTATTTTTATATAGCAATAGAGAAACATTACTAGTGAAGGTTAGTGAGAAATTTTATTTCAGCACCGCACTGTGCCACCCCTGAAACTCCTGTTTACTAATATGCCTGTATGTATATAATTTTATAGTATTTATCCAAGGCTATAAGCTCAAAAGGCAGTAGGGAAAAGTTACTTACTATTTCGAGGCTTCTCCTCATCCATGCCTTCATCTTCATTTTCTGGGTCAATATCTTCTGCTTGAGTTATCCAGTCTAGGTAACCCTTCAGGTCCTCCTCCAGCTGTTGCTTCTCCCTCAACTTCTGAAAATCTCCTCGGGCTTTTGCCTTCTCTCTCTCTTTAGAAAACTCCCTGGGAAGAGCAAAGGGATACAAGGAATGGAATGGGAGAGGGGAAAGGAGGAGATGATAACCTTGAATTGCAGTGAAAATTGCCCATTAGAAGCGAACTGCCCGTGTTAATTTCAAATGATGGGATTCTCCGCTTGGGCGGACAGCTATACAGTAGCTGTTTTTTAAATCCTGTTCATATCATCTTTCCTTCTCAAGGCAAAGGAAAAAGAATCCTCATATTGTTTTTGTTCTCTGTACAATGCTTTAAGCAGGTTAACATTTGAAGGGCAATTCTAATACTTCAAATGTGTTTGAATGAATCCAGCTGTAAGAACCTAAGAATACAGTTTCCTACACTGAAGGCAAATACTCAAAACTACTGCATGGTCCAAGAAAACACTATCATCTGTCACCATGCAAGATTGTTCTTCCATTTTTAAATAATTTAAAATTAAGCACTGCAAGAAGCTGTACTTAATCAATTCTTCCAGGTTTAGAGCTTCTTGCAGTTCAATAGCCAATTATAAGGGAAAGATATCCATAAAGTAGATGAATAAATAATAAATACAAGTGTAGAAAAATGTTCTAAAAACCACAGCTTTGTTGCACACAGTTGTAACAGATGTATGGCAAGAAATCTGATCAAGAGTTATGGTGTTTTTCTCCTGCTAAGGGTTATATGAATATTAGGGCACAGAACACTGATCACACATTGTGAACAGTGTTTTATCAATAGAGCACCAACAAGCAGCAGAAAAATTTAATGTTACATATTTGTTCGGCATCTATCTAGGTAGCCTATCTAGGAAGCTGTTGCATACATATTTCCTCCAAATGTCAATTGGAAATAATGTCACCAAGATTATATTTACCGTATGTTGTTAGGCAGATTTTAAAAAGGCAAAACAAAACACAGCAATGTCTAAATATAATTGAACAAATTTCTAAAGCAGGATTCATGCCCAACACCAGGACAAGACTTTAGAAACTAAGTTTGTATTATCAAACCAGTGTCTCTCTAACAACTAAGGCAAATATTCTTCCCCTCCTGTTAACTGCAACTCTTTTAACTGGATATCCAGGGACAGAACCTAAAACTATATGCAAAATATGAGCTACTACTGTGCTAATGCAAATTAGACACAATTAGAAGTGCACATCCAGAAAACACACTTGATGAATTCTGCCACATGGCACCAACATACATTAGGGGTCTTTTTGTATATTTGCATATACAGTATCTTTGTACAGGAAGCCTCAGTTGTAATGGGCTTCTAAGATAATTTCTCCTCTTTATGACTGACACCTCCTGTCATCTACTGACTGGTTTCAAAAACGACTTCTACGCCACTACTGCAACAGCGAACTTTCAAATAGCAAAATATAAACATGGAAGCATGGCATCTTTGAACATCCAGGCATGTTCTGTCTCCAGGTTTCTACTAAAATATTGTTATTCCAGGGAACTCAATACACTTCCCTTTTCATAGTTAAATGAAGCTTAAATGAAGAAGGCATTAATTCAAAAGGAAAAGACTGAGACATAGCCATATCAGCCAGTAGAGATGGGCACGACCAGGAAAAATTACGTTTCGAGTTGTCGTGTGTCGGAGCCGGCCCGTTGCGGCTCATTTCCGTTTTTTGTGAAATTTTCCAAAAATTTGTCGTTTTGTTTGTCGGTTTTTCGTCTGTCGTTAGTACTGGTTTTGGGGGGGGGGCTCCTGGAGGCACCTCTCTGGGGTGGGTGCCTCCTCTGGCCCGCCATGAAGGGAAAGCGGGCTCCTGGAGGCACCTCTCTGGGGTGGGTGCCTCCTCTGGCCCGCTACAAAATGGCATGCATAGCCAATTGGATATGCATACCATTAAATTGCAGTTGCAGCAGGCAGAGGCACCTCTCTTTCAGGTGCCTCTGTGACTCACTGCCTGCGGTGCACTTGGGCTGGGGAACGAAGTGAGAGAGGACCCCTACAGGCGCCCTGTGACTCACTAAGAAGGGAAATGTACTTGCTGTAGTGCAATGCGACTACACATCTGGCTTAGTGGTTAGGGGTTAGTGCAAGGGCTAGGCTTAGGGTTACGGGTAAGGTTAGGGTGAGTTACTGGGGTGCACCTCTAGGTGCCTCTCTGACCCACTAAGAAGGACAGTGTACTGCTGTATGGGTTAGGATTAGGGTTCGGGTTCGGGCTAGGGTTAGTGGCTTTTTATGCCCGACTGGCACATCCCAGAAGTCTCGGTCAAAACCTGGCCAAGTGGCCATGCAATTGGTAGAATGGCTCCAAAAATTTGCATGGTCCACTCCCATGGCCAGCCCATCATTAATGCGCAGGTGTAAAAAAATAAAAATAAAAATAAAATAAAATAAAATCAATGGAGACGTTTTGTTGCAAGAAAAACCCACTGCTGCTACTGAAAAAATTCAGGCAGTTTTAAAATAGCCATTTTCGCATGTTTCTGTGGTGCTTTGGTGTGTTTTTTGGACCACGCGATTTCAAAATAAATATTGCGGTCGCCCCATTTTGGATCCCCCGCCCGCACCGCATGGCATGGCAAGTTGGTGAGACAACGAGGATGCGCAGCCCAGGAGAGGAGAGGGGGGGGGAGGCCGGGGACCCCCCCCCCCAGAAACCACCCTTCTGGTAGGTGCCCTCACTCAGGCAGGCATATTTTCGCCTGCTTTTTTGGCCGGGAATCGCTTTTTTTTATTTATTTTTTTAAAAAATTTTTTTCTCTGCCGCGCCGCTTGGCGAGTTGGCGACTTGACGAGGATGTGCACTTTGCGCAGCCCAGGAGAGGGGGGGAAGGCCGGGGACCCCCCCAGAAACCACCCCTCTGGTAGGTGCCCTCGCTCAGGCAGGCATATTTTTGCCTGCTTTTTTGGCCGGGAATCAGGTTTTTTTTAATTTTTAAAACTTTTTTTCTATGCCGCGCCGCTTGGCGAGTTGGCGTGGCGACTCGACGAGGATGCGCACTTTGCGCAGCCCAGGAAAGGAGGGGGAGGCCGGGGACCCCCCCCCCCAGAAACCACCCCTCTGGTAGGTGCCCTCAGGCAGGCATATTTTCGCCTGTTTTTTTGGCCGGGAATCGGGGTTTTTTTATTTTTAAAACTTTTTTCCTGTGCCGCTTGGCATCGCGCAATCGCTGCAATGCCAGGAACGACAACGACAAATCAGACCCAATTTTTCTTTAGTCGGTTCGAGTTTGAGTTCTGGCAGAGTAATTGTCATTCTTCGTTCCGTTACGTAACGGAAACGAGAAACGGAAACGAGAATTTCGCCAAGTCGTGCCCATGTCTATCAGCTAGTTATATTTAGTTAATCATTCCATTATATTCAGTCTTATTTTTTTTTACCATGATGTAACATGTACATGTATTACCCCCCCCCCTTTCTCAGATCATTTTAGAAGTGCAGTTTGATGTGCCACAATATAAATTCAAGGTAGGCAGCTTTTCAGGCCCAGAGGTGCTGGCTTCTGACAGACACATCCCAACCCAATTCTGTGGGCTTTTTCATGCAAAATAATTCCTTTTGAATTTCATTTTCCATCTTCCTCTTTGTAGAGTTGAGCAAAGTCTACTGACATTCAAAACTGATAATGGGAATATGTTGGATCGGACCCCATATATATGACCCAAGAAAAAGAATGGAAACAGTGATTCAGAAGCCTGTGTAAATATAAAAGAACACTCAAAATATTTTTCCTGGTACTGCTTACCCACTAAGTACACCGAGAACCAAGTTAAGTACAAAAAATGACCCTATGATGATTAGAGTAACAAAATAGATCCAGGGCCACTCCCTTCCTATGGCATCATTGACCTGGAAGAGTGGAACGATAATTAGTGAAGAAGATTCTGTTTTGAGCATTGCAAGGCTCCATCTGAAGGGAACATGAGTCACCACAATTTGGTCCAGCTGTTTGGTTTAGTCAAGCATGAAACAAATACTCTATGTTGCCTAGTCTAGATAGCTACCATCCATTCACAAATCAATTTTATTTTCAGAGTACTATTATATTGTAATGCAGTTGGCAAAATGGATATATTATTGACTGGAAAACCGTTACCAAACCATAAATACAACCTGTGAATTTGTTTGTGACAAACTTTTTTTTGTGGTGATGTGGAAGACCCTAATTATGGAGCCTTGCCCTGCTGCTGTATGAGGGACAAATATAATACCAAAACTAACAGCTTACCCGCTTAACACACCAAGAACCAGATTAAGAACGAAAAACGATCCAAAGATGACCAGACTGACAAAGTACACCCAGGGTAACTCATAGCCCATAGCGTCCTGCATCTGGAAAGATGGAGGATAGTTAGAAGACAGAGACAGCAAGCACAACTGATAAGGTAAAGAAGACAGAAGGTTTTCAAAAAATGGCTTTTTGCTGAAATATATGCTGGGATATGTTATACATTTTATCTACTTTTAACTTTGTTGAAGGACAAAGAGCTGTAAACAGATAACTAAAAGTAAAACCAGTTGAAGACTATAGGGACTTCTTACAAGCTTTTACTGACTTGTAAGTATAAAGGAAATTATTTCCCCCCAAATCACAAAGATAACCTTTTGATTGTTTAAGAAACAGTAGATGACTGCTGATTAGCTACATATGGCCTACCGACATGGTATTTTCACACTATGTACTTGTATGGCCAATAAATGGATTGGGGGGGGGGTAGAAGAATGGAAATCTTGACCTTTTTAATTTTAATATGTGGTTGAACTAATTGATACATTACAACTTCTTCACATTTCAATATTCTGAATGTCATAAATAACAATGTAACTAAATAAGTCATGGCCATGTTGAAAACATGAATCTCAGCTATCTGAATTAAGGAAATAGAATCTACAAAATGTCATATAAATTATGCATGGGCAAAAGGAAACATGGTAAAGAATTGCAAATAATTACTGAAATATAAATCCAGGACTTTATAACAAGAAACGTATCATTCAGGATGAGAGTAGCTGGCTTGTTGCTCCTAAAATTTTAGGACAGAGCACCTTCCTGCTCTTTTCACAATCTGGTACATCTCAGGGGTACAGTCTCAGTCGAAGTATGTGGACCACGAAGTACCACTGGTATAGAGCAAGGAAGATTTGCAGGCAAGATGATTACTGGCAAAACATTAACTTACTCTTATTGGATGAACCACCTTAAATCTATGCTTGGAGCAAAAAGACTCCAATCAGCTCCTTTGGGATGAGGACCACCCATCTGAAAGAAGGTTAGGAAGCGTTCAATTAATTTAAATACCCTGCCTGTCAGATGGTGACATCCTCCGGTTTACACGGCAGAAGCTATCCCAATGGAATTTCAGCCATAGTCTATCATTTCCTAATTGCCCTTCAGACGTGCTTGCCAGACTCATTGTAACAAATTGATTGACTGGACCCTGAACTCTGTCAGTAAGTTTTTTTAAATTGCTCCTTTTCATATTCAAAGTCAGTTTCAACTACTAATGGAAATTTTGTTGTTGAAAATTGGACTTGAACCATTCTGGGTGGAACTGGAACTGAACAAGCTTCAGTGTTTTATTTCCCATCAGTATCTCAAGAACTCAACTCATGGTCTCAGGAAATAGAACCTAAGCTCTTTCTCGCTATGTTACCAAGACCGTTGTTAGGTTGAGAGCATTACTGTCTTAATATTTGGCTATTCTGGGACTTCACTCACAAGGTGCCCTGATGTAGAAATGGAACAAAAAAGAAAATATCTAGATTTTCAGGGAGAAGTTCCTACTGTAAAACTTGCTCTGATTATAAATTCTTAAGATCACTTCTAATTTTTTTTTCATAGCAAGCACTTGAATCTTTTCAGCATACCAATAATGAATGCAAGGACTATGAGTAATTTCGAATGAAAGAGATTCTATCGCTATTGGAGTTAACCCATGCCACTGTTGACCTGTTCTTCCTATCAGGTAGTTCTTCCTGATGTTTAGTCAAAATCGTCTTGTAATTTGAATCCATCCATTCGAATCCTACCTTATAGAAAAAGCATATTATGTCTTCATATGATATACCAAGAGATGGGCACAGACTAGAAAAATGACCACCCAAAAAAACAACCCAGTTTATGCTGAACAACATATATTGAAGTTGTTCAGCATATGTTGTTCAGCATAAACCCTTCAAAGCCCAACTTATCATTTCAAAGCAGGTTGATGAATGGGAACAGTTTTTTTAACATGGCCCATCAACCAGATGAGATTCACCTAATCTCGTAGAGGTTATCACACATTTTACTAGCGTAGGCACAACAATGTCACAGAGGACCTACTCAAAAGTTTGCTAAAATCAAGGGACACCAGATCCACATTTCTTTGATTTTTCCAAGCTTGCAACTTAATCAACACAGAGAGATTACATCAGTCTAACATGACTTGTTTTCAAGAAATCCATGCCTGCTGTTAGTAATAACTAAGTTCTTATCCAAGTGCTTCAAAACTAATTCATTCATTATCTTTTTGGACACTTTTTCTGATATCAGAGTCAACCTGCGTAATCAGCAGTTGCTTAGATCTTTGAATGGCAAATGCAACAACATTTGTGCCAAAATGTGCAACATTACCCATTAAAATGTATATGCTGCTATGGCACCTACACTGAGAGAACTAATTCAGGTCAATAAAAGGGGAATTGTATCCAATGAAAGCTTCAAGTATAAGGAAAGTAATCAAGCATTTATTTAGGTCCCACAGTATGTTCTGAAGGTGTACAATGCAATAGAAGGAATATGGAATATGAATACATTTAATCCATTAATCTGTCTTTGTGTCTGTGACCATATTATCCCATAGCTTCACAGGTTTTCTAGAGATGACATAAATAATTTCAAAAATTTCCTGTTCTAACTTTACATTACCTAAACTTGTAGCAAACCAGTGGTTTGTACACAAAAAAGGATTTCTGTTATAGGAAACACATTTAGTCACTGAAGCCCTTCTACATAGTGTGAAAGGATGCATTTGAATAGACCACTGAATCAGTGAGGATTTGGTGAATCAAGACCGCCATAAATTCTAACGCTTTAAATGGGTATACTTTAATTATGACTTACTTTTGCATAAAGTCAGTTGCAACTAAACTTTGCCTATTTAAATCAATGGAACTGTGAAGGAGTTGACTCGCCAAACCTCACTGATTTAATTGACCTAATTGAATGCAACTTCCTGTACTAGACAACAGGATTGATTTATGGTGTTTTCTATCTATTACAAATACAATCATTTCAGTGAACACTGAAAACTGCTTTTCACTGGGTAGTCAACCTTCTCTGGGAAAGCCATAATACAGAAGAATTAATATTCTACTAGCAAGTCTGTGCATGCTCTGTGTAGACAGAATACAAATTCTGCAAACAAAGAATATGCATATTCTGCAGGGTACAGAATACAAGGTAACTAAATGTATACCTCTTTTCAAATATCTTACTCTAACCAATGAAAACCCAGCTTGAAACAGCTGCTCGCTGTTGTTGTTGTTGTTGTTGTTGTGTTGTTGTTGTTGTTGTTGTTGAGTCATTAAGTTGTGTCTGACTCTTCGTGATCCCATGAACCAGAGCATGCCAGGCCCTCCTGTCTCCCACTGCCTCCCGGAGTTTGGTCAAATCCATTTTTGGTTGCATTGATGACACCGTCCAACCATCTCATTCTCTGCCGTCCTCGTTTCCTTTTGCCTTCAATCTTTCCCAACTTCAGGGACTTTTCCAAAGAGTCCTCTCTCCTCATGAGGTGGCCAAAGTACTGAAGCCTCAGCTTCAAAATCAGTCCTTCCAGTGAACATTCAGGATAGATAGGTTTGATCTCCTTGCAGTCCAGGGGATGAGATATTATCTAGCAAAAGTCAAATATTCTAGACCTATCTTCTGAGATTTTTGGGATTCTGATTTCCAAATTATGCACTTGTGTGTTGAGATCACAGTACTGTGGAATGTATCTACTTCTTCCCACCTGCATTTGTTAGCTTGACTGAAATGTACTTGGGAGCAGGGTTACTTTCAGTTCAAGTGTAAATTTCATAGAATCATAGAATACTGTAGTGAAGTCTGAAGGGGCTTACAAGACCATCAAATCCAACCCCCCCCTCGATGCAGGAATTTATCCAGACAAAATCATGCTGGTTTTGTGTCCATTTTGCAAATGGACAAAGAAACTAAAGCTATCTAGGAATCAAGTCTCAGAATCTTTTTCGCTTAGTTCCACTATTGTTTAGTAATTCCTGAGAAACATCTTAAATTCTAGATAGAGATCTTGCTTGGGGAAGTTCTCAAGTCCACTCAAAGCAAGGAAAGCACTTCCCATGATAGCGGTTCTGACATTCCTCTGTCACTTTGGGAGTTCCTGCCTGGCTCTGAAACCTTATTTATGATACCATGAAAAATCAGGCTCCAAAACATTTATTCTAGCAAGATAAATTATAGGAACTATAATTATAGGAATACATTAAGAATGTAAATTAACTGGAAATATATGACTCCAGGAAGTGGCAGAACACCTGGATGAGAGGATAATCCCCAAGGTAAACTGTGCCTGAGGGACAGAAGATTGTCCCATTGTCTGGAGTTCCACATTCTCTGTCTCAGCCAGACTGGGCCCAGATGAACAATAGGACACCAATCTATGGAACACTGATTCAAGGATTTGGACCATCAAGAGCTTGATAGCACAGGAAATTGGATCATCAGGGCAACTGTGAACAATCACCCACCAATGCAGATTGAGGGAAACCTTGAACTGGTTTGTATGTATAAAAACTGATGTTAAACAAATGTTCAGGGCTCACTCACACCATCCAGGGTGAGACCACTGACTGTTATTTGGCTTGGCTTCAATAAATCAGACTTGAACAGTTCAGTGTTGGCACTTCCTTACTTTATTTGAATTTAATTATTGGGCACTGGTTCCAAGCCAAGCACGGACTCAAAATAATCTGTAAAAACTGGTAACATTTACATCTGATAGGGCTACCCCTCTGTGGTTTAGCTCCTTTCCTGCTTTTTTGTTGCCTGGACAGTGAGATTATATAATTTGTGATCTGATTAATCCTATGTCTAAATTTATCATTGTCTGCTGCTTCTGGTTAAACTCTTGGGATAAGCGATGAATGCTATATCTTTTACAACTACTAACATTTAAATAAGTGCTTCAATAGTGCCTTAAAACATTCATGCTCAAAAAATTTAACAAAATGTATAATATAAACAGTCTAGCCTAAAATTAGAATCTTGCTCCCTAATCTAAAGTATCTCCAATCTACTACTCACCTGTTAGATTTCCTTAATACTCTATCTATACTGAAAAAACTAAAGGTTTAAGAGTAGGCATTTACATCCAAATAAGTGCCACACTAAAAGCAGTATTCACATTTGGTTCTTCACATAGTTTTGACCAGCAACACCTTCAAAGCAATCTTGTTCTGTTTGCTTTATCTCCCAACAACCATTTGCTTGCTGTGTCATCTTTTTATTGAAGATTACCTCTTAGCCCACATTCCGCATGCTAAATATGCAGTCCAGGAACAAAATTAGCAATAGGTGCACATGCTTCTAAAGATGATTAGATTGTTAAAACAATGTGTGGTTTTGATAAAGCACCTCTTATCTATGACCAGATTTTTTTAAAAAAAATCACATTATTATGATCTCTATACTGTGCTTTTGAACCTATGCTTATGATGTTTTATCTACAGGATTATTCAAAAATAATTCATTATCACCAGGAAAACCTTGGAACAATTGTTCCAGGAGTGAGAGAAAAATAATTCATTATCACCAGGAAAACCTTGGAACAATTGTTCCAGGAGTGAGAGGTAGAATAATTGGAAAGGAGATTTCTAACAGAAAAGTCTCAGTATTCCTCTCAATCTAAAATTTCTAAGATATGGAAAGATACACCTGCTAAACTGATAGGATACCATTGTGAAACTGCTTTTTACACAATGTGCATTTACAAATACTGGATGAACTTATATAATTTTATTCCACAGGTTATATCTGCTTTCATTGTTTGAGAACCTTTGTTTGACTTAAAATATTATGCTTTCAGTCAACTACTGCATAAAGGCTTGAACTACCATATACAGTATTTCATATGTTATGTTTAATATCTAATTATCTGAGAGCCTAGAGGGAAATAAAACATGCATTTAAATGCTTACAGATCTAAAACTTTGGCTAGAATGCAATTTATGTTTGCCTGAGCTCTACATACCTCCCTTCAGTTAATTATAGCTAATTTAAGAAGTACTGAAGTACTGAAGCATGCTTTGGGGTGCAAGTAGGAAGTAAAGTTATCCTGAATCAGGATAAAGACCCTCACTTGAAAGTGTGGTCTGACATTTAGAACAATTCTAGCATCTAACTGTTCATGCAAGAATCAGTTGGTTTTGGGACAGGAAAACTATTTATTAGATTTTTATACCACCCACCTAGCAAATAGCTACTCTGGACTATTTATTTATTTATTTATTTATTTATTTATTTATTTATTTATTTATTGATTTATTTATTTATTTACCGCCTGTCTTCCAAAGGAAATCCGGGCAGTTTACAACCATCACAATTACATCACTAAAAAGCAGGTATAAAACTACCAGATATAGGACTATCACAAAATAATTTAAACACTCCAGAAATGGAGCTTGGAAAGATAATATTATTAACAGTAACTCCTCCGAGAGTGACTGGGGCTCCCAGCCGTGGGAGAGGAGAGAGGGGAAGCATGGGGCCACACTAGAGATTCAGCATGAAGGGCTTCATCGCGCTCCATGCCCAACTCTAGTCAGTGTCTTTTTCACAGTAGCACAACAGGATTTCTGACAGTACTTTTGAACCTATGTTAACTCCTTGCCATTAAATCAATAAGTTTTATTTTAGTGTTAATTGTGTCTGACCTGCACAATTCCCTAAAGGGCTTAGAAATGGCTTTGATCACACTGTGTATTTTTCTTGGGAGTCACCCTGGGCACTATTTCCTTTATTATTATTTTTAGTGGAAAGATTGCTTTCCTCACCAAATGGATTTTTAAAAATAAGATAGCTATAGGCTAAAAGGCTATTTACACAGGAGGGCTGGTTAAATTACCACGTCTCTGACTCTTGTCTTCTAACCTTGGTTATTTAAATATATTTTAATCTTTTAATGTCATTGGGAATTCACTCTAGAAAGAATAACATATTGCCTGTAAACATCAACATACAGTATAATTCAGGATGCAGAGTCCCCAATAAACCTTTCTGGTTTATTTTTATATGTACACTTATATGTTCTATTATTTAAAAACAAAACAAAAAAGATTTGTTGGCTAATTTACAACACTTCTTGAAGGCCAAACTAGATGTGGGTCCTTTTGAGGACAAAGGTGGGGTTAAAATATTTTAAATAAATAAATATTTTACAACATAGAAAGATGCAAGAGTCCTGAAAAGCACAGCGAGCAGATTGTGCATGACTTCCTGAGGAAGTTGCAATCCTAATGTTACTAACTTTATCTAATTCCAGCTCATTGCTATGTCCTGGCTAAAAGTGGATATATCCAATGCTCGCTGAAGCCTGGCTAATCTAAATCTAAGTCTATACTGGCTATACATGATTGAAAACAAATGACCGATTGGTTCACAACTGTTTTACAGCCTTGACCAATCTGGTCTAGTTTTTTTAGCATTCATAACAAGATAAGTAGGACTCCCCTATCCACCAATTCATTATCCACTGATTCAGTTATCCATGGTTGGCAGAGGAAAAATAAATAAATAATTCAGCAGCTGTAAAGCAAGCTACTGTTACAAAGAGCAGCTGTAAAGCAAGCTACTGTCATAAAACAGCAGCCGTAAAGCAAGCTACCGTCACAAACAACAGCTGTAAAGCAAGCTACTGTTGTAAAACAGCAGCTGTAAAGCAAGTTATTATCACAAAACAGCAGTTTGGGGGACATTTTTAGCGTTCTCTCTTATCCACAGTTTTCATTATCCATGGGAAGGCTTGGAACCAATCCCCAGCAGATACTGGGGTCCTACTATATACTCTGACAACAAACAACGTAAAAGAAGAAAGAGAAGGCAAGACATAATTTGGCTACTCAAGACATGTTCTCTGCCATATATTTTCTTATACTTTCCAACTCTTGCTTCATGCAAAGACCAGAAATTTTTTTCCTCCTTTATTTCGTAACAATGCAGCAATCTATAGGCTATCCAAGAACTTGACACTTCTTAGAAATTGCCTCATATATATTGCATTTTTCAGTCTATAAGAAGAACTCCACTTTCCCAACCCAAAATTACAGTTTCACAATCTCATGGTTATCTCCTCGGCTTACTTCCATGTATGATGACTCTCAATTTTAGTCTAACAACTTTAGAAAAAAGTATAGTCTTATACATGGAAAAAATACTGTAACAATTGGGGGGGGGGAGAACTAAGATGCAGGGATGTGCAAAATATACTACCAGATATACTAGTGACAAGTATCAATCATGCACCCACTTTATAATTTTACAATACAGGAAATATTTTGGCACTGATTCATGTAACCCGGAATCATCAACTTGGACAAAAGCCTGCATGATTTCAGGCAAACATTCCAAGTGTTCCAACATTTCCTAAAAGGACATGATAGGTAGAAAAATACAGAACTTTTTGTATGCAACAAGCCATGCCTCCTTTCCTGTACCACTCATGGCAGCTATGCGTATTTGTGTGCGAACATCTCTTCTGAACATTTCTTAAAAGAATAAACCCATTTTTCACAGCTGGAAAAAATTGTGTGAGGAATGCTGGATTGCATCAGTTAAGAAAAGAGTGAGGAAACAAAAAAAAGAATGGAATCAGAAAACAAAGAGAAGAGCAGGAATGTTAAATCCATTCTTCCCAAGCAGGACACTTCTCAGGAAATTCTCAGTTCATTGCACTGGCTTGTGTAAGAAGTAAACATCAATTGGGTAAACTGGGGTATTTCTTTTTTTTAAACCTGGAATAGCTCCAAGGATCCTCCTCCCTCCTCCCAAATCTCATTGTGCAAGGCAAGGAGAAACCAGAGGCTGTCAAATGTATTTTATATTATATATACCATAGGTGGGGTGATCATAGTGAAGATCGGGAATTTTCCCCTTTGGAGTTACCAACAGCCAATCTATTTCTAATTCTGCTACAGAAGATGCAATACCGTGTTTCCCTGAAAACAAGACACTGTCTTATATTTATTTTTTTCTGAAGAAGACACGCTAGGGTTTATTTTCAGGGGATGTCTTATAATATAGGGGATGCCATGTATAATATGCTTGAATGCCAGCCCTGCACACAACCATAGCCACACCCATCACTAGGTCTTATTATCAGGGTAAGGCTTATATTTAACAAATGCATAGAAATCCTGCTAGGGCTTATTTTTTGGGAAGGTCTTATTTTCGGGGAAACAGGGTATTAGTTATCTCGAGGCTGGGGATGGGGAGCCTGAAGGCCTGGCTATTAAGTTGCCCGAATAGTCTATGTTCATGTGGCCACTTTTTAAAAACCGTGCCTTAATTTTTTTAAAAAAAAGCTGAAGAGATTAAAATAAATTAGAACAATATAAATTAACACTTGAGGTTTTTTAATTCCCCCTGGTTGTCACTGCAGTTGCCTTGGAACTATGGCTTCTCACTAGCACAAAATATGGACGCACAAGAGTGTTTTCTTGTTGTTGTTGTCAGATAACTACTTGGAATTAATAAGGGATGACCGGCGTTCTTATTTATTTATTTTATATTATATATCCTCTTATATAATATCTTATATCCTCTTATATTCTTCTTCTTATCTTATATCTTCTTCCTTGGCTTTAATCATTGTTATATTCCACACACTTTCCACAATCTGCTATGATTATAGTTTTCCTCTTTCAAACCAACCAAAACAAAGCATACATTATTTTGGGGAAGAATAATATGGATAGTGAGCACACTGAATTCTATAAAAGAGATCATTCCCTTGTGTAGAAAGGCCATGCTAATTCAAGGCTATGCACACTTAAGAAAGCACAAACACAGCTGGTGAAAATTGTGGGGAGAGGGTTCTTATAACTTTTTGTTTTGTTATATCACGGTGTTCCTCATCACATCTTCCTCAATGGGCTGCAGAGGGAAAAAGCTCACAAAACATGTCAAGGCTGACAGCAAAGTAAATTATATCTATTGCCTGGTTTCCTCCCCAGTTTGATTTCCTGACAGGAGTTTCCAAGGCAACCGTGAGCTTCTGTTTAAAGCTTTTTTCCTGGAAGCTCCCGAGTGCAATTTCAAGTATGTTGGAGGATAGAAAGGAGTTTTACAGGTCAGTACATCTAAACCTCCTGTATCAGATCTGCAAGCTAGCTCCCTTGTTCCCTTGGGCTTTTAGTATCTTTCATCCACTCCACAACAGGGCCAGCTCAAAAGCACAAACAAAACTGCACCCCCCCAAAAAAAAGCATAAAAAATAAACCTATATTTTAATCTCAACTTTAAGATATTTCTCTCAGTATCCATCTCCAATAAAAATGTCAATTATGTTTTAAATACATAATTTTTAAGCATAATTTTAAAATTTTAAAAACATAATTTTTATGTTTTAAATACAGTGATGAGAATGGATTCAAACATAAGGTTAAGCCCATCTCCTAGTTACAGTTTTAGACTATGGTCTGCAGAAGTGGACTTATTGACAAAAGCTCACATTAAGATATAGCAGGTTGTCTTAAAGGTGCCAAAACATCTATGTCTTAGTTAGTTAGTTAGTTAGTTAGTTAGTTAGTTAGTTAGTTAGTTAGTTAGTTAGTTAGTTAGTTAGTTGTTGCTATTGTTGTCTTTGCATGATATCCTAGTTATAGGTGACCCATACTCTGAGAAAGGGGTGCCTCACCTTCGTATTCTGAATAAGGTCCTGTCTTGGTCTTATTGACATAATTCATTTTGACTACAGGGGCTCCACTTTCCACCAAAATCTTCCCTTTGAATTCAATGTAACAGGCAGTTTGGAAAGCATAAAGCAACTTAGCTGTAGAGTTTCAAAATTAAGTCAATAGGGAAACCTGTGAGTGCCAAGGATCCAGGGGTTCACAGTTCTAATGACTCAATGTGGTAGGAATGCAGCCCTCCAGCTGTAACACAGCTGGGAGAGAATGGCAATACTGCATGGGTAGGGATTGATATCACTTGTGCTTTTTGACCCTTTTCCCCTTGACATGATTAGCTGGTTAGATTAGCTCAAAAGGGAGAAGTCTGTGGAGACTCTCAGTTATCCAGGGGACTTCTTTTCTTGGGTGAGTAGCAACACGTTTTCGATCCCATAAGAAAGGAGGTCCAGTTGCCATGACTCAACTCCCAGATTAAGAGGAAGAAATGACAAAGCACTCTCAATCTGGAAAGAATCATTGTAGCTTGAAACAAGTTCAAGAGTGTAGTAGGACAATTTGTGTGGAGACTTGAGGGCCAACCTTGGCATATTTAGGGTTGCCACCTTCTAACAGTCAGATGGGGTGCACTTGTTGAACTATTAGATTGCTTGTAGTTGCAGTAACTTTGGTGAGAGGCAGCTGAGCCATAACCTGCCTCCACACCTGGCCATCTCTTCAGCTAATTTGGGCATGGTGATGGATCTAATTGGTAGGAGGGAGGGACATCATATTCACGCCACTCCCTGAGTAACAATGATCTTAAAAGATTGTGGGGGGTGAATCAACAGGAACATGTCTAGCTTCATGACGCAGTGTTCTCTCTCTTCACTTGCAGGGGCCACATTGTGGTCTGCTTCCATGCAGAAAATCCCATATCCTGTCATTCTGGGTTATCTGCCTAGCAAGGTACTGTTGGGGGAGCTGTATCAACTTGAAGAAGGCAAGCTGATTTTGCGAGCCATCCATGTTGAAGCTGTGTGTGTGTGTGTGTGTGTGTGTGTGTGTGTGTGTGTGTGTGTGTGTGTGTGTGTGTGTGTTTGCGTCGTTACAGTCGTGACCGACTCTTTGTGGTCCCATGTCCATGGAGTTTTCTTGGCAGGAATACTGGAGTGGCTTGCCAGTTCCTACTCCAGGCGCCTACAGCACCTGGTATTCCCTGGTGGTCGCCCATCCAAGTACTAACTAGGGGTGACCCTGCTTAGCTTCCGAAATTAGGTGAGATTGGATGTGCTCAGGGCATCAAGGCATGTTGAAGCTAAGGTAGCATAATAAATAAAACTTTGACCAATTGTGGTATTTTGTGTGGTTGTTTTCTTATTCTGGCCCAGTAATAAGCTCTGTTTGCACATTCCTATTTGTTAATGATATTGATTACTGATTTTATTTTAAGCTTTACCTCTGAAACTTGGTGTGCCCTTTGCAAAGTTTAATAAAGCACTTTTCCCACTGTAAGGCTACTTGATGATACAACACCTGTGTCAGGAAAACAAGAAAGCTTTATAAAATTGCTTTCTATATTACTCAAGATGAAGGACCAATCAAAACAGCTGCCCATCCAAAATCACCAGCACTGCTTGCTGTGCAAGTTATGGTTCTTAGTAACGCACCACATTTCTTCACTGTAAAAACATTTTATTCACAAGGACAGGTTGCTTAGAGAGGTAGCTTAATAATCTTTTTGGAACTGTTTAATGAATGTAAGTTAATTTCCCCCATGAAAGGTTTAGTTCTAGCCAACTCTACTTCAGCATCACCAGCCACTAAAATAAACATGGTTTAAATTCTGCAAACATTAATACATTATTGCCTGCCTCCATCTGTGCCATGCTTTGTCTTGTGCTAGTATGCTGGTTACTGTTATGACAAATACAACCTAGAGACATAGTCTTGTTTCAGAAAGGAAATGTGCTGGTTTTTTATGTTGTGAAAAATTATACTTTTTAAAGTGTAAAAATCTATAATTAGAGTGACTTTGCTTGTTAAATTTCATCCTTCTGTGTAAGAAGGAGAGTCCTCAGTTTAACTCCCCAGATCACTTAATATGGTGACGGTTTCTGATAATAGTAAAATGATCGTGAAATGTGCTTCTCACGTTAGTAAGAAATTATGCTGCCATATTAATTTGGAATACATAATACTTCACATGCAAAAGGCAACTGTCCTTAATATATGAATCAGCAAAAGCAAAAAGCATTAATGGAAGGTTAATGTTGAAGGGAGAAGTATGTAACAGTGAAAATGTCCTTTAGTTTAGTGTACACTCAGTATTAAGTTGAGATATACATGAGAGAAGAATGTATTGCATCCTACTTGTCACAGACTGATTTCACATACATACCCAATACAGGACATCCGTCCAGCCCTCCATGGTGATGCACTGAAATACAGTTAACATGGCAAAGGCGAAGTTATCGAAGTTGGTAATGCCATGCTTGGGACCTTCCCATCCTGGTCTACAGTCAGTGTCATTCTGACACTGCCGCCCATGTGCATAGGCAGGCGCACATGGAGAAGGTTCCTCTTCTGCAGGTGTATCTTAAGCAAAGGAAGCAGGAAAGAAAAATAGAATTGTTAAAATTAGTTTAAGTAACTTATTTGCTTTTGTTATTAATGGATCACCAGAAACCACTTCTGGGGACTCTGACATGCCCGGGAAGCCTGTTGGAGACCCTTTAGGGCAGCGCTAGGCCTCAAGTAAGTGTAGAAGCCCCCAGAGAGCTCCCCAAGTCCCGACCCAACCCTGCACCCGCATATCACAAATGTCAACAAGAAAACAAAAGTAGCAGTAAATAAGGATCAGTGTTCCAGCATTTTCCATCCTCAACAGTTGAGATGCTCTTCCTGATATCCTCTTTTGATTGTCATTATTATAAACAAGAAATAGTCTGTATGCATCCTACTGGTTTTACTGTAAAAATGAAAGTACAAGATAAAAATTTTGGGATGAGAATTCAAAAAGCCTTCTTCCAGACAGTTCTTCTCTACTGTCACATATGCATGTCACACATGGAAGAGTCTTTTGAGATTATTTTAACTGGCAAACAGGTTCAAATGGCAGCAAGTAATCTCTTAATTATCCCAACCCATGGTTCTTTATATCATAAGAACATAAGAAGAGCCAAGCTGGATCAGGCGAAAGGCCCATCTAGTCCAGCTTCCTGTACCCCACAGTGGCCCCGCCAAATGCCTCTGGGAGAGCATGAGACTAGATATCTGTCTCCAGATACTACTCCTCTGAAGTACCGTGGTTTTAAGCCTGGAGATTACACACCTCCATCATGGTTTGTAACCTGTGATGGACTTCTCCTCTCCTCCAGGAATCTGTCCAATTCCGTTTTGAAAATTTGAACGCATCCAGGCTAGATGCCATCACCACATATTGTGGCAGGAAGTTCCACAGACTAACAACACGAGTTCCACAGACTAACAACACGATATCTCATCTAAGGTAAAGGGGAGACATGAGGAAATCTCTCTGCAGCCTTCAGAACCATGTTGTTTAACACAGGAGTAGAGTGTGGACCTGCACAAATGACCTATCCAGCTCTCACTATAGGGATCTAATGTCACTATAGGGATCTAATGATTATAGGGTTCTACCCAGAAGAAAGAAAGGACATGTAACTGTTAAACCACCTTTAGTTTATTAACATGATAGGGTTGCTTTTTCTCCCTTCTAGAGGATATCTGGTATCTAATAAAGGTACTTAAGGTAGCAGAACTAATGTCAGTTGACTGTTGTTAGAACTGCCTTCTTTGATAGCAGCTGTTATATCAAAACAGGATACCCACCTTTTATTGATATCAAATGGTGCTACTAAGTAGAGCAAATCCTTTACCTGATAAGATTCCCGTTATATAACAAGTCTTGTGCATCTTCCCCATGAAAAGCTCAAGTCCAATGATGGCATAGATAATTATGACAAACAGCACCAGCAGAGCAATGTGCAACAAAGGAACCATGGCCTTGATAATGGAATTTAAAACCACCTGGAGGCCTGCAATGAAAAAGAAAAAAATGCATAAAAACAAATCCAGATATAATCCTTTACAGAAGACATACGTGTTTAGATACTTCGTTTTAATGCACATATAAATTATTTTCTTGAAACTCCTTTGGCATTTGTTCAAGTGACTAACACTTTACCTATTTTCTTTATCAAATGTGTTTACATGCCAGCAAATACCACATTAAACCCAACAAAACTGAAGAACCTAAACTACAAATCAAATCTTGTCAGCAGTTGTGTGTGTATTTTCCTTTACTACATAAAATGTTCTTTCACTAAACTAGACATTTTATAGTCAATCTGGATTCAATGTGGAAACTGATTCATCTTGCACAAAGACAGAAAATGCAGCAAAATCACTACTCGCAGAAAAGTCTTTGAACCAAAAGACCAGCTGGGTAAAATTTCACTGTTTGACCCATGTAAAAACAAGAATCAAGTTTTCTGCTTGCTAATCTAAACCATTATAAGAATTTTTCCTCCTTGCATGCCTTATCCTTGTCCCTAGTTTTAGCATGATCTCACAAATCTTTAATACTGATAAGTGTTCAAAATGTTTCGAAGCTTTTAAAATGTTTTATTGAATAGGTTTTTGCTTAAAATGGATCAAGATGCCACAAACAGACCACAGGAGCCTTGTGGTGCAGTGGTTGAACTGCTGTACTGCAGCCAAAAGTGTGGTCACTATGCAGGGTTCAATCCCAGGTAGCTATTTTATGGCTGATTCAGCCTTGCATCCTTCCATGATTGATAAACTAAAGGCCTTTTTACACGACCCCTAAGATCCGCTGGCCACTTAAATTCAGACCAGAGATCTTAGGGGTTCGTCGCTCTTCGGGCGTTCCCACCCCCCTCCGCACTTCCTGGTTGCTGGCTGCGTGAGGGGAGGGAGAAAAAGAGAAAGAAAAGCATGCCGCTCACCTCGTTCTGCCTCTCGTCTCTGTAAAAGTAGCTCTTAAAGGGGCGGGAGCCAAAAAGCAGCAAACAGAAGCGAGGAGAGCCCCGCACTCACTATCGTTGCACCGCATCAAAGATTTTTCACCTCCAGAGAGAAGGTACAAGAAAAGTGAGCTGGGTCGCGCTAAAGTGGGCGGGGTCGCACTTAATTGTCTGCAAACTCCAGAGCTGGTGGGGAAACATTTTTAAGCTCCGGAGCTTGCAGCCATTTGCAGCGGAGCTTAGGGGTCGTGTATAAACACCCTAAGTACCCAGCTCGATGCGGGGTGGGCAAAATGTAGCCTTCATAATTACTTGTAAACTGCCCAGAGAGTGCTTTAAGCACTACGGGGCAGTATACAAGCAGCACAGTTTGCTTTTTACTTGAAGATCAGTTCCTTCACAAATGGAGTTTTCACTAGTTCTGGAAAACTAGCTGCATTGTGGGAGATAACTGTATTATACAGATTTTGCAATTTTACTATAAATGCATTCATGTTTAGAGAGATTTATAAATAGAAGAGCTATCGCAAGAAACATTATGACTATATCATAGAGCAGTGTTGGCGAACCTATGGCATGGGTGCCAAAGGTGACACTTGGAGCCCTTTCTGTGGGCACCCAACATTCACAGTCACCTGTATTCAGGTTAAATTGCTGAATTGGCACTTTGAGGAAAAAATAGTGGGTTTTGAATTGCAGTTTGGGCACTCGGTCTCTAAAAGGTTCACCATCACTGTCATAGAGACTATCCAAAAGTTGAGTCATGGCAACTGGACTTCTTTTCTTTTGAGATTGAAATGTTTCACTACTCATCCAAGCAGCTTCGTCAGATCTCACCTGGATTGCTGAGAATTTTCACATACTATAGAGACTGCTGAAAGGGGCATCACTATAACTCTCAGAAATAGCCAACAGTTACAAACTTTGTTTTTGTTTTCTGTAATTCTTTTGGTGCAGATTTAGTCCTTAATGTAACAAGTTGAGTTCCTATTCAGAGTCAACATAAAAAAGTGAATTTAGAAAAATTAGTTCTTTTAAAATATTACCTTAGGCCACTGTTAGTTTATGATACTTATATTTAATAAATATCTTCTAATATATTATATATTTATTACTTGTAATCTGGGATTTAATTGTTGGCACATCCACATGATGTTATTTTATCTGGCAGAACGGCTCCTGCTGCAGAGTACTGCCCAGAACACCCGATCATCTCAGGCAGGACATTTGAGGATGCCGTCGCTGAAGGAGGCCTGTAAATCTTTGACGAGAAATCGGGCTTTCTCAGTGGCGGCCCCTTGGCTCTGGAACCAACTTTCTCCTGAGATCTGTCTGGCATCTTCCCTCCCGGTCTTTAAGAATAATCTAAAGACATGACTATTTAAAAAGGCTTTCCCCGGATAGTAATCTGTTCTAATGATTGTTATTATATATTTATTTGCTTTTATCTGTAGTCCACCTTGCTCCTGTTTTATGTTGTTGTTATATATTATTTACTAGTTATAGTGTTTTTATTGATATACTTGTGCTTATTTGTTATATTGTATTTTACTGCTTATGGTTTGATTTCTGTTCAGCTTGTAAACTGCCCAGAGTAGCCATGTAGTTAGATGGAGCGGTATATAAATTTAATAAATAAATAAATGTTACCTGTTATATTCCAATGCTTTCTGAATGAATGTTGTCCTCATTCCCTTGAACTAATCTTATAACAAGTTTTTGGAGGTAAAACACAATTGATTGCAACAATTTCTCTATAACTGTCCTGGTTTAGTTCTGCGACTAAGCAGGAGAGATATAGACTTCAACAGATAATTGGAATTGCAGAAAAACTATTGCTACTATTTTGCCATCTATTGTGAAATTGTATACCACACGAGCTAAAAACAGGGCGATGAAGATATATACAGATTCCACACATCCTGGACATAATCTGTTTCAACAGTTACCCTCAGGGTGACGTTTCAGGGCATTGCATACTAGGACAACTAGGTATAAAGATACTTTAGCTTCTTTCCAAGTGCTATCAAACTGTTGAATAATTATTTTTTCTTCTTTTCTTCTTCTTTTTAAATAATAGGTTATATTGTGTTGTTCCACTGTTTTTATTGTTGAATATATGATTCTTATATTTCCTTCTTATATATGGAGAACATTTTTTACCGAAACAAATTCCAGGTGTGTCCAACCACACTTGACCAATTCTGATTCATCAATTCTGATTCTGAATCTGATTCATTGTAGACAGGCAAAGCACTATTAACATGTTGCAGACTGCTGTAACTTTAAACTATCCTCTTGTTATTTGCAAGCATCATTGTTTTGGTGCATTTTTGTTACTTGGGGCAAGGCATTTATAACACAATCGTGAATTAATGATGAACAGTCTCTGATTTTTTTTTCCTAAATAGCCTCTCTAAGCTGTTTTTCCCCTCTTCCTGCCCAGAGTGGGAGGAGCAAAATTACTGTTGCCCTTTCTCTATCTTTTAACTTCTTTCTGTTAAACAGTGCTGTTACATTATTTATAGTACTATTAGCCATGGAAAGAAAAGGGAAAGTGAGAAGAAATCAATAATTAAAGCTCCCTTTCCTTTCCTTTTGTACCACACTAGTACACTGGGTGGAACCTCCATTTTATTTCCGCTTCAAGCTCTTTTAGAAAAGTAACACATAGTTGTACCAAGAGATATGGTTGTGGAAACAATTTTGCTTGCAATACATGCAGAGACATAAGCTGTTAGTGTGGCTGTTACTGTGACTGTTGGGCAGTTATGCACATGGCATCAAGTTTGGAAGCAAACTGCCATAGATTAAACAATCTCCATAAATATCAGGGATGCTGGCAAGTCTTCAGGTCCAAGGGCCAAATCCAAGCTTTGCTACCAAGTCTGGAGTTCTAAGCTCCAGGTCTAAGTCCCTATTAAAAACAAGCTTTTTCCCTAGGAAAAAAGGGAGGGGTGGATTCCAAGTCATGAGTTGAAATGAGTCATTGAAAAAAAATCTGAGTCAAGTTGTTGGTGCGACTGAAGTGTGACTTGACTGTGAGTTACATACTAAATCGTATGACTTGTTCTGCAACAGATAATGCCTAAAGGCTTCTTAATTTACGATAATTTATATCTAAAGTTTACAATATGTAGCAAACTATGCAGCAGGATTTAAACCCACATTTTATGCCTCCATTTTGCAAAATGACAAAACTCGTCGGTTCAGACTTCACAGCCCTATACATCAGCCAAATGAAAACATAAATGTAAATTGAGGACACGGGAGGCTGCCTAATATTGTAGTACAGTACATCAAACAGCCCGTCAGTTATTCAAGCATTTTTTTTCCAGGCTGATTTGGAGATGCCAGGGAATAAACCAGAGATGCAAACAGTATGCTCTTCCAGAGAGTTACCATCCTCTTCAGTTAAATTTGGTGTGCAATCGTTTTAAATTAAAAAAACCTTTCAGTCTCTTTTCACATATGTATTTTACTACCTTGTCATCTATGACTATATGTGAAATCATGAATCAACCTCTTTTCAAATGAAGAGGAATATTCCCAGGTTTTGGAACACAGCAAAAGTAGAGGCCAACAGTCATCAAAGCATTTAACGACAACCACAGATGTAACCACTAGACTTACAGTCAAGTAGATTTAATGTGTATTTTGAACTTATTTAATGGTGTTTGAAAAGCTATTATTTTAGCTCACAAAATGTTAGACCAGAATCCCCTGTTCTCTTTGACTAAAAGCTGACCAGTGACAGCTATATCACAATGACTGCCCTCTCTAGTGGTTCCGAAGACAAACTCTCACTTGTACCACAGAACAACAAAAAATGGCATTCACTGTGAATATTTTCCTTCTATCTCCTCTCCACATTTCCCCCTGATACCCTGATAATATAAATTTATTAGACACTTTGATGGACTTGGGAGTATTTAGATTATGAAAAATGGGCACATGAGAATTCCACATTTACTTTTAAAGAGAACTGTAATATCATATAGCTTTCGTTGATCCAATCACATAATGTAACATTTCTACATTTTTCTTCACATGCTTCAAAAGCAGTTTCTATATCCACAAAGTTGCTAATCTTCTGTAAGTCTTATCCTGTCATGTAAAAAAAATTCATTAGCAGTTTTTAAAACTATCTAAAGACCACATCTTTAAATTACACAGTGGTACCTTGTATAAAGGAATTAACTCGTTCCAAATGAAATTATGTTAAGCAAATTTTCCTTTATACAAATTTCCCATAGGAATGCATTGGAAACAGAGTAATCCCTAATTGTTGTGACCATTTTTATGTTGTACGGATTCGCTCCATAGACAATTCTGTTAAGCAAATTTCCCCTATGTTGTACAGCTATGTACAGCTATGTTGTACTGCTTTTATGTTATACAAACCATTTGTTATAGGAGGGTCCACTGTACTTTTAAAATCAGTACCCTGAAAAATAAGTACTATCATATGTTATGCTGATTACAATCTATTCCTTCTCTTCTGTCTTTAATCCTAGCAGTATTCTGCAACAAAATGTGTTGGACTAGATGCCATGCATAAATGCATATCTTGCAGACTTCACAGGACTTTTATTTTCCCTTCTTCTTATTCCCTTCTTTTCTTTAAAGTATAAAGATCAGAGACTAGAAAATACTATAAACACTATGCACACCCATTGTGTGTTATAAGAAGTATGAAAAACATCCATTTAATCTTTTTACTGCTTGAAATATCACCATATGGAATTTTGTACCAATTACTGTCATTTGACTTACAGCTAAGTGATAAATTAGCTGAGACATGTTGCACTCATAGCAAAACTAGCCTGATGTCTTCTCAGATACAAGGCAACATTATGATTCTAACAACAGAAGTAAAAATAAATGATGCAACTAGTTATTTTCCCACCATATAATCAAACAGATCTACCTTCTTTACCTCCAATACAATTTTACAATTCATAAATTTCTAAAATAGATTTAGTAGATATAGTAATGCCTTGATTTACGAGCATAATCCACTCCGGAAACATGCTTGTAAACCAAAACAATCTTATATCAAAGCAAAATTTCCCATATGAAATAATGGAACTGTTGGGTTTAAAAACTGTAAACTGAAGACTCTGAGATGAAAATGAAGTATATAAAAATAACTTTATCTAAATCTCTCAGGGAAAAGGGTAAATGGGATATTCCTAATAAAACAACAAAACAGAATACATACAAACATACCAAATGAAATAAGATTGGATAAGGCAACGGCACCTCAGGCAACATTCAGCAAACACGCCTAGTCTGCCTCATTCTGACGATCAGCATGAAGAGTGGGTGAGGTCAGCCATGGCTGCAGCAGTGAGCAAGAGCTAAATGCTGGAAAAGCTGAATGTTTCTGAGTAAGGTGAAAGGATTCCCTTTGTAGGAGCCATACCAATTAAAGAGTTAGGACTCACAAGTTTACAGTTCCAAATGAGGTTCAGCTGGCATTGATCCTTTAATGTCAGAATATAGATCTTGCCATATTCCAAAAGGGACCTCAGATGATTCATTCGGAGGTCCCATTGACCAGGGCTTTCCAACTTTGGGTGGCCTGCAGACTACTTGCAGCCGTGGGGCATCCCCAGGGGCTAGTTTCCAGGCCTCTGCATGTCCTGCGGGTTGCTTCCACTAGAGCTGGTGCTCCTGGATGGTGGAGTCTTCTTTTAGGGGCCGGTGTAGGAAGGTGTGGTGTGGTGGCTGCCGCAGCATACCTGTCAAGTTTTCGCAGCTGCCGGCCGGGGTTGGAGGAGAGAGACATAATGTGCGTTCATGCATGCCACACGCTTTGCCCCTCCCACCCCGCCAGGCCACTGCTGCGGTGTCTATGTTACTGGATCTCCCCTTTCCCAAAGTCCCGACACCTGTAACACATACACTGGGGGCAGGGGGCTCACAAAGTTTCCCTGCATGTCAGCTCCCCCTCAACCCAGCATCCCATCCCTTTGTCCTCACGGCTCCCTCAGGAGGCTGCGGATGTCCTTCTGAGCCTGGATATCCCTCCATGCCACCCCAGGCACTTTCTCTGCCAGTCCCCGGGCAGGGGTTGCCATAGCGGGAGATTTTGGAAGGATGTGGGACAGTGGGAAAGAGGAGTAGAATTTTCCAGCCAGGGTGGGGCACTTGAGGTGAGCAAAAACGGACACACACCCTGAACACACTACTGGTGGTGGCAGTTTGGGAGGCTGGCAGAGACCTGGCAGGTGACTTCTTGGGGCCTTGCGGGCTACCAGTCATCCACAGTTGACGGATTGTGCAGGCCTGCCACAGACCACATACTGTACACACAAAATGTCAAAACTCACAAAAGTATTTGGCTATAAGTCCCAATCCACACCATGTTTATGTACCTGGCTGTAGAATCTGCTCTGCTTGAGACTACAAACTGGATTTTACTCTGTATTTTTAATGTGACAATAATAAAGTGCAATTTGTAGCCCTATACACACTTTACTAGCTGCCTCATGACTAGAAATGGTTTGAAAAAATAAGAAAGAATGTTGAAAACAAATTAAAGAAAAATATAAAGAAAAATAGAACCCGGAGAGAGACCTCTATTCCTCTCTCCTCCCTCCTGAGATGAAATGTTCCAGACAATCACCCACAATCCAGCAGGGGGAGGGAGGAAGTGAGAGCTACCATTAGCTCATGATAATGCAACCTGATTCAGTGCTTGTATATCAAGACATTGCTTGTTGATCAAGGCAAAATTTAGAAGAAAAATTTGCTTGTCTTGCAAAACACTTTTAAACCAAGTTATTCTTAAACCAAGGTATTACTGTAGATGTTTAATTTCTTCTTGAAAATTAAAGGAACGAGAGGCAATCAGCATCTAGCAATCATTATGCCCATATGATGTTTGTGGGCTTTGCAAAAACATCTGGTTGTTACTGTAGGAAACAAATCATTGGATTAGAAAGACCTTGTACTTGAACTCATCAAATTCTTAAGGAGCTCCATATACATACACACACACACATATATATATATATATGATAATTCCTTGCCTTTTTTCTGAAATGCACACTTTGAATAATAAGAATGTCGATGATGGAAGAAAGTTTAGTAGAGATAAGCTAACATGAAGACTGTGCAAAAAATAAATTGTGGAAAAATAAGTTAGTTACAACACTTTAAATATGAAAAAATCACATTAAACTGAGTATCTTTGAGATACTCTGTATCTTAAATCACTGTATTTGATTTAAATCCAAACCACTTAGTCTTACAGAAATACAATGTGAAAAATAAAAGCAAAGTGTTCAGCTTATATACCACCCCATACCACTTCAAGTAGTCTCTGGGCGGTTTACAGTTTTAATTACAGTATGCAGGCTACACATTGCCCCCCCCCCTCAGTAAGCTGGGGTACTCATTTTACCGACCTTGGAAGGATGGAAGGCTGAGTGCACCTTGAGCGTGCTGCCTGGGATTGAACCCCAGGTTGTGAGCACAGTTTTACCTGCAGTACAGGCAACCACTGCACCACTAGAATCTTAAAAATTAGAAAAAGAAAAAAATTAAAAATACTAGAACCTTAAAAATTAGAAATTAGATGTTCTGTATATCTGAATGAATCTAATGCCAAATAATTAACCATGGTAATAAAATTAATCCTTCAGTCATTCCTGGAGGAAAATCACGTCCTTGATCCATTCCAGTCTGGGTTCAGGCCGTTTCATGGGACCGAGATTGCCCTGGTTGCACTGCAAGATGACCTCCTCAGGGAGGCTGACAGGGGGTGCTCCACCCTGTTGGTCCTCCTTGATTTGTCAGCGGCCTTCGATACTGTTGACCACGGTATCCTGCTGGATCGGCTTACCGAGGTGAGAATCGGGGGTTCAGCGTTCTGCTGGCTCCGATCCTTCCTTGGTGACCGGTCCCAGTGAGTCCAGCTGGGGGATGAGCTATCGGCTCCCTGGACGCTCCCTTGTGGGGTGCCCCAGGGGTTGGCAATCTCCCCCATGCTGTTCAACATTTATATGAGACCGCTGGCCAAGGTCATTAGGAGATTTAGAGTTTGCTGCCATCAGTAGGCGGATGACACGCAACTCTATCTCTCCTTTTCCACCTCTGCAGTGGAGGCAGTACGCTCCCTTGATCTGTGCTTGGAGGCGGTCATGGAATGGACCAGGACTAACAGGCTCAAACTTAACCTGGAGAAGACTGAGGTTCTGTTCTTTGGGGAACCCTCTTCTAGGTACAATGCCCCCCTCCCCAGCCTGGGGGGGATGTCTCCCTCCAGCTTACGGACAGGGCCAGGAATCTGGGCGTAGTCTGCGATTCAGCCCTCTCCCTCGAAGGTCAGGTGATGGCTCTCTCCAAGACCGCTTTCTTCCATCTCTGCATGATCGCCCAGATCCGCCCATACCTCGATGAGGCCTCCCTGAGGACAGTTGTGCAGGCCCTCGTGATCTCGAGGATTGATTACTGCAATGCCCTCTACGTGGGGTTGCCCTTGACTCTTGTCCAGAGACTCCAACTAGTGCAGAATGCAGCGGCTAGACTGGTGGTGGGTGCTCATAGATACGATCATATCACCCCAATTCTGGCATGCCTGCATTGGCTGCCCGTGGCTCTTCGGATAAGTTCAATGTCCTTGTTTTGGTTTACAAAACCCTCCACGGCTTGGGTCCTGAATACCTGTTGGAGCATATCTCTCAAAGGTCAACTGAGGCCAGACCCACTAGAATGTTGCAGGTGCGCTTGTTCGAAGTGGCCATGCCCAGGGAGGTGCGGAAGTTGCTCACGTGCAACCGCGCCTTCTCTGTGGTGGGCCCCTCGCTGTGGAACCATCTTCCGAGTGAGCTGCGCCTTGCACAGTCCCTGCCCACCTTCAAAAAAGCGCGTAAAACCATGCTTTTTAGGGAGGCATTTGGTGACCTTTAATTGTTTTTTTTCCGCCCTCTTGATGCCCCTTGCTGAGGGTCTTCCCTCCTACTGTTTTTGGTTCCATTTGTTTTTTTTCTGTACTTTATTGTTGTTTTCAATACTGTTGTAAACTGCCCAGAGTTCCACTGGAAGATGGGTGGTATAGAAATGAATGAATGAATGAATGAATGAATGAATGAATGAATGAATGAATAAATAAATATTAATAAAATAGCAAAATAAACAATCTAGGGGAAGTATTTTATTCATGGCACTTCTGGCTAGCTGATACAGCCCTTCCATTATCCTCAAGATGAGAAGGACCTTATTACCTCACCAAGTTTCATAGAAATCTAGAATTAATTATAAGAAGTAGTAGTCCTGACCACTTTTACAACAGGCTGGAGTTAAAATTGCCACAGCTTTTGTTAGTGTACATAACATTACAGTTAACGCTAGCTTCCTGCTGAGATAACATCCTCTGACAGTTATATCAGAAAATACACATTCTGCCATAAAGCTTCAATTTGACCCATCCAAACTGCTGAATAACAGTCGATCTTGCTTTTTGTTGACTTGACTCGGTTTATTTATCTTTGTTACAATTGATCTCTCTTCTCTGGACTTCATCGAATCTAACTTTCTCAATGAGACTCAAGTACAACAGGGAGGGAGCCACGCAGCCTCTCAAGAAATTGATTCAACCTATCTTTCAAAAACAAGTAGGAGGAAAATACCTAAGAGGAGAGGAACAAGATGGCCGCGTTCAACAGAGACGCTAGCTGAAGCAGTCCCAGCTAACGTCAATGTACCCCAGGTTCCAAGAGGGTTATTTCCATTCAAGACGACCCGCTGGGAGCAGAATCTATCCCAGAACCGATCCGGGGCACCCAGGCGTGGTTCCTTCTCCTTCGGGAGAGGTTTGAAACCCCTGGTGCTATTCCTGTGCGGCTGAGACCTTGGGAGGTCCTGACGGAAGTTTGAGCTGCCTCTATCCTCCAGAATCGTGAGTGGCTTTTTTCCATCCAAAAGCCCCTTCAAATATATTAATCAAGCAACTTACCTAAAGAATTTGCCTCTATTTAATCATCTTTCTGTTTTATCTGTTACCATCTGCCTCTCGGAGGACTGCAACTACTGCTTTCACTTTCATATTCATCTAACGGCAGAGTTAACCCTAAAGCTCCCGTTTTCACCAATTACTATATTCTTCGGACTCTGTTGGCAAAAGTGGGTATAGCACGCCATCTACTGGATTTTTCCATGTCTGCGACTCCACTTATATTTCCTGAAAGCAGCAAACCAACTAGAATAAGATTAACCCCTTAAAGACTTTGTAACATTTCTGAGAAGAGGTAATCGATCCTTTTATTATTACAATATAGTAAAAACACTACTCAACAAGCTGGATTATCTTGATCAATCCTTCAGCATGAGCAAAACCCCAATTACACAAAAGAAGTCTGCTTTTGTTCCTCTGGCCCATCCAGCAACCATGACCCAACAATCAAGTCAATTAAGCCATTCTAATCAAATCCTAGAGGCGCTTAATCAATTGAATCTCACTCAAGTTAAAATGATTTCAGACCAAAGCACTGGGTTTTCCAACTTAAGAGCAGAAATGAAAGAGGGTTTCTCGAATGTGGACGCAAAACTAGAAACTTTTGGTGGTCGTTTACAAGCATTGGAAGAGAACATGACTGTCACTGACTTTCGTCTTGGAGAAATTGAAGCCACAATGGAATCAACAAGTAGACTGGTACTTACACAGGAAATTGAAGCCTGTTCCAAAATTCTAAGAATTCAAAACCTTACTGTGGACAAAGATGAAAATCTCTACACCACAGTTGGAAACAGCCTGGCCACCCTACTAGAGGCACCTGTTGAAGACTTTCTTCGCGAGGTAGACTTGATCTACCGTCAACCAACGGCTTATACCAGAAGAAACAAACTCCCTCCTGAGGTAATAGTCAAATTGGTTAGAAGATACACTCGTGATTGCATCCTTAAGGCAGGATAAGGAGGTGGAAATCAATAAATCCAAAGTGACAATACTAAAAGATGTCCCTTGGGAGGTTCGCCAACTGCGGAAAGAATATACATTTCTTACCAAACTTCTGCTCAAGCATGATATAAGATATAAGTGGCTCTACCCCCAAGGCCTGTCCTTCCAATGGGAAGGTAAACTACAGAAAATTGAATCCCATCAGAAAGCTAGAGCCTTCGTTGAAAAAAATGCAAGGAAGTTGGGTTACTCCCCCTCTTCTTCTTCCTCATCCTCCACTGAAGGTGAGGACACGACCGGAACTCAAACCACTACCAAAGAAGACAACCGTGACAATCAGACTTCGAAACAAGAGATTTCAAAGCATGACCAAGATTCTTGTGGCGCAGTGGGAGGCGCCAGGCCGAAGCATTATCTCAGGCCAAAATCAGGGAAGAAGAAATATCGCTGGAAGTAGTAAGATGGCTCAAAAAATTCTAACATGGAATATCAATGGTTTGAACACCCCGCAGAAACGTCGGAAAACTTTCAATTTCCTCCAAAAACAACAATGTTCAATCATCTGTTTACAGGAAACCCACATATTGAGAAAAACATGAACATTATTTAATACAAAATAAATTGGGAAAGCTATTTTCCACATCAAACAAAGAAAAGAAGCAAAATGGGGTGGCACTGTATATTAAACCAGAGCTTTCCCCAACCCTTCTGGAAAAGGATGAATCAGGCAGATGGATTCTTGTCCAAGTTAAAATTCAATCTAAAGAAACAACTATCGCTGGTATATACGCCCCCAACGATAAACACGGAAGACAAACCTTTTTTGAACAACTGGCTCAGAAACTGTTGCAATATGGGAATCATCAGCTTATAATATTGGGAGATTTTAATGCTGTACATATTCCCTCAGTAGACAGGAAAACACCAAAAGGGAAAAAATTTAAGACTTCATCTTCCACACTGCCCAAATCGTTCTTGGACATGTCCGATATTTTAGAGCTTCATGACATCTGGAGAAGGAAAAATCCACTAAAAGATGGTTACACCTTTTACTCAAGACAACATGCTTCCTTCTCCCGTATAGATATGTGTTGGGCCACATCTGATCTTCTACTAAATACAAGGGATATAGAAACCTTACCCCGAATGTTATCTGACCACAATGCTATTTTATGGACATTGAAATCCTCAGGTATGCCCAGGCACTGGAAAATTAACTCTACACTTTGGACCGATAAAGAATTCATTTCAGAGGCTGCTAGAGATCTGAACTTGTATTTCGAAACTAATCTAAATAAGGGTACACCACTCAAAACGGTATGGGATGCCTTTAAACCATACTTCAGAGGATTTGTTATCCAACATATGGCAAAACGGAATAAAGAGAGGAAAAAGAAATATGAATCAATTCTTAATATGATGAAAAAGCTTGAAATGGACTTAACACAAGACCCCCGTAATGACAAGCTGAACAAAGACTTGGCCTCTTGTAGGCATGAACTCAACCTGATCCTGACTGCAGATATAGCTCACAAAATTAAGCTGGCCAAACTGAATTTTGTGGAAAATGCAAACAAACCAGGTAGATGGTTAGCGTATAGGTTAAAAAAGGTACAATCACAAAAATTCATATTTTCACTCAAAGACAAAACTGGGGAAAATCAGACAGAGAGCAACTACTAATCCAAAAAATCATAGAGGAATATTACCAAAGATTATTCAAGCCGGAGATGATTGACAAAGATGCTATCTTCCAATATCTTGAACAAGCCAACTTTCCAAAACTTACTGAAGAACAGAGAGCCCAGACGAATGCTCCTATCACAATGATGGAAATAACAGAAGCTATTAATCATCAAAAATTGAATAAAGCGCCTGGACCTGACCAAATACCAGCCATATTTTATCAAAAATTTTCGGAGACAATCTCTGGAATTATGAAAAATATTTTTACATCTATATTTGAAGGAGAAGATATACCAGATTCCTGGAAATCATCACATACGACACTGATTCCCAAAGAAGGGAAATCCAAAGATTTGATACAGAATTACAGGCCAATTGCCCTCCTAAATGTGGATTACAAAATTTTTGCCACCATTCTGGCTAATAGATGGCGGATGATTTTACCTTCTCTGATATCACGCGACCAGACTGGTTTCCTTCCGAAAAGGAATCTCCAATCCAATATTAGAACTTTTCTCAATGTGTTGGAATATTACGAATCTCACCCCGAGAAGCAAGTAGCTTTTGCATTCATCGATGCTGAGAAAGCCTTCGATAATGTATCCTGGTCTTTACTTAAAACTCAATTAGATTACCTTCAGTGTGGCCATAGAATGTTGCGAGCTATTGAACAAATCTATTCTACTCAAAATACCAGGATTGTAGTCAATGGTCACCTTACAGACAAAGTAAATATATACAAAGGTACTAGGCAAGGATGTCCCCTTTCCCCTCTTTTGTTTATAACTACTCTGGAAGTTCTTCTTCATGTTATAAGGGAAAACCCTGACATTCAAGGCCTACAAAACAAGGGAGAAGTTTACAAGGTACAAGCCTTTGCAGATGACCTGATGGTTATCATGGAGAACCCTCAGACATCCTCCGGAGAACTTCTAAAGACTCTGGAGGCATATTCTAAAATCTCTGGATTAAAGGTGAATAGAGAAAAAACATTGGTTCTAACTAAAAATATGACTCCATCCATGATTCAAAAACTGGTAAATCAATCTGGTTTTCAACATTCAAATAGGGTAAAATACTTGGGTATTACTATATCTAACCGATGTAACTCTTTATTCAAAGACAATTATGTCAACGTTATAAAAACAATCAAAGCTGACCTCGAAACTTGGTCAAGACTTCAGCTATCCTTAATGGGCAGAATCGCTGCAGTTAAAATGAATGTCTTACCTAAACAACTTTTTTTGTTTCAATCTCTGCCTATATTGCCAAACTTTAAGATTATTTCAGATCTGGAAAAAAGTATACGTATATTTATATGGCAAAAGAAAAAAGCAAGGATTAAAAATATTTATTTGCAGGATAGAACCAAATTTGGTGGTTTTGCCCTTCCTAATTTGGTACTATACTACAAGGCTGCCGCCTTGACTTGGATTAAGGATTGGATCTTGATGACAAATAAAAGAATATCGCAGCTTGAGAGTTATGGTCTTGATAAGGGCTGGCATCACTATTTGTGGCATAGGGGAAATTTACCTACCCTCTTTAAAAAGCACTGGATAAGGAATGCCTTAGTTAAAATATGGCTAATGATCAAAAAACAATTTTATTTCAAAGCACCTATGTGGCTATCCCCACTGGGAGCAATTTACAGCTCCCAGGCAAGTGGAATCTCAAATGTTATAACTTACAGACACCTTCTGAATGATGACTTCTCATTGAAACCACTAGGGAAATTAGTATCAGAGGGTTATAATCTGGATTGGTGGAAATATCAACAAATACATTCACACTTCAAAGAGCTTTCCAAAGAGGGTGGTTTTATGACTACTGATACCTCATTTGATAAAATACTTTCTTCTGGTGACTCCAAGCTTCTTAGTAAATTCTATAGCATATTGTTAAATGAAAAAATGATTGATACACTAGTTAAAGACTGTATGGTAAGATGGGCAGAAAACTTAGGCTATACTATTCATTTAAATAAATGGGACTCTCTGTGGAACACAGTTAAAATCTTTAAATCTATTTCGTTCAAGGAAAATTGTTATAAGATGTTTTATAGATGGCATTTTGCGCCTCATCGTTTATCCAAGATGTACAATTGTTCACCTAAATGTTGGAAATGTAATTATGACTGTGGAACCTTTTATCATATGTGGTGGACTTGTAAAGAAGCTAAGGCGTATTGGAACATGGTAAAACTTTTCTTAGAAAGATCTTTGAAAATTAAAATAGAGTTTAGACCAGAACTATTTCTGTTAAATATAGTAGATATAAATATTTCCTATGATCAGAGATATGTACTTCATCATGTAATTGTTGCTGCAAGAATACTGTACGCGAAACTTTGGAAACAACCAATCACGCCAACAGAGAAGGATCTTCATGGAAAGATAAGAGAATGCATCGAAATTGATAAACTCTCTGGTTATCTAAAGGGAGACTACGACGAGATTTTTCGGGAAAGATGGCAAGAAGTAACAAATTTATTAGTATTGTGATAACATCTGGCAATTTTAGCAACATGTCTAATTATTATTTCTATTTTTCTTGATATACTCAATGTAAGTCTTAAAAAACTGTATCCCCCCCCCTTTTTTTTTCTTTTTCCTCTTACCCTTACTCCTTCCTTTTGCCCCCCCCTTAAAAATCCAATAAAAATTTATAAACAAAAAAAAGAGATTGTGATTGCATGGCATATCCTAGTCCTTATAGTTCTTCAAACACAGAACAACACAATTACAGTAGGACCCTGGTGTCTGCTGGGGACTGGTTCCAGGCCTTCCCGTGAATAATGAAAACTATGGATAAGAGAGAATGCCTGCCCACCCACCCCCAAACTGCTGTTTCCTGAGAGTAGCTTGCTTTATTACTGCTGTTTTGAGACAGTAGCTTGCTTTATGGCTGTTTGTGACAGTAGCTTGCTTTACAGCTGCTGTTTGTGGCAATCGCTTGCTTTGTGGCTGCTGAATTATTTAATTTTTTTTCTTCTGCCAAACGTCGAGAACTGAATCAATGGATAATGAATCAGTGGATACGGGGGTCCTACTGTATGAACAATGGAAGTTCAAAAATACAAATTAAGGCAATAATCATTCCAGTTAAGGATATTCTAATAGTATGGGAACAATAAATGAACACACAGGACTTTACAGAACAAATACAAAATGGTGGGGGCACCCCTGATGAGATTCTTTCGTGAATCTAGATCGGGAGCATACATTTTCCTTCAAGTAAATGGATTGAAGCTTAAGTTAGAATCCTTTCCAAATTACTCATCCTTCTCCACTTAGATTTTGCTGACAAAATTAAACATTTTGATGAAGAATTATTTACATTCAGCAGAAATTCCTGCCTCTATCCAACAGAGAAACATGGTCCCCAAACACTCCAGGGTGGAGTGGGGGGATGCCTGTAGAAAATTATAACTTTCCCCTCAAGAATCAAAGCACATATGCACAGAACTAGCATAAAAGAAAGAAGTAAAACTACTGCTTAAAATTGTTGAACACCAACAAATACTGTATACGGAGGTCTTTTTAAAGTAGTCAATGTTAAGGAATGGAAAAAGTTTGCTTTTACATATCCACAAGTGTACATTCATGATTAACCAAAGCATTCATGTGTACTAGAGATGGGCATGGAACGAACATTTTTTCGTTCCGTTACTGTTTGTCGTTTCCGTTACGTAACGAAAGGACAAACGAAAATTGTGATGAAAATGAAACGAAAAGAACAGAACCACAAAAATTGTGGTCGTTACGTTTCGTTTCCATTAATGGTGACGCGCAATGAAATGACCTATTTTAAATGTTAAAAAACGCCCTGGACATCTGTAAAAACACAGCGATAACTATTTATATTGTCTGATAATACCTACCAGGGGGGTTGGGGTCCTTAAAATGTTTGTTTTTGTCTTCTCCCATCGCGATGTATTTTTCATTTCCTTTTAAAATGGATGTCGCCACCAGCCACAAAATGGAGGCAAGCCATGTGATGTGGGATCATGTTCAACCAATAGCATGCCCAGGTTGCAGACTGGGCGGGCAGGTCTGGCAGCCATAGAGGGCATAAAAAGCTCTGGCAGCCCCCGTCCTCCTTGCAGTCTCTGGTGGGAGTTAGGGTGGGATTGCTGTCTCTGCGACTCTAGCTTCAGTCCTGCAGCCTCCCTGTGTGCGTGCGTGCGTGCTGCGTACCTCTTGGTGAGTACCCTCCCCTGCCCCGCAGTGCAGTCACTCTGTGGCTGCCTTGCACCCTGGGCAATGCCCGCCGCTGCCTTTGCAGCCTCCCTGTATACCTAGTCTATACTGAGTCTCTGCCAGCATCCATTTTTTTGTGTTTTCCCTCTGGTCCGGGGCATTGGGGGATGCCTGCGCATGAAAATGCTTTAAAAATTGCACAAAAAGTGGGTAGAAACGACAAACGAAAAATGAAAAACGGTAACGAAATTTTTCAAAAAATTCCCGACAAACGGAAACGAACAGAAACAGACCTCTCAACGACAAACGAAAAACCGAAACGCCATTTTTTTGTTTCGTGCCCATCTCTAATGTGTACTACAGATATACAAAACATGCAATCATATGTCACAACAGTCGTACACTCCTAAAGTTTTTGCTGTAAGCTGGAAATGACATTACAAAAGACTTTTGAGAATTCTAAGACTTCCAGCCCCAGAAGTCACTTATAATCCCCCAGGGCGTATTTGTGGTTGGGAGAGGAGATACCAAAAGTCAAGACAGATATCTTTATACCATCATGGTCTGCTTCATTCCATGTGCTTTGGCTCAGAGGAAAAAGGAATTTGCCTCTGCAGTCCTACTGTTTCCTGGGAATTGCCACAGAGCTCCATGGGGAGAACAATATAAATCCAATGAGAGGCTCCTCATATAGCCCCATGGATAGAAAGACAGAATTCTATTTTGCCTTCTGAGGTCTTCCAATCCCAGATGTCTACCTGGAAGATTCCAGGCAATTTCAGTGGTTGGATCAAAACCTCACTCTTAGCCTTGGTTGGACAAGTGTAACAGGATTGTTGGACAGATGAAAGCCACCATGTGTCTGCTGGATCCCCAACCTTCCTGGCTTAAAAAAGTAGCCAGAGGGGGACTGAGTAAGTAAGTCAAAAGGAGTGATAGCAATTTAGGGTTCCAGGCTTGGTTAAACCTCTCTGTCTTGTCCTTGTGTAACATATAATCCTGTTTTTTAAAACTATATTGGGCATTTGACCCTTCCTGAGATCTTAGGTACTTTACTTATAAAGCATATTTTAAAAAGTTTTAGAACAGTTTTTGGATGACTATTTGTGTATTGCTCTATTAATTATGAGCCACCTTGTATCTTTATGGTGGCAGTTTTTCACTATTTAAGGCTTTCTGCCCCTGTCTCAAGGCTCCGAAGGCAAAAGAAAACTCAGAACCTGAAATGGGGAAATAGGAAGCTTTCAATTCATCTAGTTTAATTATTGCCAGTGCTGGTTGATGATGTCAACCAGCTCTACAGCAGAAATGTATGCCAACAGGATATTGCCCAATATAGTATTATATAATGCATAGTATAAATGTGTTGGAGTTTCAGAAAAATTCAGAATTACCTTTAATTTATATTTTGCCCAATATAGTATAACACAATTCTATTATAGTTTAAAAAATCAAAATTACTTTAAGTCAATAAAACCGCTTCCAACAAATAACAAATTTATTTTTTAATAATTTAGGGGATATTCCATCTCTCAAACTTACTCGGTGAATTTGAGAACAGTCAGAAAAAAGAACAGAAGCAATGTCATAGAACTGTAGCTCTGTGATTCTCTGAGCCCTAGACAACACTGATCAGCAGGACTATGTGATAGCAAGTAGTCAGACTGTCTCTTGCTAAGGAGGAAGTAATCCAATAATAATGATGAAATGCAGCATTTCAAAAGATTCCTAAGGACATTATGGAAATGTAAACCTATTTGTTCTCTGACTCAAAAAAATGACACCATGGCTACAAAGGTTACTTATATATAAAATCTACCTTTTAATATGTTTGCAGAAACACTGTCAAGTCATTTAAGCAATTCAGAAGTCGTGCTGCTACTTTTGGCAAGAGTTCATAGCTATGATTTCCTATTGTTTTTCTGTTTTCATTTTTGGGGAAAGAAACTCCATAAAACAACTTTATGGCTATTTCTGGCCTGCACTTTGCCCATTGCCATATAAAAGTATAAGTTTGGCTAAAGAAGAAACATTGTGTATCCTGCAAAGGTAAGTCTTGCCTTAGTAACCTTTTAAGTTATTTGAGTTTCAAAATCACTCAAACAGTGTGGTGACCAGAACATATGGTACAGTAATGTTAAATTAATTAGAGATGTTCAAACCAAATTAATCAATCAAATTTTAAAATATTCTCTCCAAAATGGAAAATAAGCCTCAAAATGGTGGTTGCAAAAGTTTAAGCAAATATAAAACAGTACACATTAGAGATGGTACTTTGGTTTAAGATCGTAAATAAAATATCTATCTATCTATCTACATTAGAGATGGGCACGAAACAGAAATATAGTGTTTAATTTCATTTCATTTCGTTTCTTTAGTAATTTCATTTTGTTACAAACAAATTTTAAAGTAGTTTTGTAAAACAATGAAACAAAACAAAATAAAATGCTATGCTTCTCTGGGTCCTAGAGGCACCAAAATGGACTCTTCCCTGTAAGCCCCTGAAATATGGAGAGGTTTGGTGTTCAGGGGGCTGATTTATTAAACCCCCCAAGGGGGTCCCCCTAGGAAAAAAATCATTTCTAATTCAGTTGGAAACCGCTAATCTCTCACCTGCAGGGGGAGCTATTATCAGCTTAGTACTGAACTTTTGACTCAATTAGAATGATTTTTTCCTAGGAGGGCCCCCTTTGGAATTAAGTAATTCACCCCCCTAAACCACATACCTCTCCAAATTTCAGGGGCTTACAGGGAAGAGCTTGAGGAAGCTCCCCTGCTATTTTGTTTCCTCTAGGACAAATCATTTCGTCCCTAGAGGGGGGAAATGGTGTTTCATTTCATTTAATAAGGAAATGCATTCTACCGTTTCATTTTGTAACAAAATGATTAATTACATAAAGAAACGACAAAACAGCATTTCATTTTTCATTTTGTGCCCATCTCTAGTGCACATTAATGTGCGATTCCAACTATTTATAGTACATATATATTCTACCTACTCCTAGAGTCCTTTGTGATGATACATGACAGACATTTCCTGGTTGTAGGCTTTGCAAACGCTGTTGCCTGCCATCTTTGGCCTAATCCAGCATAACTCTTCTTATGTTTTTATATCTATCTTTATTCTCTAGCCCAGTGGTTTTCAACCTGTGGGTCCCCAGATGTTCCTGGACTGCAAGTCCCAGAAGGCCTCATTACCAGCTGAGCCAGCCAGGATTTCTGAGAGTAGCAGTCCAGGAACATCTGGAGACCCACAGGTTGCGAACCACTGTTCTAGCCCATGAAAACTAGTGCCACGCTAAATATATGAATCTTTAAAATTCCACATTATTATTTGTTATTTGTTCTGCAACAGGTTAACATAGATGTGTGTCTAATGTTATCAATACTTTGTTAGGTAAACTGTTGGTTAGCTGAGCTTCTTAGGTATCTTTTTGTGGGGCCAGAGGTTGGAAGTTTAATTCCTGTGTCTCCTGAACTCAGTGATCCATAGAGTTCCTTCCAGTTCTGTGATTCTAAGATTATTTCAAGATTGCAATTACCTAGAACACCTATTAAACACTTGGTTCAAGATAACATGAAATAACAGATATAGAGGGAAAATAATTAGTAGAATTTTTTCCTTCTGTGTGTGGTCATTGGAACTACAAAATCAATACAAATAAATCAGCTGAGTTGACATTCCATGAATCAAAATATTGCATATGTCAATGTTATACTCTCAGGCTAAAAATTGACACATGGACAGGTGTTCCAGAATGGCCACATGAACTGAAACTAACAAGAGAGAGCTTTCAAGAAGCTATTTAGAATTTTCAAGATTACCATTTTCTACCATTAATAATTTAGGGCCTTAACCAGTTGCAACATTTATTTTAAAAGTTCACTCTAAAAGAAGGGGAAATGGCTGCAGATGCCTGCCAGCGGCTGAAATTGACTCCATAAATGTTTCAGTAAGCAAAATGTGTTAACTGCCTTCACAAGCTTCACAGGTTAGAGTACTTATTTACATTGATAACAGTCATAAAATATTTATTCTGTGGAAGCAATTGATTTTTTTTTGTGACCCTTCATTTTCATGGTTCAGAAGCACATCATAATATAAGTCCCCCAAAGCTAAAATAACTCATTCACCTCCCTTGGGCCCATGGGGGCTTCTTTTTGGCTTTAAGAGCCTCAGAATAAGAGCCACCTGATAAATTATGGGAAAGAAGTATTGAAGCTGTGTGCATGCAATAGTAAAATATGTCAGCCTACTACTTTCTATTTCTTAGATATTTGTGGAGATATTTTTACACCAGTGAACTCATATTTCAAAACAAGTTTTCCTTCATTGTGTTGCATTCTTAAGCTGTACTGTATATGCTAAAAAGTATATGACACAGCAAGGAATTCTGAACAGACTGGACAGCTAGAAAAAGGATGATAACATTCAGTTTTATGTGCATTTATGGCCTATTAATGGTCTACAAGTCCAAGGTCATGGTCTTCTAAGAATGTGCTACCAAGAGTGTAAACAAGGTAGAAGATTGCACAGAAATAGAAGAGTACAAGTTGTTCAAATACCAACCATATGACATTTGAGAGAGTTTTTTTTACAAGAAATAAGACAGTGGATACTGACTGATTCAAAAGCTGCGTAAATTGAAGATTTGTCAACAAGGCAGGGCCAAAACCTTTATTTTTCCAACAGTAGCTGCCACTATGTCATCTTGCAAGCAAATCAGACATGCGAGAGAGTGTCAAAAGCAGCTTCTGTTGTGGAATACAGAACATACTACCTAGAAACAGAAAGTACAACCTCAAAGAATGGACTATTTTTAAAAGATATTTTTACATCACGAGTTATAGATGTGTGGGAAAACAAACAATTGCTGTAGCGAGGTCAAGACAAATCTATCTATCTATCTATCTATCTATCTATCTATCTATCTATCTATCTATCTATCTATCTATCTATCTATCTATCTATCTATCAGTTGCTGTAGGTGCCTGGAGTAGGAACTGGCAAACCACTCCAGTATTCCTGCCAAGAAAACTCCATGGACATGGGACCACAAAGAGTCGGTCACGACTATAACGACGCAACACACACACACACATATGCAGAACTCTGTCACAGTGTGCCAAGATGTCGATAGATTACCTAACATACATGCATTCACAGCATATTCATAAAAGGGAGATTCATGTTTAAAAAGAATTACATAAGAACATAACATAAGAAGAGCCATGCTGGATCAGGCCAAAGGCCCATCTAGTCCAGCTTCCTGTATCTCACAGTGGCCCCACCAGATGCGTTTGGAAGCGCATGAGACTAGACATCTGTCTCCTGGTACCACTCCCCTGCATCTGGCCCTTGACGTACCCTGGTTTTAAGCCTGGAGATTACACATCTCCATCATGGTTTGTAACCTGTGATGGACTTTTCCTCCAGGAATCTGTCCAATCCCCTTTTGAAGGCATCCAGGCCAGATGCCATCACCACATCCTGTGGCAGGGAGTTCCATAGACTAACAACACACTGGGTGAAAAAATATTTTCTTTTGTCTGTTCTTACTCTCCCAGCCCTCAATTTGAGTGGATGTCCCCTAGTTCTGGTATTTTGTGAGACGAAGAAGAGCTTCCCTCTATCCACTTGACTCATGCCCTGCATTATTTTGTACGTCTCAATCATATCCCCCCTCAGGCGCCTTTTTTCCAGACTAAAGAGCCCCAAATGTTTTAGCCTTTCCTCATAAGGGAGGTGCCACAGCCCAGTAATCATTTTAGTCACTCTTCTGCACCTTTTCCAGTTCCACTATGTCTTTCTTGAGATGCGGTGACCAGAATTGTACACAATATTCCAGGTGCGGTCTTACTATTGTTTTGTATAATGGCATAATGTTGTATAATGTATAATGTTGGCTGTTTTATTTTCAATCCCCTTTTTGATAATCCCTAGCATGGAATTGGCCTTCTTCACCGCTGCCACACATTGGGGAGACACCTTCATGGAGCTGTCCACCAACACACCAAGATCTCTTTCCTGATCTGTCACGGATAACTCAGAGCCCATGAGTTGATAGATAAAGTTTTGATTTTTTGCCCCAATATGCATTACTTTAAATTTGGCTACATTAAAACGCATTTGCCATTTCGTAGCCCATTCCCCCAGTTTGGAGAGATCCTTCTGGAGCTCTTCACAATCTCTGTTTTTTACCACACAGAAAAGTTTTGTGTCATCCGCAAACTTGGCCACCTCACTGTTTACCCCTGTCTCCAGGTCATTTATGAACAGATTGAAAAGCCCCGGTCCCAGGACAGAGCCCAGGGGCACACCACTTTTCACTTCTCTCCATTGTGAAAATTTCGCATGGACTCTTGTTTCCTGGATCTCAACCAGTTCTCAATCCATAAGAGGACCTGCCCTCTTATCCCCTGACTGTGCAATTTTCTCAGCAGCTTCTGGTGAGGGACTGTGTCAAAATTACATATTGTTGCATCCCATGTACATATAGCAAATTAACTAAAGTAAATTCAAACATTTTAAAGGGGTTGAGCTTACATAAAGCTTGTGATTAGTGATGGTGAGCTCAATCCACTCCCAGGTATTTGCCTTCTAATGAGTTTGTTTTTCAAGTTTCTTAAAGATAATTATCAGAAACACTCAAGATTTTCTCAAGCTTCTTCAAAAAAAAAACACTTGGAAAATAAATATTGAGACTTGACCTCTAGTTCTCCCCGAGGAGGCTAGATTTAATTTCAGTGCCAGTACTTTTTTTCATTAAAACAGTGGGGAACATTGCTTGATTTTTTTTGTCAGGGGGAGATGCAGCTACAATCATGCAGTATCAATCCCAAGGGCATTTTAGCTCCATTTGCAAAATAATCAGCAGCCAGGCTTTCAGCAGGCAGCATAGCTTGTTTAAAAGTTAAAGAAACAAGAACAGGGGATGTTTTGTCCCTGAACTCCTAAAGCTGGATATTTATACACCCTCAGACAGAGGATATTCTGTTTAGGGATGTAGATAGTGAGGAGACTAGGTATGAATTAGAATAGGTCAGAATGGACACTTACTTGTTCATAAGAATCGACACAAAAACTAACAGGATGTAAAGTAACCCTCCCGCCCTCTCGCTATATTGTGGGACCACAGTATATGAAAAAGCCCCACCCCCCGGGCTAAGGGGAAACACCTGTTTCAGGCCTCCTATACTTACCCTAGGACTGACACTGCCCCGAACGGGCCTGCGAGGGCCTTCCCAGGGCTGTTGGAGGCCCCAAAAGGGCTTCCACACAAACTGGAAGTGACCCCCTGATCACTGAAAAGCATTTCTGAGGCCTCTGAGGGCCTTTCTAGGCCTGTCAGAGGACTCAGAAATGCTTGTCAGAGATCAAGAGGTCACTTCCGGTTCACATGGAAGCCCTTTTGGGGCCTCCAACATGGCCAGGAAGCCCCTTGCAGGCCTGTGGTAAGTACAAGAGTCCCCAGCTAGGCCCCCCTGACCTGCATCCGCATATTGTGGATTTTCAATTAATGTGGGTTGGGTCCCTAACCCCCGTGATAGGTGGGGGATCACTATAATGGACTCGCATCAAAAGAAATATTTTATATGCCAACTTATAAAATATTGTGTTTTTAGAAACACTTTAAGCCCCCCAAGCCATCCAGAACAGAACGGAGTGGCCTAGAATGGTAACATCTGATTTGCTAAACCAACCAAATTCACAACACACATGAGGGACTAGTTGAGGCTGATGGAACAAATCACAGAAAATCACCAGGAACAACATGCAAGAACCTGTTCTGGGCAGAGATTCCATATTATGAAAAACAGCTCAGAATAGTGACAGCCCAACAAAATTCTTCTTAGGGGTGGTATTACAATTGATCTATCCATTCCATCTAGTCAGATGGGATCAGTGAATTTGGTTGGGTGACAGTTGCAGTTCCAGACTGCTTTGCACAATGTGGATTTTCTGCACTGAACAGGTTCTGGACTGCTGTTCCTGGCTTAAAAAATAGCTCATTGCATCAGTCTTATTAAGCCACATTTGTGTAATTAATTTGTTTGGTTTATCCTACTCAGAAATTATGATTCTGGGCTGTTTTTTTTCTGTTCCATTCTGGCTGGTGTGGTGGCATTAAAAGATTCATTAAAGTGCAAATATTTACAGGTTTGAGATATAAAATGTTGTTCAGTCTACTAGGTATGGCATCAATTATTATTAACAGCTATTGTTCTGGCCTGTTCTATTCCATTCCAGCTTTTATCTAATCTTAATACTTTGCAAAAAATAAGCCTGTAATGATTTTGAAAGCTCTGGGCTAGGCAAGTTTAACATAATTATTTAGAATTTGATAAGCTGGTCTTGCCTACTACAATTCAGCTACCAGTTCTATAGCTCTAGCCTTTGACCTCAGCAAATATGTGTTGTAGAGAGTGTGATCCAAGTCCAGATTCAGGTACAAGATGTCTGTGTCCCCAGGTTGTTCCTGAAGCATGACCTCATATGAAAACATACTGACAAATAATTTTGTCAACAGAACTGCTTCCATGTGTAGATGGCAATGGTGCACTTTTATTTTTACTATATTGAAATACTGTACAGTATATACATTTTGTGGATCTCCAAAGCAGGTACGAGCCTTCTGTCATTCATACCAAAATGGTTCACTTGCCTTTTTATACCTCTCTTGGACAAGGTTTCAGCTTGGCATCATTTTAACTTGTCACAAACTTAAGAGATTTATAGCGCATAAAATGATGACCAATTCAGACAGTGATGCTGCAAGTATATAAGCACCGCCTAGGTTCAGTTTATTACAACAATCTTTGTTCTGTGGCAAAAGACTATAGAATTTATTATTATTGACATTTTTATTGTAGTGACTTATTATTTAGTAAAGCATCACACAACAGAGGTTGTTCTTGTCCTTAAACCAGTCTGGGGAAGACTAAATAATTATTTAATTACTTAATTACTGGCAACCCTCAGATATCCAAGTTGAGAGAGGAAGTCCATCATAATTTACTAAGCCAAACAATCTCTTAAAAATATTATTTATTTATTTATTTATTTATTTATTTATTTATTTATTTATTTATTTATTTTAGAGTATTTTTACCCCGCCTTTCTCCTTGGAAAAGGACCCAAGGTAGCTTACATTAATGAGGGATAATATACAGACATGTGCTCAGGGGTCGCATAACTATAATTATGTGGATTGACTACATGACACAAAAACTTCTCATACTAGGTCCAGAAGCCTCACAGAGTACATGATTAGTAATACATCTGACTGTTGCATTATGTCTGTAGCAGAAATTTCCTAACCAAATGGAGGTAGAATGTTGCAGAATTTTAAATTTCTGGTAAAATTCCTTTTTCCTTTTTCTTTTGCTGTGTAGCAGAAGTACTGAGATCTACAAATGAGAATAGCTACAAGTTCTCCAGAGTCCACTCCTTTCTCATTAAGTAGTACAGTAGTACCCCCGTATCCACGGATTCATTATCCACTGATTCAGTTAGCCATAGTTGGCAGAGGAAAAATAAATAAATAATTCAACAGCCACAAAGCAAGCTACTGTCACAAAGAGCAGCTGTAAAGCAAGCTACTGTCATGAAACAGCAGCCATAAAGCAAGCTACTGCTACAAACAGCAGCTGTAAAGCAAGCTACTGTTGCAAAACAGCAGCTGTAAAGCAAGTTACTATCACAAGACAGCAGTTTTGGGGACATTTTGGCGTTCTCTCTTAACCACGGTTTTTATTATCCATGGGAAGGCTTGGAACCAATCCCCAGCAGATACTGGGGTCCTACTGTACTTCAAGTCTCAATAACTCACTCTAAGACATTTGTAGAAGAAAGATTTTTAAAAAATATTTTTACAGACCTATGTATGCTCCTTTCTTAACTGCACACATACTTATAAACCAACTGAACAAATGATCAGCAAAATTGACTGCCACCAACAGACCACAGAGAGGGGGGAAAGCACTCAGCAGAGAGATAGGTCCCTCTGAATTCAAAGATGGAAGGAACAATTAGTGTTGCCTAGACAATTGCTGAATTACAGAAAAGTCACTGCCAGTTACACAAACTACGGACAGCATATGAAGTTGCAAATAAAATTCCAACACAGAACTCATTTGAATGCAGGCCAGGTGATGGGGGGTGAGGGAGCATTCCCAATCTACAGAAAATTAGAAAGTAAGTCCAAACATAAATAATTTATTATACTTTCAGCCCAGTATTTATTTGTGGACTTGAGGACAAGACACAATAAAGGATGCCAGGTTTGAATATAAAAGTGTTTCTATATTGCAAAAAGAGGTTTTTTTAAAAGTGATTATCCTTTTCAAACTAAGGACTTGTTCATATTTACATTTGCTTCACAATAAGCGCCATTCTAAACCGAATCGATTTTAAAAATCACATGGTGTCACATGATATTTGGTTAAGTGTGTGCATCCTCTTGGGAAAACATTTAATCCATTTTTAAACCATCTTGTATCTCAGTTAAGGGGGCTACACTGGCTTTTAGAGTAACAGCTTTTGAAGCTATGGGCGTTTATACACGACCCCTAAGCTCCGCTGGAAATGGCTCCCAGCTCCGGAGCTTAAAAATGTTTCCCCACCAGATCCGGAGCTAACAGAAAATTAAGTGCGACCCCGCCCACCTAAGCATGACCCAGAACACCTTTCAAGTACCTGCTCTGGGAGAGTGAAAATTTTTGATGCGGAGAGTGCCGGGCTCTCCTCGCTTCTTTTTGTTCTTGTTTTTCCTCCTGCCCCTTTAAGAGGAACCAGGAAGTGACGGGGGGTCAGAGCAACTTCCACTGGCACTCCGGAGGTAAGAGTGCATTCTTTTCTCCCTTTTTTTCTCCCTCCCCTCACGCAGACAGAACAAGGAAGTGCGGAGGGGGTGGGAACGCAGGGAGAGCGACAAACCCTCAAGATCTCTGGTCCGAATTTAAGGGACCAGCGGATCTTAGGGGTCATGTAAAAAGGCCCTATGTCCTGCACTGGTCTCCTCTACTCTTACGGTGCCCCTGCTGCACTGGTGAGTTGAGAGGGGAAGAGGTTCAGAACTGCTTGTTCCTTTGGAAAGCTTGGCTGCTTTAAAAATGTTGAAGCCGCTGCCTTGTTTTCCCAATCAGCTCTGCTGATTTCTTCTTAGTTCCCTCTTCCCATTCTTAATTTTGCCCCATAAAATATTGCCTAGAGAGGAAAAGTAGGGACAAGTAAGGCAAGGCAAGGAAGTCTGCACACACAAACTGCTTGCCAAGTAAGGGAACAAATTACTGCAGGAGAGGGGTGTCAGCTGCTACCGCACCAGGCTTTTGTAGCTCTAAAGCTCCTTTAAAGGGGCAGGGCATACTGATCTGTCCGCATGACGTACAAGATAAAAGAGAGACAAAGAGATAACAGAGCAACTTCAGCGGAACAAAAGAGTCAAGGCTGAACTCCTGGAACTTTGCTTTGTCCTCCTTTTATTGCTAAGCTGTAACAGTGACAATTCTCCTGGGGACAGTGGTAAATGCTATATCCCTGTGCTTTCCCTCATTCCATGCAACTTATCTTTGGTATTATCAACTCGAGTCCATAATCAAGGGAGAGTCAACCGTCATAATCCCAGCAAGATGGGTTACTTAGTCCAAAGTCAAGGGAAAGCCATCCCTCATGAGCACATCAAGATGGGTTATCTAGTCCACAGTCAAGTGAGAGCCAACCTTCGTAAGCCCAGCAAGATGGGTTACCTAGTCCACAGTCAAGAGAGAGCCATCTCTCGTAAAAGCTGTCTTCTTGTGCTTACGAACCCATCTTGCTGTGCTTATGAAGGTTGCCTCTCCCTTGATTGTGGACTAGATAACCCATCTTGCTGTGCTCATGAGGGATGGCTCTCCCTTGACTGTGGACAAGGTAACCCATCTTGCTGGGCTCACTATTGATGGCTCCTCCTTGATGGTGGACTAGATGGGTTATGGGACAGCCGTCAAGGGAGAAGAAGATAGATATGAAAGATAGCTGTCCCTTGACTGTGGAAGACTAATACATGCAGACACTAAATCCAGTTTATATGTTTTGGAACTTTATGTGAAAGTGTGAACAGAGAACACAGAATAAAAGTCACATGACCAGAAGCAGGGAACAAAATGTCCCCTTTTTATTCTTGATTATTCAGCCATGCGGTAGCACAGACAGTGAGAGAAGAACTGACTGCATCCTCCTCTTCTTACTGCTGCCCAGGGAACAGCAGGAACACTCTTAAATGGACAGAAAAAACTGAAGCAGCTATATAAAGGGACAAGGAACTTTGGTGGTTACTTCACGTCCTTCCTCGAGCCAAGGTGAACTTGCCTCCGTGTTGAAATCGGTTTTTAACACAGATTGAGAAGTGGATTGAAAAGATTCCCGAGCTCCAGGATGGAAATCTCTCACCCCGCTTGGAGCGCAGTTCAGGGGGCGTGGTCGGGGTGAACTCGGAGTGACCCCACAAGGATGTGAGGTTCTGTTCCTTTGAACTCAGATTGATCCCTCAAGGATGTGAGGTTACGTTCCTTTGAACCGGTCTCCAGCGGGGCTGTGAACTGCAGCAAGAGGGACGTGAAGTATCAGCAGGCCCTCCCTCTCCTGTGCCCATCCGTCACCCTTTACTTCCTGCTGAGTCTCCCATTGCTTCCACTGGATCATCCAAAAGCACAATTTGCAGCAACAGAGGGGGTGTGCATATGCAAAAATGGGTTTCACATGTGTTTTAAAATAACTGACCCTTTGGTGGAACAGTGTTTTAGGCTGTTTCCCAGTCAGAAAACAAACTTTCCTGGCAAAATAATCTAATCTTCAGTTTACATCACAGAGTCACCTTATTTTAAACATTTTTAAGTAGAATGTGTTACAATAGCAAATATTGTCAGTAGGACCAATCCCTCATCACTAACAGACAGAATGGTCATGTAAATGAGATTGTGCAACACAGTAACATAAATTTATTTCAGCAAGAAGTTTTTGAACATTACATTTAATTAGCTAAACATATTCCATCCAGTGCTGTGGGGGGGGGGTATACCAGACAGCCCTCTAGAGTCATTATAGGATAGGAGTTTTGGATTATCTTTTCCCACTGGCAAAGAACGTCTGACCTTCCTTTGACCTTTATCAGCACACTACACAAGCACGTAGTAATTGAGAGTCTGACATTCTTTGTTCAATAAGATGGACAAAGAGGAATTCTTTTCTGGTGTAGAAGGTCTCCGGATAATACTACTGTTCTGCTTCTACTAACAGTAATAACAACTACTGTACTACAAGGACTATCAGAATTAATGCATTATTGTGGAAACAAGAATTAAGAGCTTTCCACTTGTTAGAGCAACTCAGCATTAAGCCCGGGCCCCATAACACTAACACATGTCAATTCTCTACTTGATCCTCTCTATGCTAAGGACACATTCAGACTACGGTAATTTAGAATTATGTGAATAAACCTCTTCCCTATGCACTCCCTCTTCCCAAATGGGCATAAGGAAGATGTCACAAGCATTACTTTCTAACTAACTGCATTGAAGCTTTGTATCCAAGCCTAGGCAAACCATCCTTAATCTTAAATTGCTTCCTCAAAAAGGCAACTTCCCAACCCACTGTTCCCATGTGCTGGGCCACAACCAGCAGAAATGCAGAGGATGCCCTCAAGACCACTGGTGCAGCAATGGCTGGGATGGAACTTAAGGAAGGGAGGGAGGGAGGATAGGAGGTATGTTGCTGCATACCTAATTCGTTCAATTGTTCTTCACATCGCTTGGGTTCCAGACATTTTGCCATCTGTGCCTTCTTCCTATGCAAGTACAAGTATTCCAGCTTCCCACGAACCTGCACCCAGATCTGGACACAGTATTTCAGGTGAATGTCTGAATAAAGCAGAATCTACTGGGACTATTTCTTTTCTTCATTTGCTCACTATTTGTCTGTGATGCAGCCAAGAATTGTGTTCACCTTCTTGGTGCTGCATCACATTATTGACCTCATGTTTAGATTGCAGTCTCATTTAGATCCACAGTACCCTGTCTTCTGAAATTCTAGCTACTTCTCCCAGTTTGGTGTTAAGTAAACATTTAGAGACTTGTCCTCTGTACACTCTCATGTAAGGCATATATAAAGATGCCAAATGACATCACATCTGGAACACATTTTCCTTATTCCTGCTAATATTCCACCTGGAAATCTGTTATCATGTTAAGGACTCGCACATTTTCTATTAGGGATGGGTATTTCATTTTGGAACCAGTAGGTTACAAAATGAACCATGCAAGCCCATGTGGTCCTTGGAACCGGCTGATACACGCAGATCCAATGCTTTACCTTTCTCTGTTTCATGCAGGGTTAAAATCCAATGAAGAAGCATGCTGCGATGTTACATTTTCTGCTTCGTGCTGCTGGCCAATCAGAGAGGGAGGTGGGATGATGCCTGCCCCAGCGCAGCTCCTGATTGGCCATCATCACAGATCTAGCACAGATGTCACAGTGTGCTTCCTGGATGTTAACCCTGCGCGAGACAGAGAAAGGTAAAGCAATTGGATCTGCGTGTATCAGCCAGTTCCGAGGACCACCTGGGCTCGCGTGGTTCGTTTCGTAACCTATGGGTTCCAAAAATGCCCATCTCTATTTTATATACATACATAATATGACGGTTGTCCTCATAGTACTTGTTTCTCCAGTTTAAAAAAGAATCAAATGAGTGAGAAATAGGTACTTACTAGGAACTCCAGATACCAGCCGTAAGGGTCGCAATACTCGGAATGCCCGTAGTGCTTTAACGTCAAATCCGGCACCTTTGCCTCCTATTGAATTCACCCCATCTGCTTTGGTTGCTTGTTCTAAAATTGCACTAAAAAGCCTGGTGGAGGAGTGGAAAGAGGAAATAAACTGTAAGTAGACAGCACAGACAAAAAAGAATGAAAAAAAATTATAGCTGCTTTATGTGCTCCATATGCAGTGTAAGAGAAGGAAAGTGATAAGAATCTTTATACTGTATCTCTGATGTGTAGATTGACAGCTGTAATTTTTCTCACAGGCACCTAACTCTAAACTTGCTAAATTCCTTAGTTTTTTTCTGGGAGACTATATAAGCAAGTCTATTGAAAGCCTGCCTTGGCATCATGAAATCTGTCACCTCCAATTCAAGAGTGACACAGGAAGTGTTCTTCTTCCCGCTGAATGTTTCTCAATTTAGACAAAATGTCTTTGCACAAAGCTATTATCTTTTCATATGTGAAGCAAAACACACACACACACACACACACACACACACACACACAGAGCAAAGGAATATTGGATAATAGAGATGGGCACAAAATGATTTTTTGTTTAATTATTCATTATTTGTTTCATTACAAAAAAAGAATACAAACAGACCCATCAAAAAATCCGAAACGAAAGGAAACAGAAATTTCCATTTCGTTCGCTTCATTTTTCATTTCCCCATAGGAATGCATTGAAGTAATGCATTCCTATGTGAAAAAGCCAATGGTTCCCCCCCTAACACGCCTGGGCGGGGAAACCACAGGCTTTCCCCCCCACAGAAGCCACCGGCGATCAGCTGTAAGTTGGGGCTTTGGCGGGAAAGATAGTTTTAAAAGCCCTCCCTTTCCCCCACCCTATTGGGTGCCATCGAGTGGGGGATAAAATAAAAAATGCACCGACCCAGCCCACAAGCCAGCTGGTCAGTGCAAGTGTAAAAAAATTAAAAAATTAAAATAAAAAATGCACCAACCTGGCTTGCAGGCCAGCTGGTTGGCGTAAGTGTAAAAAAACCAAAACAACAACAATGAAACAAACAAAACATTTTTTAAAAAATTGTTTCATTCTAAACAAAACAAAACAATAACAAACAAAACAAAAAAACAAAACAAAAAACCATTTTGGCATTTCATGCCCAACTCTTTTGGCTAACTGCTTAAAAAGATAGTACAAAGAACCCATGAGAAAATTTTGATTTTTTAAAAAAAAAAACATGATGAACGTGCATGGTCATTTCAATGCTTGGCAATCACTCTGTTGATCCGAGGAAAAGGAAAGCATAGAGAAGTGGTCCTTGCATGATATACAGGAATGTACCTTCTAGAGGTGCCTTTGGCTCGGGAACCTTGTGGGCAGTGAATGCTTATTGTGCAAATGAAGAGGACAATGTGCGGGAAATACCCACTGGAAGTGTTGTTCTGACTGTGCAATGATATGTGGAGTGAGGTCTGGATGGAAGCGAGCATCCAGTCTTGTAGTATGAAGGCATGTGTCACTGATGGATCTTATATGGTGCCAATGAATTTGATTCTTCTGGTTAAGAAGAAGGTTGGATTTTTCCTTGTTGATGAGAAGGACATATTTAGGTTGAGTTAACATCTCTAAAACGGGGGAGAAATGACATCCTTCATAGGAGTACATAAGGTGAAGCAGAATATAACTTTTAATTCTGGAAATTGCAGACCTTCCATATGTATTAGAAAAACCTTCCACAAAAAAAGTCTTACAGAAATTAGATTATATTCAAAGACAGCAGATGCCACATTTGGCTCTGCATGTTTCTTGCAGTCCACTTAACAGGAATTATGAAAATATGTTCTGTTTCCTATTTAGTTTTTTTGTTTTCCTGCTAAACATAACCTCTCATTAGATGAGTGATGTTTTTGTACAGTTGTTCCAGTCTTCTGGGAATCCATGAAGCAGAACTAACTGAAAAAGCTTTCTCTGATAATATTTTACAACTTTAATAAAATGACCTGAAGTCCAGAATCCACTAAAACAAAATAATCACCATTTTTTTCATCCATGGCAGAAACCTTACCAAGCCCAGTTTAGTACTACAGTGGACCCTTGTATAACAAACAGCTTGTATAACATAAAATTTGTACAACATAAACAATTCCTGAGATAGGGAAAATTTGCTTAACATAATCGCCTATGGGGAGAATCCGTACAACATAAAAATGGGATCACTCCGTTTTCAATGCATTCCTATGGGAATTTGTATAAAGGAAAATTTGCTTAACATAATTTCATTTGGAACAAATTAATTCCTTTATACAAGGTACCACTGTATATTGTCATTCGCTCTTATTAACACACACTGGAGACTGACAGATGCAAGGGTTTTGCCACAGGATATTAAACTACCATTTTCTGTGTTCTAAAGTAGGTCTTCGCCACATCCAAAATTCGACAGAAGCCTTGTTCTTAGCCTTGTTCCCTATCTTTTCTCTCCGTGATACTTTAATGTTTCTGACAGGATAATGGGGGTTGTTTTCTTCCTTGCCATCTTAAGAAAGCAGAAGGCATATTCCTAGCTGCACATCTCAAGTGCTTCTTTCTGTAAAGTCATTTTGTTCTCCGTTTTTGTTAATAATCCATCTTCCCCTGATGCTTTCTGAAAGTACTGAATACTTGGGAAGCAGACAAGATTAATACAGGACTTCATACAATATATACCTTTTCCGCTGGCCTTCTATTTTTTATTATTTCTTCACCAAAGTTTACTAGCCTCTGTATAACAATCATGAACAAAGACCCTACTCTCCGAGTTATAATCTATAAATATGTCACACCAGGGAGCAAAAGGATATCTGGTAAGGAAACAGGAATGAATACATATAAACTGGGTGAGTACCTGTCAAAAGAACAGTGGAAGGCTCTCTTTCTTTCTCACCTGTCTCATATATGACTCATCTACTCAGAATTAAATAAACTCTAATGCAGGGGTGCCCAAACTTTTTGTAAGGAGGGCCAGATTTGGTGGCTGAGAATGTGTCAGGGGCCAGTTGCTCCCCAACCCTGCCACCCCACTGCAAGCCCCACCCGCTGACCCCTTGCAACCCCACCCGCAGGAAGGAAGGCGGGGACCAAGGGAGGGAGGGAGGAAGGTGGAAACCAAGAGAGGAAGGAAGGAAGGTGAGGAACAAGGAAGGGAGGGAGGGAGGGAGGTGGGGACCAAGGGAGGGACGAAAGAAGGAAGGTGGGGACCAAATGAAGCACAGGGAGCCGTGGCCACAGGTCGCCCCTTGGAAGAAGTGATCTGTGCAACCTTGCACCCTCCCAAGCTCCCCAGCAGTGGCAACGGCTCGCCCGCCAGCCCACCCCAAAGCTCCTTGGTGGTGGCAGAGGCCCGCTGGCCTGCCCACCCCACACTTTCCCCTGCGGTGCCAGTGGCGGCAGACCGCCCGTCTGCCCAGCCGCCCAAGCTTCCCAGCGGTGTCAGTGTTGGCAGAAGATATTTTTAAAAAACAAAAAAAACAAAACATGGGGCGAAGGAGGGGGAGGGAGGGGTGGGCCAGCCAGCCACAGGCCACTCAGAATGGCCTGACGGGCCGGATTTGGCCCCCGGGCCAGACTTTGGGCAGGCCTGCTCTAATGTATGTGACCAAGCTGATAGAAAAGACAGAGATGAACATGTTTCAAGTTTTACAACGTAAAATCACTAAAAAGCAAGCCCTGCTGAATAAATTAGGCTTACTCTGAAGTAAGTGAGAATTTGACTCTAGCCTTTAATCTGTGTTCAGATAACAGGATTTTCAAAGTAGGAGTTCATATTATAGAGATGAAAAAGGTAAGCCTGCTGGAATACCTCTTTTACAGAACAGGTGGGCCAAAAGGTAGATTGTGAACTACTGGAAGATTTCCAACCACTTTGCATTAGGTTAGCAGGATTTTGACAGTAATGATATAACAGAGTGTGTAAACCCAATTTAAGGAGAAATGTACTCAAATCATGGCAGGATGTTACAGAGGGCATACAGGCCAATTTCTATGTAAAAGAATAAAGAAACACAAAACAGGATTAAATTTTGCTACGGAAGATTTGTGTACAAAGTCCTGTTCAGCTACTGAAAAGTAACTCAAGGATTCATCACAATTTGCTCACAGGCACCTTGTTCTCCAGTTGCATATATTGTTAGCTACTAGTTAACACCTAAATTCGACAAGTGAACCTCAAGGCTCTAGCAAAAAACAAAGTACCTCTCATAAGCCCCGGGATGAAGTCGGGCAAAGCCCTGGAATTCTAATTGCCAATTACTATGACATCATACATCACACCTTTCAAGCTTCCCTATTTCCCCCCAGATCAGCTGCAATGCTTGTAGTAGCTGGGAGAGAAAAGGTTTTTTTCCTTCCAGGAATAGTATATTGTTTCCAGTAATGGTTCAGCCTTAAATGGGGAAATACTGTAAGATCTGTTAACTTCACAAAAGGCATCATTCTCCATTTCTATTACTTTTTTTGCTTTCCAATTCCCTCTCCCCAACAATTATACACATCAATGATTGTTATGACCCACGACATTTTTTTTTTACAACTTGGGTCTGTGTGTGTTATGTCGTTACAGTCATGACCGACTCTTCGTGACTCCATGTCCATGGAGTTTTCTTGGCAGGAATACTGGAGTGGCTTGCCAGTTCCTACTCCAACAACATGGGTCTAGGCTCTCTGAAATACTTGATTCCCTCATATAACCTTGTCCAGGCAACAAAAACTGTGGGAGACACATCTCTCTTGATCTCACCAGCTTTAGAGCACATCTGGCAAGGAGATGAGATTTAGGGTGAGGGTGAGGCTTTCAAGGACTATGGCATTCCCTGCCAAGGGAGAATAGGATAGCTGCTTCTCTGTTGTGCTTCTGTCAGTTCAAAAAAAATTTTTTGTTACATATACAGCCTTTCACCCACTGACTGAAACTATCCTGCATTTTTCTATTGCATTATCGTCCTGCTTCACTAAGATAGTTAATATAGTTAATATTTTAATGTGTTCTTGTTTAATTATGTAGTATACCACCTAAGGTCCCATTTTTGGGAGAAATTTGGATACAAATAATGTAAATTAAAACAATAAATGCCTCCAATATGGCGAGGCTTGGATCTGTGTAGACTAAGAATATGTTCCAGTACTCTCTTGTTTTTATAGTGCTGCCAATACCTCACTATCTGGAAAATTCTGAAAGTGTACCTGCTGCTGAGCTGCATGATTACTGCTGGATGGAACAAAGGACATAATAAGAACCTCACCTTGTCTGAAGAAAACAGAATGCAAGCACTTATACGTAAGAGCTAGGATTAATTCAGTAGCTACCTATTAAACCTCCAAATGGGTAGCTTCTCTTCTAGAGATGGGCACGACCAGAAAAAATGACGTTTTGAGTTGTCGTTTGTCGGGGCGGGTCGTTTCCGTTTGTCGTGATAATTTTCAAAAATTTGTCGTTTCCATTTGTCGTTTGTCGTTTGGGTTGGGGTTGGGGTAAGTGGGCTCTGGGAGGCACCTCTCTGGGTGCCTCTGACGTCTGACCCACTAAGAAGGGAAGGGAAGCGTAACGCGAAGCCAGCCGCCGCGTACCATACATTACATTATGTTAGGGTGGGGGGTAAGTGGCAGAGACACCTCTCTCTCTGGGTGCCTCTGACTCACTAAGAAGGGGAGCATACTAGCGTACTGACGTACAGGTTAGGGAATGGGATAGGGGTAGGGGATAGTGGGCTGTGGGAGGCACCTCTCTGGGTGCCTGTGACCCACTAAGAAGGAAAGTGTACTTGCGTACGGATCTGGGTTCGGGTTGGGGTTAGGGTAAGGGCTAGGCTTAGGGTTACGGTTAAGGTTAGAGTGGGTTAGTGGGCTGCACCTCTGGGTGCCTCTGACCCACTAAGAAGGACAGTGTACTGCCGTACAGGTTAGGGTTAGGGTTAGGGTTAGGGTTAGGGTTAGGGTTAGGGTTAGGGTTAGGGTTAGTGGGCTTTTTATGCCCTCTGGCACATCCAGAAGTCTCAGTCAAAACCTGGCCGTGCGATTAGTGGAATGGGTCAAAAAAATTGCATGGTCCCATCCCCTGGCCAGCCCATCATTGCGCAGGTTTAAAAAAATAAAAATAAAAATAAAATAAAATAAAATCAATGGAGATGTTTTATTGCAAGAAAAACCCACTGCTGCTACTATAAAAAAATCAGGCATTTAAAATACCTAATTTTCAAATGTTTCTGTGGTGCTTTGGTGGGTTTTTGGACCACGATTTAAAAATAAATATTGTGGTCGCCATTTTGGATCCCCCCCCACCGCATGGCAGATGGAGACGACGAGGATGCCCCCCCCAGCCTGGTACCAGCAGCCCAGGACAGGAGAGGGGGGGAAGGCCGGGGACCCCCCCCCCCCGAAACCACCCCTCTCTGGTAGGTGCCCTCACTCAGGCAGGCATATTTTCGCCTGCTTTTTTGGCCGGGAATCGGGTTTTTTTTATTTTTAAAACTTTTTTTCTTTGCTGCTTGGCATCACGCGATCGCCGCGATACCATGAACGACAACGAAAAATCAGACCCAATTTTTCTTTTTTGGGTCGGGTTCGAGCTGGAGCAGAGTAATTCTCGTTACCGTTACCCGTTACGTAATGATAACGATAACCGAAAACGGAAACAAGAATTTCGCCGCTCCGTGCCCATGTCTATTCTCTTCTTTAGTGGTGTTTGGCTTTTAAGAGCTATGATGTAATGTGCAAGGCAGACCAGAACTAGCTTCTGTTGTAGCTACTTCTTTAAAATTAGCCCACCATGCCTTATAATCATTAGGAATACTGTACACATATCCAAACAACTTTGTTGAGTTCCATTGCAAAATGTGTTCCATGATCAATCCAAGAAGTGTATAAATCAATCCATATATTCTTCTGGATTATTATGATTTATAACACATTTGAATGAATTATGAGAGTTCATTTCACGTATAAACACACATATTCAAATTAGCTGCCATCTAGGATGGTTTCATGCTTTGCCTGTTTCCACACTTACTCCAAATTTATGATCTAGGTATTATGAAAAAGAGTTGAAAGAGCCAGTTTTGTTTAGTCTGGAGAACAAAATACTGTAGAAAGACAAAACTTGATAGTCTGAAGGGCTGTCATTTATAACGAGAAGACATCCCGTTGTTTCAAAAGGTGGAAATAGAAGTACTGCATACACTACAGGGTAAAAGCTGTTGGTTACATCTCAGGATAAATTTTCTAACAGTAAGAGCTTTTTGACAATGCAACTGATCTCCTTTGGAGGTAGTGGGCTTCACTTTGTTCTACTTATATAAGCAGAGGCTAGGCAGACTTTTTTTTCCAGAAAGAACACTTTCATCTTTCCCAAAAGGGAAAAAAATGCACAACAACTTCATTTTTGTTCTCATTCACTGGTTCCTGAAAAAGAGCCTAGATATAGATATACATATAGATATATAGATACATATATAGGTGTGTGTGTGTGTGTGTGTGTGTGTGTGTGTGTGTGTGTGGTGTTGTTACAGTCATGACTGACTCTACGTGACTCTACGTGACACTGGAGTGGCTTGCCAGTTCCTACTCCAGATGCCTACAGCACCTTGTATTCCCTGGTGGTCTCCCATCCAAATACTAACCAGGGCCGACCCTGCTTAGCTTCCGAAATCAAGCGAGATTGGATGTGCTTAGGGCATCTAGGCAGCTCTGTAGATATAGATATAGATATATAAAGAAATTATCTCTATTAAGGAAAGAGGGGTGGATAAAAGTTTTATTTTCCCTCTTTTGTTTAATCTTTCTTTTACCCTTTGTCTCACAAATTGCCTCAGGATTTTTTCATCCAATAACAATGTGGCAGCTACTAGACACTACTACACACTAGTGTGTGTGTGTGTGTGGTGTTGTTACAGTCATGACTGACTCTACGTGACTCTACGTGACACTGGAGTGGCTTGCCAGTTCCTACTCCAGATGCCTACAGCACCTTGTATTCCCTGGTGGTCTCCCATCCAAATACTAACCAGGGCCAACCCTGCTTAGCTTCCGAAATCAAGCGAGATTGGATGTGCTTAGGGCATCTAGGCAGCTCTGTAGATATAGATATAGATATATAAAGAAATTATCTCTATTAAGGAAAGAGGGGTGGATAAAAGTTTTATTTTCCCTCTTTTGTTTAATCTTTCTTTTACCCTTTGTCTCACAAATTGCCTCAGGACTTTTTCATCCAATAACAATGTGGCAGCTACTAGACATGAGAACTTTGTGCTCTGTACAAATTTGTACAAAGCAGGATGGTGCTCCCTCCCTGCTCCCCAGGCAACTTAACAGGGATCCATGCTCTGCTGGGGTCTTCCTCGCTATAGTAGTTGGCTGCGCGAGGAGACTGGGAAGGGCCAGTGAGGGGCCTGCCAAGATTGGTGCGCTGGTATTGAAGAAGGACCCTGGTGATGCACTGATCCCAGTAAGTGGCCTGGATGGTGGGTGGGGGACGGATCACTGTCATACTTCATATGAATTTGTAATAACCATGAAGTTTCCATGTCTAATGGCAATAAAGGAGAACATGCATGGGCAAGCATGGATTTTAAATCTGTAAAAAGGTTGCATTCATTGTACCCAGTTGGCTGCATGACCAGGAACAGTCTTCATCTTGGGCTGCCTTTGACGGTTACTTCACGTCTATTCTCATCCTGGGAGGAAGTTCATTGCGTGTTGATGTCGGACGCGGTCACGTGGTCTTCTTCTGGTTCTGTCCCTGTTCCCGTGTACGCACGGGCGTGATGGATGATACCAGCATGACTGTTACTGCACGTCCTCGTTCTGTGATGAGATGTGAAATTCCATGCCTTCGTTTTCCATTTTCCCCCCTGGCCCTGACCTTCCGTTTTTTGATGTTTAAAAGCCTTGCCTTCAATGTGCTACGGAGCTAAGTTTGAGGCATTTGTCTTTTAATCTCTCTGCACTGCATTGCTGACTCCATAGGGAATGTACTGGCGAATGGAACTTCGCACTCCTGCCACTAGATGGAGAATGGCACGTTGCATGACGAGCCTTACCTCATGGCCACTTGTCTCGGAATGAGAAGCGTGATGAGCAGATTCCCGAGGCCAGGGAGGGAAATCTCTCATTCCGCTTAAATTGCAGTTCAGGGGGCATGATCGGGATGAACTCCCCTCGTCCCGCAATGGACGTGCGGTTAGATTTCTTCGTACCGGTCCCAAGCGGGACCGCGAACAGTGATGAGATAGATGTGAAGCACCAGCCTTTGTCTTGGATCCCTTCCCCCTCTTGCTCCTTCCTCCTGATTTCTGAGATGTCTCCTTGAGTCTTTGAATTGTTTTTGCAGCTGTTGCCAAAGAGTCTGATTGATTTCTTCAGGTATTTCCCATATCCTTTGTTCCTTTTCTTTCTTGGTTTCAGAGGGTGGGGAAGAGAAATCTCCCTGTTTTCTTGTAATCTCAGTTGGGAGGAGCTTTGGTTTTTTTTTATTGTTTGTTTGTGTGGATTTTTTTGCTTTTATTTGCTTGCTTGCTTTTCTGTATTTTTGGAAAAGGTATTCTCTCTGTGTTCTGTTTAGTTATTTTTCCTTTCAAAAACGTGTTCCACTTTCGCTCGTAGAAATAAAGAGTAGATTGTGTTGAGATGTCTGACAGCAAGTTGTCTGGTTTGACTGGATCAATTCCAATCTGCTGTTCTTGATGATGCGGACAAAGCGCTTGCAGGCTGCAAAGGCACTTCCTCTCCATTAGACCCATGTCCTTCCTGGCTTTTGAAATCTGCCAGGGAGGTAACCGTTGAATGGGCTATTGAGATTATTAATGCTTCATGGCCTTTTGTCTGAAAGAAACTCTAGTGCAACCCATTCTGGAAAAAAAACTATGCCGATGGCAGATGGTGTAAATAATTACAGGCATGTTGCCGACATTCTTTTTCTAGGAAGACTGATGCAGAGAGTTTTGGTGGACCAGCTGCAGGCATTCTTGGAGGAAATTGATAGTCTGGATCAATCGTGCTCCACGGGGCTGACATACTTCTGGTCGCTCAGCTCAATCGCTTGTTAAGAGGGTCCGACCAGGGTTGTGTGACCTTGTTGGTCCTCCTGGATCTTTCAGCAACCCTTTCATACTGTTGAACACATTGTCCTACTATAAGGTTTAGGGACTGGAGGCTTGGTGTTACTCTGTCTCTGTACTTTTCTCAAAGGTCATGTTAAGACAATGTTGATTGGGGATGCTGTTTCAACTCTGTGGATTCTTCATTGTGGAGTCACACACGGATTGATCATCTCCCTGATGCTTTTTAAAATCTACGATAATGCCAGGGAGGTCATCTGGAGACTTGGATTTTGAAGCCTTCAATATTCAAATAACATACAGCTCTATCTCCCCTTTTCATCTTCAGCAGTGTAAGCTGAGTAGATCCTGGACCAATGCTTATCCTTGGTTATGTACTGAATTAAGGCAGACAGACTGAAACTGAATCCTGATAGGACTGATATCATGTTGTTAGGTGGATAAAATATTGTTTCTGCTCTGGATGGGGCCATACTCCCCCTATAAGGCCAGGTCCATGACTTGGGTATGTTCCTATAGCCAGTCCTCTCCATGGAGAAACAAAGCTGGGGCCAGGTGTGTGTCTTTTCCCATATTTTCCCTATCTTCAGCAGATTGTGCACTGCAGTCCTAGAACCCTAACAACATTGGTCCATGTACTGTATTAGTAATCTCTAGGACTGACTACAGCAGTGTTCTCTATGTGTTTCTACCTTTGAAGGTGACACAGAAGTGTCAGCAGGTGAAAAATATGAAGGCCAAGTTTATATTGGAAGTAGAGATATGGTTACGTCTCCCTGATCTTGACACACCTGCACTGGCCTCTTGTTTGCTTCCATGTAAAATTCAAAGTGCTGGTATTAACCTAAAGCAAAGCAAAATGTTCTGCTTGTATACTGCCCCATACCACTTCAAATAGTCTCTGGGCGGTTTGCAGTTTAATTGCAGTATGCAGGCTACACATTGCCCTCACCCCCAGCAAGCTGGGTACTCATTTTACCGACCTCTGAAGGATGGAAGGCTAAGTCAACCATGAGCCTGCTACCTGGGATTGAACCCCAGGTCGTGAGCAAAGTTTTACCTGCAGCACAGGTATTTAACCACTGTGCCACAAGGCTCCTTTAACAATCTGGAGCCATGTTTTCTGACAGAGTGCCCACCCAGGCCACCAACACCAGCCAGGCCCAGAAAACTACAAGGAACTGAGCTTTCTTTATGATAGCCGCAATGCTATGGAGTGTGTTATCCATGGATATATGCCAAATTCTCTCCATTCTGGCGTAGGAAACAGGTTTGAAGAAGCCTTCAAATATCTTATAAAAATATCCTTGTGGATCAATGAAATGGATATTTATTTTTATTAGCTATTTATTTCTTATTTTGGGTTATCATCTCACTGTTTATGGTTTTGTGAGCAAGGATGGGTAATGTTTTTAACTTGATGTTAGCTACCCAGCATAGTGCCTAGGCACTAGATGGCTGGAGTACAAATGTAATGAATAAAACAGGCAAACAAACAGAATCGTTAAAAAATCTATATTAAACTGGAATTGAAATACCAAGTTTTAAAAAAAAACTTACTTGAATCTAATCCAAATTATACTAGTAAATGTATAAATTATGCCTTTATACAATTTATATAAGGAAAGTAGTTTGACTACAGGATGACTTAATTAACACATGTCTAACTTTCTTTGAAGAAATAGGGAAACAAATTAATCAAGAAAATGTAGTAATTGATCAGACACAATCTCTATATCTACATTTAGTTTTAATAACATAATGAATCACAGCCCTTCATCAGTTTCCTGCACTCAATACTTTCTTTCCTATTCTGATGTCTACTTAGATTATCAAGCAGTTTAAGCTTTCCTTTGGATGACTTAATTTAGAATGTCTATCACTGTTCTACTTGCATTTTTAAAGAAAGTGGATGAGAAAAAACATACCAACCAAATGACTAATATCCAGGATTTGGAATACATTCTATTTATACTAATAACATTTTTCATAGTATTTTCAGCTTGTAATAGAAGAGATCCCTACATATAGGTTAATTAAAGATATGAGAAAACTAAAGTACTTCCGTCCCATGTTTATAAGACAAAATGCAACATTATCACATTTATCTGTGTGACAGAAAATAATACTATGAAAATCATCATGTTACTGCTCCAAATAACAGCCCTGGATCTCATATATCTCTTCTTCCCTACAATATATATTGATTCATGATGTCACTATATTATATATCTTCCTCTCTACATATTACATTGCTAGTTGTACAATGATCATGTTCTACTTCTGAGAGAGAGTAAAATGCATGGCATGATGGCATCACCTAGAATCACAGAATTATAGAATCATAGAGTTGGAAGAAACCTCAAGGGCCATCTAGTCCACCCCCTGCAAACCTCCATCACAGTATTTCCGACAGATGGCCATCCAACCTCTGCTTAAAAACCTCCAAAGAAGGAGCCTCCACCACCCTTCGTGGCAACATATTCCATTGCTGAACAGCTCTATCATGAAATTCTTCCTAACGTTTAAATTGTCTGCTGCTATAAAACATAATACCTCATGTATTATGTTTCCATATGTTGCTTGGGAGAAGATGAGAAATTACATGAAACCACCACTTTGCTCTACGTTTTGACCCATTTTTAATATTAATGCTAAATTACAGCAGCTTTCAACAGCTGACAAGTCTCTCAAATAATATTTCATGGCCTACTTCAAATTAAAATGTTGTGTAGTATACATTGTATTTGCCCTGGGGGGAAAGGAGATAGAATAAAACCAGTAAATTTGAAGAGAACATGAATCTTCACAGGAGAGGTTGAGAAAAATAGAACATAACGTAAGTCATGTTAAGCATCATGTAGTTAAGAACCAGTGAACAACAACCATAAACTAAAACAGATATTTGAAAGTGATAAGAATATGAAAGGCAAAACAAGCATAAGAAATTTTTGTTTTCTGTGCACGTGTGAAACAGAAATATGAACAATTCTCCTGGTGTCTCTCACTGCAGTGAAAAAGCAAGATTGATACCAGCATCATCTTTTTATCCTGGTTCTTGCACAAACACAAGAAGAAATACAAAATAAACTGAAGAAAATAAGGATTAATGAATATTAACAAATTTTCTTTGCTTGATGAAAAAGGGCATCTTAACACATGAAGAGACTAGAATGAAAAAAAATAGGCCACAAGGGTTTTTATTCCTAAAAAAAGTGGCAAGGCAAGCACTGTTTTGATCATCAGCAGACAAATAAAACAAAAATCACACACACCTTTTTAGCATCAAAAACATGTATTTCAAACAAAATACAAGTTGTTTTGTGAAAAATACAATCTTTTTAAAACAGAGCATTAGGTTTTCCGAACAAAATACAGGTTTTGTACAAGGGACACTTTTGTGATTTTAGTTTTGCAAAAATGTTCAACAATATTAAAAAAAAATCTTGTAATGCGCTCCAATGAAAAGCCCCAGGAAACTTCAACAGGTCCAAAATGCAGCAGCCAGACTTCTGACTGGATTGAGGTACAGAGATCACATTACACCCCTATTAAAGCAGCTCCACTGGCTGCCAATCAGCTATCGGGCACAATTGACCTACAAAGCACTGTACGACCTGGGTCCTAGCAATCTCAAAGATCGAATTTCACAGTATGAACCGACTCGGGTGTTAAGGTAATCAGGAGAGGCCCTTCTTTCCATCCTGCCACCCTCACAGGTATGTCTTGTGGGAACCCATGAAAGGGCCTTATCGACTGCTGAGCCCAGACTCTAGAACTCCCTCCCACTAGAGGCCAGGAGTGCCTCATCTCTGTCGTCTTTCTGGAAACAGGCAGAGACCTTTTTCTTCAGGAAAGCTTTCCCTGAATGATGGACTACCTATTATCTGTATTTTATATGAATCGATAGGATCACATAGATTTTGTCTTTATAACTACATATAACCTTATGGGTTTACATTGACACTATGTTTTCAGTGTTAGTTTCCATCACTCATAACTTTTACATGATTACAAAAAATAGGTTACAGGTGATACCTTCATAGGCCACTATTAAAAATAAAAAAGTAACATTGCAAGCTTTCGAGTGCAGTCAATCACCCTTCTTCAAAGCAGGTCCCAGAAGTTCAGACATGGTGAAAGATGTTCTTCACCAGGATATTACTTTTAAAGTCCTTATTTAGATGATCTTAAAATCCATGGCTAGATGTTGTTGTAGCCAGCAGGACAGGATTCTTGTTGGAGGCAAGCAGGGCAGTTGTAAAAGGCTGTTTCTTAAGTCACACCCCTGTTCTTCAAACAAAGAAACATGGTGGTTGACTGCACTCGAAAGGTTGCAATGTTCCTTTTTTATTTTTAATAGTGGCCTATGAAGTTATCGCCTGTAACCTATTTTTGTAATTGTGTTTGTGATGGCCACACGGCTCAACTCCTTTTTGCCTGGATCGAACTTTTACATGGAATTTTACTCTTTTTAATTGTGTGCATTTTCTTGTGGCTTTAAAGTAATGTTGTCTTGTCTATTAATGATGTAAGATGTCCCTCAGTTCCGTGTTCTCAATACCTGAATATGTCTTAATTGTACTGGACTGTATATTATCTCTCATCACTGTAAGCTGCCTTGGGTCCTTTTCCAAGGAGAAAGGCGGGGTAAAAAATACTCTAAAATAAATAAAATAAATAACCTTGCCCAAAAGTAAGAAATCTTCTAAAACTATTCATTCTTGCCTTTAACAACTAAATAAGCAGAGATTTATATCTCCAGGAGAAAAATACTATTGGGATTCTAAAACAGTAAATTACCTGGCATTGTGTTTGCTCTTTTTGCACTTTTCAATTCCATTTACAAACTGAAGACTATGGTATAGTTTTCTCTGAAGTGAAAAATATAGGTTTAGACTGAACTTACATCACGTGTTTCACCATTGTGAAGAAGTGAAACCTGCTCTATATGATTTTTTCTCTCCACACAAAAAGATTATAAACCCCATTCGTCTTGATACACAAGTAGTTTTTATATGAAGTATTCATTAATGTGAGTCCACTTGTGCAGCATGATTTAGTCTAGTCCAGATACACATTTTCCACTTCAGTAAGAGACATACTTGAAGTCTCATCAAAATAATTATTCAGTTTGGGTTCCTTCCCTATTTTCCTTTAGTGAACCAAGAGGATTTAATACACATTGGGCTTTGTTATGCATTGGAAAGAAAAATAGCATAACATTCACTTGCTTCAAGTGAGCAATTAATTAACCCACTTTTTGATTCTAAAGTATGTACCAAGCGAGTCTCTGCACACACCCCTAAGAATCTAGCAGCTGATTACCTGCTAGAAGCTATTGAATGTTACACTTTTGAGTTCTACCTGGGTAACAAAATATCAGCATATTAGCCACTGTACTACTCTTATACTCTGAATTACAGATGGAGATGAATCAGAAAAAGGTGATTCATTTTGAACTGTGGTTCGTCAAGGTCACCAAATCACAAAAATGAATTTATAAATTGTTTTTTTGACAAATTTAATTCCCTATAAAATAGCCTCCAAGGCAGAGACACCAAAATTGCAGGCACATTTCCCCTGACTATCCTCCACAAATTTTGCAGTTTGGTGATGTCTGGATTCCAGATATCTGAGTTATGCCCCTTCAAATAGCCTTCCCCAGGAAACTGCCCCTGAGGCACCCACAGACACCAAATTTGCCGAAAAGCCTCAAACTACACTCCTCTACAATCCCACCATGTTTGATGAAGAATGGCTTTCAGACATCTGAGTTATACACCCACAAGTTCTCCCAGTAGGAAAGAGCCCTTGAGCAACTGACAGGACAAAGCCCAATCTAGAGGACAATCAGAGGAATCTTCTCTGTAAATTTGGTGTCTCTAGTACCAGGAGGGGGGGGAGGGATTTACCTCTTTGGGGGTACATAACATGGACACTATAAATCCAATATTTCCCAAACTTGGAAGGATTGTAGAGATGAGTCAGGGGAAACATTCCTGGTGCGTGGGGGGCATTTTATAGCCCAACAAAGAGAAAATCATTAAAATTCATCAATTTGTATTTGTTGGGGTTATCAGTTTATATAAATATGAATTTGGTTTTTTAATGCGTGTCCATTTTTACTCTGAATATTCAAGATACCGTATACGGTTTGCTTCTACATTTTTGACTACTATATCAATTAAAGATGTCAGGTGAATAAGAAAAGTGCTTCAATGTGGGATTTTGAAATAGAGTTGAATAATAGATCAGATATCAACAAAATAAACTTTTAATCTGCCACCAAATTATCTAAAATTAATTGAATGTGAAAGGAAGGGGTTCTCACTCTACTAAAATACATAAAATGTGGGGATGACAGAGTTATTTTTCAATACCATTAATCAAAAATGCTTGGTGTGGGGGGGGGGCAGGGGGAAAACACATCTGTGGAATATCAATGCATTCCATTTAAATGAAGCAAATTGGGGGTTTCTCCTCAGGTAAAGCAATTATAGTACTGCCGACCACTGTTTCCATATTGAGCTAAGAATTTAGGAAACACACAGAATCAGCCAAACATACAATGTTTTGTAACTCAGTTATAGAAATCCAGAGCAAAATGTTTTTCTCATCTGGTTCATTGATCAATCTAACCTCCTTACTTTACGTCCATTTTAGGCGATGACAAAGTAACCAGTAACATGGAATATCCATTCAGTTTTTGTTTATCCAATAGCTATGGTTTGGATGTAGAGAAAGAATCTTAAATCATAACTGCAGCAGTAGGACAGGAGAGGTTGGCTTAAATGCTGCTAGAAGCTGGGGGAAGGGGATTTTGCTTGTGTGGGGTGTCCTTACAGTTAGCAGCTGCTTGTGGGGACACTGGCATAACTAGGGAGGGGCAAAAGAGTGCATTTGCCCTGGGGCATGCAGCAATCTGGGGGCACCTGGAGGGGGAGCAGGAGTTGGAAGCCATGCACCATCCTGCCAGCAGTCCTCCTTTCACCCTGCTAAGGCTTTTTTATCCTTAGTCAGGGGAAAGGGGAAAGGAGGAGAGGGAAGCAAGTGATTTTTTTTCCGAAGCAGCACCTCCTTCGGTTGCTCCCCTCCCCCACACTAAGGCTTGGCAATCGTTAACCCGGGGAAAGGAGAGGGAAGCATGCAATGGAGGTGCTGCTTGGGGAAAAAATCCCATCGCTTGCTTTCCTCTCTTCCGTTCCCCAGGCTAATGATCGCCAAGCTTTAGCCGAGGAAAAGGAGGAGGGGGAAGCATGCTATGGAGGTGATGCTTGAAAAAAAAATCACCTGCTTGGTGCTAAGCACATGCTGTGCGGTTTGGAAAGGAGAACCACAAACAGGGTATGAGAAGGAGAGACCCTTCTTCCCCTCCTCCACTGTTCCCCCAGGATCTGGCCCCCCTTGCTGGGTGGGTGAGACATGCTTGGGGGAAGGAGAGGGTGCAAAAACTGATTTTGTCCCTGGGTACTCCAAACTCTATCTATGCCACTGTGTGGGATTATGCCGAAGAAGAAAAATATAAGGCCCATTCTCCTTGAATTATTCATGTAATTCAATGTCCCGCTCAACCAGTTGTTTTAAGCAATGAAATGGTGTTGGGGGGGAAATCAAACTCCTGGTCTGCCACACTGTGTATATTTTTAACTAAGAACATTTGTGCTTTTTATGTTATGTTGTGGATATGTATGGGGTTCAGATCCCACCCCCAAAAAAACCTTTTAAAAAGCCAGATTCTGAGTGTATTCAGTTGGAATAAATTATTTTCTGTCTGCATTGGACACTTTGTAGACCTGCCAAAGTGCTTGCATTTGAAGATGCATTTTTCACAAGCGTTTTGCATTCAAAGAGAGAAAACATGGACATAAAAGAGGCACATACTTACCCTACTACCACAATTATAAAATCTAATAAATTCCAGCCATTGCGGAGGTAAGCGTTCGGGTGAAAGAGAAGTCCATATGCTATTACTTTTAAAAATGCTTCCACTGTAAAAATTATGAGAAAAAGATATTCCACTCGTTCCTGCAAAGAAGACAAAAGAGAACATGAAAGAGTGCAGTTAATTATGTTGTAAGATAAAGGCATTAATATATCATCTTATCCTGTTGTAAGGGAAATGGAGAAGTCTCCAAGATTAGGGTGACCATCTTCATAGGATAGTTATACGATGCAACTCATTTGTTCCTTACAACCCCAAACCAAGAGGTTCCTACATTGAAATCTTGAGTGCACTCCTTGGATTCATCCCTGAGCCTGGATGCCCAGGTTTTGGCAGTGGCCAGGAGTGCTTTTGAAGTTAAATTTGGTGCACCAGCTGGGTTTGTTCCTTGAGATGTCTGATTTGGCTACAGTGACACATGCCTCATTACAACCCACATGGATTACTGTGAGGCACTCTGTGTGGGGCTGCCTTTAAAGACAGTTCAGAAACATGAGCTGGTTCAAAATGCAGCAGCAAGACTACTGGAGTCAGTTAAAGGGAACATATAACACCTCTATTACAACAATCACACTTTCTACCACTCCATTTGTGGACCCAAATAATTTCCTCTGCAGCTTGGGTCTACACTACCAGAAGGACTGAATCTCATCACAGGAGCCTTCTCAGCATTTAAGATAATCAGAGGAGAGTGTCTTCTCAGTCCCGATGCCAGAGCAGGCACAGTTGATGGGGGCACAAGAGATGGCCTTCTCTGTGGTAGTTCTCAGGTTGTGGAAAGCTCTCCCTCAAAAGATCAAGCTGATCCTCTCCCTTTTTTCCTTCTACTGACAGTTGAAGATCCTTCTCTCCAGGTAGGCTTGTAACAATTGTGACTAAGTCCTGAATGCCTTTTAAAAGTTAAGATGGTTTTTAATTAATTAATTAATTTTATTTATTTATTTTTATTTATATACCGCTCAATTTTCCAAGGAACTCTGGGCAGTTCACAACAATAGAATCCATACAAATCAACTATACAAACATATATAAAACAAAACCAATCAATAAGAGCATTAAAATCAATGAAGAAACATTGTTTACTTGGTTTTAATTGTTCAATTGTATTTTAATTGATGCATAGTATAATTGTTTTAAAGGTTAGATTATGCTTTTAATGCTATTATTATTAATTCTGTGAACCACCTTGGGTCCCTTTATCAGGTGAAAGGTGGCATATAAAACAAATAAATCTCCTTTGATTTACTTTCTTCCAGACAGACTTTGAATCCAGGCCAAGTTACACTGCAGTAGCCAGAGTTTACAAAACAACAAGCCCATTTCAGGTTTGTCTTTATTGTGGTAATTAGAAGTTCTACCAATATGTCCCAAGAAAAGAGTGTGAGTTTATTTCAGGACTCTGACACACAAGTTAGACAAATCAAAGGCATTTCCAATGTTGAAACAAGAAGAAAGAACAAACTGTTTATAAATGAATATCACATATGCCAGGTGGTAATTTAATTTAAGCTTTTAAAAATTATATTTACAAACAAAAGAAGCTGAACATGACCGAAAACAAACATATTTTAAAACTGCATTTATTAAAGCAGCCAAATTTGCCTCTGTTTCTCCGGTATTATTTCAAAAAGCAAGCAGCAACTAACAAAAGACTTTTAATATGAAGCAAGAAACCCTAAATGAAATTTTAATTTTACTCATGAATGGACTAGTAGTTCCCACTGACTTCTAGTGCCCCACAATCTGAAACTATGGGCGTTTATACACGACCCCTACGCTGCGCTGCAAATGGCTCCCAGCTCCGGATCTTAGAAATGTTTCCCCACCAGCTCCGGAGTTTGCAGACAATTAAGTGCGACCCCGCCCACTTTAGCGCGACCCAGCGCACTTTTCTTGTACCTTCTCTCTGGAGGTGAAAAATATTTGATGCAGATAAGAGTGCCGGACTCTCCTCGCTTGTCTGTTGTTGTTTTGCCTCCCACCCCTTTAAGAGCCCCTTGAGAAGGAACCAGGAAGTAACGGGGCTCGTGGCAACTTCGACCAGCACCGGCAGGTTAGTAAAGGCTTCTTTTGTCCTTTTTTCCCTCCTTCCCCTCACGCCGACAGGAGCAGGAAGTGCTGAGGGGTGGGGACGCAGGAACAGAAACGAACCCCCAAGATCTCTGGTCCGAATTTAAGGGACCAGCGGATCTTAGGGGTCGTGTGAAAAGGCCCAATGGCAGCAATGCTGGCCTACTTTATAAGATTAATGTAATGATTATTTCTGAAAATATTTATATCCCACCTTTACTTCAAAAAATAAATCCAAAACAGCTGAGAAAACCAAACCAAATTGAACATATACATGTCTGAAACATCAGCAAACATATCCAGACAAACACTCCCCTCAAAACAACTACTACAATTGTTGTACCTTAAATTTTAACTTTGATCTATGAAAATCCACACTCAAATATAACAGTTAGTGTTTAAGGTGCCAAAATGTATTTGTTTTTCATTTCTTATGTTTTTATCAGTATGTACATTTTAAGGGCTCAATAAGCCCAGAAGACCAAATCACATGAAACCTAGGAGAAAGAAACAGTAGCAAGGTCCAATAATATATTCTACATTGCTGTCTTCCCAATGGCTTTCTTTAATGCAATATTTTCTTTATCCAGCAAATGCTATACAACGAAGAACTTCTAGCAAGCTCATTCAAGAATGCGCCAAACATAAACATATGTCTCTCATATCAACCCAGAAAATGTCAGACTGGAGGGAATTCATTAATACTGATTTGAATAGGCAGAGAAATGACAAAATAAACATCTGACTGGATTGTAAAGGCGATTGAACAATTCTTATGGAATTGACTGTATTATGACTGTTTTGATTCTTTTTAAATAGTCTCTATAACAGTTGTTATGACGATGTGATGCTGGTCCTGAGGTGAAGTTGAATCCTGCTTAGCTCTGACTATTTCATTTATTTGTTTTAGAGTATCCCCCGCCCACCTTTCTCTTTGGAAAAGCACCCAAGGCGGGACGTTGCCCTAAGAAGGGAAACCCCTTTTAGAACCTTTGGGAGAAAGGAAGTGTTGACCAAGGCCCTGGTCCCACGTCCCTTTAAAAGCAGTTTAAATTACTACATAAACCGAGTCCAAAAATGCCATCCCCACGGCCACCAGGCTTTTTGGGAAAAAAAAGAAAAAAGAAAACCTGGTAATGCCCCTTTAAGCGAGGTTTCTGTGACTCACCCAAGAGGTAGGGAATTTTCTGCCTTGCTTGAAAAATCTACCTTTTAACGAGGCAGACATCGTGGGACCACGCAGATGGTCCGGGTTTCTTTTCTTTTTCTTTTTTCAGAGCTCCGACCGGCTGTTCCTGGGGCTGATCAGCACTGCTTTTTTAAATTCCCCTGCAACGTCAGAGCAAGAGGAAGCTTGATTGGGTGTCCTTTGATTTCATTTCCCCCAGGCAAGTGGTCTATTTTTTAAATATGCTAGTGTCACCTGCTGGCCAAGGGGGGCTGAACTACACTTAAAAATTAAAAAAAAAACCCAGCTTTGGACGTGTGAACTCCTGTCCCACATATTAAATCACGTGATGGGATGCAGAGGAACAGCCGGACATTCAGAATATCAGGATCAAAACCAGGTGAGATCGCAGCCCAAGTGAACCAACAGGTGACAGTGGGGTGGTTTATGCAGGTTAGCCCAGTGTTTGGGATGTTTATAATTAAAAGCAACGTTCTCACTTTTTTATATTTAGGATTACAATGTTGGCATTACAAATGAAGTTTAGGAAGCAGAAAAATATTTTATACAAGCCTTTTCAATCTCAAACATTTATTTATACATTTGGGTGTTATTATTTTTATTATATATTTATTAACTTTTTTATTATAATAAGTAGCTCTTTTTTGAAGGGTTAAGTTTCTCGAGAAATTCTCATTCACACTACCTGCCTTGCATAAAGAAGTTGGACTGTGAAAAGTTCTGTGATAAAGAACTTTATATTTGTTTATTTACTTATTTATTTAGTTTATACACTGCCCAATTTAGTGAGATAATTACATGACGTAAAACAAACCATACAATCAAAATTAAAAATCATCAAAAGAAAATGCCCTCAGTGTATAATCGATCAATATTAACAAAAACAAAAAGGAAACACATAGTTGACCCCTGAGATAAATATCTCCAATCAAATCACGAAGCAATAACAATAAACAAAAATATATAATATATGTCAAATAATAAATGAGAAATTGCCATCAAGTCCAAAACACACATATGGGTACAAGAGATTAAGTGTGAGTGTTGCCATGGGCCTCCCTAAACAATTCTGGCTTCAGTAATCTTCCAAAACATCTAATCTCTGAAGGAAATTTATTTCACAAGGAGGGTGCCACTGATGAAAATGCCTGATTCCTAGTAATGGATTTCTTTAATTTCCTTGGAATAGGCACTGTCAATAATGAGGCCTGAGATGAACCGGTTAAATGTGATACGTAACTACATTCTCAATGAGCACATCCAGATTATAGCATACTTACTGCCCACAAACCACACAACAGAGTGTACTTTTTTCCATGTACTGTAGATAGTTTGCGGTAAAACCCAACAAAGAGCTCATCTCCTCACATAATTCCACTTTCAAATGGAAGATTCAGATGGAATGTAAGGTATTAAAACCATTCAATAAACCAATTGCACATGTGTAGGTTTAATCCATGAATGCTAAAATCAAACTTAAATTCAAACTCAGGCTTTTAAATTACATAAGGAATAAGAATTCATTACAGTAAAGATTGTCCCTCCTTGCACCATTATTTTCCATTAGTCAAGTTTATCCATATAACGAATTTCTAAAGCTGAAATATATTGGTTATATTGTTTCACAGAGTGATTTAAAATTATTTAATATTTTGAAAATTCATTCATTGAAATTCTTATAATTATAATTCTTATAATTCTTATAACTTCAAAATTAACTCTAACACTTCTTACTATCAGTTCAAATATTTGGTCTTCTTTGACTGAGCTGTGGTTGTCTTAGCACTTATGAAAGACGGTTCCCCAAAATAAAATTTGAGAACCATGACAACAGCCATATGCGTGCTTGTGGGCGTTAGAGACAAGAGAGTGAGGGAGGAAACAGCCAATTCATAATGTATTATCAAAGGCTTAAGATCTGATGGGTGTTGTGGGTTTCCCAGGCTGTTTGGCCATGTTCAGAGAATAGAGCTCCTGCCCTCTGAAGATGCCGACCACAGAGACTGGTGAAACATCAGGAAGAAAAACTTACAGAACACAGCCAAACAGCCTGGAAAGCCAACCCAATTGATAGATTAAATAATGAATTTAATATGAAAAATTCCTATCAACGGAAACACAGAAATGAATAAAAAAATTGGCCCAGTGCCTAACTAGTTAATGCTAGTGCTCAGTATTATTCAAATGTTTTATTTAATTCTGTATTGATTCATTAGAGAGTATTTAACATCTTTTAATTAATTACAGATAAATGAATACATTATCACCTATGACCTCCCTCTTACTTGCTGTTCACACTAAGCAGCAGCCCAGCACTTTTGTCATTAGCATTGGCAGGACCTGGATGGCACAGTGGTCACCATTTTGACCTGCCTTTACTTCCACTGCAAGTTTGCACATGCTTTTCCCTGTGTTTCTGTGACACTACCTAATCTGTTTGCCAATGAGGAAAGGACTAGTCTCCAGCCCAACCAGAATGAAAAGTATTTCATTCGGGTCTGCCTGGGAAGAACAAAAGATGCTGCTGCAATGCTGTGGATTTTTCTTCCATTCACCCTCTCTAGGTTCAGGGTAGAACCTAGATCAGAAGCTGTTGCACACCACACAGTGGTATACACCCATATAGTTAATTCCAATTTTGCCACCATGGTTACCACCAGCTAGCTGATCAGGCAGCTGATGTGTGATCCATCCTCCATGCATGTTATAATCAGCACTAACATTTATTGGAGGCTGCAAGGAATAAATTAGTTCTTCCTGTCTAATGAAGTGTGTGTATGTTGTGTCGTTATAGTTGTGACTGACTCTTCGTGACCTCATGTTCATGGAGTTTTCTTGGCAGGAATACTGGAGTGGTTTGCCAGTTCCTACTCCAGGCGCCTACAGCACCTAGTATTCCCTGATGGCCTCCCATCCAAGTACTAACTAGGGCCGATCCTGCTTAGCTTCTAAGATTAGGCGAGATCAGATGTGCTTAGGGCATCTAGGGATCTCGTCTAATGAAGACTTAATGCCCAAATCAAGGTTCTCTCTGGTATTCACGTGTGCACATACGTGCTCCCCTCCAGGCAGGGCTTTTCTTCCCCTGTATGCCTGTTGTGGTCATTTTTGTTTGAAAACCTGCACAGGAAGGAGGAACGCGTGAGGGTAGAGGTGGGGAATTTATTTCTGTAGCTGAACATTAGAGAGGGAAGAACTTCATGACAGTTTAGAGCTGTTCGGTAGTGGAATCTGCTGCCACAAAGGGTGGGTGGAGTCTCCTTCTTTGGAGGTTTTTAAGCAGAGGCTGGATGGCCATCTGTCGGAAATATTGTGATGGAGTTCCTACATGGCAAGGGGTTGTACTAGATGGCCCTTGAGGTCTCTTCCAACTCTATGATTCTATGAGGTTCTATGAGGGTATTGGCTCAAAAATATGCCACATTAGAGGAATGAAAATTCAGTTGCACTGAATTATACCACAGTAACAAGGGTTATATGAACTACAGTACTGTACAACATTTTGTAAAAGATCTTATAGATTAAGGCCTACCATATACCAACAATTATGCTAACTCTCAAGATCCAAAACCATCAATGCCACAAATCTTGCTCTAGCACAAAAGCATCACTGGAGCAGGCTAAAAGGTTTAGAAGCATGACAGCTAACAATTGAATTGCACCAGATACTTTTGGTGATTACTCGGCCTTTTCAGATACAGAATAAGCATTATTCTTGCTGCGCTTGCAAAACGTACTACTTAATCTATCCTGATTGAGAAACTGAGTAATTATCTCACATTAATTAAATAAAGAAGTTTTTAATTTAGTAGGAACACTCTTATTCAAAATCCATTTATCAACTATTCATCTAATTTAAGCCCAAAGTAGCCTTCGGGCTAGATGGCGCAGTATACAAATCCAATAAATAAATAAATAAATAAATAAATAAATAAATAAATAAATAAAATGTGTTACTTGTGATGTGTGTGCCTCTTACCCCAGTACTGTATATACAAATTGCCTCCCTTACTATTTCTCTCTGGACTAGTTCTATTTTTCCTCAAAATTTACTGTGCTGTGTAATTCTAATATGGAACCTGAAAGCTGACCTGTGAACTTTTTTAAAAGGTTAAAGATCTACTACTGTGGATTTTTCACCCCTAGTTTGCTGCCAAAGTGGAAGAGCTGGGTTAGTGCTGGGGACAGGTTGGCAAGGTGCTGAAGGTGAAAGCTGCACTGTGTGGCTTTCACCCCTGGCGCTTCCCCACTCCCACTCAGCAGGTTGGCAGACTGGGCGGCAGGAGAGCATGCCTTTACTCCACCTGGTCCACCCGTGCTGTTGCACCTTTGGGTGGACTGTGTGGCATGATGGCACGCTCTCCCACTGCCCGGTCTGCTAACCTGCCCACACCGGAAGTGGGTTAGTGCTGGGGTGGAATCCGTGCACCCCACCACTCCCGATGTGCTGCCCAACATTTTTGGGGGGGGTGTCATTGGCAAAAGCTTTTGCTCCCAGCACCTCAACACCCCGTTGCTACCATCACTCCTGGATAAGAATATTCACTCTTATCTGCGGATTTTGGTATCTGCAGGGCAGCCTGAAACCGATCCCCTGCAGACACGGGGGTCCTACAGTAAAAAGATTCCTTAAAACATCTTGGTCAACTGGCCATTTAAATGAAAGCCTGACTGAAAAGAAAGGTCTTTTCCTGCTTGCAGAAGGACTGCAAAGATTGGGCCAGCCTAGCCTCCCATGGGAAAGAGTTCCAGAATTTGGCAGCAGCCAACAGTTAATACACTCATTTTAACTATTATTCTCTTGAACTTTTGAGCAGCTGAAGCTTACAACTGCTCATTGATATTGCCACCAATCAATCTTGATCTAATCATGTTGTGCATTTCTGCACATAGGTGTGACTTCCTCAAAAGGTAACCATCAGCATATGCAGGTTCATCATCCTAAGATGAGCAAAAGCACTGTTCACTACCAAAAACTACCTGGTCATCAAAGTACAAGTCTGAATCTGGCAGTGCTTCTTGGAAACCTGATTTTTCAAGACGTATTCAACTACTGTATATTGAAAGGCATGTGTAAAATCCCACCAGTTTTTCAAGAGGAATACAATCCTTTCCAAATCAGACTTCTCTAATTTGGTTGAATACCTTTTCTGAAGTCAGCCTGTCTCCTGATGAGCTGAAGATCTGCCTCGTTTGTATTAAGCTGAAATTTGTTATTTCCTATCCAATCCATTATAATTGCTAAAACCGAAGCCCCAACAACTTCCTAGTATTATTAGAAAAAAAGTAAAAAAAACAAAAACAGAGCTATGTGCCATCTGCACACTGATGATACTCCATACCCTACCACTAAAGGAAGGATACTGATAACACAAGATAAAATCCTCTCCATTGTGTGACTCGACTTTGGAATGCCCCTCCCTTTAGGAGTATCTGTTTCTGATTGTATTTAAAAAATTGCACCAGGTAAAGACTTGTTTCTTTATCAGACGTATTTATGAATTGTTAGGGACTGTACCTGAATATAATTGATTGTTCATTATTATTTTCCTCTCATACTTGTTTATTGGTCTTATTAGGATCCCACCCCTTTAGAGTTACAGTGGTACCTTGTATAAAGGAATTAATTCATTCCAAATGAGGAGGAAGAAGATGGCCGCGTTCAGCAGAGACGCTAGCTGAAGCAGTCCCAGCTAACGTCAATGTACCCCAGGTTCCAAGAGGGTTATTTCCACTCAAGACGACCCGCTGGGAGCAGAATCTATCCCAGAACCGATCCGGGGCACCCAGGCGTGGTTCCTTCTCCTTCGGGAGAGGTTTGAAACCCCTGGTGCTATTCCTGTGCGGCTGAGACCTTGGGAGGTCCTGACGGAGTTTGAGCTGCCTCTATCCTCCAGAATCGTGAGTGGCTTTTTTCCACCCAAAAGCCCCTTCAAATATATTAATCAAGCAACTTACCTAAAGAATTTGCCTCTATTCAATCATCTTTCTGTTTTATCTGTTACCATCTGCCTCTCGGAGGACTGCAACTACTGCTTTCACTTTCATATTCATCTAACGGCAGAGTTAACCCTAAAGCTCCCGTTTTCACCATTTACTATATTCTTCGGACTCTGTTGGCAAAAGTGGGTATAGCACGCCATCTACTGGATTTTTCCATGTCTGCAACTCCACTTATATTTCCTGAAACCAGCAAACCAACTAGAATAAGATAAGCCCCTTAAAGACTTTGTAACACTTCTGAGAAGAGGTAATCGATCCTTTTATTATTACAATATGTAAAAACACTACTCAACAATCTGGATTATCTCGATCAATCCTTCAGCATGAGCAGAACCCCAATTACACAAAAGAAGTCTGTTTTTGTTCCTCTGGCCCATCCAGCAACCATGACCCAGCAATCAAGTCAATTAAGCCATTCTAATCAAATCTTAGAGGCGCTTAATCAATTGAACCTCATTCAAGTTAAAATGATTTCAGACCAAAGCACTGGGTTTTCCAACTTAAGAGCAGAAATGAAAGAGGGTTTCTCAAATGTGGACGCAAAACTAGAAACTTTTGGTGGTCGTTTACAAGCATTGGAAGAGAACATGACTGTCACTGACTTTCGTCTTGGAGAAATTGAAGCCACAATGGAATCAACAAGTAGACTGGTACTTACACAGGAAATTGAAGCCTCTTCCAAAATTCTAAGAATTCAAAACCTTACTGAGGACAAAGATGAAAATCTCTACACCACAGTTGGAAACAGCCTGGCCACCCTACTAGAGGCACCTGTTGAAGACTTTCTTCACGAGGTAGACTTGATCTACCGTCAACCAACGGCTTATACCAGAAGAAACAAACTCCCTCCTGAGGTAATAGTCAAATTGGTTAGAAGATACACTCGTGATTGCATCCTTAAGGCTACTCAGGATAAGGAGGTGGAAATCAATAAATCCAAAGTGACAATACTAAAAGATGTCCCTTGGGAGGTTCGTCAACTGCGGAAAGAATATACATTTCTTACCAAACTTCTGCTCAAGCATGACATAGGATATAAGTGTCTCTACCCCCAAGGCCTGTCCTTCCAATGGGAAGGTAAACTACAGAAAATTGAATCCCATCAGAAAGCTAGAGCCTTCGTTGAAAAAAATGCAAGGAAGTTGGGTTACTCCCCCCTCTTCCTCTTCATCATCCTCTACTGAAGGTGAGGACACGACCGGAACTCAAACCACTACCAAAGAAGACAACCGTGACAATCAGACTTCGAAACAAGAGATTTCAAAGCATGACCAAGATTCTTGTGGCGCAGTGGGAGGCGCCAGGCCGAAGCATTATCTCAGGCCAAAATCAGGGAAGAAGAAATATCGCTGGAAGTAGTAAGATGGCTCAAAAAATTCTAACATGGAATATCAATGGTTTGAACACCCCGCAGAAACGTCGGAAAACTTTCAATTTCCTCCAAAAACAACAATGTTCAATCATCTGTTTACAGGAAACCCACATATTGAGAAAACATGAACATTATTTAATACAAAATAAATTGGGAAAGCTATTTTCCACATCAAACAAAGAAAAGAAGCAAAATGGGGTGGCACTGTATATTAAACCAGAGCTTTCCCCAACTCTTCTGGAAAAGGATGAATCAGGCAGATGGATTCTTGTCCAAGTTAAAATTCAATCTAAAGAAACAACTATCGCTGGTATATACGCCCCCAACGATAAACACGGAAGACAAACCCTTTTTGAACAACTGGCTCAGAAATTGTTGCAATATGGGAATCATCAGCTTATAATATTGGGAGATTTTAATGCTGTACATATTCCCTCAGTAGACAGGAAAACACCAAAAGGGAAAAAATTCAAGACTTCATCTTCCACACTGCCCAAATCGTTCTTGGACATGTCCGATATTTTAGAGCTTCATGACATCTGGAGAAGGAAAAATCCACTAAAAGATGGTTACACCTTTTACTCAAGACAACATGCTTCCTTCTCCCGTATAGATATGTGTTGGGCCACATCTGATCTTCTACTAAATACAAGGGATATAGAAACCTTACCCCGAATGTTATCTGACCACAATGCTATTTTATGGACATTGAAATCTTCAGGTATGCCCAGGCACTGGAAAATTAACTCTACACTTTGGACCGATAAAGAATTCATTTCAGAGGCTGCTAGAGATCTGAACTTGTATTTCGAAACTAATCTAAATAAGGGTACACCACTCAAAACGGTATGGGACGCCTTTAAACCATACTTCAGAGGATTTGTTATCCAACATATGGCAAAACGGAATAAAGAGAGGAAAAAGAAATATGAATCAATTCTTAATATGATGAAAAAACTTGAAATGGACTTAACACAAGACCCCCGTAATGATAAGCTGAACAAAGACTTGGCCTCTTGTAGGCATGAACTCAACCTGATCCTGACTGCAGACATAGCTCACAAAATTAAGCTGGCCAAACTGAATTTTGTGGAAAATGCTAACAAACCAGGTAGATGGTTAGCGTATAGGTTAAAAAAGGTACAATCACAAAAATTCATATTTTCACTCAAAGACAAAACTGGGGAAAATCAGACAGAGCAACTACTAATCCAAAAAATCATAGAGGAATATTACCAAAGATTATTCAAGCCGGAGATGATTGACAAAGATGCTATCTTCCAATATCTTGAACAAGCCAACTTTCCAAAACTTACTGAAGAACAGAGAGCCCAGACGAATGCTCCTATCACAATGATGGAAATAACAGAAGCTATTAATCATCAAAAATTGAATAAAGCGCCTGGACCTGACCAAATACCATCCATATTTTATAAAAAAAAATTTCGGAGACAATCTCTGGAAATATGAAAAATCTTTTTACATCTATATTTGAAGGCGAAGATATACCAGATTCCTGGAAATCATCACATACGACACTGATTCCCAAAGAAGGGAAATCCAAAGATTTGATCCAGAATTACAGGCCAATTGCCCTCCTAAATGTGGATTACAAAATTTTTGCAACCATTCTGGCTAATAGATGGCGGATGATTTTACCTTCTCTGATACCACGCGACCAGACTGGTTTCCTTCCGAAAAGGAATCTCCAATCCAATATTAGAACTTTTCTCAATGTGTTGGAATATTACGAATCTCACCCTGAGAAGCAAGTAGCTTTTGCATTCATCGATGCTGAGAAAGCCTTCGATAATGTATCCTGGTCTTTACTTAAAACTCAATTAGATTACCTTCAGTGTGGCCATAGAATGTTGCGAGCTATTGACCAAATCTATTCTACTCAAAATACCAGGATTGTAGTCAATGGTCACCTTACAGACAAAGTAAATATACACAAAGGTACTAGGCAAGGATGTCCCCTTTCCCCTCTTTTGTTTATAACTACTCTGGAAGTTCTTCTTCATGTTATAAGGGAAAACCCTGACATTCAAGGCCTACAAAACAAGGGAGAAGTTTACAAGGTACAAGCCTTTGCAGATGACCTGATGGTTATCATGGAGAACCCTCAGACATCCTCCGGAGAACTTCTAAAGACTCTGGAGGCATATTCTAAAATCTCTGGATTAAAGGTGAACAGAGAAAAAACATTGGTTTTAACTAAAAATATGACTCCATTCATGATTCAAAAACTGGTAAATCAATCTGGTTTTCAACATTCAAATAGGGTAAAATACTTGGGTATTACTATATCTAACCGATGTAACTCTTTATTCAAAGACAATTATGTCAATGTTATAAAAACAATCAAAGCTGACCTCGAAACTTGGTCAAGACTTCAGCTATCCTTAATGGGCAGAATCGCTGCAGTTAAAATGAATGTCTTACCTAAACTGCTTTTTTTGTTTCAATCTCTGCCTATATTGCCAAACTTTAAGATTATTTCAGATCTGGAAAAAAGTATACGTATATTTATATGGCAAAAGAAAAAAGCAAGGATTAAAAATATTTATTTGCAGGATAGAACCAAATCTGGTGGTTTTGCCCTTCCTAATTTGGTACTATATTACAAGGCTGCCGCCTTGACTTGGATTAAGGATTGGATCTTGATGACAAATAAAAGAATATCGCAGCTTGAGAGTTATGGTCTTGATAAGGGCTGGCATCACTATTTGTGGCATAGGGGAAATTTACCTACCCTCTTTAAAAAGCACTGGATAAGGAATGCCTTAGTTAAAATATGGTTAATGATAAAAAAAACAATTTTATTTCAAAAGCACCTATGTGGCTATCCCCACTGGGAGCAATTTACAGCTCCCAGGCAAGTGGAATCTCAAATGTTATAACTTACAGACACCTTCTGAATGATGACTTCTCATTGAAACCACTAGGGAAATTAGTATCAGAGGGTTATAATCTGGATTGGTGGAAATATCAACAAATACATTCACACTTCAAAGAGCTTTCCAAAGAGGGTGGTTTTATGACTACTGATACCCCATTTGATAAAATACTTTCCTCTGGTGACTCCAAGCTTCTTAGTAAATTCTATAGCATATTGTTAAATGAAAAAAATGATTGATACACTGGTTAAAGACTGTATGATAAGATGGGCAGAAAACTTAGGCTATACTATTCATTTAAATAAATGGGACTCTCTGTGGAACACAGTTAAAATCTTTAAATCTATTTCGTTCAAGGAAAATTGTTATAAGATGTTTTATAGATGGCATTTCGCGCCTCATCGTTTATCCAAGATGTACAATTGTTCACCTAAATGTTGGAAATGTAATTATGACTGTGGAACCTTTTATCATATGTGGTGGACTTGTAAAGAAGCTAAGGCGTATTGGAACATGGTAAAACTTTTCTTAGAAAGATCTTTGAAAATTAAAATAGAGTTTAGACCAGAACTATTTCTGTTAAATATAGTAGATATAAATATTTCCTATGATCAGAGATATGTACTTCATCATGTAATTGTTGCTGCAAGAATTCTGTACGCGAAACTCTGGAAACAACCAATCACGCCAACAGAGAAGGATCTTCATGGAAAGATAAGAGAATGCATCGAAATTGATAAACTCTCTGGTTATCTAAAGGGAGACTACGACGAGATTTTTCGGGAAAGATGGCAAGAAGTAACAAATTTATTAGTATTGTGATAACATCTGGCAATTTTAGCAATATGTCTAATTACTATTTCTATTTTGCTTGATATACTCAATGTAAGTCTTAAAAACTGTATTCCCCCCCTTTTTTTTCTTTTTCCTCTTACCTTTACTCCTTCCCTTTGTCCCCCCCTTAAAAATCCAATAAAAATTTATTAAAAAATAATAATAATTCATTCCAAATGAAATTCTGTTAAGCAAATTTTCCTTTGTACAAATTTCCCATAGGAAAGCAATGAAAACGGATTAATCCCTAATCGCGACAATTTTTCTGTTGTACGGATTCGCCCCATAGGTGATTCTGTTAAGCGATTTCCCCCTATATCCAGATTTCCCCCCCCCCTTTAAATGGATTTTCTGTTAAACAAACAGCGTGTTATATGAGGGTCCACTGTATTGTGTTAAAACCCTGTTGTCAGGGCCAGCGCTTCCATTAAGGCGAACTAGGCAGTTGCCTAGGGCGCCAAAATGGAGAGAGGGCGCTGGCCAGCCTGCCCCCCCTGCCGCCCCCCGCCGCTGGCCACCGCCATCAGTCCCCCCACCGCCCGCCATCCACCCATCACCGTCCACCCATCGCTGCCCGTCGCCGTCCACCCGCCGCCCCCGTGCCCATCGCTGTTCCCCGCCATCCGCCCCCTGCTGCTGCCCTGCTGTCCCGCCCCCGCCCCCCAGCCCCCTGCCCCACCTGCCCGCCCCTCGCCTAGGGCACAAAAAAACCTAGCACCGGCCCTGCCTGTTGTCACCTATTTGGGGATTTTGTTTAATAAGGAGGGATATAAATAGAATAAACACATGCTTACAAAAACATAATACAGGACACTCAACACATGTAAGTAGCACTTTGGAATGATGATGTAATATAAACTCTCAAATTCTGCTTCCTATCACAAGCCTTTCTTTTTGTTTTATATTTTTGAAAAGGTAAAATAGAAATCAAGCACATGGCTGTAATCAGCTGGTAATGCTGCTGATTAGACAAACCACATTTCCTTAAGTGATTTTCAAATTATGACTCAAATTATCTTATTATCTCCTGGCGTATTTGCAGGATGCTCCCTTCCTCACCCACACATTGCATGAGTAATATTTTCCTACTTAAGCTATGAATTATTAGAAATTAGATTAAGAGCCAATCTGCAGATTCTAAATAATCCATGTTAATTGGCGAAGTCGCAAGCAAAACAGAAATCTGAGTGAGGGCAAAGAAGTCACTCCTGGCTGGAGAAACGTTAACACAGAATGTTGGTAGATTTTCTTCATAAGAAACTGGCAAAACAGCTCCAGGCTGATGAATCCACTGGCAGAGGATGGGAATTCCAGAGGCTTCCCCTTTACTTGATGAATATAAGATGCATGATTTTAAGATTTCACCTAACCTGTCCTCAGCCTCCATAATGCCCTTTAAGCCCTTGTCAGAAAGGAACAGAATCAAGAGAAAGCTATTGGCAAAAAATGGAGGGGGACAGGGAGAGAGAGAAAACCAAGAACAAAATATCTTGGTAATTGAACGACAAACAGATTTGCTTTTGCATGAGCTTTTAGGGATCAGAATCCTTTTCTTCAGACACATATACCGGAGGAAACAGATCTGGATCCACTACAGCTCACACTGAAACAAATGTGCTGGTCTTGAAAGGCATAGTTTTTTTTGTCTTTTAGTTGTTTCTTCTCTGGACTTTTTCCTTTACTTTTTTCCTTTAATATTTCAATCAAAAGTTCTCAAACTGATCTATAGATAAATGATTAATATATGCTAATAAAATGGAGATCTGTCTTACCAAAGGTGGATTTTGACATGTAAATCTTCTACTTCAAAGCAAAGTGAAACAAAAACAAAAACAAAACAAAAACAGTGACTCTGTCAACCTCCCTCAAGTTCTGACCATTTCAAGACAAAAATGTGTCATGTCAAATATGTACGTACACACACACACACACACACACACACACACACACACACACACACACACACACACACACACACACACACACACACACACATGAAAACATGTGGTACAGGAAGTCAGGGCTTCTCTTGTCACACTTCTTCTCAGAGACAGTGAGTGTAATGGCATCCTCGAAAAAAGAAAATCTGATGGTCTTGCCCTCCCCTTACAACAATTTTGGTGGTGGGTCTGGCTTTCTAAACAGTAAAGAGTGTGGGTATTCTTTGGAAGCCAATACAGAAAGCCATCAGGAGCACTTTTGGTGAGCTCATTGTATTGCTGATGCTGTCCCAGAACCCTTGCACACAAGAAGCTTGATCTGTACACCACCCAACATTTTAATTGACCACTTATGCCCTGGCAAAACACCATGCAAGGGCTAACATGGATTAAAGTATTTTGTAATTTGTAGCTATGATGGAGATAAACTGGAAGAATTTCTAAACTACCTCAACAATATCTACCCAAATACACAATTCACCATGGAAAAAACTCCCATTCTTAGATGTCATGGACATACACAAACCAGGCCTCCAATTAGGACACAAAGTCTACAGAAAACCCACCCACACAGATTGGTAACTACATAAAAATTTCAACTTCCAACCACAACAAAAAAGAGACATAATCAAAACTCTTATGGACCGTGCAAACCGAAACTGTGAAGCTGAATTCCTCAACACTGAACTCAGTCAACTGAGTTCTACAGGCAAATAGCTATTGCAAGAATGAAATCAAAAGACCCATCAAACTGAAAAAAACAACTCCAAACTGAAGAAAAATAGCCTCCAACAAACAAAGTATTTCTGCCATACATACATAAAAGGAGTCACTGACCACATGGACAAAGTGTTGAAAAAAAAACCAGAACCTACAAACGGTATTTAGATCCACCATAAAAATACAATAGATGCTACGGTCAGTAGAGATGGGCACGACTTGAAAAAATTTTTTTTCGAGTTGTCGTTAGTCGGGCCAGTCCCATTTCGGGTCGTTTCCGGTTTTCGCGAAAATTCGCAAAAATTAGTCGGTTCGTTTTTTCGTTTTTTCGTTGTCGTTAGTACTGTTTTTTGGGGGGGGGAGCGGGCTCCTGGAGGCACCTCTGTGGGGTGGGTGCCTCCTCTGGCCTGCTATAAAGGGAAAGTGGGCTCCTGGAGGCACCCGTGGGTGCCTCCTGCCACTAGGAAGGGGAAGCAGGCTCCAAGAGACCCCTCTACATGGGGGTCTCCCTTCCTCACCTGCTGCTGCTGCAAAATGCTATGCAATAGCCATATGGATATTGCATAACATAATGTGCAGACGTGAGACCAGTGTGAGAGTGATAGGGTCATACCTTCCCTTCACAAGGCTCCCGCACCACCATGTCTCACACAGAAGGGAATTGTACTTGCTGCGTGTAGTGCAATGCAAGCAAGTAGATCTGGCTTTAAGGTGGCTTAATGCAAGAGCTAGGGTTAGGCTAGTGACGGGTAAGGTTACGGTGGGCTAGTGGGTTGCACCTCTGGGTGCCTCTCTGACCCACTAAGAAGACAGTCTGTGACGTATGGGTACGGAGTCAAGGGTTAGGGTTAGGGCTAGGGCAGGTTTTAGGGGGCTTTTGGGGGGGGGAGCGGGCTTTAATTGCGGCGGCCGGCGGCGAGACTGGGCTTTTTGCTGGCTGCGAGCCTGCGGCGAGTCCCACAGAGCAGCCCACTAGGACGGGGGATGGGGGGGAGGCCGGGGACCTCCAGAAACAACCCCTCTGGTAGGTGCCCTGAGGCACGGCAGGCATTTTTCCGCCTGCTTTTTTGGCCCGGGAATGGGTGGGGGGATAGTTTAAAAGTTTTTTTTCCTGTGCCGTCCGTGCCGCTTGCTTGCGCTTTAATTGCGGGCGGCCGGCGGCGAGACTGGGCATTTTGGTGGCTGCGAGCCTGCGGCGAGTCCCACCAGAGCAGCCGAGGACGGGGGATGAGGGGGGAGGCCGGGGACCTCCAGAAACAACCCCTCTGGTAGGTGCCCTGAGGCACGGCAGGCATTTTCCCGCCTGTTTTTTTTTGGCCGGGAACCGGTTTTTTTTAAACTTTTAAAAACTTTTTTTCTGTGCCGCGTGTGGCATCGCGCGATCTCGCGATGCAAGGAACGAGCACGACAAATCAGACCAAAATTGTTCGTTCGTCGGTTCGAGCTCGAAGTCTGGGGGAGTAATTCCCGTTACCGTTTCCGTAGAGTAACGGAACCGAGTAACGGAAACGGAAACGGAAATACCGCTAAGTCGTGCCCATCTCTAACGGTCAGCAAACCCACTTGCCACTGCAGGAGTATACCAGATACCTTGTAGTTGTGGCCAAGTATATATTGGGACCACAAAGCACAGCATCCAGACCAGAATAAAAAAAACATGAAGGACACTGAAGACTAAAACAACCTAAAAAATCAGCAGTAGATGAACACACCCTGAAGCAAACTGGACATGAAATCCTCTTCCAGGACACAGAGGTACTGGACAACACTACCAATCATTATATCAGACTATGCAGGAAAGCCCTTGAAATCCACAAACATAAGCACAGTTTCAACAAAAAAGAAGAAAATCTAAAAATAACAAAGCATGGCTTCCAGTACTAAAAGCTGCAGAGTGCAAAAGGTCAACAAAATTCAACGATTCCCACCCAGCCACAAGCAACAGTGATCAGTTCACACAATAGATCAGCAAACAACACCCATCAACTACACAGAAGGATTGTTGCTACCCCTGACTGCATTGAAACTTCTTAACCCCTTCATCACAATACAATGACTAACACCTATTCTCCTGCATAGAACAACTTTTCTCTTTCCCACAACTTAACAACCCCCAGTCTCACGCTATACCCCAGAGCTCAGAGGAAATTCCTAGTTCCCTGAGCTCCTTGCCCTCTGAAGATCCCAGTCACAGAGTCTGGCAAAATGTCAGGAAGAAAATCTTCCATAACATGGCCAAATAGCCTGAAAAACTCACAACAACTATTATGATAACATGGATAAGTTGAAATGGCAGATGTCTTGAAGCTGCATGGCCACCATTATTGCATTATTGCCACAGGTACTGGGATATCGGCTGGAAGAGAAGTGAAGGAAATCATTTGCAGGAGAGGAAGCCAACTACGGCACTGCCTGGTGGAACAACTAAAGGCAAAAACCAAGAGCAGCGGGGCTTTATGCACCATTATGCAGTTGGCCCTTTCACTCTTAAAGTGGCTCTGCTAGTGAAGCAAAAAAGCAACCCTGTCCCAAAAATATCTGAAGCACATCAGATAAAACAGTATTTATGGTGCTTCTGAAACCGAGGTTGCTTCCAATACCCTGAATTGGAAGTAGAAAGGATATGTACAAATAAAATAGAAACTCCAGGCCTTCAAGTAACTTCTGATTCCATTTTCTTTCACTTCAACCTTGCATTCACCATTTGAAAAAAGTAAACAAATTGGAGGATGCAGCTGGTTCTGAACAAATTATTCTTCCAGTATAACAGATTCTGAGCAGATCTCTGCAAGAATAATCTGAGCTTGGTTGGGTTTTTTTTTTTTTTTTTTGGTCTGAAAGAGAATGACCAAATGTCAAATTAAACATGACATCTTATTTGCTAACATTTTGGTCTTTGCACCTATAATAGCTTTGTGACAAGATGGATGACCTCTCCTGTCACTGCTGTATTAGGATGCTGAGAAAAGAAGCACCTGCTGGACATTTCCTTATTATGTAGCCATTAAAGGCAGAGAAGCAGCCAACAATCACACATTTTAAGGAAATGACAATGTTCCTGCCATATTAAGATGTATTTACATGTCTATAAATATATATGCCCATAGTCACTCAAAATAAATAGCAATATTCTTCAAGACCATGTTGCAGTAACTCAGGGCGTAATTGGACAGGTAAATAAATTGCAATTTGGACTGCTTGAGGAGTGCCCCAATGCAACCCATTCCCTGCTATCACAAAACATATGGAGAAATGCTATCCCATCTCCGATCTGTCAGTAATTTTGAGGGCTGGGCTGGAGCAATTCCACAGCAGACAGATGAGTTGCATTAAGGGAGATCACTCCTGTTTAAGGGACCTTTTCCAGTGTTATCAGGCACATCCTTTTGCAGTGATCTGATTGCATATTTGGACATTTTCATATGTAATCTGACTGAAACAGAGAATCTTATTCAGTAGTGTTTATAATATCGCCACCCAAGCCCAAGAAATACAAGGAGGCTTATAGTACAAGGCTGTCCCCCTCGAAAGAGGTAATACTTAACCATGTCCTGTTAGAATCTGAATTTCAGTGGAATGTGACCGTGGAAAGGATGGGAAAAAATAAAAAATGAAAAATGGGAAAAGTTATTTTCCTCATCTGTAAGACAATACCACTTTTCTAATCTGAAATTACAGTTTTGCAACAGTGTGTCTCTCTCCTTGACTTACTTCTATGTATAAGATGATCCTCAATATTTAGGCAAATATATAGTCTTATACATGGAAAATACTATAAGTTGTTCATTTCTGCATTTACACAGCATTGAGTGCCAAGGACTAATTTTTGCAGAAAAGGAAATTATACTGGCCAATTCCAATTTCAGAAAAAGAGGGTGAAGGGAAGCATCAACTTAACACACCTTCTGCACTAAATTACTATATTTTCTATGCATATGACATCTCATCTTCCAAATAAAGTGCAATGTTACCTTATAACATTCTTTGGTTTCCTATGCTTGTTTCATTATATATATTTTAGCTTGTGCAGATCAAAGCTAGTTGTCTTATTGCGAGTGTAAGACTCTGTTTTTTATGAAAGAGTCTTCTAGTAAAGATACAATGGTTATTGTGTTTCAGACTTGAGCTTCTTGCAAAAAATGAAAAAGATCTGACAAATGTAGCGGTTTTACTTAATCCTATTATTGTAGCTGATAAAGCCGTTATATTTATTGTGCCTTGGGGCACTGTGAAGACACCGAAGCCAAAGACATCTGCTTTTTTTCTGTTTTTGTTAACTAAAACTCAGCCATATTTTAAAAGCTATAATCCTTTTCCTTTAATATAAAAGAAAAGTATATACACAGATGAAATGGCGCACGAGTCATAACTTCAAAATTCTAGGTCAGTCTTTTCTAAGAATTTGTCAAAATTTACCTGCTGTTATTTATTTTATTTATTATTTATTTTAGAATTTCTATCCCGCCCATCTTCCCATAGGAACTCTATGTTCCTAAATAAAGTAAATCTTGCCTTGTATAAGGGGCACATCTTACTGTATACATGCCATATATCTGAAGAATATGGCACAGGTAGAGCTGAGCTATATGCATACACACACACACACACACATCTCAAAAATCTGATGTTCTCTTCCATCTGTTACTCCAAACCAAAACTTATTTAAGTGTGTGTATGTGTGTGTGTGTGTGTGTGTGTGTGTGTGTGTTGCGTCATTACAGTTGTGACCAACTCTTTGTGATCCTATGTCCATAGAGTTTTCTTGGCAGGAATACTGGAATAGTTTGCCAGTTCCTACTCCAGGCGCCTACAGCACTTGGTATTCCCTGGTCATCTCCAATCCAAGTACTAACCAGGGCCGACCCTGCTTAGCTTCCAAAATCAGACGATATCGGCTCTGCTTAGGGCATCTAGGCAGCTCTATTTACATGTAAATATCTACAAATTTGTGGGCCTCGTGTGGCATTAGGAAATAGTTATAACGAGTCTGGGGGCTCAGAACTAGTTATGTCTCAACAAGAACTGTGATTTGCTCCCCTAGCAAAACTAATAGAAATTTCTATAAGAAGATCTTGGAAGCAGGTATAAAGCTTATGAAATTTACTAGGACAGTAAAACTATTTGACTATTCTGATGAGTTGATAAGAACTGATACAAAGGAGTATAAATAACAGTTTGGGGGGTGTTAGCAGAAGGAGGGAGTACATGTACTGAAGAGAGACTCTCCTGTGGGTAAGAATTTATTTTGCAAATCTATGTTGATCTGATTTTTTTTTGCTGTTACTTTAATTTATCAAAATGTATTGATGTTAATGTGACTAATTTAATTGAGAGTTATTAAATCAATAATTTTGCAGTATCTGTCGGTCTGATTCTGATATGGAGCTTGTAAATATAAGTTTTAAGAACTCACACACATTTTCTTGTGTGTGCTTGAAAAGTAAAAGAAGGAAACAAGCTTATTTTGGAACCCCAGTTTGTCATTTTTGCATAGGGATAGGAACCTAAAAGAGACCCAGAAGAAGAAAGTAAGTTATATAGGGCATAAAAAATTCATTCTGTTTCACACTGTAATTAAGCCTTTTGGGATAAATACCAAATGATGAATCCAGGCTTCAGATTTTTTTGAAGGTCTACTAACTTCTGTAGGATGCTTCGGGAGAGAGTTAGTTGTTAGTTGTTAGACAGCAACAATGGAATAAAACTACTGACTTCATGTACTGATAAATCAGGGCCGAACCTACCATTAGGTGAACTAAGGGCCTTTTTACACGACCCCTAAGATCCGCTGGCCACTTAAATTCGGACCAGAGATCTTAGGGGTTCCTCACTCTTCCTCTGTCCCCACCCCCCTCCGCACTTCCTGGTTGCTGGCTGCCTGAGGGAGGGAGAAAAAAGAAAGAAAAGAATGCCGGTTTACCTCCATTTTGTTCCCGGCAGCATTCAGATCTGTTAAAGGGGCGGGGCGCAAAAAAAGAACAAACAGAAGCCAGGAGAGCCCCGCACTCACTATCCTTATACCGGATCAAATATTTGTCACATCCAAAAAGCAGGTACAAGAAAACTGCTGTTTGGTCTTGCTAAAGTGGGCGGGGTCGCACTTAATTGTCTGCAAAGTCCGGAGCTGGTGGGTAAACATTTTTAAGGTCCGGACCTTGCAGCCATTTGCGGCGGAGCTTAGGGGTCGTGTATAAACGCCCTAAGCTACTGCCTAGAGCGCAGACCTGAGAGGGGCACAAAACTGACCTCAGAGGGACACAGAACTGACCTGAGGGTCACAGAACTGAACTCAGAGGGGCGCAGAATTGACCTGAGAGAGACATATTTTCCTATACAGTGGTACCTCGACTTACACATTTAATCCATTCCAAAAGCATACTCTTAAGTCGAACTACTCTTAAGTTGGGGTCCCTATTTAAAAATTGAAAAAAAGTTTAAAAAAATGAAGAAAATGAAAAAAATTATTTGTAAGTTGAACAGAGCATATCAAACATTTGTAAGGCGGTAGTTAAAATGCCAACAGTTTTCCACTCTTAAGTCGAACTACTCTTAAGTCGGGGTACCACTGTAATTTGTCTGTTTTTGAAAATTGGTTGGGGAAGGCGCAAGTAGTTAGTTTTGCTTAGGGTGAAGAAGAGCCTGGCCCTGGCCCTGTGCTAAATGTACTTTCCCAGTCGGTCAGTGTAAAGAAAAAATGGTGGCCTAGATAGACTTGTGTCTGATCTGTCAGGGATCCTCATATATTATTTTATAATGTTCTAATGGCTGAAATCCTGTTGCTTAGCCTAGCAAATTGCAACTAGAGAAAGAGTCACTGAAGCAGCGGAACTTGTGGAGGACTTTTCTAAGCAACACTATTTCAGCTGATCTGGTGAATTTTGAGAAGAAAAGCTGCCAAATCTTCTACAGAAATGAAAGTAATCAGGTTACTTCGGGCTAGTTAACAATTATTCTTCATCTTAAAACAGCTGAGATGTCTTATGAATACAAAGTACGATGGCCCTTAGGCTCATGATCCGAACTTCCTTGAAGGAAACACAGAAGAAAGGGAAGCATTAGGTGAAACAAACGGTGCTCCCACTTATTTATTTATTATTTATTTATTTGTTGCATTTTTATACCGGCCATCTTCCAGAAGGAACTCTGGGCGGTTTACAATCGAGAATAAAACCAGCAGTATATAACAAGTAAAAAAGAGAGGGAGAGAGAGAGAGAGAGAGAAAGAACTAGTAAAATAAAGAGGGGGAAATCCTCAGCAAGAGGCGACGTGGGGAAAAAGATTAAATGAAAAGGTCGCCATATGCCTCCTTAAAAAGGAAGGTTTTCAGAGCCTTTTTGAAGGCAGGCAGGGACTCTGCAAGGCGCAGCTCACTGGGGAGATGGTTCCACAGCATGGGGCTCACCACAGAGAGGGTCCGGTTACGCGGAAGCGATTTCTGCACCTCCCTGGGTGTGGCCACCCTAAGTGAGCACGCCTGCGCCATTCTAGTGGGCCTGGCCCCAGTTGACCTCTGGGAGGTCAACCTATTTAAAGGTCACTCTATTTGTAGTTTCAGTATCCTATATATTGCTTTTTTTCTGTTGCTTCTGTTCGCCACACATTTGTTCTTTTCCCTCTCCCCTTGTGGTTTCTGCCTCTGTTCAGTGATGAGATGCTGATGCACAGTAAACAATTTAGACTGTCATTCAATTGGCCTTCAACAACAAGACCATAAAACAGAGCAATCAGACAAATTTCTTTAATTCTAATTAGTTTTTCTTTCTGCAATCATTCATTTAATAAAAAGTTCAATTATAAGTAATGGATGCCATTAGCTGCGTTGTATTAGAGACTCAGTTTAGCTAGAGCTGTCATATAGAAAACAGAAACAAAAAGAATAGCTAGTATTTTACATTGATGATTAGACTTGAGTAAATTCACTCCAGATGTAGATGAGTATACAACTATCATCTGGAGCAGTTTGGCTCTTTGCTCTGATGGTCTTTAAAGTGTTAGTCTCCTAGAGGCTCCTAAGTGATGCAAAATCAAACATTAATCTACTATCCTCTTAAATGAGACGGGGAAAGTGAATTAAAGCTACTGCAAAGGATTGTGAGGGCCCTACACTCCATATTTAAGAGTCAGAAGCAACAAGTGGAAACACCAAAACTGAACCGACTCTACACAGGCAATCAACTTATTATAAAACACCAAAATCAATGCACAGAACTCTGGGCATCATACAACACATTTTATACTTGAAGTAAAAATCACTATAAGGTGATTGTTAGTTTGTGGAACTCCCTGCCACAGGATGTGGTGGCGGCATCTGGCCTGGATGCCTTCAAAAGGGGACTGGGCAGATTCCAGGAGGAAAAATCCACCAGAGGTTATGAGCTATGATGGAGATGTGTAATCTCCAGGCTTAAAAAAACACTGTACTTCAAAGGCCAGATGCAGGGGAGTGGTATCAGGAGACAGATATCTAGTCCCATGAGCTTCTAGAGACATTTGACAAGGCCCCTGTGAGAAACAGGAAGCTGGACTAGATGGGCCTTTGGCCTGATCCAGCATGGCTCTACTTATTTTCGTATGTTGTTATGTGAAGAAAAGAAATCTTGCTCAGATTTATTGTTTGATAATTTGTTTAGAATGTCTATAATAAACAATAAAGTAATGCATTAAACTCTTATATACAATTCCCTATATTCAGAATGGCTAACCATACATCTTGAAAAATGTTTCTCCTTCCTTTTCCTGCTGTTCCTGCTACACGGAATAAAAACCAAGAGGCTAAAGATCGGAGAGATGAAACGGGAATGATTTCATTTCAAATGCCCTCCTGAAAGACTGTCAAAGGGAGAAAACGAGCAACGGCAGTAGTAACAATGGCAAGGAAAAGGAGGAGGAGGAGGAAGAAGTACCAAGATAAAATTAGTAATGGAATAATTCTGCTTTCATGCCATCACCAACTAACATTTCATTGGAATTCAATGCAGCACATTTAGAAGATCTCCCTCTTGCTTTAAGCATACTGGAAAAAGTGTTATGTTGGTGAGTTTCCCCTAACAGATTCAGCTCATGTTAAGTGCTAGGCTCCTTGCACCATCCTTTGACACATTAAATTGGTTTGCAGCTTCTTAAGTCATATATCACACATTTTAGCATTACTGTTTTTAAAAAATAAGGTCACTGAAAGCTGATCAGTAATAGGGCACAGTAAGCTATGAAATGAAAGAGCTTTTATTTTGCTTAGCCTCATCCACATTACTTTGATGGGGCTGTGGTGATAAAACCTCATAATTTGTAATCCTTCCATGTTTTCCTGATATTTCTTTTATAACTGTTCTTGCCACATAAAACCTATTAAGGAAAGAAAAAACAAAATAGCTGCTCAGTGCACAATCTCCTTTGATTTGTGGAAGGAAGAGTTGTTTGTACTGAAGCACTGTATCATTACATTGATTCACAATATCCCTTGGCATACATAATACTTCCAGTTCCCACCTTAGGCTGCCACAGTGAATAAATTGATATGGCTTCCATAATGTTACTTAACTTGTTTCTGACTTTTGAAGTACAGTACAGGCATATATGGCTTTAACTGGAGAATATTAAGTTTGGCTAGGTAAAAGCACTTAATAGCTGCAATCTGGGTGCTTGTAACCGTTTGAAATACACCTTCAGTTTGCATGAGAAGGCAGTGAAATGACGGTGGTGAATGTGCTATCTACCCTATAATTTCAGTTGATCTAGAAAATGATCTAGAGAAAGACTGCCACATCCTCTAAAGCAATCCATCCCAACATAGCTAAGAGTCAGGTTCCCTGAGCTCTTTGACTTCTGAAGATGCCGGTCACAGAGTCTGGTGAAACGTCAGGAAGAAAAACTTCCAGAGAACACGGCCAAACAGCCCGAAAACTCACAACAGCCTCCAACCCATGAAAGCCTTTGATAATACATCTCATCTGTACCTTTATCATAAAGTTTTAAAATACCATTGATTTAGGCAGTATACTGACATTGTTAGAACAATAGATATATTAACAAAATGACATATGATTTCCTAATAGAATGTAGTTTCCCCTCCTATAAGTACGGAGAGGAGGGAAACAATGATTCAAGATTTGGGGGTAAAGCTAAAGAGACATCATCCAGTTAATTTACTCTGCTTGTATGCAATGTATGTCTATGAGCTGCTTTTACCTTCAGGCTTTTACAAATACTTTTTTGTATATTAAATAGTTTCTAAATAGAGAGTGATTCACTAGCTTCAGAACTGGAAAGCTCACAATGACACAGAGTAACAGCAAACACTTTAGCATTTATAATACAATTTTTAAAAACCAAAAGCAAGCAGAAAAAGAAAAAAAATCTAATAAATATGTAAACAGGCAATGCCCCCTCCCATTTTAATGAATTGCTTCAGACTATTTATCAATACTTGAAGGGTAAAAAAGGTAAAGGTAAAGCCCTCCCCTGTACATGCGTGCTTGTCGTCTCTGACTCAAGCTAAAGAGCCAGTGTTGTGCAAGTCCGTGGCCATGTGACCGGCATGGCTGCATGGATCACTGTTTACCTTCCCACTTTTTATACCTATTCATCTACTTGCACACTTTCAACTACTAGGTTGGCAGGAGCTGAGGTTAACAGCGGGAGCTCACTCCAATGCATGGCACCCAGGATTTGAACTGCTGAGCTGCTGATTTCACAGCCGACTATTTCAGCACTCTAGTCCACTGAGCTACCACGCCCCCTTTGTATATTAAATAGCTTCTAAATAGAGAGTGCTTCACTAATTTTGGGACAGGAGACCTCACCATGGCGTAGAGTAACAGCAAACACTTTAGCATTTACAATACAATTTTTAAAAATAAATATGTAAATAGGTAATGTCCCCTCCCATTTTAATGCTTCACACTATTTATCAAGGCCTGAAGAGTATGTATAGATTTAATACTTTATCTTGCCCATAGACATTACCATTTTTGTTCCTCAAACTATCCTTTAAAAACTAGTACTGTATTTCTAACATGAAAAATACAGGACTCTTATTTAAAAGTTATATGATTTAGCTTGTAGGAAGAAGAAATTAATTGAGTTCCATCAAAATAATGAACACAGATGAACAGCAGTTTAGGGGAATGACATTCAGATCCTGTCGGAAGATCTTCTTCTGTATTAGCTATTTGTTTCCCATCTGCATCCATCAGCCACTTCATCAAGGATGGGGACTCACAGCTCACTGTTGAGCACAATTTAGTTGTACCTGCAACTCAACTTCGACTCAATGTGGGCTTTTTAAATAACAAGACTGGGACTTGATTTACAACTCAGACCCATTTTTCTGAGTCATTTTTTTTTAGTTCCTTCTGGCCTTCCAGACATTTTGAATGATAATTCTGATGGTCACTTCCTATTGGTTGTTACAGCTAAGGCTTCTGGAAGCAGAAGTCCAGGAAGTCTAAAGGATCAAATGGAGACCTGGGGGAGATGATGGTTGCTTGACTCTATCATGTCTATCAGACTTCCAACATTGGTGATGAGAGGAAGAAGCAGGAGGGTCTGCTGCCTGCTGAGCCGTGGCTGCAATGGGTCCCACCACCCCAGGTTCTGAAGATGGGCTTTCAGGCAGCCTGGAGCATTCCCATTGCCTTGGCAATGACAACCTAGTTTGGGTCACTAGGGTGCTCTAAGGAGAACACTCCCAGGCAACTATCTCTGGTCTTTAGACATTTACATTACTTCCTGCATGGCACCCCAACAGCTTCCCAGAATACACTGGGAAAGACTTTCTGCTGGGCATAATTTCTGGGCTGCCACCATTTTGCCAGTCACTCTGAGGGAACAGGAGGAAGAACACACAGCCATGGAAAGCAATGAGTGAGGAGCTTGTGGGGTAAGACCCAGAATCCCCTCCGCTAGCACGGGGATTCTGGAAGCTGTAGTCCAGATGAGTACGATCACATCACCCCAGTTCTGGCACGCTTGTATTGGCTGCCCGTTGCCCTCCGGATAAGGTTCAAGGTCTTGGTTTTGATTTTCAAAGCCCTCCACGGCTTGGGACCAGAATACCTGTCAGAGCGTATCTCCCAGAGGTCAACTGAGGCCAGGCCCACTAGAATGTCGCAGGCATGCTCACTTAGGGTGGACACACCCAGGGAAGCGTGGAAGTCGCTCATGCACAACCGCACCTTCTCTGTGGTGGGCCCCACGCTGTGGAATCATCTTCCTAGTGAGCTGCGCCTAGCACAGTCCCTGCCCGCCTTCAAAAAGTCTCTGAAAACCTTGCTTTTCAGGGAGCCATATGGCAACCTTTTAACTTAATTTAGTTTTCTTTTTTTTTTGTCCGCGATGCCTCTTGCTGAGGGATTTTCCCTCTTTATTTATTAGTTTTACTATCTGTTGTTTACTGTGTGTTTTATTCTTGTTTGTAAATCGCCCAGAGTTCCCCCATTGGAAGATGTGAGGTATAAAAATGCAATAAATAAATAAATAAATAAATAAATAAATAAATAATAATATTGTTTTAAAAGGGACTTGAGACTCAGACCAAAGGCTTGGGACTCAGGACCCAAAAACTTGGAAGTGGATTTGGGTCTCGGACCCAAAAATCTGCAAACCTCCTTGCTCTTTAGTCATCAAAAGAGCAACACAACTTATGAAGGTCCTATGTCCACTTACAACTCAAATACTTCCCTCTAACAAAGCATGTTAGGGTTCTATATGCTTGAAACATGAATATTTCTGAGTAGTGCCACACCATCCACAAACAAACATGCAGAGAGAAATGCTGTTCAGGTTTACTATTTATTTTAACATTTAAAGGGCAAAATCCTGTCACTTAGGATAATAAATCATATTAAATTAAGCCCATTAAATGAATGGTTGTTTAATGAGCACCATCTCTGCAAGTTATGTCAATTAAAATGGGCCTACTCTACTGTAATTTATTCCAACAGGATTTTGTGCACCGTATGAGAACTGTGGCCCACTGGATGCAGTGCAATTTCAGCCAAGTAACCTTAAAGTCCTTTCAAGTATGCAAATAGGTTGATATTAAGGAGCTACAGTTTGTATTGGAAAGAGCTAGTTAACTAAGGGGTGGGAGGACAAACTCAATAACAGCAGCAATAATCAAAACCCTGGTTTTGGATTCTGGAAAAGAAAAAGAGAACATTGTCATGGCTTAATTGATGAGGTGCACGCATTGTTGTGACACCATTACTAACTAGATGACAGACAGGAGTATAAAAATAGTCCTTCTTTCTCCACATTCCCTCTCTGTGTGTGTCTCTTCTCTCTCTCTCTCTCTTTCTATTCTTTCTTCCTAAGAAACAGCATGCGAGTCTTGTAAATGTCAAATCTAAGACACACTGCAGATCTTGAGTTTGATTCTCTGGTGCAGGCCTGGCCAACAGGTAGATCGCGGGCTACCGGTAGCCCGCAAAGGGTTCAAAAGTAGCCTGCCGGCCATCAATTAAAAAAAATGAGGGGATAAGTTCTCCACCCCTCCCTCCCCCATCCCAAGGAGCAGCACTGCCCCAGCAAAGTTCTGGGCCTGCCAGCCCACTGCCTCAGCTGAACGGGGCAGTTCAAGGGCTATGGCACATTGAAATCTGTTCCCCCAGAACAGATTAATTGGTTTTCAATGCATTCGTATGGGAAACCACTGCTCTACTTACAAAGTTTTTAATTATGAGCACGTGCTTGGAACAGATAAAATTCATAAGTAGAGGTTTTAGTGTAGTAGTCCTTGGGCACTTTGGGCCAGAAAAAGTAGTCCTTGGCCTGTTCAAAGTTGAGCAGCCCTGCTCTGGTGGAAGGGATTTAGGGCTGTGTGTGGTTGCAAAGGTACAGAAACATGAACGGCTATGTAGAAAAAGTAAAAGTTGAACATAGTAAAGAAAAGGGTGAATGCTATCCTTGTATGCTCTCCCTCTTTCTTCCTGTCTTAAAATACTAGTGCAAATGTGGAATGGAGTAGTGGACAACGGTTGCCTTGAATCAGTACAGCTGACAAAGGTATCTCCTAAAGAGGAAGTGCCTTTTCTCTTGCCACCTCATTGTTCTAAACCTCACTCCCCAAATTGACTTTTTTATTGTGTAGAAGCAAAACCGGGTCTTCATTCTCAGCTCATCCTCATTTTAGAATACTTTAAAAACGACAGGAGTGGTGGATCACTAATTCTTTGGTTTCAAGGTGCATCACATTGTTGTCTGATCAAAATCAACCTTCCCAACAGCAAATTGTCAAGTGCTAGGCTGAATGCTACATTAAGGCATGCATATCTATTATCTATTATCAGCCATATTTGTGTACTAAAGCCAACATGCAATCTCCCATGCAGAGACTGTAATTCTGCATTTACATCTATACATTCAATGGGATATATTTTGACTAGATGGTTACATGATATTATTGTACATTTGATTCTTAGGAAACATTGGAATTATGATTTTAGCCATCCAATCCCACAACATTTTAATAAGATATCCTACCATGGGGGAACAGAGAGAGGATAAAATAGCTACAGAGATGTATAGAAGACATGGATTAGAAAACACATGGGACCCAACTGCAGAGCTCAGGAAACTTGCTTTTCTGGACTGTAGCTCCAAGATGTTCAGACAAGTGCTTTACAAAGTATTCTAATGTCCAGGAAAAGATATGCTATAGTTCTTAAGGTGCCCCAAAACTATTGCTTTTGCAGAAACAGATTAACTCCGTTATATGCCCCCCACTGCAAAGTAGACCAAAAGAATACCATTTCTTAGCCCTGTCAGACGTGGTGCTATTTTAGATGTAAGAAAAAACACTTTATTTTTACTGAAACTATTAGAAAGTCAAAGATGGTAATGCAGTGAAAAACAGCTGAATGTTCTCTTGCACACATAACAACCTCCTGATAACTACAGAAAAAAGGTGGGTTTGGTGTAGCAGACATTGTTGAGTTAATTGCTGCTCTTTTCCTTTTAATTTTCTAAAAGCTGTTCCTTCTGGGATGGCTCATTGCCTAAAAAAGCAACATCTATGCATATAGCAATTCACGCCTATCCCCTCAATCTCTCTTTCTTCTGAATAGCATTTTTGTGGTAGTTTAATTAGCTAACTATGAACATGTTCTGTTTTTTCAAGGAAAATGAACCACTATATTTATTTGCTAATAATTAAGTGGGTTCTATTTTCCTTCAGATAGACAAATTTATGCTGATAGATAGATAGATAGATAGATAGATAGATAGATAGATAGATAGATAGATAGATAGATAGATAGATTCTTGAGAGACTTTATAAGACATCTAATTTCCCTTAACTTCTACTCACAACTTCAGTTGACTCTCATCATTCTCAAATGGCATTGTAAATTCCACCCTTCTCCTGCCCTATGCAATAACATACATCAGCTATATATGGCAGATGCAAGCATACAGGCTAGATGCACACAACTCTGCCCTATGAAAAATGTGCTTATGTGTATATAATACAATGAAAATGAAAGTGGAACATTTGAGAGATGTGTCCTCTGGCGACATGGTAATAATGTATGAAAGCTCTACTATTTCTTTGGTGGCTGTCAGACTATTTCATGGCAAAAGATTATACTGGGGATTAGTGGGAAGTTGCTGCTAAATGTGCTAATTAATGTTGTAGGGTGGGTTTTTTTTTGCCTTTTGGAGGGTTTTGGTTCTTGTTTTTAATAATATTTTAACTACCAATGTAAAATGTTTACACAGACAATGCCAGACACAAGATTCAGATTTCACATTCAGGTAAAACCTAATCAAATGGGAAATATACAAGTTAAGATCATAGTCTGAATTCAACTGATAGCCCCATTTCAAATGTCAATGACTTCATTTGCTTTAAATAGTTATTACCTCTCCATTCAACAATGGGAGCATTTTAAGGCAGACACCTATGTACTTGGAGACCTATTTAGTTTTATTAAGCCACTGATGCATGTTAAAACTTTGACCTACCAAATGTAAATTATTCACTAATCCCATCATATCACACTTTTGCAAGGCTGAGTAGGGCTTATTGGAATACAAACATCTGGGAAGTCACACTTTCCCTAGTACTAAAATAAAACTATGAAAAGGTACGATAACAATTTAAATTTAATGGAACCAACATTCTGGGAGTTTCCTGGATATTATTGTCCTTCCTTGAGACCTTTTTCAATTCTCCCTTTTCCCGACCTGTACTCCTCCGTTGCCAGGTAGAGAATGCTCTCTCTAGGAAGGCTGGCTTGGTAACATGATTAATGCCGTTTTGATACCAGGGAAATACGTTCTTTCATTTATTCATATATTGTCTGTTTGTGCTCTATTGCATGCTGTTTTCTATTTTATAAACTACTGATTTCATTTCTACTACAGTATTTTAATAACATATGTATAACACCTTGAGATACATTAATATAAACATAATATAAACCTTGATAATAAAACATTCATGTGACAGACAAATGGAAGGATGGATAGAATGTCTGTGAAGATTCTCAGTCAGCCAGGTGAGTTTAGCTGGAAGTTGAGTCATGGCAACTGACTTACTTTCCTGTGAAATCGAAACATTTCACTTATCCAAGCAGCTTCGTCAGTCTCAAGAATAGTGAAAGATTTTGATTTCATAAGAAAAGTAGTCCAGTTGCCATGACTCAACTTCCAGATGGATAGAATGTTAGCTGGCTAAGCATAATAGAGGTTTAACACTTTCCAAACAACATAGAACCCTACAGTGATTAAAGAAAACCAAGTGAGATACATAGGTGTTGTGTATTTCTTTTTAAAACTTAGTTTTATATATACAGTGGACTCTTGTATAACAAACAGCTTGTATAACATAAAATCTGTACAACATAAAAAATTCTGGAGATAGGGGAAATTTGCTTAACATAATCGCCTATGGGGAAAATCCGTACAACATAAAAATGGGATTACTCCATTTTCAATGCATTCCTATGGGAATATGTATAAAGGAAAATTTGCTTAACATAATTTCATTTGGAACGAATTAATTCCTTTATACAAGGTACCACTGTATAACTTTCTTTTCTATATACGCTGAGGAGGAGAAGGAAAATTACATTTACAATAATTTACATTCATTACTAGCAGTCTAAATGTGTACATATAAAATATAAGTTTAGCAGAGCTATTTAACTGTAACTGTTTTATTTTGTTTGTACAGTACCTTGGATTTAAAAAAGCAGATTTTAAAAATGTTTTATCAAAAAAAATAAAAATAAACCAACAAACCAACATGGACATGCATTGGCAGCATCAGCTGAGTACAGTACAGCAAAAGAAGGTGAAAGAACCATAGTATTTAATCAATAAGAACAGTGTTTGGGAAGTTAAGCCCTCAAAGAAACAATGGAGGCTGCATACTCAAACCAGAGATTAGTTATTGCAGCCAATAACTGATGCCATAGCTATCATTCACAGTAAGAACCTGCATTGCTTATATAAATATATATTTATGCAAAACAGAGGAGTGTAGTTAAATGAAAAAACAAACAAACATTGATGCTGAATACTTTTCTATAAATAGAAATACCATTACATATGATCAATAACAAACTAATTCACAGTCCTTTATTATGCTTAATAACAATAGTAACACAAAAACAACCTAGCTCTTTCTACAATAAAAGATTAATTTCAGTTCAGCATTTAATGGTCTGCTGCACTGGAAAATTAGTGCTCAGAAAGAAGTGTACCACCTGGAAGCAACAGGTATCTGCTGCTTTTTGCTGACATCATGAGGAGATTCCAGACATTACATGGATGCTAGTCAGGTTGGTGGCAGATATCAAGAGGATGCCAGAGAAATCCACCTCCAAACTTTTTCCTCTCATTAAAAAAATCTATAGCATTTTACAGAAGGATCCAAAGATAACTATTTTAGGGACCCATAAGAACATAAGAAGAGCCATATTGGATCAGGCCAAAGGCCCATCTAGTCCACCTTCCTGTATTTTACAGTGGCCCCACCAAATGAGTCTGGGAGTGCATGAGACTAGATCTCTGTTTCCTGACACCACTCCCTTGCATCTGGCCCTTGAAGTACCCTGGTTTTAAGACTGGAGATTACACACCTCCATCATGGCTTGTAACCTGTGATGGACTTTTCCTCCAGGAATCTGTCCAATCCCGTTTTGAAGGCATCCAGGCTAGATGCCATCACCGCATCTTGTGGCAGGGAGTTCCACAGACTAACAACACGCTGGGAAAAAAATTATTTTGTCTGTTCTCACTCTCCCAACCCTCAGTTTGAGTGGATCTCCCCCAGTTCTGGTGTTTTGTGAGAGGGAGAAGAGCGTCCCTCTATCCACTTTACTCATGCCCTGCATTATTTTGTACATCTCAGTCATATCCCCCCTCAGGCGTCAAGTGACCTAGACCAAATGACCTTGACCACAATTTAAAAAGAAGATGTACACAGAAACCTCCAGTACACAACTGGGGTTTGCCTTGCTGTTGTTTCAACACACTTCCAAAAATTAAATAACCAAACTGTTTTTAAGATTAACAGTGAGTCTAGCCATTAGTCTCATTGGGACTAGAGGGAAGTGTAAGCACTCTGGTTAAAATGGAAGTTGATTCTTTGGCTGAACAGAGAGTCCCTTCCCACCAAAACAATTCTTTTTGACTCATTCCCTCCATATCTCATCACTGTTCCCCAGAAAGTTTCCCCACTTCCATTCCCACACTTGTTAGATTAATTCTGGATATTGGCATCTCTTCTCTGTTCTCTCATCAGCTAATGCAAGCTAGACACAACATGCCGGGGCTTAGTCTTCACTCAGCATAATTTTATCGAGAAAATATTTCTCTTTGGCAACAGGACTTGCTCAAATATTGAAGCATATATTCTATGACACAAGCTCAGTGGTAAGAACGGATAGGGTTCCCACTCCCTTGCCCAAACTGTGCCCCCGAATGCTCTTTATTTAAAATAATTTTGTATTGCCTCTATCAGCATTATTTTGTATTGCCTTTGCTTCCTCTTTACAGCAATGTTGTCTCCAATTGGCAAAGAAAATTAAATTAAATTAAAAATAAAAAGTGAGGTGACAGTTTAGTTATAATTGCACATAAAATGTTCCATGCAAGCTACAATTTTAATCCCTACGCCAACCTGAAGAGATGTGGTCATATGGCAAGAAAGTGATCATAGTCAAAATTCCAAGGTCCTAACCAAGGTACCCTAGTGTGAAATTCAGGGGTTATACACAGAGCTCCTTCTTCTAAGCTTGATGTTCCATCCTGGATTCTTTACTACTCATTGTATTTATTTATTTATTTATTTATTTATTTATTTATTTATTTATTCATTCATTCATTCATTCATTTATTCATTTATTCATTTATTTACTTGTTAACTGCCTGGTTTTCCCTTGGGAACTCTGGGCAGTGTTCAACAAATAACAAATACAACAAACCCAAACTAAACCCCCATCATAAACATAAACATCCTTTAGTTTCCCCCTCCCCCCCAAGATAGTCAAGAACTGCAATAATTATAGTCAAGAACTGCAATAATTATTGGGATGAGAAAGAACATTATAAGTTTTGGTTGAGAGCAGCAGAGATTTACAGCCAAACTCAACATATTTCTAGAGAGGAGGAAGGGAAGTGGCACCATGGACAGCTCATACGGGCACATTGCTGATAAGCAGGAGGAAAAGCAAAACAAGAAACAGCAATTTGGAAGCATTTTCCTGCAAAAGCAATTATCTGGAGTCAACTCGTTATTTATCATATTTAAATGTCACCTTTCCTCAAAAAAATAAATAAATAAACCCAACAGTCCTACCACCAGTTTTCAGATTGTCCCCATCTCTAGTCCACATATGGTTTTGGACTAGAGATGACTAGGACTACAGCTCCCAGACATCCAGACCAGCACAGCTAGTGGTGAAGTATTTTAGGAATTTCAGTTCAAGAACATCTGGGGATACAATATTACTGCTCTAAACAATAATAAAGTACAGCTGATAAGCGTCGACAGTTAGTATATCACAGAAGTGAGTACACCCCCCACACAATTCGTAAATATTTTAGTATAACTTTTCATGTGACAGCACTGAAGAAATGACACTTGGCTACAATGTAAAGCAGTGAGTATACAGCTTGTATAACAGTGTAAATATCCTTTCCCCTCCAAATGTCTAAACTGCTGGCAACAAAAGTGAGTTCACCCCTAAGTGACAATGTCCAAATTGGGCCCAAGTAGCCATTTTTCCCTCCCCAGTGTCATGAGACCCGTTAGTGTCTCAAGGTCTCAAGTGTGAAGGAGGCGCAGGCGTTTCACTCTCACTCTCACATTTATTTATTTATTTATTTATTTATTTATTTATTTATTTATTTATTTATATACCGCCCGTCTTCCCGAAAGAACTCTGGGCGGTTAACAAAGAGGGCAAGACAAACCCAATAAAGAAACAGTACATCAATCAAAACAGAGGATAGAAAAATAAAAAGAGTATATATATGAAAATAAAATAAAATATATAATATAAAAGCAAATCGACAAGGTAGTCGATTAGTCATCGGCAAGACGGCGGACAAAACAAACAAATAAAAAACCCGGAAAAATTAATTAAGGTCGCCAAATGCCTCCCTAAAAAGCAAGGTTTTTAAAGCTTTTCTGAAGCTTTTCTGTGCAAGGCGGACCACACTCAGAAGATGATTCCAGAGTGAGCGGCCAGCCACAGAGAAGGCGCAGTTTCAGGTTGCGGATTTCCATGCCTCCCTGGGCGTGACCACCCTGAGTGAGAGCGCCTGCAACATTCTAGTGGGCCGGGCCTCAGTTGATCTTTGGAAGATACACTCTGACAGGTATTCAGGACCCAAGCCGTGGAGGGTTTTGAAAATTAAAACCAAGACCTTGAACCTTATCTGGAGAGCAACGGGCAACCAGTGCAGACGGGCCAGAACTGGGGTGATATGATCATATCTATGCGCACCCAGCACCAATTTGGCCACCGCATTCTGAACCCGTTGAAGTCTCCAGATAAGGGTCAAGGGCAACCCCACGTAGAGAATGTTGCAGTAATCAATCCTTGAGATCACGAGTCCTGCACAACTGCTCTCAGGGAGGCCTCGTCAAGGTACATTCTGATCTGGGCAATCTGACGAAGATGGAAAAAGACGGTCCTGGAAACGGCAATCACCTGGGCCTCCATGGATAAGGCTGGATCCAAGACCATTCCCAGATTCCTGGGCCTGTCCACAGGCTGGAGGGTAATACCCCCCAGACTGGGGAGAGGGCCGCTGTACCCTGCGGAAGGCACCCCAGTCTCTCATACGAGTCACTTGAAGTTCCACATGGCACCTCATGGTAATGAACTATCTGAGGATTTGAAAAAATGAATTGTAGTTCTACATAAAGATGGGCTAGGCTATAAGCAGATTGCCAAGACCCTGAAACTGAGCTGCAGTACGGTGGCCAATACCGTACAGTGGTTTAACAGGGCAGGTTCCACTCAGAACAGGCCTGGCCATGGTTGACCAAAGAAGTGGAGTGCCTGTGCTCAGCAATATATCCAGAGATAGGCTTTGGGAAATAGATATATGAGTGCTGCCAGCATTGCTGCAGAGGTTGAAGGGGTGGGGGGTCAGCCTGTCAGTGCTCAGACCATACGTTGCACACTACATCAAATTGGTCTGCAGGGATGTCATCCCAGAAGGAAGCCTCTTCTAAAGATGATGCACAAGAAAGCCCACATACGGTTTGCTGCAGACAAGCAGACTAAGGACGTAGATTTCTGGAACCATGTCCTGTGGTCCTATGAAACCAAGATCAACTTATTTGGTTCAAATGGTTTCAAGCATGTGTGGCAACAACCAGGTGAGGAGTACAAAGACAAGTGTGTTGTGCCTACAGTCAAGCATGGGGGTGGGGGTGTCGTGATCAGAGACTGCATGAGTGCTGCCGGCACTAGGAAGCTACAGTTCATTGTGTGTGTTGTGTCGTTACAGTTGTGACCGTCTCTTCGTGACCCCATGTCCATGGAGTTTTCTTGGCAGGAATACTGGAGTGGTTTGCCAGTTCCTACTCGAGGCACCTACAGCACCTGGTATTCCTTGGAGGTCTCCCATCCAAGTACTAACCAGGGCTGACCCTGCTTAGCTTCTGAAATCAGGCGAGATCGGATGTGCTAGGGCATCTAGGCAGCTACAGTTCATTGAGGGAACCATAAATGCCAATATGTACTGTGACATACTGAAGCAGAACATGATCCCCATGGAGATCACTAATTTCCACACATACCACTATTTCTGTTCAGATTTCCAACCAATTTTATACAAATATTTGAGAAGAGAATTAAAAGCCCTTTCTTTAGTTTCGTTCCAAAGATCCTCGTATGTGCTGCTTTTTCTGCACTGTAGGATAATCTCTGGGTTGTATCTGCGTATACCCTCAGTATCTGATATCTGAGCCATGTCACATGTGACCCTTAAGGCCAGAAAGATAATATGCGTTAGTTCCACATCAGTGTTTACAGTATCAAAATACAGATAAGCCAACCCAACTACATTTTGGTGTGAGGAAGATGTACATTGATTTTAGTAAATTTGATATATTTAATTCTGACGACCCTGTAAAATCCATGTTATTGATTCATACCAGATTAAACAATTTTCAAATACTGCCCCTCAAGAACTATTTGGACAGCACATCGATCTGGCACAGAAGCTGTGATGTAAAGGGGAGAGAGGGAGAGGAAAGCTGGCAGCATAAATGAAATGCTTCAGTTTCATTAAAATGGCTTCTTGTGCCATCTAATGAATGGGTTGGTAATGCCTCTTATGTTCCCCGATGTCTGCCTTGGCCGTTAGAATTGCAACGTCAGATCTACAGATTTTCTCCAGACCTAATCTCTCATATCTATTAGCAGTGGCAGCTGTGCAGTGCTGGAGGTCAGAAAAAGAGAGACAAAAAAGGAGAAAAGGAGAGAGGGAAAGGCAGATAGGGAGGGAGAATTTGTGCATGTACAGATGCAGTGGGGAAAAAGGCAGTTCCATGCAACCTAGCCAGGTGCTTTTCCTGTCTCAGCCTCAATCAAGAGAGGAAAAGCTAGAGAAAAAAAGCCAGATTAATACACATTAGGATATGAAGGGGGGGAGTCCATGCTTTAATTTCCATCCCTATTTTGGTCATTCTCCTTGAACTAAGCAGGATTTGTTTCTGTGCAAACATTTCAACAATTCAAGTGTACTGGTAAACTCAGTTTCCAAGATTCTCTGTGGGCCACAGATGTCTGCACCAGGCAAAGGAGCTGGGCAATAAAGAGTATCTATAGCAGGGATCCTCAAACTAAGGCCCGGGGGCTGGATGCAGTCCCCAGGGTCGTAATTCCAGCCCCCAGAACCAATTGCAGACCCCACACACACACCTACCTGAGTGGAGCAATTTAAAATGGGGGGCTGTGACAAGGTCTCCCACTTCCTCCATGGCCCGAGGCCCCACCCCTGTTCCTCCTCCACTCTGCCCACTTGCCTTCCTTGTGTGGCCGCTGCCTGTGTTATTGTGGTTGTGAGGAAAGAAGGGGGCAGGCGTAGGCAGTGCCAGCCAGTCTTCCGAGCCGGAGCAGCCACAGCAGTGGACTGACAGAGGGATGGATGGCGGGTGACTGAGGGTGAAACAGAGCTACTTCCTGCCCACCCAGCCCCCTCCGAGCTGCGGCCTTGCTCTGTGGAGTGAGGGGGTAGCCCAGACATGGCCGGAGGCTGAGGCTGCTGCCACTACCACCAGGTTAGAAACCAGCGAGGAGGAGGTGGCGGAGAAAATAGAGAAAGGAAGGGAAGGCCAATGGTGGCCCGGGCCTGGTTCCTGGTTGGCTGGTGGGGCTGCATTTGTCCATGGTTGGTGATGGGCAGGCTGGCGAGCCAACAGAGCACCACAGCCTGGCTGGGATCCGCCAGTGAGTGGGCTGCAGGTGGCTTTGGGCAGACTTTCCTCCCTCCCCAGCCCTTGCTCCCTCCTTCCCTCATTGCAGTGCACCAAGTTGGGCCGCGCCAGGCCAGGCCAAGAATGGAGGCAGCTTTCTCTCTGGGGAGCAGTGAGGGCATGATGGCCAGGGTGCATGGCTGGATCCGTGCGCAGTGGCACCAGCCTTGCTGCCCTTGCCACAGCTGCTGCTCCTCATCCTGAGTGGCCACCTAGAAGGCGATGAGGGGCCTGAGTTTGCCTGGGCTGCCACCTCCTTTCCAATGCAATGAAGGAAGGAAGGAGAGTTGCTCCTGCCACTGCAACTGGAGGAGGAGGAGGAGGAGGAGGAGGCGCAGCAGAGGGATCCCAGCAGTGTCACATCAGGGTGGCGATCCAGAGCAGATGGCATTGCTGGGGCCCCAGAGATGCACTGATCATGGGCCGATCATGGGCCCCTCCACCACTTGCCCCTCCACCTTTTTTCCATGTTGACCTTTTTTTTCTTTTTGACTGTGGTCCGGCCCCCAGTGGTGTCTGGGTGAGGGTGGACCAGCCCGCTGTTTGAAAACTTTGAGGACCCCTGGTTGCTACTTCTTGATACAGATGTCTGCTGGCACCAACCTTGTACCTTTATTGTTTGTTGTTGTTGTTGTTGTAGTTGTTGTCATCGTCGTCATCGTCGTCGTCGTCATTGTTGTCGTCATTGTCGTTGTCATCATCACCACCACCGCTGCCACTGTCATCATCATCATCATCATCAACCACCACCACCACCATCACCACCACCACCACCTTAGAACTGCAGAACCAGAAGGGACCCTATGAATCAGGACGTCCAGCCCCTGTTATCAAAGAGGCACAGTAGGGTATCAAACTCCCAACCTCTGTTTTCAGAGCCTTAAACAACTGACTTATCCATCAGTTCTTTTTACTCTTTTATATAAAGATCCATTTGTAACTTGCAAACACTGTTTGTGGGATTTAACTTGTGGCTGATTAATAACATTAGCTGGCTGTATAGCTCAATGAAGCTGCCTACATGCCCTAAGCACGTCCAATCTCGCCTGATTTCGGAAGCTAAGCAGGGTCAGCCCTGGTTAGTACTTGGATGGGAGACCACCAGGGAATATCAGGTGCTGTAGGCACCTGGAGTAGGAACTGGCAAGCCAGTCCAGTATTCCTGCCAAGAAAACTCCATGGACATGGGGTCATGAAGAGACGGTCACAACTGTAACAATGCAACACATAGCTCAAGGAATTGGAAAAGTGGGAGGGAGGTGAGTTTTCCACTGTTGCTACAGTGCAATGATCCAAAGCTGCATAGCTCTAGAGGGACCAGCAGAAGGAGATACAGTACTGGTAAAACTTCCAAGAACTTCCTAGAAAACCCTGAGAAGGGTCACCATAAGTCAGAATCAATTTGATAATACATAAGAATTATTATGCAGTGGTACTTTAAAGTTTCATGCTGCTACTGAGTATACTGAGTAAACCTGTATAAAATACATAAGCTCCATGGTCTCACCTGTGGTCCAAACAAACACATTCCACCCTAGATGTGACTACTCTGAAACCATTACTCTAAAGTTTTATACACATGCATTTACACTAGTACTGAAGTAGCACTAGCCAAGATGCATCACACTATCCTTCATTCAACATTCTGTCTTCATATCAAAATGTCAGCTTTGTTTCTGGTGTGTGTGTGTGTCAAAATATGGAGGTCATTGAACTACAAGAGGTATAGGAGGTGCTTTTCTTTGCTGAACTAACAATTGCCGTTCACTCTGTGTCAGACAGTGTAGCACTCTCCCACTAGGGTTCTCAGAGATCAAACTACTGCCACTCAAATTCATGACCAAATTTAAAATCTGGAGAATGCAAATCTGACCAAGGTGATGCTGTAGTTATATGAAGCTTCGCTCACTGAAACATACTCTTTTAATAGATCTGCCTTTCAGAACTATTCTGAAACTAAAATTTGATCAGAATGCAGATTGATCAATTATTAATTGGAAACTTCAGTTAAAAAGCTGCCCTGGCTTCCTGTGCATTTCTGGGTACAAACTGAAGAGTGGCTATGACTCGCAAGGGCCCATGTGTTTTAACACCAAGGAATTTGAAGGACTATTTTGTTCTGTAGTGAGGCTGCCCATAAGATATATTTAGTTGTGTGTTTTGTAACAGCACATTACCTCAGAACTCTCTAACACGCAAGATGCATTTAATCTCCTAATTATCACTACTACCTCACAAAATAATTTTGATTATTATATGGTCTTCTGCTGCTATCGAGCAAATTAGAACCATGTTTTAATGACAATTTCCCTGATTTGTAAGTAACCAAGAACAATTGGCCAGCAACACTGTGTACATGTACTTTAAAATCAGTTGATAGATCTCTGTTAAATGTGGACACACACAATTTATCAAATATCACACAGTGAGCTCCATTAAGTTCTGGCATTCAAAATAAATTAATTTTAAGTGTATGCATCAGGTTTTCGTTTGTGGATCTCTCTAAATATTAAATGTCTAGGAAAAGAAATAGGACCCCCTGCAAAAACAGAAAGATATTTTATGCCTTCATTAAATCCTTTTAAGGAGCAAGGCAAGGTAAAAATATTTAAACTACAGAAATAAAATAAATGACTGCCATAAAATGTCCTAGAATTCATGTTTTTCCCCTTGGTTTCCTGTCTTTATGCCTTTACTGCCTCAAAATATCTCTTACCTAATCCATAATTATTTCCTGACCCTTTCCATCAATTATGTATGTTGGAAAGTCATAAATCACTATACCCCAAGCCACAAATATCTTTTTATAATGAAAATAATTCTATTCACAACTGATAAGTATTGGTTCCAATTAATGTACCCCTTGTCTGCAAAGGAATTGAAAATAAAAATAGGTAGAATACAGTACGTGTCACCTCTGTAATTAATTACTGACAATTTATCCAGTTTAGCTCAAAGCTAAAAAGCATTTTTTACAATTCTTCTCCCAAATGCCAGTTTGAATATGTTTAATGCTGAGGAAACATATCTAAGGCATTTTGAGATGTTATATTTCATGTTGCCTATTGACTGTTTATTATGTTTTTAATTTTACTTGTTTTAACGTTGTGTGGTGCCTTGAATCACCTCATCCAGAGAAAGGCAGCGCATTTGTTGTTGTGTTGTTCAGTCGTTCAGTCGTGTCCGACTCTTCGTGACCCCATGGACCAGAACTCGCCAGGCCTTCCTATCTTCCACTGCCTCCCGGAGTTTGGTCAAATCCATATTGGTTGCATCGATCACATCAACCAACCATCTCATTCTCTGCTGTCCTCTTTTCCTTTTGCCTTCCATCTTTCCCAACATCAGGGACTTTTCCAATGAGTCCTGTCTCCTCATGAGGTGGCCAAAGTACAGGAGCCTCAGCTTCAAAATCTGTCCTTCCAGTGAACATTCTTTCAGAATGAATAGGTTTGATCTCCTTGCAGTCCATGGGACTCTCAAGACTCTCCTCCAGCACCACAGCTCAAAAGCATCAATTCTGCGGCAATCAGCCTTCTTTATAGTCCAGCTTTCACTTCCATATATCACTACTGGAAAAACCATAGCTTTTACTATCCTGACCTTAGTTGGCAAAGTGATGTCTCTGCTCTTTAGGATGCTATCTAGGTTTGCCATTGCTTTCCTCCCAAGAAGCAGGCGTCTTTTTATTTCGTTGCTGCAGTCACCATCTGCAGTGATCAAGGAGCCCAAGAAAATGACACTAAATAAATAAATCAGTTCATCTGAGCAGAAATGAATCATAAAAAGATATATATAAGCATAATAACCTTTGTGCACTACAAATTACACCTTGTATCCTCTTTCACAAAGTGGAGCAAAACCAGTGTAATGACTAGCAGCACAGAATAGAAACAACTGTTTGGAAGTCACATTCTGTCCAATTAGCAGGAATGCCACATCTGTATTTCAACAGGAATTACTCCCCGATGCTGTAATCCAATGCATATTGACATATATGTGTGAAGAGAACAGGCCCCACTAAATAGAAGGAGGCTTACTTTTAAACAAACAAGCATAGGAATGCCATGTTGCTATCCTATATTTATTTGGAAGTCAGTTCTGTTTAATCCACTGGGATTTATTTTTAGATAAGCTTGCATAACAATGGACTATACATCTCACAATTATCCCTAATAACTGCTATTTTAAAACATTTTTTGTGACTGACTAATATTAGCCAACATTGTGATGTGGCTCCATAAAAGGTAAATGCTATTTTAGACTGCATTAATAGAAGCATAAGCTGCCTAGATGGCCTAAGCATTTCAATCTTGCCTGATTTCAGAAGCTAAGCAGGGTCGGCCCTGGTTAGTACTTGGATGGGAGACCTCCAAGGAATACCAGGTGCTGTAGGCGCCTGGAGTAGGAACTGGCAAACCACTCCAGTATTCCTGCCAAGAAAACTCCATGGACATGGGGTCACGAGGAGTCGGTCACGACTGTAACGACGCAACACGCACAATAGAAGCATGTTCTCCAAATTGCATGAGGTACTACTTCCCTTATATTCATCTTGAGTAGTGTGTCCAGTTCTGGCCACTGCCACTTCAAGAAAGATGCTGACAAATTGGAACACATTCAGAGGAGGGCAGCAAGGATGATTGGCAGCTGGGATCCAAGCTCAGTGAGGAAAGATAGGAAGAACTGGGCATTTTTACCCTTGAGAAAAGGATACTGAGGAGAACTAGGATAGAACTTTTCAAATACAGTGGTACCTTGTATAAAGGAATTAATTTGTTCCAAATGAAATTATGTTAAGCAAATTTTCCTTTATACAAGTTTCCCATAGGAATGCATTGAAAACAGAGTGAACCCATTTTATGTTGTACAGATTCGTCCCATAGGCGATTATGTTTAGCAAATTTTCCCTATCTCCGGAATTTTTTATGTTGTACAAATTTTATGTTATACAAACCGTTTGTTATGCAAGGGTCCACTGTACTTGAAAGGCTGTCAGACAGTAGAAGGGTGGGATCTATTCCCAATTATCCCTGAGTCCAGGACACACAACAGTGGGCTCAAGTTACAAGATCCCAGCTTTCTGCCGAATATCAGGAAAACTTCTGTTAGGGCAGTATGACAAAATGTAACCAATTACTGTATCTCAAGAAGTGGGGAGTGCTCCAATGCTACAGGCATCCAAGAGAAATCTGGACAACCAGCAGATATTTTGATTTGGATTCTTGTCGTGTGTGTGTGTGTGTGTGTGTGTGTGTGTGTGTGTGTGTGTGATTGTCTTATCCATCCAAATTCATTATTCTGTGATTTTATGTTTTCTGTTGTTCTTTGCACCTGCTGAAAAATTATTTTAACAAGCATATAGATCACAATTAATAATAAAAATAAGCTTAATTGGACTATAGTTTGGTCTAGACTTGGGACTCAGGCCATTTTCTAATGTTTTATTAAATACATAATAGTAGAGAAAAACAATTCCTAAAAGCATAATCATTTAATGTACAGAATACAAAGGTAAACGGTTAAAAGAAAACTGTTCAAAATTTTGGACCCACTTTTAAGGCCAGCACACTTTAAATATAAAGTCACACTTCAGTCCATAAACATTCTACTGCTAAGTGATTAGTAACTTTTCACTGAGGGCTAAAATTTGAAAACAGGATATTTGCACTTTTGCATTTAGTGTTCCACTTTCTTGTTCTAGTACTTTGTGGAAAACGAAATAGCATATGGCATCACAGATTGGTTAAGTCAAGACTGGGGCAGAGGAGACAGATCATGTCCCCGGGAGCATGGAAAATACAAATGAGACTCAAAAGTGAATTAGGTTCAAAATAAATTCACCTTGGCTCAGGTGCACATTGTAACAGGGTTAGTTTTATCATATCAGTTCCACTTAGGTTTGTCCTAGCTTTTAAGTGCATCAAGTCCAAATATTTCTGATGCCCCTTAAAGAAGACACAGGAAACTCATATAGTAAAGCATTTAAGATAGAATCTTGTTTACATGCTGCCCACTGGCTGGGTAAAATTCACATCATTCATCAAATTCATATTTGATATTTCTTGTCTGATCACTGTAAACTGATCTTAAATCCAGCTCACCGTTAGGCCAGAAAACTGAGGCTGAATCCATAATCTTCTTAGAAGCTTGCAACCACGTATCCAGATGGAACTTCGAATGTTTCTCCACCAAAAATCTGGTTCATGCCTTACTCATTTACTTCCTCGATTCCTGCAACCTTCTTTCTGTCCTTCCTTTGTAACACCTCAGTCCTCTTGGCTCCATCCCAATTTCTTCTTTGCAAGCTTTGTATGATTAAATTACTAGAATGGCTGGGGTGAGGTTTCATGTCACTTCTGCTTAAGTCTCTGCAAAGAGATTCCTCTTGCATGTGAAATTTAAAAAAAAATTAGAGGCAGCGAGTGCACAGGATATGAAATTGGTAATTAAATCCTTGTTAACAAAGAAGGTTCCTACACCTGTATGTGTTGCTTGAATGACAACATTCAAGGTCTCATTCTTGGCCCTGTCGCTCCGGACTGTCCCCCCGAGGCTAGCCCGCAAGACGAGCACGCACGGGCGCGCCTTCTCAGTGGTGGGGCCGTCGGCCTGGAACAGTCTACCAAGCGATTTGCGGCAGGCCCCTTCCCTGGCATCATTTAAACAAGGGTTGAAGACGTTGCTCTTCAGGGAAGCTTTTAACATCAACTAGTCTTTTTTTCCCCCCAATGCAAGTTTGGATTGCTGCTGTCCTTGTCCGCCTTTTAACTTTTTAACTTTTTTAACCTTTTAACTACTTATGTTAACCGCCCTGAGTTCCCGGTCCGGGAAGAAGGTGCGGTATATAAATATAAAAATAAATAAATAAATAAATAAATAAATAAATAAATAAATAAATAAATAATGCCTGTCTGTGAGCAAAAGTGGAGGCTAGGCTAGTGAACAAGCATGAGTTTTGCAATACCGAAAATCTCTGTTAAAAGCCTAATGATTATCAGTTATTTGCTTCCAGAACCTTAGGGGGTCAGCACAGGCTGATGAGAAAGGCTTTTGGAATCAATTAACAGGGAGGAAAGGCTAAAGTGAAAGCAGAAATGCAATGCCTAAAAAACCCTGAAATAACTATTTGGCTTTCTAGTGGAAATTCCATAAGATGATGAGACTCACCCCTGTCTCAGGAACAAACTCTGCTTCTCTTCAGTAGGAACATGCTTCTGGAACCTGGTCAAATATTGCTCTGGTTCTGGCAGCAGAAGCTGTTAAGTCACAATGACAACACTGCTTCTTATCATGTAGTTTTTATAAGCACTGCTGAATCAGAAGTGTGATTCGAATTGCACTCAGAATTGAATGACATTTTGTAAAATAGCCATTAACCAACCTTAGGAAAGTAAGCTATATCACTTATCTTCTTAATGAAAACATCATTGGGGGTGACTATACTGTTCAAGCCTGCTGTTTCATGGACCGGATGAGCTCAAATGGTAAATCATGGACAGAGGTTGCGGCAATTTGTGGCCCCAACTAGCTTTTTGTGGCACCACCAAGGACCAAGCAGTACTCATGGTTTACCTCAACGTGAGATTAGGAGTCAGGAACCCATAGTCATCCAGATATTACTGGGATGTAACCCCTATAATATCTGATTTAGACTATAAACCAAAGAGATTTACTGCTGAATGTCTATCAAACATGTCTTACTGAGACATGTAGAAAGTGCAAAGAATGAAAGAAATGAATACAAGAACAGGAGTTGAGATATTAGCAGCAACCCTGCTCCCCTAGTCTCCTACTAGAAAAGTATGATAGATAGTTGTGTGCCTCATTTGTACGTATACACCTTCTGGGTGTAGCAAAACAATTAATTCATGGAATGCTGCCAATGGATCTGATTGGAATGACTTGTCCATATGTTAAGCATACATGCTTTCTGTGCAGTTGAATAGGATGGCTGTTAATGAATTAATATTTATTTGTAATATTTAATAAGGAGCACATTTGACATTTGGCACATTTGTATTCTGCCTTTCCGGGAAATCCCAGAGTCCCTTCTGAAAAATCGGTGCAGTATAAAAATTCAAATAAATAAATAAATAAATAAATAAATTTCAAGCTGCTCATTGGAGAGATTGTATGTACATGGGATTATCTTCGATTATGATCAACATTCTGTTTTACTGTTATTGCAGTTGAGAGGTTCATTTCATAGGAATACCATTGTCTCCCCATAAATGGATGCATTTTAGGAAGTGGATCTAACATGCTCTTATCAGCAGTGTGTGTTAATGAGAAGTTCTCACGGTCCTTTTAGCAAATGGATAGAAAAAACATTTTGCACTTCCAGGAATGTCTTTAATTAATCACTGAACTGTATGGTAGACTTAAATAATAGCTGCCAGCGTTGCATGAAGGTAAATCAATTTAAAACATGTACCTGCAGAGTTATAATAAAATCCTGGCAGCGCTGAACTGTAATATACTGTCAAAAAAACTATACTATTGGCATGTACTAGGAAATATGAAGACAGTTAAATATCTAGTCTGGAGGAGAGTGGTATATGGAGAGTCCAACTGTGGGTGGGAAGAGGGAGGCTTTTCTTGCCTTATTTCCTCCTGTGAAGACGTCTACACTGTGAATTAATAAATAAGTGGGTGATATCAACTACAGTATGTATTGCTCTCTGCCTTCCAATCAACCTCCAGTGAAACAGGTTGGGAAACAAATAAATGGGCAGGAGAATACAGTTTGCTCTAAGCCTGTGGTTACTTCATTTGCACACACTCCCCCATAGCATATGATCATTCTTTTATGGTGAGATAACAGGAAAACTGGCAAAACATTTGAAAGACAAGTGCTTTGCACTGCTATATTAAATAAATTCTATCATGTAATCATAGGATTGCAGAGTCTCAAGAAATACCAGTCCAGCCTCCTATCTATTTAAGAAAGCCATAGGAGCTAAAACATCCCAGACAAATGGCCATAAACCTCTGTAGAAAAGAAAGACCATTCACTGCCTTTCAAACATGTCCATTCCACCCCAAAAAGTTTTTACTATTAGGAGTTTTTTTCTAATGTTTTTGGGGGGGATGGGGGGTGGGGGACTCCTTGTTAAAATTGGAATATATTGGTTTTGGGTCGCACTCTCTGGACTTACACAGAACAAGCTTCCTTCATGTACCTCATGATAACATTCCAAATATTGGGTTGATTTTATGCTATATGACATCTCTTCTCCAGGGTAAATATGTCCATCTTCAACCATTCCTTAAAATAGGGCTTGCAGACCTTTGGCCCTCAAATGGTTTAGACTGCTGTTTCCAATCCTTTATCATCAACTGTATATAGAGGGCAGAAGATTCCCTACTACAGATGCACACACACACAAAATGACAGGCTGTATTGTTGTTTCATTACATAATGAAATGTTTAAAATGAAACCATACACAAAAAGTGTTCTGTCAAGTCGTAAAACAAAATGCCATTTTCCATTTGGGAAATATAACATTTCATCCTATCTAGTTAGAACATACCAATACCATCCTAGGTAGTCAGGACAGCAGGCTGGAAATTGTAATCTGTATGCAGAGAGATGAGGCCTAGGAATGGATGATGTACCAGTAAGGTATTGTGGTCCATCTGGGAAGAGATGGGCTGTCAGGTAGATCAGTGTGGAGGATGATTTGATGGTGATTGGGAAAGATCCCATGCAAAAATCAAATGAAGTCAAGAGGATACGGTAAGATCAAGCTTCTTTTACCCACAAACCTCTTTTAATTAAATTTAAAGAGAGGATAATTTAAGTGGATAACAACAGAGAAGGCTTTATCAATTGTAATTTTCCTGACATGAAATCCCATCCCAAGGGGAACCTGCCTGCCTCTTGTGCTGTCATTAGGTGTCAAGAATGAACTTTGTTATTTGTTTAAGCAGTCTCGAATGCTTTATATATTTGTTGTCTTGTCTTATGATCAGATCACAAGTCAAGGCCTTTCTGTCCTATGCTCTCTATCCTCTTATAATGTTATCGTTCCAGGCATGTAAATCATCCAGAACTCCATGCCTGAGTCCAGAAACAGACATTAGAGATAATTAATTACAGCTGGAAACACAATGCTGTAACAAAGTGGTTGGGAGCATTTCCATGTTAAACCAGATTTCAAATGAGGCTGGTACTTAAATCTGTGTTTTCTTTTGTCGAAAGAAAGCACAGTAATTCACATAAACCCCTAACCTGAATTTCTCTCTTCCATTACCTGGCTCTTTCAGAAAGTCTGTTTCAGACTTTAGAAATCAGACATGAAATCAAAGCTTTGCTTAAGGGGGCTCTTTTTCTAATAACATGTACATTATATTGAAGAGTTTTGCTGTTAAAGCTTCACTGGATTTTACTGTAGAAGATTCAGCTGTGGCTCCTGTGATTCTTTGGATCTGTTTTATTATTTGTGTTGCATCTGTTTCAAAGCTGTATACTAATCATCCTGTTACTGATGGGTTGTTTGTTAATTGAACAAATAAACAGATAAAATAAAATGAACTGTCCTTTGTTGACTAAAGCTAAATGTACTGCTGTTTATCTTTGCTAGCGCTAGAGGTATGGGGAATATTTATTTATTTATTTATTTATTTATTTCATTTCATTTCATTTCATTTCAATACCGCACCGATTTCCCAAAAGGGACTCTGGGCAGTTTACATAAATGCAAATAAGAAACAACAAACAATGCAAATTAAATAAACAGTAGAATAAACAAGTAAAATAAGCATATAAACATAATACAAGCAAAAATCCAGCAAGAGACAAAAATTAAAAAAATAAAATTAAAAAAAACCCTGCAAATGCTAAAAGGTGGGAGAAACAATAAATATTTTAAACGTGTATTAAAATATACAAAAATGTATAGAACTAGAGAAAATGTGCTTAAAAATACACATACGGAGGAAATTAATGTAAACAAATGCATTGCATCAAAGTTACCATAGTAGGCAAAAAAAAATCATAGCAGGCAAATAAAATAACACAAAATGTACAGATTAGGAGAGAGGCACTTCAAAATGCTGATGATAAGCTTTCATGTAGTCTTGTCCAGGCTGGCGTAGAAACAGGATGGAAAAGGAAAACTCAGGAACTGAATGGAAGCAAAACTGACAGAGGCATCCACATTAAGCTGGCCTCCATGGTCTGAAGCAGAGGTCTGTGCCAACTCTGCTACAGAGATCCTTTCTAAAAGACTGAACCTTGTACATGCAAAACATGTGCTTCACCACTGGACTACAGTCCCTTTGGAAAGGGAATGTGACAGCTTGGAAGATGAAATTTGCCCCAGGTTTGCCAGGTACTGAACCCCACAGTGAGTAATAGTTTCTCTAGTTCTTCATGGGCCTGCAAGCTGCTTCTCCCCCTATTACCATTGGGAAGGAGTCAAGCTCTAAGGTTCACATCCACTGAAGTAGTTCCTATGATGCACATGATTTGTTGCAAATTAAATGCTCAGAGAATCCTCACAGCAGCTTGGCGCAGCTCACACTTAACAAGAAAGGCATTCCTCAGCTGTAGCTGGGATCATAGTCAAGGCCAGGTTATTTATATATATGACACATTTCACACCAACAAAGACTGTCTGGTGTTAATTAGAATGCAAGAAAGGGAGTTCTTGCTCATAGATTGTTCAGTTTGTCTTTTCACTACTGATAGTCTCATTGCTAAGAAGGAATAAACCTTTATATTAGGAATTCAGGGATCGATGTGCAAAAATATATGTATCTTCTAGATGTGTAAAAGATTTTTGTGCATTTGTGTACCTACACTGTCAACATACAGTATTATGATACAAAAAAACCTAATCCAAATGGAGGTAAGAACAATATACATTTGTTTTATTTTTATTTCATGAATCCTGTTTGCTCTCTCAGATTTTCTGGATGCCTTTCATTCGTAAGAGGCAAAGCCTTCTAGAGACTCCTCTTTTTTCATAGTATGCACTGGAACTATCAAGCCAATTAAATGAACCTATAGATTCCTAACAAAGGTAGACTAATTTATAAACTACAGTGGACCCTCGTATAACAAGCAGTGTGTATAACAGAAAATCCACTTAAAGGAAAAAAAATCCGGAGATAGGGGGAAATCACTTAACAGAATCACCTATGGGGCAAATCTGTACAACAGAAAAACGGTTATGATTAGGGGTTAATCCGTTTTCAATCCATTCCTATGGGAAATTTGTACAAAGGAAATTTTGCTTAACATAATTTCATTTGGAATGAATAAATTCCTTTATACAAGGTACCACTGTACGGGATTCGCATTGGGTATCTCATCCATGCTGCTGTCATTTAGATAAATTGTTCTAACAGTCTTTGACACAATCTTTTAAAGTTTTAAAATGAGCAAAATAAACATAGCATTTCTTACAGAGAAGGCAAGAACCCCTTTTCCGGTCTGAAAAACGGAAACGGAGGGAGATGGGCCACGAACAGAACGGAAATGGAACACAATTTTTCCGTTTCGTGCCCATCTCTAGTAGGAACTTTTGTGATCAAACTGAGGAACAACATGCATACCACAAGGCAAAGAAGGAGAGACCAAATATCATTTTCAGGGCACATGCTTTGAATGCAGAATGGTCTTGGTTTAGTCTACAGCAGTCCCAGGTTGGTATGGAAAAGACTTCTATCTGAGACCATGATAAAGTGTCCCTACTTATCACTATAACTTTCCCTTCACACCTTAGATTGCAACTCCTAACATAACTGGCCAAAACAGAGTTTGTGTTGGCTAGAGAGCATGGGAATGGATACAAAACTGGCTACAGAATCAGATGCAGAGGGTGATGATTAATGGCTCCTTCTCTAAGTGGGAGGAGGTAACAAGAGGGGTACCCTAAGGCTCAATCCTGGGTCTGGTGCTGTTCAGCATTTTTGTTAATTACTTGGATAAGAGAGTGCAGTGAATGCTTGTCAAATTCTCAGATAACACAAAATTGAGTGAAATAGCTAATAACCTGGAAGATGAAACACAATTCAAAATGGTCTTGGAGCGCTAGCTGAAACCAGCAAAGTGAAAATTAACAGGGATAACTGCAAAGTATGCACCTACTAAAGGATGAAGAACCACAATGCACTGTTACAAGATGGGAGATACTTTGCTCAGCAATACTACAAGTGAGAAGGACCTTGGAATTTTTGTAGATCATAAGCTGAATATGAGCCAACAGTGTGAAGTGGCTGTAAAAAAACAAATGCTGTTTTAGGCTGCATTAACTGAAGTATACAGTAATTTCCAAATCCTGTGAGGTACTCGCTATTCACCACTGGTTAGGCCTTAACTTGAGTATCATTTCCCATTCTGGACACCACTCTTCAAGAAAGATGCTGACAAATTGGGACAAATTTAGAGGAGGGTGACAAGGATGATCAGGGGGACTGGAAACCAAGCTCTTTGAGGAAATACTAAAGAAGTGGGTCTGTATAACCTGGAGATAAGAAGATTGAAGGGCTGTCATACAGAAGAGGGGCAGGATTTCGGAAGCTAAGCAGGGTCGGCCCTGGTTAGTACTTGGATGGGCGACCACCAGGGAATGCCAGGTGCTGTAGGCGCCTGGAGTAGGAACTGGTAAGCCACTCCAGTACTCCTGCCAAGAAAACTCCATGGACATGGAGTCACGAAGAGTCGGTCACGACTGAAATGACACAACACACACACACATGTGTTCTTGAGCATCCCAGATAGCAGGATGCATAACAATACGGTCAAGTTATGAGAAACCAACTTTGGGCTGAATATCAGGAAAAACTTGTTAGCGCAGTACAGCAATGGAACCAATGACCTAAAGAGGTACTGAATGATCCAACACTGGAGGCATTCAAAAGAAATTTTGACGGCCATCTGGCAGATCTCCTTTGATTTGTATTTCTACATTGAGTGGCGGGTTGGATTTGTAAGCCCCTTCTAGCTTCGCTATTTGATGGTTCTATGATTAAAGAACAACACAAAAGGATAGAAGGACAGATACCAATGCCAGATTCAGAAGCCAAATGAATGAAAAGCCCTATGTAAAATGACCAACACGCCAATTAAATATTTTTAGCAGCAAGGTCTAAGAATCCTGACGACCATAATATGGTGAGATTACAGAAAACTCTTTCTTAGCTGCATCTCTATATTTAGACACTTCTGAGTTTCCACAAAATTCTTTCTTTGCTCTCCATGCAAAGAGGAACTCTTGTGTTGAGGGTTGACAGTTCTGTGAATATTTCAGGTCAGAGGTGACATCAAGGACATCACTGACTCCTTCTACCAACTGTTTGGCTTATAACTGATCAGAAGTGCCCCAAAGGACACTTGGCTGTTCGTCCTCTTGTTTCTGCCTATTTGTCACTATCTCTCTCAGGTCTAGAATGACAAATGAGTGATGATGACAAGTTGGAGAAAACTACTCCCCATCCTGCCCTCCTGGGGAAGAGAAGAAGGGCCAGGTGCTCCTTTCAATCTAGAGAAATGCAGAAATGCACTGTTTTGGTACTAATTTTACAAATGGCCTTATGTACCCTTACATATATTCCTAACTGATTGACTAGGAAACAACATTCTCTTCATATCAATCAGTTTAAGCAAATGAGAGGTGGTAACCTCACCCCAAACAAACCATTCTTTATCTGTTATTTACCGTGCTTGTTCTACTTATATGGCAACAAAGCATCTATAAATTATTTTGTCAGATAATGTCTACCAAAACTGATAAAGAGCTGTCACTTTTATTAAGAATCATCCACCAGTTCCAACAGCATAAATGTCTGTAAAGATTCTTTGTTAGTTATCTGGTAGTTGAGTCATGGCAACTGGACTTCTTTTCTTGAGAGATTGAAACATTTCACTGCTCATCCCAGAGCTCTCCAAATACACACAGGTGTATGTGCTCTCACTCTGAGTTAAACCAAGCAACCAGGCAACTCTGCTGATTAAGGCTGATGAAGCTGCTTGGATGACCAGTGAAAATTTTTGATTTCTCAAGAAAAAAAGTCCAGTTGCCATGACTCAACTTCCAGAAACCAACTTAAATATTTCTTTCAGTTTTTAACTGCATTCAGGTTCCTATTGTCCTTCCTATGTTGGGGCTCAGCTTTATGTTGGAGTACTCTTATTTTTGTATTGGATTTATCACACTTAAATTGATTTTAAAACATGTGATGCACAATTAAGTGCAGTTTTTTGTCAGAAAGTGAGTTTTTTCAAACACCCACAACAAGTATGTTGTTCATTTCAATTGGATTATGTACATGATTTATTTTGAATAGCTTTGGCTCACCTGTGTCACACTAAATTGTGCCTGTGGGGTTTGTCAAGTACAAGATGTCAAGATCACAGGTTTTGGATACCCTGCAGTTCAGAACTTGTCCTGTTGTTTTTTTAATTCCTGTTTTTCTACAACCCCACTGATCTTATGTCACTTCGAAATGTTCAGTGAGAATCTCTCAGGTTGAGCAATGTGGAGATAGAGGGAAGAAACTTCCACTGGGGTCAAACTAAGCCAAGCATGTTTTTGGGAGGTAGGACAACACCATGGAGAGTTCTTTTCTTTATATGAAAGCAAGCAGGGAGAGACAGGAAAAGAAAGAAAGAAAGAAAGAAAGAAAGAAAGAAAGAAAGAAAGAAAGAAAGAAAGAAAGAAAGAAAGAAAGAAAGAAAGAAAGAAAGAAATTGGTGGAGCTTCAGCTGCATGCTTCCAAGTCCTCCCACTTCCCCTCTGTGCCAACAAACAAAACGTTTCCCCACCAACCATGACATTAGCAGTGAGAGTGTAGCCTAAACTGAATGCCAGTCACCACTCCCTTGCCCTTCCATCAAACCTCTTCTTTTTGGCGCTGTGGCGAGTCAGACTAGTGCATCAAATTGATGATGACTGGCAAGTTTTTACAGAGGGGACTTGCTGCAGATCCAGCTCTCCAAATACATGTGGGTGTATGTGCTCTCACTCTGAGGTAAATTTATTTATTATTTAATTTTTTATTAAATTTATACCCCGCCCATCTTCCCTAAGGGAACTCTGGGCGGCTTACAGGTTAATAAGCACAAATATACAATAACAATGTATGACAAAAGACAAAATTAAACAATAGAATAAAATGAAGTAAAATACAGACATAAAATCACGAACACCCTCCGTTGATATTAAAGCTCATAGAAATCGAGCAGCGGGTGAACGAGCAACAGATGGCGGGGACAGGGAAAAAATTAAAAAAAAATTAAACCAAGCAACCAGGCAACTCTGTGCTCATTAAATCAGAAATGATTTCCCTGATGTACAGGACCAGTGGCTAGCCAGTGCCTTGTATGGCTTCCTGGCTCTTTGATATTCTGTTGATGTGGGTTGGTTGCTGCTGCCTCTAGGGAGGGTCCGCCATCTGAGAGAAAAAGCAATCAATGTTAAATTAAATTATAAAAACCCAAACTTGGTTCTGATTTAGTTCAATAGTATCGTTGTATCCTTAGTGGCAATGTTCCACCATTAGTGGCAAAGTTAAACTATTGTTCCATTTCATCCCAGTACAATCTTTATTTTTGAAACAAAGAATGTGGTTCCTCACCACCACCACATTCATTCAAAAGGCTTTGAAATGCTTGGATATTAAAAGCTGTTTTTTTAAGGATTGCAGACTCGTTATATTTAGCACTATCAGTAGGCTGGGCATTTGTCTGCCAAAGATTGAGTCAAGTTGATTCCAATTCAAAGAATAGCAAAAGGTATCTTTAAAGAAAAGAAAAGAAAAGAAAAGAGAAAAAAATGGATATCAGAATTTCCTTTTGTAAAGTCCTGGATTCAAAAGTATAGCAGCACCCAATTCTTAAACACTCTTCATGGCAATTGAGTAAGAGTTCTTTGTACTATTGCAAATGGATTATGGATCCATTTGTGGATCAACACTGTGTAGTAGGCAGCTTAAGGGTTAGTCCCACTGGAGTTGACAGATGCATGAAGAAGTGGAGATGGTTTGACCTATATATATAGGTCTGACCTATATGGTTTGACCTATATATATAGGTCATGTGTTGCCCACTACCACTCTTAGAGCTCTTCTGAACCACAACTCCCAATATTCCACAGTAAAGAAGACATAAAACTTATCCAACATCTGTTCTGCTGTAGTGAAATTTTGATAAATGGATATATTTGTATCATTTACATAGAAATATTATAATGCTCTGCTTCACTTGTCATGAAAACTAATGTAGAAGTTCACCAGGTTTCTTCTATTTTGTTCCATTTCCCCTCAAAAGTTGAATCCATGTGCATAGGTGTGGGATTCTTTTGTATTCTTTGTTTCTCTTAAGAATCTTTCGTGTTAATTTTCTTTCTTCATTGCCTCAGCCTCAAGCTTTAGTCCGAAGCATTTATGACACTGCAGCCTTCTAACCCTGTCAGGCAACCATTTCTCTTGCCATAGTGTTACATAAAAAAAACCCACCTCCCCATGTGTCTTTTGCTATGTGTCATGTGGCCACATCACTAGCAAATTCTCTACAATGAGACTGCCTGCTGGAGCCAAACAGCCCATGGAAAATCTGTTATCTGCTCTCTGCTTCCTGAGGTGCTACCAATAACAAACAACATGACATCTGCTATTTGTTCTTTACTTATCCATGATCAAGGATGGGCAGGCAAGCTATGAGATAATAAGATACTTCCAAGACATCCATCCATTAACCTGTTAGTCTACATGTGATTCATATTACATGGGGAATGAAAGCAGACCCTGGCTGATGTCCCTGTCTTCCTCTCAAATCATCTGCCAATCCTACCGGAACATCATCTACATCTCCAAGAGGGAAACTTGCTGAACATGCATAGATTCTCCTCACATGCTGAACCTATTCATGTATGAACCACATTATCAGCAAAATACTTTGCAACTTGATCACAGTCCTCCAATAGAACTCCAAGGATCCCAGTCTGAACTTCTAATGGGTTGAAAAGTCTCCACCAGTCACCATTGTTGTCAAAATGGTGGTACAGAATATTTCTTTGCCTCCAGCACAGAATAAGCTGCAGCTGCATGTCATATCTCACCTGCGTTTTTGTGCGGTCTTCCTGGTAGCTTTACCTCCTTTAAAGTGCCAGATAGACATCTTAGGGAAACAGGGCACTGCCTAACTTCCGGTTTAGGTTGCAACCAACCAGCCCACTCCTGCCTGCTTTCATTTCAAGATGGAATAGCCCTGCATGTGTTCTACTTATGTTTTAATGTAACCCTTGGTATGTGAGAGAGGGGAAGAGAGAAAAGAGAAGGGTAAGCCATTTAACAGCCTGCTGCCATTGTGACTGCATCCCACATTGACTGACGTGTCTTCCAAGTCAACAATCACAATTGGCAGGAATGGTCCGCGTGTGCTTTCCAACTGGATGTCAAGTATAGTACTTGTCACAGTTGGAGAAGACAGGCCAACCCAGTTTGCATCAAGGGAAGGGTCAGGTGAACTCTGCTCAAGACAGCTGCTTGCATCAACAAAAGCAAAGCAAAAGCAAAGCAAAGCAAAGTGTTCTGCTTATATACCGCCCCATACTACTACAAGTAGTCTCTGGGCGGTTTACAGTTTTAATTACAGAGTGCAGGCTACACATTGCCCCCCCAGCAAGCTGGGTACTCATTTTACCGACCTCGGAAGGATGGAAGGCTGAGTGAACCTTGAGCCTGCTACCGGGGATTGAACCCAGGTCGTGAGCACAGTTTTACTTGCAGTACAGGCATTTAACCACTGCGCCACGAGGCTCATGATTCAAAAAGCTGAATGATGAAAAGAGGCCACACTTCCTGGGGGATTTGGGGATTTGGAATCCAAAAATATGTCACAGACACCATGAGCTGCCATGAAAGTCAAAAGCTACCTATTATAATAGGGCACAGAATACTATCTTCCAGATCATTTTCACCCGGTCAGGCAGGGAATCTGCTGAACAGCAGGGTGAGCAGCAAACCAATAGCACCCCAGTCTTGTCTTAATGGCTCACAATTTAATATACACACCTGAAATTAGGTGATTAAAATGACAAAACAGCTAGAAGGAGCAATGGAATCATAATATTTAAACACAATACTTTTTAATGGCAACTGCGGAGTCTTGCCAAGTGTGGTGTAATCAAAGAGTGAGAAATCAAGAGAGATACCTCCATAAGCAAACAAGAATTCCTTTTCTGCGAAGCACTGTAATTTAACTTAATTGGCTACTACTAACGTCCCTACCTAATACACTATCTGGGAACAAACTTCACAGCTATGATCTGAATGATGCACTATGATCCAGAACTCTGTCTCTATTTACACTCCCATTAACAATAGATGGGGTTGTTTGTGCATGGAATGCACTACACATCCTTTACTCTGCCGCTTTCAATTACTGTACAGTATATCCTTTTTACCAGGCTTAAAACAATAGGTGCCAAGCTATCTGCACTACACAAGTTGTATTACAGCTGGCTAGCATTCAACTGAGTAAAGCATGTCTTTTTTAGGTCTAGTGAAGTCCCCCCACTGCATTGGGAAGAGACAAAATAGGGTGATGTTCATGTTTCCCTTAGCAACCGACTATTATAAATCGTGATATCATACACATTGTGCTACAAAACCACATCACATCTAGGCAACATGCTTACAATGTAGTCAGTTAATGAAGGAACAAATAATTTTTGTCTAACAAATGTTGACAGAAATCATAGCCTACCAAAATATTTATTCTCAATTGCATGTAAACATTGATCAAAGAACATTGTCAAAATCAACATTTTTCATTCAACTCAACTGACAACAGTATACCACATGCAAATACACAAAAGTTCTCTCACTATTATAGCGTATCAGACTGAGAGCTAAATGAAAAGACTTTCCCCCACAGCAGTCACAAACACAGGGTGCCACGCCAGCTCTCTTTACCAAAATGAAAAGGCAGAATCAAGTCAGGAAAAGCTCAAAGCCCTACATAAAAACAATGCTTCTGAAACGACAGAGTGACATGAGATAGCAGTTTTATTTAATGTTTTCATATCAGTTTCAGCTGCAAGTCATAACAAAATGCCAAGGAAACATCCACCAAATAGAACAATCCAACCAAAGCGAATAATGACAAAAATAAAAAGGAACGGCAAATAACAGCATGTCTTTCCTTTAACACAAATAAGGCATTAATAAAGTGTTACAAGTATAAGCGTGTATGTGTGTACTCAGAAGTGAGTCCTATTAAAATCAGTGTGGCTTACGCCCAAGTAACTAATATAGGATTATAGCACGAATATCCTAATGTTGCCATCAAAAGACTGAAACTTTTTCAAAGTATGAATGAGTTTCATCTCAAGAGGTAGGCTATATTTCTTTTAACTGCCACAGAAGAACAAATAATCAGAGAAAATCCCTCACCAATGAGCCCATATTTCCTTTTTCATCTATTTGGAGAAATACAATCCGCTGAAAAACATTTCACTTGGAGAGAAAAGAGAACTGTTCCTCATTAGCTTTAACAGTCTTTTTAAAAACAGTGCTGTGACCAAAAAAAAATCACAGTGCTGAAAACATTACATGAGTGTCATGGCATATTAAATTCAAGCTCAGATACAAAGCAAAATTGGAAGCTCCATTAAAGTGATTATTGACCAGTGCCAGATAATAATATAGCATCTGTCTGAAAAGAATCTAACTTTAAGCTGGAAAATTTACATGCCAGACTTAAAAATCTATGTGTATCCTCTTGATTGGCAGACGTTTTAGCCACCAGCCAATCCTCTCTCTTTAAATTTAAATAAAAGAGGTTTATGGGTACAAGAAGCCGGAGCTTACCATATCCTCTTGATTTCCTATTATTTTTCCATGGTATTCTTCCCAATCACAATCAAATCATCCTCTGCACTGATATTTCTGACAGCCCATCTCTTACCAGACATACCACAATATCTTACTGGTATATCGTCTATTACTAGATCCCATCTCTCTGCACGCTGATTGCAATTGCCAGCCTGTTGTCCTGACACCCTAGGATGGTATTGGTATGTTCTGACAAGGGAGGACAAAGGATTTTAATTATGAAACAAAAATGGACTTTTGTTTTGTTACTTAATGGAATGCTTGCTTTTGTATTGTTTTTGTAACATTTTATAACCTTACAAAATGACAAAAGAGCATGTTATTTTTCATTTTGTGCCCATCTCTGCTCTGAATATTATTAATAAACATACTAAAGTTGTGTTTGTCGCACTAGAACAGTAGTTCCCAACCAGGGGGTCAGGACTCCTTTGGGGATCCAATGATCATTTCACAGGGGTCACCATGAGCCAGTGAAGAAAAAGGCACAAATGGCTTGGGTCTGGAGGAGGGGGGGGAAGACTGACTTACAGCTTGATAGGTTGGAAGGGAAGTCAGTCCATGGCACCGGAGGCTGTGATTGGCTAAAAGCGCCTGTAAAGGGAAGTTCTCTATGGTACCTGCAGCAGTGGCCTGCTAAAGGGGGCTTGTGGCCGCTTCCAAGCAGGGGAAGGGGTCATCACAACATGAGGAACTGTATTAAAGGGTTGTGGCATTAGGAAGGTTGAGAACCACTGCATTAGAATTTTGTGGAACCTTAAAAACTATCAAGAAGTAAAGAAAAACCCTGCTGGATCAGACTGAAGACTTGTATAGTGATTAGTGAAGCATTCTGTTCTCACAGTGGCCAATTGGAAGGCAACTAAAAGTCTTCATGAGAGCAGATGTACTCCACAACTGTGTTCTCCACACCAAGACATGCTTCCTCTAATACTACCGCTAACGTGGGCCATGCTGAAGGGCTACTTGCTGTTGACGGACATCATCCTCCTCCTCCTGGCCGGCAGGTTGGGGGCCCGAAGAAGAGGCGGGGAAATAGGAGGAGGAAAGGCGCCGGAACCCCAGAGTAGGAGGAGGGGAGGGGGGACGGACACAGGGTGGAAAGGCGGTGGAGGTAAGCAGTGGAGAGGTGTGGGGCAGCACGCGGGGGGGGGGGGCTGGCCAGCTCAGAGGAGCGATGCCCCAGCCACCTGCTCTGGTTCCACGCTGGTTACTTGCTCTGCAGCTGCCTCTAGCCCTGGTGCACCCTCTCTCCATGGGATGTAGCAGCAGCAGGCTTTTCCTCCAGGCACACCCGAGGGCTCGATCCTGCTGCTGCAGCTGGGGCTAGGGCAACCCCTGTGAAAGGGTCATTCGACCGCTGCTGTATTGTGTGGCCTTAAAGCCTCTGAAATAATGCTAAAAGAGACGGCTGCGATTATCTCACACTTCCCTTCTCACACCTTGTAGCATTTGAGATTGCCTCAACCTCAGATGCTCCCAGGCCTTTATAAGGGGCATTTAACATGCTATTAAATGGCAGTTTGCAACGATGCATGGCATGGCACTTAATTAAGAAAAGGGAAAAATAAGGTAGTACTGTTGTATACAGCTTCTGTTGGGCATAAATAACTGCTGGCATTTATGACTGTTAGTTAAAGTTGCTCTGTCTAGGGCACGGATTAATGGGTACTGCCAAAATGTCATATTTCAATTGAGAGATTTGTGGCGTCTGTAATGAAGACATCATTCACATTCCTTTTTAAGCAGCAGGCTTGCCTGCTAGAATAATCAGCAGAGGCATTTGTGTGGGCATGTACATGATACAAAATGGCACCACTTTCCTTTCCTTCCACAAACATTTGTTATTTACTCTGCAACCGGGGCAACTGTGTAAAGCAAGGACAAGGACTAATGTGCTGGTTGCAATGCCCCGATAGCTACCAACATGAAAATAAACTCTTAGATTTTTCTTATATTAAAAACTTATATTGTTTTTGTAGGTTATCCTGACTTTTCAGCTATTAAACACCTCTACTTCTGTCATCACAAATGAGAGGGGTATGAAGTCAGCAAGAAATAGGACGGCCAAGAAATAGGAATCAGGATTAATTTACTGGCCATTCTTAATAAAGGGTGTGTGTGTGGCAAAATTTAAGGAAACCTTGGAAATAAATAAGAGAACAACGGTTTCTCTCTCACATCCCAATTTTTCAGTTTTTCCCATAGTTTTTCTCCCAAGGCTTCAAAACATCCAAAATTTTTACATCTCTAGGGGTGTTTCAAACCTCCCTGAGAGTCACTGTAATATCTTACTTCTCTAACTTACAGAAGAGAATGAATGGAGGAGATATCACATCCAGCAACGAGTAGGGAACACATCTTTCACATAATTCCCAATGAGCCTGAATACCAATCAGTACTTTATGGAAAATTACAGAGTCTCTCAGAGATCCTCTCTGTACCACTGCTCTGTCTCTTTGGAAAACAGGAGAAGAAGGAGGGCTCACATCAAGAACAATTCTAGGGAGAGGCTGAAATAGGTCCAATTAGACATGGTCCAAACTCTGCAGTACTGTGGACCAAATGGTGATTAGGCCAAACTGGTGGAAAGATGGGGATTCAAACTCTCATTTTTTTTTTTTTGGGATGCTGACCCATTCTTGTTCTAGAGTCATGTTCTAAAACTATCAGACCATGACTGAGTTAAAAGGAAAAACTACAAGGACACAGAACAGAGAAGAAAAGGTTTTCCTTAATAAATTTTATTGTGTAGGGCAGGGTCTCTTTAGTCACAAACAACACACTACACTGAAGGTGGGCTTGCAACCATCTCTAGCTTCTTCTTGAATGCATATTCATATTTGGCAGCAAATATAAAGCAGTTTTACTTTATCTTTCATCCTATTGGTGCAGAAAATATTCTAGTTGTATACATACACCAAAAACAGAGCACACTATTTACAGTATGTGAAGTTCTGGATTCATCACTCTCATCATCAAGGACTGCCAATGTCTTGCTCCTCTCAGTACTTTCTCACGCACATCCAGGCAAAGTGCTGAATAGAGTAATTTTGCAGAGGCTGGAGTCAGCAGGTCAGGTCTGCCTTAGATCTGTTCTGAAAGTCATCTAGCCCTTACTGTTTGCATCCTGTTTTATGCAGATGGAAGCTAGTATCGAGTTGTGATGAAAAGCACAGTGTTAATCCAAATGGATTTATGTTACTTCATGCTTGTTTGAAGTACAATTATCTATGCTAGGCAAGGATATGTGTTATAGATTGAAATGTTTCACTCCTCATCCAAGCAGCTTCCTCAGTCTGAGGAAAGTTAGTGGTGAGGGTTCCAATTTACAGTTCACCTTGATTTCACATCACCCTGGTCTGAATAGGCTTGTTAGGTGTAAAATGGCCTAGGGTGCATGACAATCTCAACTATACAACCCTTCCCAACACCCATTGTATGGATAGTTAGCTGTGGGCTTGCTGGTGGAGGTGTGAAGTGCTTCTGATCTGTTTGGGGATTAATGAAAGGATACAGTGGAACCTTGACTTACGTCATTAATCCGTTCCAGTGGTCTAGACTTAAGTCAAACATGACTTAAGTCAAAACGAACATTTCCCATAGAAAGTAATGGGAAAGCGGATTAATTCATTCCAGATGATGAAAAAGACCCCCGAAAACAGCAATTTAACACAAATTTGACTGGGATAGGAGATTCCTTCTGGGGATGTAAATGAAATGTCTCTTCAAAGAGAGGAGGAGGCAGTGGAATTATAGTCCACAAATTATACGCCTCCACTTTTTAATGTTCATAGCAACAATGTCTTAACATTTAAGTTTTACTGATGTTTAACCTGACGTTTCAAGTTCTGAACAACTCTATGCTTACCATTAGAGTCCCACAGCTTTACAGCTCTCCAACTAAAATGCTTCCATTGTGGACCAGACTTCTGCAGCCAGATTTTTTACAAGACTGAGCCGACTGTCTAACCAGCGAGGCCAGCCCCGAGCTCCCGGCCCTTCTTCTCCTCCAGCAGCAGCGGCGGCTTCGGTGAGGCCGAGGACCAGCTCCAGGTGCTCTAAGCTGGTCTCGCCGAAGCCGCCGCTGCCGGAGGAGGGGAAGAAGGCAGGAGCAGTTTGGAGGCGGCAGCCGCGATGCTGGGCTGTGGCTGCCACCCAATTCCGGTGCCTTGCGCCGGGGCTCCGAGATGTAAGTCAAAGCCTGCGACTCAAGTCAAACAGGCCCCTTCTTGCTGCAAGTCAAATATGATGCAAGTCAAGCAGCATGTAAGTCAAGGTTCCACTGTAGTATGATAAGTAGCAGACAGACTGTGCCTGAGTCCCTCACCTTTCTTGAGAGAGGGGTTTTCAATACACACATGAATGGCTTCCCTGACTCCTCCCTCTCTCAAACCACCTCTCTTCTCTGTCTAATATGTGTAGATCCTCATTTTGAATGAGTGCCCTTTGTCCTTCAAATGGACAAATCAGACGCAATGATTGAAATCCTATTGCCTCATGCAGTAAATTGACACCCTTTGAATCTGTGAGATTTGCTGAACCACCTGCTCGATAAATTCCATTGATTCAAATAGGACTAAAGTATTTGTGTCTTTCATCAGCAGCGTACGTTGCAATGAAGGTGGCCTATTTCAATCAACAGAGGACCGCCACTTACTGCGTTAAGCAATAGGATTGCAGCTAGTGTAAATTTAAACTCTCCCCAGCAACCCCCCCCCCCAAAAAAAGTCTGGTTTTAAACAATACAAATCTCTGAAGGAGATCACAAGAGCATAGCAGGTAGGATAAAACGCACAAATCCCAGTAAATTCATTTTTTGTGCTGTTATGTATTGGAACAGTTATGGAACCCCAAGTCTTTGCAGTTCCAGGCACCAAACTGGTATAAGTTGCTTTGCAGTATGGATACTGCAGGACATGCAATTTTAAACCAGCCACTCCAGAGAACAGACACAAAGGTTGTTTCTGCAACATCAACAGCTTCTAGAAGCCCAGGGGGGCAGGTTTTTGTGCATATCTTGCAACATTCAATTAACTATATTCTCCTTTGATGAACAAAGGCAATTTGTCACTGCAAAGGCATTTGATTGTATCTTCCTTTACCTACCTCAACCAGTCCCCACTATCAGCTTTTGTCTCAAGGTCAAAAGTATGTTCTACTTGCTATAAAATATTAAATGAAACCTGACAGAATTAAATACTATTAGTAGTGATTTCCCTGTAAGTCTATATAAACATCCATATCTTGAATATCAGCTCAAGGTAGCCAGTCACCACTATTATGCAGACATGCAGTCCTTCATGTATGAGATACTGAAAGTCCACAATATTTAATTAGAATATAGACAATGCACAGTATTTCATTCCTGCATAATAAGGAACAATCTGTTTCATTTACTTCAAAATGAGTGTGACTTTTATTTTCAGTATGTGTTTAAATGACAAATACTGTATAGTTATCTGTGGAATTAATTTTATATTATTCATCAAGCAATAGTTTGATACGTATTTGGGGTTGAACAAGCCTAGTTCCCCAAAGCCATATATGAAATACCAATGTGATTGATGATCTTAACATTATGATTTTCAGTTAATTCAAGTTAAGTAAAGCATCAATCATCTGGACACTATGACCTTTTTTTTCCAGTAGTGCTTCTGATAAAGTTGTACTATGATAGAAAAACATACGTTCGATAGACTTCGTAGAAAGTTTTTTAGAGTTTTTAACAGAGAGTATGGAAGCTGTTCAAAGCTCACTCTGCGGTCTAATCTGTTGTGCATTCTTCTGCCAAAAACAATTTAGATCTTTCCAATTGCTGCCATTTCTGTATCATCTAGAAAATCTGATTTTCTAGGCACCTTCTCTTATTTTTGCACACTTTGTTAATGCAGTAGCTGTCTTACGTTGGCTTTAATGACGACACATTTAATTCCTGCTTTTGTTTGGCGTTGTTTCATTTCCCCTCCCCCTTCTGCCTGTGCCCACCCACGTGTCCCTTCAACCCCAAAGCAGCTGTGAAGTTATGCCACCCCTAATTATTCAGAGTAATGCCAAAATGGGGGATGTTCTGTCAAGGGGGATGGCAGCTTCACATAGAACATGACAGCATCATCGGTCGGTGAGCATAGCCAAAAAAGGCCAGTGTACTGTCTCTGTGATTACTGTCATCCATCTCAATTCAGGCAGACAACCAAGCATGCCCCATCTTTGCTCACTCCCTCTCCTTTTCTAGAGCGGCTGCTCGCAAAGACAACATGTGCCACAATTTGTGTCTGTGTAAAGATCTCTTTTAGCCACTTAATGGTTGTCATCTCCAATCAAATACAGTAGCTAGCCTTTAAAAGCAGCTCTCTCTTGAAGCAGGCCTACAGGAAAATCATGGTGGCATTTTCTTGAAGGCCATTGAACCATTTGCTTCAAACCCTTCACTAAGCATTGCCATCCCCTCCAAACTCACCTAAGCCACAGAAAAACAGAGATTAGGAAGCTACTTGAAAGGGAATCCATCTAGTCTAGTATTGTTAAATCTTGAAAGCATCAGCTCTACAGAGTTTTTGGCAGAATTCCCCATTAGTTCTATCTGAGATTTTTCCCCCCCCAGACCAACTTATCAAGTTGGGATGGAGAACGTGCCAGGGTCAAAGCTCTTACTGGCGTGTGTGCATGTATGCACACTTTTAAATCCATTCTAACTTAAGATGATCCTTTCTGAGGTTTTCTAAGCCGAGAGTACGCAGTAGTGATTTATCATTCCTTTCTTCTGAGGGTATCTTGGGACCCAAGTGGTTTGGAGCAATCCGGAAAGGCAATTCTGGTTTTCCTGAAGTCACTTCCGGTTCACCGGAAACCCCTTCTAGGGTCTCTGACAGGCCCAGAAAGCCCGTCGGAGGCTAGCTCAGGGAAGCAACAGGCCTGGAGTAAGTGCAGGAGGCCTCATATGGGCCAACACAGCTTGTCCCAGGAGTCCTTTGTCTCATATACTGCAGTCCCGCAATATACCAGGACTGCAGTATACGAAACATGAAATGGCAGGGGATGACTGCTCTTCAATTATGGTGTCTGATTCTTTTCGTTACATTTCATCTCTTTACATAAACTTATATACAACACTTTATCCAAAAATCCAGCTGTTGTTGTTATGTACCATCAAGTTGCCTCCAACTTGTCCTGATCCTATGAATGAGGTACCTCCAAAATGTCTTGTCCTCAGCCACCCCTGCCCAGCTCTTGTAATTTCAGAGCAACTATGAATGAAAGGCAGCCCACATTTTCTTCTGAGAATGAAATGATATACTGTATGTCTATCTGCTGTCCTTGGTCTCTTCAAGTCAGGTGTGATACTCATAGGACTGATTATGGGATATTTAAAATAATGTATTTGATTAGACTGATGAAAAGCCGTAAATCTGGGAACTCAAAACATGAGTTTTGAACATTGGTCCCTAGAAAAATATTAATATTGTGACAGCAATGTCATATATAGAAAATATATATCTCTCTCTCTGCCTCTCTCTCTCTGCCTCTCTCTCTTTCTTTCTCTCTCTCTCTCTCACACACACACTCACCCACACACACATCCTTTAGTATGTAGGGCAGGTAAAAAAATGACTTGAATATAAATGCACCGAGAAAATAACAAGAATCAGAATCAGAATCCTTTTACTGGCCAAGTGTGGTTGGACACACCCAGAATTTGTTTTGGTAAAAAATGCTCTCCATATATAAAAGAAAATATAAGAATCATATATTCAACAATAAAAACACAGTACAACAATACAATATAACCTAAACCTATTATTTAAAACGGAAGAAAAGAAGTAAAAATTAATTATTCAACAGTTTGATAGCACTTGGAAATAAAGTATCTTTATATTTAGTTGTCCTAGTATGCAATGCCCTAAAACGTCGCCCTGAGGGTAACAATTGAAACAAATTATGTCCAGGATGTGTGGAATCTGTATATATTTTCATCACCCTTTTTTTAGATGGCAAATTAGTAAAAGTATTTTTTTCTGCAGTTCCAATTATCCTTTGAAGTCTATATCTGTCCTACTTAGTTGCAGAACTAAACCAGACAGTTATAGAGGAACAGATTATAGATTCAATAACACCTCTATAGAATTGAATCAACAGTTCTTTTGGCAGTCTGAACTTCCTAAGTTGACGCAGAAAAAACATTCTTTGTTGTGCTTTCTTAATAATACTTTTAATATTAGATGACCATTTTAAATCTTGAGATATAATAGTACCTAAAAATGTAAAGGACTCCACTATTGACACAAAGTTATTTGATATCATAAGAGGTGGTTGTATAGAACGAGTCTTCCTAAAATCCACTACCATTTCAACAGTTTTGCATGCAAAGATATTCACACTATTCTCCCAAGCCAGTTAAAATGTGTTTCTTTCACAGGCGTGTCCCACTCCTTGCATCTAGCTTTCATATTATTAACATGATATTGATAATCAGAAGATGGTAAGGTTTCCTCAAGGGGATTACTGTACAAGTAAACATGGCTCTTGGCATTCATATTAGTAGTACTAGGGGGAAAGCTGCCATTGTCTGCATGGGATTTAAGGTGTGAGAAGTTGAGCTAATGTTGCTATAGAGATGTACTTTTTCCCTTCCTTCCATCCTTCTGTCCTTCCTTCCTTTTTTGCAGTGCCATGGTAACTGATTCCAGAATGTTCTATGAAAAGCCTCATTCACACCATACAGTAAAGGAGACTTGCATCCCTCTTCCTAACCAATTAACTCTGGATTCAGTTCTATTTGTTTCAATTTAAATAGATACACTATCAGGACAGAGGCACAAATATTCCCCGCTCACCCGCAACAGCTAAACACCCATGCAAAACACCCACCCTGCTATGTTTACACTGAGGACATTATAAAAAACATTATTTCATTTTAATTTTTATTTGCTTTTTAAAATAAAACATTGCACTGTTATGTGCTTTTTTGTAGCATTTGTGTACAAAATATTTTATTTCTGAGGCATCTTATCCATCCAACTTTAACTCATAATAAATGCAAATCTACTCAAAAGCCAGGCATTGGTGTTGGGGTGAAACAGGACCTTTTGGAACTGAATGCTTTCTAACAGGAAAGACAGAGACAAGGAAAGAGATGAACTGCTGGACAGCTCAGTAGTTTAAGCATCTGGCTGCAGGGATTTGAAATCTCCACTATGTCCCCTTGGCAAGGTCTGGACTCCATGATCCATCGGGTCCCTTCCAGCTCTGCAGTTCTAAGAGTTATAAAATGCAGATAGAAAGAAACTTTCAGAAGCCACTGGGATTAGATCTGGACATTCTAATGGCTGAAAGAGCCCAGTTCTGTCTACGAAAGACAAGTCTGTGTAGAGTACATCCCAGGAGAGAAGAGGGAACTACTGCTGGCCAACACTCCCCCCAAAGTGCTGTTTTCCCAGAAGCCCTTTTCCGCGTGGTTGCTGTTACGTCTTTAGCCTCACCGTTTGCAAGGCCATCATTTGAATTCAAGTACTCTGGCTCAGAAGACCCAGCCTAGTCCCAGACTCCAGCTCAAAGTGTGCAGCATACACTCCACACTAGGATACCCAGGGTGCTGCCTAGAACATGCTCTCTGGTTTACCAGAACTGTCCTACTGGCCATGGATTAACTAAAGGAATCCTGCCTTCCCTGAGGCTGAACAAATGGGAAAACTGGACAATCAGCTGAAATTTCTTCATAGGATAGAACAAGAATTATCAGTTTTCTGGCTATCCAGTACAGTGAAGTGCACCAGACTGAACTGTACTATTAGTAATATTGCCTGTGAAGATTCTCAGTCATCCAGGTGAAATTATCCGGAAGCTGAGTGACGGCAACTGCCCTTCTTTTCTTGAGAGATCAAAACGTTTCACTACTCATCCGAGCAGCTTCATCAGTCTGAGGAAAGTTAGTGGCAACTTCTCCAATTTATAGTTTACATCACACTGGTCTGAATAGGCTCATAAATTGGACAATGGCCTGAATAAGCCATTATTAGGTTATTAGTAATATTACTTTTATTTGCACTTTTAAATCAGTAGCCAAGTGGTTTTAAGTTCTGGATTTGCCTCACTTATGCAGGGTGTCTTTTTGTCTTGCGATGTAGAAGAGATATAAAAGTGCTTTCTATTTAGGCTAGGATTTTCCCTGGACATTATTTATTATTTTATTATTTTATTTTAAATATTCTTACCCCACCTTTCTCCTTGGAAAAGGACCCGAGGTGGCTTATAGTAATGAGGGACAATATATAGTCCAGTACAATTCAAACATATTCAAGTTTGAGAACAGGGAATCGAGGGACATCTTACAGCATTAGAAGACAACATTAAAGCTGCAAGAGAATGTGAGTAGTTAAAGAGAGAGTTCTCATGCATGGTAGACAATCCAAACGTTATGAGGGATGGAAACTCATGCATGATAGACAATCCAAAAGTTATGAGGGATGGAAACTAACATTGAAAACAAAGTATCAATGCAATCACACAAGGAGACATATAATCACAAGTTATAAGTGGTTATAAACACAAAGTCAATGTGATATTTATGGTAGATTAATATAAAAGACATGTAATAGGTAGTTCATCATTTATGGAAAGCTTGCCTGAAGATAAAGGTATTTGCCTGTTTTCGGAAAGATATCAGAGATGGGGCACTCCTGGGCTCTAGTGGGAGGGAGTTCCAGAGTCTGGGCCCAACAGCCGAGAAGGCCCTTTCATGTGTTCCCATGAGATGTACCTGTGAGGTTGGTGGGATAGGGAGAAAGGCTTCTCCTGATGACCTTAGCACCCAAGTTGGTTCATACTGTAAGATTCGATCTTTGAGGTAGCCAGGACCTGGGTCATATAGTGTTTTGTAGGTTCAGGTCAGCACTTTGAATTGTGCCTGATAGCTGATTGGTAGCCAGCTGAGCTGCTTTAACAGGGGTGTAATGTGATCTCTGTACCCAATCAGCAATCTGGCTGCTGTGTTTTGGAACCATTGATATTTCCTGAGGCCTTTCATCGGTAGTCCCACACAGAGCACATTACAGTAGCTAGCCATGACATCACTAGGGCATGTGTCACCATGGCCAGAGCAGGTTTCTCAAGAAATGGGCATAACTGGCGTACTAGCCTTAATTGTGCAAATGCGCTCCTGGCCACAGCTGTGACCTGGACATCTAGGCTCAAGGAGAAGTCCAAGAGCACCCCATGCTGAGCGCCTCTTTTTTCAATTGGAGGGTGATCCCATCCAGTACAGGTTGCATCCCTCTCTCTTGTTCTCTCTTTTGAATGACCACTAGCACCTCTGTCTTGTCTGGGCTTAGCTTCAATTTGTTCATCCTCATCCAGTAAATGTAAAGTTGAAATAGCAGCTCCCTTAGAATCCAGAGGTGACAAGAGGTGGAGTTGTGTGTCATCAGCATACTGGTGGCACTTAACCCCAAAAGTCCTGATAATCTCCCCCAGTGGTTTCATACAGAAGTTAAATAACATAGGAGATATAACAGAACCCTGGGGGGTTCATATTTCTGTTTTCTTCTTGCCTTTTGGTGTTTTCCCTTTAGCATGGACTTCAGGTTGCCTTGGTTCCTAATGTGGCTCTTTCAGATCTTTACCCCCAGCATACACGCCTTAGTGCACTACTCTGAAAGCTGACTACATGTCAGCGCTGACACAGAACTTTTTATCAAAGACTGTGGTCATCAGATAGAGAGAATAGGTAACACCCAGTTTAAAGGATTCCATGTAGACTCTTCTATTACATCTCAGTGAACATCTCATTTCAGAAAAGGAACACTACACCTGAGGTATCTCTTGTGGATGCTGAGAATACAACTTGTCCTATCTCTGAAACATTTTACTGATAGGATATATAACATGAATAGCACACACACCCCACTATCACAAAACACAAAGCAGGGCTAAAAGTAATTGGACAATTTGGCCTGGGAAACAGAAATTAATCAGGAAAATGACTCAGAGAGTTCTGTGGAGCCAACAATCTGTTTATTGCAAATACATGTTTTAAGCAACCAAACAGACAACTGTACATGTGGACATCACCAGATGGTCAATATAAAAAATAGATAGACAGCATAATTGGAAGCAGAGAATAGAGAAGCTGTATTCTCTCAGCCAAACAAGATTAGGAACAGATTGTGGTACTTCATCATGGACTGTTAGAATTCAACATTAGAATAAAGTTGAAAAAGAACACTAAAAGAATTGTGGTGTCAAAATATCTAAAGTCCACAAAAGGGACAGATTTGCATTACTGAACTCAATTGAACCAGAAGAACTGTGGATATTGTTTAAAATGCAAAATGACAGTTCCAATAGTGAAAAGAAAAAAGAAACCTAGATGGATGAAAAAAGAAACATTTAAAATTGTTGAGATTGTTAATGAGAGGTGAGAAGCAAAAAGGGACAGTAATATTGCCTGCATTCTGAATATAGTTTTTCAGTGACTGTTGCCTATAAAGAAACAGAAATATTACAATAACTTGCGCAAGAAAATAGAGAACAACCAAAGTGGAAAGACAAGAAAGGCTGTGGAATCTGCCCCTCTTGGGACTAACAACTGGATTTTACTCTGTGTTTTTAATGGGACAATAATAAAGTGCAATTTATAGCCCTATACACACTTGACTAGCTACCCCAGGATTAGAAATGGTTCAAAAAATAAGGGTGTTGAAAACAAATTAAATAAAAATAGAAAGAACCCCCCTAAACTGCACTCCCCTTTGAAAATATTCCTGGATGGTACAAATGAGACCCCCCTTGTGATAATATGACCTGCTCCAGTGCTTGTATACCAAGACATTGCTTGTTGATCAAGGCAAATTTTAGAAGAAATGTTTGCTTGTCTTGCAAAACACTCTTAAACCAAAGTATTATTGTAACTTTGTGGTATGAGGCATTCTCTCCTGATTGTTCCACAACATTCAGATAAAAGAAATGCTTACAGCTATGGAAGGAAACAGTCTGGGATTTTGTGTGGCAAACAAAAAGATTAATTGTGTATTTAAGTACAATACAGCACCCCTTGCCTGGCCAAATGTGCTTCTTGTCACCACACAAGCAAATAGTCATTTAAAACATTTGCTTGCTATTTCTAAAGAACATTAACACTCTCAAGTTCTACACAACATGATGGTTCAGTATATTTCCCACCATCAAAAATTGTAGTGGGGTTGGTCCTGGATACTTTATGTATGGGACTATAGAAATAATATTTCTCCCCTTCCCTCCCTCCCACCCCGTGTATAGGTATTTTACAATAATTTCTCTTGTGGCCAGCTTCTTCTAACTCTGATATACATGGATGGGGCAAGTCCAATAGATGCAATAAAAAGGCTGCTGCTAATATGGTATTTTCCCCAGATTTTATTTCACAAGCAGGGCAACGTATTAGTTTTGGTGGTAAGTGCTGAAAGTGTTAGCAGAAAGTGTTCCAGGGATGCCTAGGAAACAACCACCCGGCACTCAAAACCAGATATGCAGATTGTGACCAGCTATATTGTGTTTCTGCTTGGTATCAAATGTACAACAAATACGCAAACAAATTGCAGACAAAAAGAAGGTAAGTGAAGGGAATAGATGCTGCCCTGGCACCTGGTCTAAAATTCACATCTGGCCAGCACACACCCCTGCCCCAACTGATGAAGTATTATCTTGTTTTTGTCCTTCCAACATACATATTATAACCTAATAGGGTAGACTCTGAAAAAAGGCACAGAAGCCAAACCAAGCACTTTCTCTTCTTGTCTTTTTACTGGCAGATTATAGGCTAATATGCAGGTAATACACAGTGGCTTGGTAAGTGTGAAGCAGCAACCATAGATAAATTCTCATGGGTAGAGCCTTTTTTTGTCCAGAGAATGCAGCACTTGTCAGTGAAAAGCAAACTGGGACCTGATAAGCTTATCATTCAAAAACTTTCCATATCAAGCAGTCACATGAACTTGGCCCTGTAAACTGCTGCATATGACTATGTAAAACCAGAACTAAGGCACTCAAGGATAAAAACAGGAAGTAGGGAGAAAACTAATTTTAAAAGTTCCTCAGCCATATCATCCATGGCCTAAAAATCTTCAAGTTCCCTACCGGTGACATTTGGCAAAATATATTAACACTCTTAGGAAGATGAAACTTTAATCATTTTAATCTATGATAAATCATCCAATACTTTCCTTATTAAATCATCCGATACTTTCCTTATTCTAGTGGTTGTAGTGACATGAATTAATTACAAAGCACATCACTAATCATTTTAAATCTATGATAAACCATAGATTTTAATCTTATTGTTCATATAAATAGAAGAATCAGTAAAGATGGAAACCCTGTACATTTCTAAAGTACAGTATATATCTTTCGAGGATAATAGAAATACATATGGAAGGAAGAATGCAAGTACTATTGGCTCGCAACTGTCTTTTGGCCAGAGGCATCCATAACATGTTGAATGTGTTGGAAAATCGTATGCATTGCCTCAAGTCCTACAACTACTGTCCAATACTTTCCTCAGACTTATGTTCGCCTAGTTGTAGTGACATGGATTAATTACAAAGCACATCACTACAACCAGAGAGGGGGTAGGGGGCGGAAACCTGCTCTTTTAAAAAAAAAAAAACTAGAATTCCCCTAGTGGCAATGATTTGTGAATTTGGAGAGATGCAGAAAGAAAGGGTAGGGTTTCCAAGCTCTGCAACCACTGCTTGCCTCCGTGTGTGTGTGTGTGTGTGTGTGTGTGTGTGTGTGTGTGTGTGTGTGTGTGTGTGTGTGTGTGTGTGTGTGTGTGTGTGTGTGTGTGTGTGTAATAACAGCAGACAAACATTTCCAGCTTGAAGGACATGCTTTCTCTGCCTTAAAAAAATGAATGTTCTTGGGTACATTAATTGGGCATACAAAACGCTGTTATGCCAGCATTACTTGGTTGTTGCTTAGTCCCTGTCCAGGTGAGCTGTGTGTTCCATATGTTCAGTCCTGAGGGCAAAAATCCCTATTTATTGTAGGCAGAGACAGCTCCTGGTCTGGTGACGTGTTCTATTTAAGTACTCTTGTCTAGCATGTCGCTCCCTTCCTTTAATTCACTGTTGTTAACAGAACCAGATACAGTATATAGCTTGATCTACGTTGAACATTGCCTATGCAAATTTTGAAGGGGTGTGTGTCCAGGTCCTAAATATACGGAAGAAGAATTGCTCATCCTCTGGATGGTTATCAAAGAATAAACTGCACAGCATTTATTTTGCTCTCAGCTGAGGATTGGCGCTGAGGGTTAAAAATATTCAAAATAAATAAACAAATTTAACGAATCACACACTAAACTCATTCTCTAAAGTTTATTTTTTCCTCCCAGATTTGAAAAAGGATCAAATGGTTGAACAACCAGTATGTGTACTTAGTGTGCTGCTTATATACCACCCCATAGCACTTAAAGTGCTCTCTGGATGGTTTACAATTTATTTATGCACGCTAACATTGGGCTCCCCACCCCCAAGATGGGTACTCAATTTACCAACTTCAAACGGATGGAAGGCCATGTGAACCTCAAGCTGGCTACTTAAAGTGTTCTGCTGATATACCGCCCCATACCACTTCAAGTAGTCATGCAACAGAGGTTCATGCATGCAACATTACAGAGGTTTATGCATGCAACACAAATACATAAAATGAACAAAGCGTCTAACTTATCTGCACATATGATGCAATACTTTAAGGATTGCTATGGGATAATCAGTTCATCAAGGGTACAGTTCAATACAAGCAACGAAAGAAGGGCCTGATGTTGAGCAGTGTGACTTTATGAATGCCTTTGATGATATGTTGTGAAGAAACAGCAGAACAGCATGTGCATTTAAAAAAATAGCTTTGAAGTTTTGTTATGCTAAAATAAAGCATATTTGTTTAATAGGAGGAGTAATACAATTTTATGTGATTAATTGAAAGGAATCTTCATAGATGATAGTCTGAGCAGAGGAAGAGCAATTTAACCCCAGTATTTGGGGATAAGGCACTCATCCTTTCAGATCACAAACTAGGGAAGTATCAGTACTGAAAAACTGTAACCTGTGGTCTCGAGAATTAAAAAAGCTTGTCATGGTTATGACGTATTCACTATTACCATAACAGGGAATATACAGGAAAATATTATTAACACTCTTTTATTCTTTCTTATTTATTGAAACATAGCTGTGCAAAATAGCCTACCACCATTCCACAGGGCAGCTGGCAACTTAATGTAATTAACATAGGTTGACATACTTCCCTTTAACCCATGTCCATTGCAGGTGTCTTCTTAGGAGAGGAGCGACAGGGGACTGAATGTTGGGTTGTATTTAAGGGACAGTGTGGTTTATCCACGGTGCCAAAATGTGATACTTACAATATTTCAACAATAAGTGGCAGCCTTCACTAAATGGTCTTTATATTTCCTTCAGTAGCTGGAAATGGGTGTATATTGACTTTTTCAGAACATGAACTTCCTTAAGTTCAATTAATTAATACACAATCAACTAGAGTAATATTTAATCAATTCACGCTCCAGGTTGAAAAGCTTTCAAAAGACTCTGAGGCAAATATTAAATGTTCCTTAGGTTGTTTGAGGTTTTTCTTGAGGAGCTTCCATAAATGCTCCTTCATGGGGAAAAATTAGAAAGGTATGATAGAAAACTTATTTAAAATTCAGGAGTCCAAAGCCATACAAATACTTTGTCCTCCGAGCATCTGTTACAAAAGTCTATAATATTTAATATTGTGCAGCTAGTGGACTTCCTCTGAAAACCAAATAAATAAATTAATACATAATCTGTAAACTCGTATATCACAAAGCTAGATTTCTATATAAGGTATTTACCACACCAGGATAAGATGTACTGTGCTTGTCTAAACGATTACACTAGTAAAAACACATTTTGCAGCATTTTCTTGTTTGAAAAGTAATATTTCTCTCTCCCACACATAGCTTTATGGACCTCAAAATATACTGCTTTGCCTAGAATACAGAGAGATCGTAGTTTATCAAAATTAATTTAATGTCCTTGACAAAAGAGAAAAATGGCTATACCTTACATAAAAAACAAGACAGGTCCCACAGTCAACACCTTGTTGTCTCTCTACAACATGGAAAATATATATATAGGTATTTTAAAATCAAAAGTCTTTCCAAGCGAGATAGTGAATTCAGAATGCATATACTTTGCCTCAAACAGCAAAATTCAACATATAAGTACATAGAGTTATATCAACACTAGAGATGGGCACGAAACGGAAAAAATTTGTTCTGTTATTCGTTATTTGTTATTTTCTCTTCTCTGTCCCGCCATTTGCTGCTAGTTAGCTCAACCAATATGACTTTTTATCGAGCTAAATATCTTTTGATTAGGGTGCACATATTTTTATCTTATTGTTGTTATGTCTATCTGTATTCATGTTTTTTTATTTGCTGATTCAATCAGTTTTGTAAGCCACCCAGAGTTCCTTAGGGAAGATGGGCAGGGTATAAATCCAATAATAAATAAATAAATAAAATACATAACAAAATGAATAACGAAAATTGTGATGAAATGGGAACGAACCGAACAGAACCACGAAAATTAGGTTTGTTACATTTCATTTTCGTTAATGGCAACGCGCAATGAAATGAGCTTTTTTAAATGTTAAAAAACGTCCTGAATATCTGTAAAAACCTAGCGATAATTATTTATTCTGCCTGATAATACCTACCAGGGGGGTTGGGGTCCTTAAAACGTGCATTTATGTCTTTTCTCAGATCGCTGTATTTTTTTTTTTTCCTTTAAGGGGAGTTAGGGGACATAGACCCAAAATGGCTCCCAGGTGCCTAATATTGATTTCTTGGGTATTAAAATGTCCTGGACATCTGTAAAAACACAGCGATAATTATTTGAAATTATTACCTACCAGGGGATTGGGGTCCTTAAAACGTTTGTTTTTGTCTTTCTCCCATCTCGATGTATTTTTTCTTTTCCCTTTAAGGATGACACAAAATGAATTCCAGCCACAAGATGGATGCAAGCTATGTGATGGGATCATGTAAATTCTTAGACAATTTCAACCAAGTTTGCAGACTGGGTAGGTGTGGCAGCCACAGAGGGCATAAAAAGCTTTGGCAGCCCCCGTCCTCCTTGCAGTCTGCGGTGGGAGTTAGGGTGGGATTGCTGTCTCTGTGACTTGTTACTTTAGGCCAGGCAGGCAGGTGTGTGTCTCTGTGCTCCTGCTGGCTGCAGCCTGGCTCTTAGGAGAGAGAAAGAAGAGATTTCTCTTCCAGCCTCCCTGTGTGCATGCGTATCTCTCGGTGAGCACCCTCCCCTGCCCCGCAGTGCATTCACTCTGCGGCTGCCTTATGCCCTGGGCAACGCCTACTGCTGCCTTTTCAGCCTCCCTGCGTACCTAGTCTCTGCCAGCATCATTTTTTTAGTGCTTTCCCTCTGGTCTGGGGTGTTGGGGGACGTCCGCGCGCGGAAATGCTTTAGGTCGCGCAAATAGCGGGTAAAAACAAAAAACGAAAAATGAAAAATGAAATGAAATTTTTTCAAAAAATTAACAAAAAAACAAAAATGAACCGAAACAGACCAGCAACAAAAAACAAAAAACCGAAACGTCATTTTTTCAATTTGTGCCCATCTCTAATCAACACAATCATTCAAGATAGCATGTACTACATGGGGCTGAGCTTGAACCATATGATGATAGAGAGAAAAATGGGGATGATTGGTGCCAGCTATTATATGGAAGTTGAGTCATGACAACTAGAGTTCTTTTCTTGAGAGATTGAAATGTTTCGCTGCTCAGCCAAACAGCTTTGTCTGTCTGAGGAAAGCTAGTTGTGAGTCCTCCATTTTATAGTTGAGGTCAGTGAACTATAAAATGAAGGACTCGCAACTAGCTTTCCACAGACTGACAAAGCTGTTTGGATGAGCAGCAAAGCATTTCAGTCTCTCAAGAAAAAAAAGACCAGTTGCCATGACTCAGCTTCCAAATAAACTCACATGGATGACTGAGAATCTTCACAGACATGATGCCAGCTATTGAAAAAATGAAGTATTCTTCAGAGGTCAGATAAAACTCAATTTCAGAATTTTTCAAAGGCTGATAAAAATACTCACAACAATATTGTAAAGGCAACTAGTTAGTCATGAAGGATGATGAACCAAAGTGAGGAAAGTACCAATGCTCTATGTAGGAGATGGGGAACCAAATGAGAGAAAAGAAGCCCGAGAGGGGAAACAGACAGAATACTGTATGTGCTATGTTTTGAATAGTGAGTTTTGCAAAATTGTTGAGGGGAAATTTGGAAGTTGAGTCACGACAACTGGACTTCTTTTTCTATCTCTCAAGAAAAAGAAAAAGAAGTCCAGTTGCCATGACTCAACTTCCAGATAAAAGTCACCTGGATGACTGAGAATCTTCACAGATATATTGTTGAGGGGAAAGATTTTTTTCATGAAAACCACAGTAGGAATGTAGGCACTCATACAAGATAAAATGTTTGAAGCATGTGCTCCCAAAGGCTTTGATGTTTCCAAAAACAAATAGCCAGTTGTATAGAAAATAAGATATTTTTTCTTCTCCACCACCATAATCAGATTAATTATTATAATTTCCACCATCTCATAATAAAATATTTTTCTCTCTCCAATGGCCAATAAGTCACTGCAAAAGCTTTATCATTAGATATGGGGAAATCCCTGGGGTGAGATACGGCATGCATATAATACTCTCATTGCCCACTAAGTTGAATATCATTTGACCCACTGAAATGCGCCCCTTACCACCTGAGTAACAGATTAATGCTTCGCTGGGGATGTGAAACATAGAGCAATCTGTCAATAATTATCCAGTCATAAAACATCTGGTGCATGCATGCCATTTGAGGTGGTACTTTTATTGCTGTATAAATTAGCAGTAATCAGAAAGTATTTTATCAGAAAACAAACCTGACATGTGTGGTACTGCTGATCATCAAGTTGGAGGATAGGGAATGAGGCATGTGATTGCAGTCAACCAACATAGCTAATTGAACATTTTTGTTTTCATGCTTCTAACAAAGCAAAGCAAAGTGTTCTGCTTATATACTGCCCCATCACAGTTAAAGCACTCTCTGGGCAGTTTACAATTTATTTATGCAGGCTACACATTGGCCCCCCTCCCTAGCAAGCTGGAAGCTGGGTACTCATTTTACCGGCCTCGGAAGGATAGAAGGCTGAGTCAACCTTGAGCTGGCTACCTGGGATTGAACCCCAGGTTGTGAGTGCAGTTTTAGCTGCAGTACAGGCATTTAACCACTGCACCACAAGGCTCCTAGGACCATCTTTTTAGCAGTTTGTTAAATAAACTGTTCTTATTCTTCTGTTTCTTATGAGAGAGTTCAACATGCACTTCTGAAAAATCCTCCCAACGTCTTGCTTGAAAGCAAAGGTGAACATTTATCCGCAATATCTTTGTTGGAAAAGATTAAGAATTTTGGAAACTCAATTTTTTTTCAGACAAGTGAAATACTGCTATTGAATCATAACATGTTCCTTTTTTAAAAAATAACAATTTTCCCAAATTTTAGGTAAATTCAGCATATATTTTAATTATTCCCCTGCCTGCCCATTTGGAGATTAGCAATAATAATCAAGGAAATCCCAGTTCAGCATGCAAATGCAAAAAAGAAGGAAAGAAAGAAGGAAACAAACAAACAGACAAGCAATATAAACTGGAGCCAGCTTGCAAAATTGTAGTTTAATTAAAGGGGAGGGGATAAAAATTAACATATCTGGATGATTCTTCAGTGTTTTTGGTCTAGCTAATACTTCATTATGCCTCAAATATTTTTAATGAGTCTTTCTTGTTTGCATTATTCCCCTGCGTGATTATCAGGGCTGTGCTGTGAACAGCCCAAACCATATCTGGAATGATTATTGTCTAAATTACAGTCATTCCCATCAGGAAACAGAACTGACTATTTGGACAAAAGTTGGACCAGAGACATAGAGTGAGGCAAGCAGACAGACAGGTTTCATCTTTTCAGGTTAGCTGTAATTCACAATACCAACATTGTACATTTCTACACCTGACTATGCTTAAGAAGACTAGGAAACAGCCCTTGGTAACAGTGTCTCTTGATTATCCTCCAATGCCCTGTTAAAAATTTCAGGCCTTTTATGTAGCTGCATTCTATTTGTAAAAGTCCTTTTTCAGGCAGCTTGTATTGTGTTTAGATACCAAAGTAAAAACTACAATGTTCCATAAGCTTTTAGTAATTTCTGCCATTTATTGATTTCATGCATGTTAGCTGCCTTGGGTCCTTTTCCAAGGAGAAAGGTGGGATCAGAGTACTCTGAATAAAATAAATAAATAAAATTTGTTCATCAGTTTTATTTAAATATAAATAAGAGTAGCCCTATGGGCTAGAGCAGTGTTGGCGAACCTATGGCACGGGTGCCAAAGGTGGCACTCAGAGCCCTTTCTGTGGGCACCCAATATCACCCCTTCACAGCCACTTGTATTCAGGTTAAATTGCTGTATTAGCACTTTGTGAAAAGTTAATAGGTTTTGAATCACAGTTTGGGCACTCTAGTGCCATCACTGGGCTAGAGGGTGTGGAATATAAATCTAATAAAATAAAATAAGATAAATAATGTAAATAAAATATTGTAATCTGATGTTTTATTGCAAAGTACATCAGCACACATTGAGTAAAATAGCCTTATTTGTGTCAGGAGCACTAACAAATTATATTGACAGATAAACATAAACTATGAAGCAGAATATAAATAAGTATTAAAATAATTATGTATAAAAAGATATATAAAATGAATAAGATTAAAAACCCCCAAAAAACTAGATGGGCATTCAGCCAATACTAGGCCACATCAACAGCATTTCCTCTTGCCAACATAAGATTTCCCTCCATGCATGTTGAAGGGCATCATATATGAAACAATCATATTTTCTCCCAAACCACACTACCATGCCACTGCCAAACCCACAACTTTGCAGTTGTGCTCTGTAGAACTGAGTTGCAAGCTGCGTATGTCAAGATGTGAAATTTTGTAAGTATATAATGCTAAAAGAACCCCTAAGGGGAGCATAAGAATGCAATCCTGAAAGCGTGCATTGTGCTTTAAAAATGAGGTTTGCACAGCAATTTACTAAAAGTCACTGTGAAATAAGCAGCCAGTTCTCTAGCCAAGTCTGAAAATAAGGTCAATTAGAGATGGGCACGAACTGCCGAATTGGTACTGGTTTGTTTTTTGACCAAACAGATGTTGGGTGCTTCTGAGCCTCACCTCCTTCAGCAGGCACTCATTCAGAGGCAGCTCCTGGAGGGGGCGGGTAGCACTGAAAAACAGAGATGGGCACTAAACTAAAAAATGAAACACTGCTTTGTCGTTTTGTTACATAACGAAAATGTCACTACGTTATGTCCCAGTGACATTTATAAAGATAGTTTTTCATTTCAGAGGCTAATCCACCAAATGCTGTGAAGTCAAAATTCACCGTATCCTTAACTTTATCGTACAAAAAGTCCAACTTGGGGGTGGGGGTGGGGGTGGGGGGAAAGAGGAAGAAAAGGCTGAATTATTTTAAGTATGCAAAAATATGTGCCATAGTTGGTAGAGAAACTGTGTGCTTTCACACTGCTTAAGTAATGCAAACAACCAGGCAAACAGTTTAAACAGTTCAAAAGTTTTATGTAAATGTCTTGTCTTCCCTTTTCAAATACAAAAGGCACTGCTCCCTTGCTACAAGAGCTGCAGTGATCCTTGGAAAATTGTAATTTCAGATTGGAGTAGTTCACTGTATTCCATCTTGAGTTGTCAGACTGCAAAAACCTGGAAAGAGTTGGGTTTTTGCTTCACCTATGAGCACATGGGTAACATACCATAGCTACTGTACTTTGGAGATGGCATTCAATTAGAGAGATACATTAAATAAGAAAAGCGTTGTCATATGCACACATTTTATCCTCTAAACCTAGGTCTAATTCAGTGGTTCTCAACCTGTAGGTCCCCAGATGCTCCTGGACTGCAACTCCCAGAAGCCTCCACCACTCGCTGTGCTCTGAGAGTTGCAGTCCAGGAACATCTGGGGACCCAAAGGTTGAGAACCACTGGTCTAATTGAATGTTTACTTTTGTGAGTAAAACAGTGCTGGACTGTTCATTCTTCAGTAATGGTCGTGGTATTGTTGCAAGCTTTAGTTGCCGCTAATGGGCGCTCTCTTTCTCCAATAAGATCAAAAGCAGAGTGTATTGAATCCCCTTACATATTGAAAAAGCAGAGTAGAGTTTGCACTACATTTTTCGGTAATTCTCCTCTTTGCTATTTTTCTCTTTCCTACTTTCTTGAAAAATGGACTACAGAACATAAGAGAAATTTAGCAGTATGGAGCAATGGAAGGTTTAAAGTGGTTTTGCAGATTCAGGAAAGGGCAGAAGCCAGAATATAGTAACAACTGGTACATTTATCACTGAATTGTCATTTCTACTTAACTGGGTATTTGTTGCTGTTGCCTTGAAACTATACTGTTTGAATCTTCTTTCGAGGATTAGCTACTTGCTCATTTGTCGACTCAAAAATGAGTGCTGAATTAAATCAAACAATAACACAGTCACTGGCTAAGCTTTTATTCACAGCGACGAGAATTCGAATGCGTAAAATTCCATAAGATAGCCATTGAATTGGGAGTTACCCTGTCTGGTATATTTTAATGACGATTTATCTTATGTTTTCTATACTATATTGTCTGTCTTCAGATATTCAAGTCCATGTGGTAAGAACCAGAGAAGATTGTGAAGAGCTCCAGAAGGATCTCTCCAAACTGGGGGAGTGGGCTGAGAAATGGCAAATGCGTTTTAATGTAACCAAATGTAAAGTAATGCATATTGGGGCAAAAAATCCAAACTTCATCTATCAACTCATGGGCTCTGAGTTATCCGTGACGGATCAGGAAAGAGATCTTGGTGTGTTGGTGGACAGCTCCATGAAGGTGTCTCCCCAATGTGTGGCAGCAGTGAAGAAGGCCAATTCCATGCTAGGGATTATCAAAAAGGGGATTGAAAATAAAACAGCCAACATTATAATGCCGTTATATAAAACAATAGTAAGGCCCCACCTGGAGTATTGTGCACAATTCTGGTCACCGCATCTCAAGAAAGACATAGTGGAACTGGAAAAGGTGCAGAAGAGAGCGACTAAAATGATTACTGGGCTGGGGCACCTCCCTTATGAAGAAAGGCTAAAACAATTGGGCCTCTTTAGTCTGGAAAAAAGGCGCTTGAGGGGGGATATGATTGAGACATACAAAATAATGCAGGGTATGAGTAAAGTGGATAGAGGGAAGCTCTTCTCCCTCTCTCAAAATACCAGAACTAGGGGACATACACTCAAATTGAGTGCTGGGAGAGTAAGAACTGACAAAAGAAAATATTTTTTCACCCAGCGTGTTGTAAGTCTATGGAACTCCCTGCCACAGGATGTGGTGATGGCATCTGGCCTGGATGCCTTCAAAAGGGGATTGGACAGATTCCTAGAGGAAAAGTCCATCACGGGTTACAAACCATGATGGAGATGTGTAATCTCTAGGCTTTAAACCAGGGTACTTCAAGGGCCAGATGCAGGGGAGTGGTATCAGGAGACAGATATCTAGTCTCATGCGCTCCCAAACGCATCTGGTGGGGCCGCTGTGAGACACAGGAAGCTGGACTAGATGGGCCTTTGGCCTGATCCAGCATGGCTCTTCTTATGTTCTTATGTTCTTATGTTCTTAAGTCTATGGCTGAATAATGAAATTTGAATTTGAATTTGAGTGAATTACTTTAGCTGTGCTAACAATAACAAGAACAGTAATCATTCTCTGAATAAACAAACAGGACATTTAAATAGTATTTGTGACCATCCAACAAAGAGTAGAAGCTATAATATTAAAATATCAGATATGAAGTTCATAAAGATCACATATCGTTGGCCCTGACACTACATGTTCAATCTTTCTAGACTAGATATTAAAATATTAGGGTTAAAATTATTAAAATAATGATTAAGCCACCAGCTTCCTGAGCATCATTTGGGAGAAAGATAATTCTCTGGCCTGATGTGGTTTTATTCCACATATTTTTCCTCATGAGTACCAGTATTTCAGCAGTGAGAAAGACAAAGTAGTTACAAATGAAGTTCTTAAGAGTGCAAGAAAGCAAAACCACATTCCAAAGACCCTCAGAAAGATCCCAAATAAGCCAATGTCAAGGTTTTAAACCCTGTCTCTCCATGATCATTTCATCTTCCCTACCCATATTGTTTTTTGAATTTCAGCAACCAAATATTGGCTTATGTAGCTATTGATAAGTTTGGCTACAGACTATGTGCTTTCCTGGAAACGTTGGACATCCATAGACAGACAGATAAAGGATTGTTTGATCAGTTAATTTGTATTAAAGTTCATGCTATATAATTTATGCTATAAAGTTAAGTTAGCACTTAAAGAGCTACAGGCACCCACTTTGATGTTTCCTGCTGAGATTTAGAATGTTATTTTAAACATGAACATGTTAAGTGTTACCTACCAGTATTGTATTATTCATTACAGTACTGAACTTGTATTCTCAAAGTAACATGCCAGGCACGTTTCTTTTTTATTTATTTTAAACTATTTTCTATTCTATTTTTAATTAAATGTGAACTAAGGAAAATATTGCACTACTAAGCAATATTTTAGAAATCAGACTGATATACAGTGGTACCTTGTATAACGTAATTAATTCATTCCAAATGAAATTACGTTATACAAATTTTCCGTTGTGCAAATTGCTATTTCCCATAGGAATGCATTGAAAACAGATTTAATCCGTTCCACTGCATAGCCAAGACCAGGGCTGTCCAGCTTTGATGTCCTACCTCAGGGCTGTCCAAGACGTCGACCGTGGGTGACCAGTCACCCACGGCGCCTTCAGAGGTCGCCCTCCAGGTCCCCTGAGAAGAAGAATGCCTTGATTGAGCAGCAGCTGGTTCTCCAATTGCTGCCCTTCTTGGGAGGGGCATTCTGGCATGAGGGGCGGCAGGCTCCGGAGGACCACCTCCGCCCTTTTGCAAGGAGGAAAGAGAGGCCGCACCGGATGGCGATGGGGGCGGGAGAAAAGCAATCATGCAATTGGGGGGGGCGCTCCACCGAGGTTTCTTTTTGTAAGAATTCTGGTGCAGCCCGGAGTGAGCAACTGCGGAATTCATGGCTGGCTTCCTCTCCCCCTTTGCCCGGTCCATCCCCCCTCCCCAATCACTCACAGCCCCACCAGTTCCCCTGCGGGTCTGCTGGCTGCTGCTACTAGGCAGCCACTGGGAGGGAATGAGCGGGGAGGAGGAGGAGATGGAGGAGGTGCCACAAAGCCCTGGGAGGCAGGGAAGCGGTGTGTGTGTGTGTGCTGCTGCTGTTGCTCCTGGTGCAGCTCCCCACGCCTCTTCCTGCTTCTTCTTGTCTCTTCTGGGCTCAGCATGCAGTTGTTGGACGCCCCCCTCCGATGCGGATCCCCGCTGTCGCCCCAAGGGATCTAGTGTGGGTGTGTTTGTGTGCGTGTGCTTGCACTCTCTCTTGTCCTTTCCCTTGCTGGGCAGAAGAAGTTTTACATCTGGGACCGGCAGGCTAGCTTCCCTGCTCTCTCTCTCTCTCTCTCTCTCTCTCTCTCTCTCTCTCTCTCTCTCTCTCTCTCTCTCTCTCTCAGCGAGGAACAGCGAGTTGAAGCCTTCGGAGCACAGGCTCCAACTCATGAATGAGGGGTGGGGAGAGAGACAAAGGAGGAAGGGACGGCAGAGGCGCTTCTTCTTCTTCTGCTGCTGCTGCTGTTCAGGGGGAAAGCGAAACCGCCTGCAGGACTGAGCAACAGCAGCAGCAGCCAGAGACACAGGCTCCGCGAACATGCCAACTGCGCCGCCCGCCCTGGGGATATTCCAACACCTCCTCTGCTGGCGCCAGCTCTGGGAGCGCTGATCCACAGCACCATCAGGTGGCCTCAGCTCGGGAGGAGATGAGGTGCAGTTGTGGGGAGGGGGAAGAGAGAGAGAGACGGAAAGGGGGAAGGAAAATAGACGAGTGGCGATCCCTGAGGAAGCTTTGTTGTGGGTGCCCACCCAACCCAAGTGGGCTGACCTAGCGCTCCTCCTACTCCCCCGCCAAAGCCTGGGCCTCTTCCTCCTCCTCCATGGCCAGCTTGTTAAGAGCCCCAGAGACTGCCTCCTCCCGTGTTGGAGCGGTGGGGGGAGGGGGAGTGGTGATGGATTTTTTTTTCGTTGTACGGATTTTCCGTTATATGAGCTGTACGTTATACAAGGGTCCACTGTATGATAAAATTTTCACTACGTTACTGCATTTTACTTTGCAAAATTAATACTTTGTAATTATTAATCAGAAAGATAAGAGAGGGTTATCTAAGCTACTTTTGATAGTACTTTAATGGATGTGTCTCTATCCTATGAAATCTATGAGATTTATCGTTGGGTGAGCTTCCATGCTGTAATTCATGCAGTTCAATGCAGTGGGGAGTGTGCAGAGCTCTGCATTGGAGAAATTCAACAACCATTGAACAGGAGGATGGCCCGACGCAGGTGGGGGGACAACTGATCAGGATCAGAATCAGCAGTGTACTTCCATTTGATGGACAAAGGGCACTCATTCAGTGACAAAAATGTACACATCTTAGACAAAGAAGATAGGTGGGTCAAGAGAGGGGTCAGGAAAGCCATTCATGTACTGTATATATAAAAATCCCTCTCTCAACAGGAGTGGAGCATTTAGGCACGGTCTGTCTCCTATTCATCATGCTGAACTTTCCTCTATCCCCAGAAAAATAAGGACCAATTCACACCTCCACCAGGGACGGGCTACACAGACCCCTGCACGTTGTATTCTAATAAGCCTATTCAGACCAAGATGAAGTGAAACTAATGTGTGGAGTATAAAATGGATGTCTTCTACCAGCCTTCCCCAGACTGAAGAAGCTACTTGGATGAGTAGCAAAACATTTTGATCTAACAAGAAAATAAGTCCAGTTGCCATGACTCAGCTTCCAGATGTTATGTATAATGTGTCACTTCCAAGCTCTGTTTCTCTTGCAATAGTCTAACACAGCACCAAGCTATGTGGTTTTAGGTTTTTGTTATCTATTTGCTTGCTACTTCATTCAGATTACAGGATCCCTTCTAAACACCATAAATAATAGAACAAACAACAACAAAAATTAGAGTTGGAATAGCCCTTGCAGCCACTATAGTTTTGGTCTATTCTTTGGTATTTTTCAACCATTTTGGGCTTTTCTGTGCCTATTGCAGTAAACAGCAGGGTCTAGGGTGAGATTTTAGCAATCAAAGATGTCAGTCCCAATCTATGCAGACACTCAGAATGAGCTCCAGCTCTTCAAAACTGATTATCAATACATAATTGCCCAATGCTTTGAATAGAATTTAAACATCGTTAACTTCAATTTTCTTTTACATTTCACCTTTTTATCCTATCACGAACACCCAAGCACTTTTACGGTTATTAGCGTACCACTAAAGTGGCACAAGCAGACGTCACACAGGTACATAGGAGAGCCACAAGTAAATCATATATAAAAATAATTCTACCATCTGCTGACAGGTTAACCTATTAGTATTACTTAACACCATTTGGCTGCAATCTTGCACACACTTAGGCTAATGAAATACTGCAGAAGTCAATAGTCTTTCAGCAGCATATTATTTCAGTACATTTGCAAAAGAAAATTAATGAAGACCAAAACAAAAAATTATCAAGCTATAAGCAGCAGTTGTTCCTGTAGTCATAATATGTTCCAAAAGCCAAATGTCTACTGATCAAGGAATGTTACAGTTTTGGATGAGAGCTCTCAGAATCTGCTAGCTTGAATGGCCACTAGATGATTTTTGGAGATGTAGCACAAGAAAAGTAATTTCCCCCAATTTTGCTACTTAAATCCAGAAATTAATTAATTATTATGTTTAGTTTTGTGCACAGCAGGGTCTTCATCTGAACTCATGGCCATGCAGTTATTCCAGAGTGTGAACGTAAGAATGTCAGAACATGACCTGCAAATAAGAAACTGGCTTTGTGTATCATAAAAGAAAATGACACCAGCCAAGTTCTCAATCTTTTTTTCCTTTAAAATTCAATATTGCTAGTCTAACTCTCAGAATCAACCTATCCATATGTAGGCATCTGTAGACAAGCTCCTCCTCGATATCTCACTGCCTTATGACAACTGAAAGGAGGAGGTTATAAAATACAATATTTTGATCAGTTATGCCCAGAATGTGACATCCTCTTTCTTGACAGAATTCAACAACATAGTTCCTTTTATCAGCAGTGAGGCTTACATTCCCTTAGGAGTACTGTAATCTTTTATGAGGAATAGGTGAAAGCATCGGTGGGCAAAGTTGGAAGTGTGACCTCCCCATTCAGTTTCTCTTCTTGGCTTCTCTGTTTCTCTCAATTTTACGTTCTGTTTTCTTTTGCATAACTCCCCCCTTTCCAACTTCCTCTGCTCAGTGTGATGAAAAAGCTGATCATTGTTGCAAAGCCATAAGCTTGTGAAGATTCTTAGGCTGATACTTCACATCCATCTCATCACTGTTCGCAATCCCGCTGGGGACCGGGACAAAGAAATATAACCACACGTCCATTGCGGGACGAGGGGAGTTCGTCCTGACCATGCCCCCTGAACTGCGATCAAAGCGGGATGAGAGACTCCCCTCCCTGGCCTTGGGAATCTCCCCATCTCGCTTCTCGTTCCAATACAAGTGCCCATGAGGTAAGGTTCGTCACGCAATGTGTCATTCTCCATCTAGTGGCAGGAGTGTGAAGTGTCATTTGCCAGTACATTCCCTATGGAGTCAGCAATGCAGTGCAGAGAGATTAAAAGACAAATGCCTCAAACATAGCTCCGTAACGCATTGAAGGCAAGGCTTCAGAGAATTGAAACATCGAAAAATTGAAGGTCAGGCCAAGAAAAACAAAAAAAACCACAGAACAAAGGCATGGAATTTCACATCTCATCACAGAACGAGGATGTGCGGAAACAGTCATGCTGGTATCATCAATCACACCCATGCGTACACGGGAACAGGGACAGAACCGCAAGAAGACCATGTGACCGCGACTGACATCAACACGCAACGAACTTCCTCCCGGGACAAGAGCGGACGTGAAGTAACCGTTTTAGTCATCCAGGTGAGATTATCTGGAAGTTGGGTCATGGCAAATGGACTTCTTTTCTTGAGAGATCGAATCATTTCGCTACTCATCCAAGCAGCTTCGTCAGTCTGTGGAGAGTCAGCAGCGAGTCCTCCAATTTCTAGTTCACCTTGATTTCACATCATCCTGGCCTGAATAGGCGCATAAGTTGGATAGTGGCCTGAATAAGCTTGTTAGGTGGACAATGGCCTAAGGTGCGTGAAAGTCCCACTATGCAACCCTTCCCAACACCCATTAAGTATGGATAGTTAGCTGTGGTCTTGCTGGTGGAGGTGTGAATTGCTTCTCATTTGTCTGGGTATTGATGAAAGGGCAGCTTGATAAGTAGCAGACAGATTGTTGGTGAGTCCCCCACCTCTGTTGATGGAGGTAAACCACCACCCTTGAGGGTTTTTTCCCCACAGTTCCTTATTCCTTGTGTTGCTTTGAATGTTAGAAATGTCTACTTATAGATATTTATTCATACCCCACCCCAAGGAGCCTACTTGGTAAAATGCAAGTGAATTTCCAAAATATGATTTGAGTTTTTTAAAGGTGAGTAGTAGTACAGTGGTACCTTGTATAAAGGAATTAATTTGTTCCAAATGAAATTATGTTAAGCAAATTTCCTTTATACAAATTCTGATAGGAATGCATTGAAAATGGAGTAATACCATTTTTATGTTGTACGGATTTTCCCCATAGGCAATTATGTTAAGCAAATTTCCCCTATCTCCAGAATTTTTTATGTTGTACACATTTTATGTTATACAAGCTGTTTGTTATACAAGGGTCCACTGTGTTCCAAAATATTTTTCAATATACTGGTATTCTCCAAAGATGTTATTAAAGTACCATGGAATAAATATGATACTCATTTTCTCTTTATTATAAACAACTTATCTTGGCTCTATAAAGGCATTGCTTCTATTTATTTCCATTCAATGCATATACTTCACGTATTACGTAAGTACATAAAGTAGCCAACAAATGGTTAAACATTGCCAAATTACACTGAGTTTCTGTGGCTGAGTGGAGCTTTCAGCCCCAATCGTGGTCCAACACTGTGCTCACAGTCTCTCTAAAAAACTAGCTAGATAAATCACAAAATCATTCTTGCTGTGGTTTCTTATTGTTAAAGTAAAACTATAGTTGCTCTGGAACCATTCCCAAACATATTATGTACTCTAATGTGTTTATCAAGATAATAAATTGTGGGAAGAAAAATCTAGGTAATTAAAGAATAAAATGATGTTTTAATGCTCTCAAAACAAGAACTGTTTGATTCAGATTGTCTACCCAACCCTTTCAAGAAATCTTGAACAGCACACTTAAGATATAGTAACCCCCATCTATCGCGGGGGTTATGGACCCACCTGACCCGTGATCATTGAAAATCAGCGATATGCAGATGTAGGTCAGGTGGGTGGGCACAGTTCTAAACATTGGGCACCGCTCCCGGGGGTGCGGGCGAGTGGCGTGTGATGTTTAAAAAGGTTCTTGGACGTGGAGCCAAGTGGTTGTCTCCACAGCCCGGAGCCCCTAAACGCAATGTTTAACGGGCTCTCGGTGGAGGAGCCATAGCTCCATATACCATTCCTCCATATACCATTCCATATATAATTCCATAACTCCTTATACCATTCCTCCAATATTAATTGATTATTAGATTTCCAATATTTGGCAAAAATCAGCCTTATGGTTGTAACCATTATAATTACCAATTCCCCCTTCTCTTTCTTCAATTGTATATCCGCACCATGTTTAACAATACCAATTGGGGGGACATTTGAATCTTTCATTAAAAACCAATGCCCATTCCATTTTCCTTTTCTCACATGCCCACCACATATGTAAATATGTCCCTTTTTCTTTTTTACATCTCCAACAAATTGGATATATTTCTTTACTTATTATATTTAATTTCATAGGTGTTATATACCATCTCCAATATACTTCATAACAGTTTTCTTTACCTCTCACTGACATATTTTTCACTATTCTTTTATTCCACAATTTCCCTCATTCTTCCTTTTATCTCTTTATTAATATTTTCTTGCCATATCTCTCTTAACTTTTTTTTTATAATCCTTCTGAATTAATATCTTATATATCTCACTTACAGTTCCTTTCCCGACATAGATTGGTTGAAGAAATGTATACTTGTTCTACTGATCTTGGATTTGAAAGCCCAAATGAAGGGTTCATCTTGACATTTCAGAGTGAGGCACCCCGTCCCGCTTACAGCAGTGCCACTTCCTGTGTGTCTGCTAAAGCCCATTCTGATATGTCCAAATCTGAAGCTTTTTTGTCACAAACATTAAATGTAATGTTAAAGCTGATTCCTGATGCAGTATTTGCTGTTCAGGTTCTTCCTTGAGGGAAATTAACATTTCAGGCACAAAAATAGTATTCTGGTTTGTTGTTCTCCAAGGTGTTATCGTAAAACAAAAAGGTTTAATCAATCTTGAAGAAAGCGTTGCAATGTTGAGTTTTCCTGTTTAGTTTTCCTTCCTTCCAAGTACTCAATTGCATTCTATTTCTCCTCTCCCACTGTCCTTCATATCTTCTCCCCTCACTCAGTACTGAGTACTCTGCAGACTCTGAACATGTTCATTCCTTGCAACGCTAAGCACATATGTACCCTACTTGCAATCACTGAAATGATTTGCCTAAAGGCCTGTTCAGTCCCCATTGGACTGCTCTGGATTCCCTCTCCCACCTCCATACATTTTTGGGTAATTTTCCCATGCGATTTTAAGGTTCCCATGAGCATACTAATATCTCCCCTCTGATGTGTGGATAATCTAGTTATGAACACTAAAGTGTTCTGCTTATATACCGCCCCATACCACTTCAAGTAGTCTCTGGGCGGTTTACAGTTTTAAATTACAGTATGCAGGCTACACATTACCCCCCCCCCAGCAAGCTGGGTACTCATTTTACTGACCTCGGAAGGATGGAAGGCTGAGTCAACCATGAGCCTGCTACCTGGGATTGAACCCCAGGTCATGAGCACATTTTTACCTGCAGTACAGGCATTTAACCACTGTGCCACAAGCAGATGCATATAGTCATTTTTATCTTTGTACCCTCTGGCTTTACCAAATTCTCATACCACCAACTTTTTGCTAGCAAAAAATAAAATAAAAAAGAAAGAAAGAATGAAAGAATGAATGCATGCATGCATGCATGCATGAATGGATTGCTGCTTCAGAATATAGGAATTCAATAGTGCATCCTGTAAACTATTTAACACCCTCCACTACCACCCCAAATGCCTGTTTCAAAACCTGAAGTGGATTTCTGGTCACTTCCAGTTCCTTTTTTTTTTTTTTTACATTTCCTCCATGCTTTTGGTAAAGTCTCCAGAGCTACCCTAGGACAGAAAAATATGCAGCCATATCCCTAGTAAATGCTAACCTGAGCAGAATTCTGGTTTCACAGTAACCATTTCATTACTGTACAGCCAAACAACATTACTGCTGAGCGAAACAATAAGTGGAGAACTCAAAACTGGGTCTGTACACTAGCCTCTTCTGTTCATTATCAACTGCATTTTTGTCAAATGGAGAAGGAGAGAAAATGATTAGGGATTAATAATGCTGTCATAAACCAGATGGCATACTATTCCACTTTATAATTCTGTGAATTTCCACCATTATCTGCAAAAAGCATCTGACTCTTTTCGGGACCTTTAAAAGAGTAATTTATTAGTTTTATCTAATATACTGCTTTTCGCAAAAAAATGACTTATAAATACCAGAAGCCAATTGTCAAAACAGATAATATTATAGATAGTGAAATATAATTAGTATTGGATAGATAGCATGATACGTTAGGTGTAGTTCCATTATCTATTGTACTGTACCTCCAGACCAGCCAGCCTGTGTAGCCTTGGGCAAGTTGCACAGTCCTAGAATGCTCTCAGAAGGGAATGATAAACCTTTTCTAAGTATTCTTTACCGGGGAAACCCAGAAAATGATTGGCATAAATCAGAACTAACTTGATGGCATACACTTATTATACAAATATAATAACTTAAATGGTAATATTAAAATTTAAAACATTTCAATTAAAAGTATTATCCATTTACATGAAATATTGTCATAGTGATGTTTTATAACAAATAAACAAATTGTCCAAGCTTTTCAAGGTTTGCGACTAAAAATCATATCTTCCATGTTGAGTATAGTGTCACTCGCTTTCTTTTAAAAAAAAAAACATAAACATTTGCACTGCTACAATTTATCCTAATTTGCATGGTTAGTAAACCTTAAGTGGACAATCTGCAATCGGTTTTGCAAACTGTAATCAGTACACGTGCACAGGCCTATTCTAGAAGCAGAGAGAGAATGTTTGTTGAGTCATGTCCAAAACTCCACATGTTGCAATTAAGAATAAGATGTGGCTACTCATGTCATAATCTGTACTGCAGCCATACATTTTTTTCTGTAGCAGCACCTCAGTCGTGGAACTCTTTCTTAAGGGAAATTATCAATCACATTTTTCTGAGCTCCAACTGTTTTAAAATAATGTTCTATTTCTGTCTAGGATTTATTGTGCAATTTTATTGTATAACACTTTAAGGCTCCTAGTGGGCAAACAAGAGATTTGCAAATGCATTGAGCTAGCAACCAAGGAAACAATCTCTGGACATTCCTTCTCTAGTACAATGTGCTTCCTTAAAGCAGCCTTTCACTTTTGGACATTTATGTACGCAACACATGTAATTCAAGAGGATGGTATAATGGCAAGTGTTCCAAAAACTGAGCGATTTTAGTTCATCCAAGGATTGTTATCTCTACATCAATGATGCATGATTTACTCAAGAGCCACTATTTTTGGAAATATATAAATAACTAAAAACTTTAAAAGTTGTGTTATAGTTTATATTCCATAGTTGCTCCAGTGATCTAAAGCCAACAGACATGCCTGTCCTATGCCTTACTTATTACCTTTATAGTACTTTCATTAAGATGTAGTGGGAAGAAGAGTTTACCATCGAAACCCATAGGGATATACAGTATACAGTAGGACCCCAGTATCCGCTGGGGATTGGTTCCAGGCCTTCCCGTGGATAATGAAAACTGTGGATAAGAGAGAACGCCTGCCCACCCCCCCCCATATTGCTGTTTCCTGACAGTAGCTTGCTTTATGACTGCTGTTTTGAGACAGTAGCTTGCTTTATGGCTGCTGTTTGTGACAGTAGCTTGCTTTACAGATGCTATTTGTGACAATAGCTTGCTTTACAGCTGCTGTTTGTGACAATAGCTTGCTTTGTGGCTGCTGAATTATTTAATTTTTTTCCTCTGCCAACCGTGGATAACTGAACCAGTGGATAATGAATCAGTGGATACGGGGGTCCTACTGTATATTGTTTTCCTCCAAATTTCACTTTCTCCTTTGGATGGGGTAGGATCATGCCCTCCCTTGTGTTTTTTTCCAAGAAAAAGTAAGCCGCCTTGCCCTCCCCTTGCCTACCTGCCTGCCTAATTAGGATGGCTTGAGTGCTGCTCAGCTTTCAGTGCTGCAATCTTTGTCAGCGCACATACACAACGTGTCAATTAAAACCCAGAAAAGGAGGCATTCTGCAAATTCATTTAGAGGGTGGTTTGAAAAGTTTTGCTTTGCTCCTTCTCCCCAACCCCACTCTATTTGTATGTGTTGCAGTGTCCTACTGCTGAGCCCAGAAGGAGGAGAAGGAGGCAGGGGTGGAAGTAGGAAAAGCTACAGCAACACCTCTGCATTTAACCAGCTGTACAAGAAGGAGGAGGGTGTGTGTGTGTGTGGTTTCTGAATGGCAGCTTCTCTCTTCTCTCCCCCATGGGATTCCTGACTCCCTCCACCCATGGCTGTAGTCAAGTCATAATTTGGAGCACATGAGTGTGCATACATGCTCAGGAAAGGAAGAACATATAATGTGTGTGTGTCTCATGAAGGAATTCTGCACTTCTGAATCTGTGACAGTACTACTGCAGTCAGGTGGACTGTGAAGTCCCAGTTGTTCCCTAGATTAGCTTTCTCCTGAGTGGTATTCTTGGATCATTCCCCTCTCTGTACATCATTTTTTTCTGTGAGTACCCTCAACTAGAGATGGATGAAATGCACTTCTCTGCAATCCATATTTTACCTAAGGGGCACTTTTTAGCAATGATTACTACCATCAGCCAAGAAGATGCATGTGAAGCATCTCTTTGGCCATGAAGGCTCCATTTGTCTAAACAGTGACTAGTATGGAAAGAGGGAACAGTCAAGAGCCCTTGGGCTGCTTTTTTTGTCTGAGCTAGGCTATGAAAGACATGGGACAGGCCAGTAAATTATTTGATTCTTAGAACAGAGTGATGTCAGTTCCTAGAGAGATTGTAAATATTCATTTCATCTCTCTCCAAAAGACCCCCAAAAATTCATTGCATTGTACTGTGAATTCATTTATTGCAAGTCTTAATATTTTAATATTGAAAATTTACTCATATATGAGCTTTTTATGGATTTGTGCTTTCTCTTTCTTTCTTTCTTTCTTTCTTTCTTTCTTTCTTTCTTTCTTTCTTTCTTTCTTTCTTTCTTTCTTTCTTTCTTTCTTTCTTTCTTTCTTTCTTTCTTTCTTTCTTTCTTTCTTTCTTGTTTTGCTAATGCTATTTCCAAAAATTTAGCTGGAGTGTGTGTATGTGTCACAGTCTAACCAGAGAATGCTAGGGAGATTGAGATGGTGGGGCTTTGCCTATGCAAAACATGGATTCTGTCATTGTGCTGTTCTCCCTCCTCACACATTTTATGGGGAGTGAACAGCCTTCCAGATCTTGTTAAAGTGCTTTGAACACAACAGAACCCCTCATAAACCCAGCTTTGGGGCACTTGGGGGTGCAAGGGAGGACACTGGGAGAACAGCAAACATAGCAAAATAAAACTTGCCCTAAAAAGATAAAATAAGCAACTGGGGAAGACAATTTAGTTGGTGGCTATCAGCAAATCTTAACAAATGGTTGTCAGCCGTATTATACACTATAGGGACAGTTTTGTGAGAGGTAGCCATGTTAGTCTGTGCAAGAATTCCAGGCAAAAATAAAAACAAAACAAAATATAAGAACAGCCCTGCTGGAACAGGCCAGAGCCCATCCAGTCCAGCATTCTGTCTCACACAGTGGCTCACCATTTGCTTCAGGATATTCCCAAGAAGATGTTTTCGCCTGCTTATGATTCCCTGCAAATGGTATTGACAAAAGACAAAAATATGTGGCACCTTAAAGATTAACTATAATAACATATGATCATGTTGGACAAGTGTTTCCAACACCAACAATTCTATTTAAAGATTATGAAGATGTGCACTGATACACAATAGTTTCTTTTGTATACCTTGCTGAGAATTTGGCCTCTTTAAATCTTTGCATCCCTCGTTGCTTTGAAGAACAGACAATTCCTGCCTCTCTGACTCATACATCCTTGGGCACTCAGACCTTCTGAGTCACTAAGAAGTCAAACATTCACATTAGGAACACTGCATGGTTTCTAAAAATAAGAATTATGCACCCTAGACTGAAAAAAGGAGAGAAATAATGATTCTCTTAAGATTCTGCATAAGTGGAACATGCAGCTGAAAACGGAGTAATTATGCTTTCCAGTTCTATTTAGAAGGGTTTATTTTTTTTTTCCTAAAATAAGGAATATGTGAACGTCCCTAAGAAATTTTTGTTCATTGGAGCCGATCACTCTCCTTGAAATTTTTTTAAAAAAGCCGTTTCCTTAACCAGTGGAATTAAGTGGCAACATTGACTTATAGGATACTTAGCCCTGTATAACTTTTTACAACACTACACTGGTCATAGAATCAAGTTTGTCTTATGGCTAACAAATTTCTTCAGATAAATCTTTGCTTCTTTCACATGAACACCCACTATCAAAGAATAGGACACCTACAAAATGTTTGTCTGCTCTCCATCACCTTTTTGTTAAAAAAAAGTTCAAAAACATAATAATTATAAACTCACTGTCTACTAAAGTAAGAAATGTGTACTTCAGTTAACAAGTAACTAAATACCACTCCAGTAGAGTATTATGGTATATGAGGATCTCTGCCCATTTATCTGTGTGACAGGTTAGCTGTGGAACATTACATATAAGCACTGGTTTACCAGGGTATGAAAAATTGTGGGTCATATACATTTATTTGCAGATATTTTGAGTTTATGTTATCAATCCAAGGATTAAATGCATGAGACTGACCATAAAAGATGTGCCTTTTCATTTCCAAAGAGCACGAGACACATTTACCCTTACAGTCAGACATTTTGTCAATGGAGTAAAAATCTTGTCATTTTTAGTACAGAAAAAATAATGGGAAACGGAACCATTACATGCCCATTTGATTTTACTGTACCACTATTTAAAAAGTTCAGATCTTGAGTACCACTACAGGCAGTGCGCAAGGGCTAAATAATTTGAAACACTAAGATACAATACCTGAAGTAAAACTGAATTACATTTGTCAAAATTCACACATAGTCAACTTGAATTGCCCAAACTGCAATTCAAAACCTATTAATTTTTTGCAAAGTGCCAATACAGCCGTTTAGCCTGAATACAGGTGGCTGTGAAGAGGCAATGTCAGGTGCCCACAGAAAGGGCTTCAAGTGCCACCTTTGGCATCCATGCCATAGGTTCGCCAACACTGATCTAGATGTTAAGAAGGCTTCTGCAGAAGACTGTCTAAACTGGCAAACAAATTTCATCCTCTTTCAGTCCTGCTTGCTGGCATTTTAACAAAAACATTTGCAGCTGCTGATATTCCAACAAGAAGAAATGCTTTTCAAACTAATGCTCCCTGCCTCCAGAGGAAGAAGCAGACAGCATTAGTTCTCCTCCAAATAAACTGTATTGTCTCTAATGGGGTATGTCTAGTACAGAGGTAAGTTTGACTCTCTGTGCTCCTTCTGGTACTGTGCTCATTAATGTTTCTATTTGGAGACCCGATGTCTCTGCAGGGATCCTCAAACTGCCTCATTAAGGGTGGTGTTCCGGTCACAATGGTGACAAGCGATTACCCTGAAAATCATGCAACCCGCAGCTTAATGCCTGCACAATTAATTGTCTTTGCAAATGGAATGAGATTTAGAGAGTTCAGGACAGGACTACAAAACTCCTGGTTGCATTTGCTACTTGAGATGAGTGAGCTAGTATGTGTTCCACCAAAATAACCATACCCTATGCATCTAATTGTGCTCTGTGACACTCACAAGCTACACATAAAGCTAACAGATGCTTTGCTTGAAGTAATAGATTTAAGAACATAATCCTTCTGTGATGAAAAAGAAAAAGAAAAACCAGAATATATTTTTCATTTAGGAGTTCTAGAAGAAGGAAAAAACTGTTTTTCATGAAATGGACAGGTTTTCAAACTCCTTGTACTGTATATGGTGACTGAAATGTTTCCCTTTCTGATCTGAATTGTTACTAAAATCTCACAATAATGAACTCTTGTCAATTAGTATTTGAAATATTTGAAATATCTTATTTTGCAGCTTCCAATTACATTAGAAGTGTCTCATTACATTAAATGAATTTAAGAGAATATAGACTTAATAGTGAGTCAAACCGTTGCTCCATTTCATCTAGTACTGTAGGCGCCAACTGGCTGTAATGTGTCTGAAACAATATCACTCCAGGAAGTACAGAAACTGTAAAGAACCCAACACTTAACAGATTTCCACTCACAACCAGATATAAATGGACATGCTTATTCATATATGTATGAGGCATCCAGTATAGTGCAGTGGGTAGAATGATGGTCTATGACTTTGAAGACCAGTTTTCAAATCACCACCCAGTCACGGACATCCACCAGGGGAATGGAACAGATAAAACCACTCCTTAAAACACCTCACTTACCTGGAAAGTCCTACTGAGTTGCTATAAATGAATTTCAACCTGATGGCACATAACTAACTGATGTTAGACTCTATAACTCTACAGTCTAACCTACTATTCATATGGGGGTATATTGTACTTTCTTTTTTCACATTGATTTTTATATCCAAATTTTATAGTGTATGCTGAATATTGGATGCTATTTTATTTTATCTAATCTCTATTATCTATTTTTTCTCATTTTACACATTTTGTGCATCTACCCTTTTACTTGTTATTTATATTGGTAGCTGTGTAATAAGTAAATTTCCCCGATGTGGGATTAATAAAGATTTATCTTATCGTATCTTAACTATATGCATAATATGCAAGCAGATTAACCAGGAAGCCTTCTGATTAGCTAGAAAGCCGTCTGATACAAAGCCCTAAATGGTTTGGGACCTCAGTATCTGACAGAGCGGCTCCTCCCAAGAAGAACTGCCAGGATCACCCGTGCCAGCCAGGCAGGACACCTGGGAGTCCCAACACCGAGGGAGGCCCGGAAAGCTGTCACAAGGATTAGAGCCTTCTCGGTGGTTGCTCCCCAATTATGGAACCATCTACCCCATGAAATTCGGCTGGCACCCTCGCTTCAAATTTTTAAAAAACTATTGAAGACCTGGTTCTATAGAATGGCATTCCCTGATTCTTTAAACATTTAGTAAGGCACTATTTTAAAACGATTTTATCAAATCTCTTGCCAGTTTTAGTTTCATTTTAGCTTCATTTTAGTTTTTGTTGTTGATTTATGTATATTTTTTATTTTGTACATTGTATTTTGGTTTTTAAAATGTATTCCTTTGTTTGTTGTTACATGTTGTAAACCGCCCAGAGTAGCCCTTGGTCTAGATGGGCGGTATAAAAGTCAAATAAATAAATAAAATAAAAATAAATAAAATAAACTTAACAAGATTTTTTCCACAGAAAAATTAGAAATAGGTAAGGCAAATGTCAATTTTTTCATTACTTTTAAAAATTTCTACTTCTGAAGAACATGGAAGGCATGGGCATAATGTACAATGTAAGTAACAAACACTGATCCTACCAAATAGACTGTCCCGGGTTAATTTGGTGTCTTCTCCAGTTTTAAAACTATCAGGTTGCAGATTATGTCAGATATCTCTATCTGAAATCCTGAACAGTAATTGCCATTTAGAGTAGATGATACAGCATTACTACAAAATAGTCTAAAAATGTATTCTATTGGGCATTTTACCATGCCTCTATGGCTGCTATCTCACCTGGGGGAAGATCCGGATATTGTGAAAGTCTGGCTTTTTTCTTTTTTGGTCACATGATTGAAGATGTGGGATCTCTGTTCCCACATACAAAGATATTTTTTTTCAAAAAAGCGCCGTTCAGCCCCAGGACAGCAGGTGGCGCTAGGAAAAATGAAAAATAATTAAAAAAACCCAGTGCTGACAGCCCGAAGGCCAGCTGGTCAGCGCTGGGGGGGAGGGAAATTTTTTACTTTTTTTAAAAAAGCAGACCAGCCCCAGGACAAGCTGGTCAGGGCTGAGGGGGGAGCAGAAAACTGGATCATATGCGAGCTCCCATGGAATTCTGGCTCACATTTTTTTCTAGAGCAAAAAATTCCCAACGTCTCTGGTAGGTCATGGAAAACTCACTAGAGGGGGCATAACCAGGTGTTTTTTTTAAAAAAAAAGCCTAGTGGCCGTGGGGACAAGATTTTTGGAAACACTTTATCTTGAAATGTAATCAGCATTTTAAAAGACGTGTGATAGAGCCCTATAGCAGATCAAGTTGTGTGCATTACAGTACAACTAAATAAAAAAAGAGAGCTGATGTTTCAGCCAATCAACATGGGTCCTAAACTAGAGAGATAAATGATATGACTCGCCACAGGTCTGTAAATCAGAAACTGAATTTGGGATGTGTAAATCCCCCAATTCTCCATACCTGATTTCATTTTTAAACAATGGCAGGTGGGGAAAAGAAGGTCCTTTGAGATTCTGTCATTAAAATATCCAGGGAGTATTTTACTGGAAACAGATTTGTATTCATCATAACGATGGTTGCTTTCAGAACAAGCAATTTAATTTAACATGTTACAGCGCACCTAGTCATTGCCCTCGAGGGAATGGCAGTTAAGCTTGAATCTCTCAGTTGGGATGCTTCATACCTAGGAGGCTTCCTAAGCACTCCCGGCTTAGTTTGTGACAGGATGCTTTGTTTGTTTGTTTGTTTGTTTGTTTGTTTTTATTGTTTTTAAACCAAGCACTAACTTAAAAAGCAGAAGGAAATAAATGAGTGACTGAGCATGTGCAATTTTGGTTCACATCTGAAAAGCCAATTTGTTTGCATCTCTGCAGAAAAGTGGTGTGTTCATGACTAATTCATGGTTATTACATAAAAGCCTTCTCTTTTTCAGCATGGGAACTGTGCATGGATTTGAATAATATATAGCGATGTCAACAGGGATGGATGTGCAGTATTATTAATGCACCAAGATACAAACCAATGTTATGCAACAGATACGGAGCACTTTTCAAAATTCAAAAATATCAACACAGGAAAAGTTTCACTAAGATGACAGTAAAAGAAAATTCAATCAAATTCAAATTAGGACTATTGTGCCAGGGCAAAACAAAACATTGAGTACCTAATTGTTTTGTCTTTTCTCTCTTTATTTGTGTCAGAAGCAACAAATTATATTGACAGATACGCATATACTACTCGGCAGAAAATCAGTTATAAAATGATGAATTGTTATAAAACTTTGTTACAAACATTTACTGCTGTAAGAAATCCTATCATTTAACAAAATTATCCCAGTGCTTTTAACACCCTTCCTTGAAATACAAAATTATTTACAGATTAAAGTAACTGTACATAAATAGTTGATTATCATCCTATCACATTAAGTGCATATTTTACTGTTGTATCAGCACAGAATAATATATAAACATCTGCTTAAATTGCAATATATCAGTTCTAGCTTGACATAACCTGTCAGGTTGATCAGTATCTTACACAAAGCTAAAATAAACAGCTGGAAAACAAGCTACTATTGAAGTCTCTGAGAACCTTCCTGCAAATCTCAACAGAAACAATATAATTCTCATTAAGATGGAAGTATATGACAGGCTTGCAATATGTTGCAAACATAGGTAATTAATTACAGTACAATACCTTTATGATTTTTCATTGAATTTTGTGTTACACAGGTGGAATTTCACCAGTAAACATGATGTTCCTCCAAAGTTTATATTACTTTCACAGGAGTCAAGGAAGATATTAAAACATAGAAACTCAAGCTTTGTTCCTTTCAATGAAAAACATAGAATTTAGGGGGGAAATATGCTTTAGAAACTTCACATTCTAGATGTTTTGATTTTAATGTTTTGATTTGCTGGCTCATTTGAGCTTCCATCTTGCAACAAAAATAAGGATCCTGGCCTTTGTATTTCAGTTCCTCTCGCATTTAATCATCTATACAAGCAATCAATAGGTCAATCCACGTTATAGATTTTAGATGTAATCCTCCCTACATGTAATTTTAGATAGAATATCACCATTGCGCACACACAAAGGCCCACATTATTCCAATGTAAATTGTGTCCGCTAGTAAAAAGAGATCTTAGTGCAACCAATCTGGAACTCCCTCGCACTGGAGGCCAGGACTGCCCCATCTCTGCTGTCTTTCCAGAAACAGGCAAAGACGTTTCTCTTCAGGCAAGCTTCCCCTGAATGATGGACAACCTACTGTGTATTTTTATGAATCTACCATACATGGTTGTACAGACTTTGTGTTTGTAACCACTTATAACTTTATGTTTATATCTCTCCTTGTATGTGATTCCACTATGTTATCAATTCTTAGTTTTAATATTGTCTTATAATGCTGTAAGACACACCTCAATTCCCTGTTTCTCAAAGTGAATATGTCTTCTTCTTCTTCTTCTTCTTCTTCTTCTTCTTCTTCTTCTTCTTCTTCTTCTTCTTCTTCTTCTTCTTCTTCTTCTTCTTCTTCTTCTTCTTCTTCTTCTTCTTCTTCTTGTTCAGTCGTTCAGTCGTGTCTGACTCTTTGTGACCCCATGGACCAGAGCTCGCCAGGCCTTCCTATCTTCCACTGCCTCCCGGAGTTTGGTCAAATCCATATTGGTTGCATCAATGACAACGTCCAACCATCTCATTCTCTGCCGTCCTCTTTTTCTTTTTGCCTTATTTATTTATTATTTATTTATTTATTATTAGATTTATACCCCACCCATCTTCCCAAGGGAACTCTGGGCGGCTTACAAAGCTGAGCAGGCAGCAATTTCACAATACAGAGACAACAAACAGAACCATACACATAATTAAAATCAAGCAGCAAGAAAGCACCCTTTACATCGTAAAGCCTCACTGCTAATACATCTAACATCGGATAGATTGCAGTTGATGGCGGAAGAAAAAAAAACCTATTAGGCTAGGTCACCAAAGGCCTCACGGAATAGGATGGTCTTCACCACTCTGCGAAAGGCCAGCAGGGAATCTGCAGAGCGCACTTCGCTGGGTAGGCTGTTCCACAGGGAAGGAGCAGCAGCCGAGAAGGCCCGATTCCAAGTGAGAGAACGCCTGGCCTCTCGGGGGGTGCGCCCGCGACTGCAGAACCAGCTGGGCCAAAGTTGACCGCTGGGCGATTCGCTCTGCCAAGTAGTCCGGGCCCAAGCCATGGAGGGTTTTATAAACTAAAACCAGGACCTTGAATCTGATCCGGGAAGCAACGGGTAGCCAATGCAGCCCAGCCAAGACTGGGGTGATGCGGTCAAAGCGACGCGCACCCACCACCAGCCTAGCTGCTGCATTTTGCACCCGCTGCAATCGCCGGAGGAGAGTCAAGGGCAACCCCATGTAGAGAGCATTGCAGTAGTCCAGCCTCGAGATCACCAGCGCCTGCACCACTGTTCTCTTCTATCTTTCTTCTTTCTTGCCTTCTATCTTTCCCAACATCAGGGACTTTTCCAAGGAGTCCTCTCTCCTCATGAGGTGGCCAATATGTCTTAATTGTAATGAACTGTATATTGTCTCTCCTTATTGTAAGCCACCTTGGGTCCATTTCCAAGGAGAAAGGCAGGGTAAAATTACTCAAAATAAATAAAACAATAAATAAATACATTGGGTACATATAAATAGCTGTTATCTCCTCACCCTCATAGATTTTCTTTGTTAAGGAAAATATTAAAATGCTTTTGCAAAGATTAAATATAAAGCAAAGCGTTCTGCTTATATACCGCTCCATACCACTTAAAGTAATCTCTGAGTGGTTTACAGTTTTATTACCTTGGCATCCAGGTTACTTAGTAAAATCACCATTTATTTTAATAACAAGCTGCATGGTCAAAAGTGAGGTCTTTAATTAAAGCGAGTAACGTGATTTTACATAGCAGTGAGCAGTCTCCTGCTGGAAACCTATCTCCTTCCAGCCCTAGTATTGTAGTTGCTTAGCAACTATCTCTTATGTTTGTGCCCTTTCCCCCTAGACTGACTGAAACATAGCTACTCATGAGTCAAAATCATTCTGAATTTTTACTCCTCCTACTGCATATCCATGTGCAATTATCTAACTACCTTTTGAAAATCACCTCAACTGCAACAGTGATTTTTTCAAGAGACAAGGGGGTACCTATCTTTTCTCCATGGATATGAATTAAGATAAACAGCATTAACCAACAGAAAAATCTATTTTAAATATCTTCAGATCGCTATCCTTGTTTACATATAATTGGGAGGATTGCAATCTATTATTTCCCATAACCCTTAACTTAAAAGTTACACTTTAAGTCACAACAGTTACAAGTAAAGTCTATTTCCTACCATATTAATATAGATAAATTGGTTTATAAGATTTGTTTGTTATTTTCCACTAGGTTATAAACTGTCCCAGTGAGAAAACAAAGCATCTTGATTTTCCAACCATCATCTGACATGGGAACCAAAGTTCAGCAGAACTGGAAAACATATTTTTGTTCAGGAATGTATAAATGTAAGAGAAGTCCCAGGGGATCAGGCCAAAGGCATAGCTAATCCAGCCTCCTATTAATTTTTCTAAATGACATTGTATTGCAATGAATTCTTTAAGTTGATAATGTGCCATTTGAAGAAATACTTTCTTTTACCTATCCAGAATCCACTACCAATGAATTTGATTGTGTGCCCAAAGCATGAGGCAAAATAAAATAAATTAATGTTTTGTACTTTCAAGGAAAAACAGACAGGAAGCATGGCCCGGGGCGTAGAAGAATATTCTGGTTTAGGAACTTAAGCCAATGGTCCGCAGTGAGCACAGATGCTCTGTTTAGAATAGCTTAAGATAGAAACCAGTTCAGGCTACTGATCACCAATGTTCTATGAGGACATGGCACTTGAAGAAGAATTTATATATACAGTACTCTTTCTCAGCACAACCTGTTGTGTAAAACTTCATCATATTCCTCTTTAGTTGCCTTTCTTCTGAAATTAAAAAAGACCCGGATATATTAAAATAGCATTTTATTGCGCAAGGGATGCTCCTCCATGCAGATTATTTTGATCACTTTATCTTATGTGTGACCTATCTTCAGATAATAATTTTTAAACCACACACCTCTTAGCCAGAGTTAAGGACTTGATCCCTCCAGACTATGTGGTATTTCAGTGTTCAATGCATCTCACAACTTGACAGTAAGAAAATAAGAGCCAGCTAATTTATCAAATGAGTATTGAAGTACCCTCGTGTTACAACCAGCAGGCAGCCCCCCCCTTTTCTAGAGGTGGAATCAGCATCATACCTGATGACCCAGATACTGACAAGCAAAGCAAGGCATGCTGCTTATATACCACCCCATAGTGCTTAAAGCACTCTCTAGGTGGTTTACAAATAATTACGCAAGCTAGACATTGCCTCCCTAGCAAGCTGGGTAATCATTTTACCAACCTCAGAAGGAGGGAAGGCAGAGTGAACCTTGAGCCTGCTGCCTGGAACTGACCCCCTGGTTGTGAGCACAGTTATAGCTGCAGTACACCAGTACAACCACTGTGCCATGAAGACCTGCCTTCATTGTCAATTGCTACAAGGGCCAGTTCTTAACCCTTAAAGCAGGCATGCCCAAACTTTGGCCCTCCAGATGTTTTGGACCACAACTCCCATAGTCCTTTGCCACTGGAAATACAGGCTTGGAATTCTGTGGTCCAAAATATCAGGAGGGCCGAAGTTTGAGTATGCCTGCCTTAAAGCCTTCAATGGCTCGGCTTCTGACTATCTATGGGACTGCCTGTCTCATTACAATCTTTTCCTAATATATACTGTAGATCTCTAGGAGAGGTTTCAGAAGCCTTTTGGATAACGATTAAGGAGAGGGCTATCTTGCATGTGACTACCAGATTGTCAAAATACAATCCCTTCAGAGCTGCAATGTTTCCACAAGGGAAACAGATCTTTGTATACTTACACATCATGTTTAACCTGTCCTGCTGTGTAGCTTTCAATTGTCCTCTTGGTTGATTTTAATTCTTTTAATGAATTAGATTGATTTAGTAGATAGTCTTTTTTTTTTAAATAGAGGGGTTGGTTTTACTTGATTTTATGGTTTTCTACTTCAGTATGGTTATAATGTTTTTTATAAGATTTCAAGCCACCTTGAATGCTATTTCCTAGGAGGGCTGAAGCATAATTAGCAGGCAAAGCTCAGGAAAGGGGGTGGGGGTTGTCAGGAAAACATTTCAGAAGGAAGTTTCTTAGCCAGAAATTAATTATCTTTTGTGAAAGAGATAGAAAGAAAAGATTTCTAGATTTCTATTAAAACAAGATTTTAGTTCTTGCTGGGATTTTTCAAGCAAAGGCAAACTATGATCAAGTCCAAGTTACTTCTTGCCATTTCAGCACCCACTACAATAATCTCAGTGGCTTATTTTAGAAGTTGCAAGACAAAAGCAAAGCAAATTTAAAGATAACTCTCTCATATGTGGGGCTATTTACTGAAGAGTTTATATATAGCGAACAGCTCTTATGTAAGAACCAGCATGTTCAAGTTGCTAAAAATAATTCCAAACAAAACATATTTTGGAAGTCTGTTCGGAGATTTGTTTGATTCTTTATACAATATGAAAATATATATATATATATATATACACAGCGTGAACTTGATGAAATATTCATTTACTCACTGGAAAAAGTAGGTACAGTCACCATGCAGTGTTTGTTCCAGAGAAAAAGATATAAGTAAATCTGATATCTTCAATTAATTCAATTTTTATTTGTCTGACAGAGTAGAATCAGTCACATCAATAAAAATTTATTCTTGCATGTCACACATAGAATGTAATCAGCATCATATTCAAAGCTGCAAATACTCGACGGACGGACGGACACACACACACACACACACACACACACACACACACACACACACACACACACACACACACACACACACACACACACACACACACACACACACACACCTACTTCTAATTCAACATCCTGAGAAGCTCAACGTTTATTTTCTGAAAAGCATGTGACCATGCCAGTTCAAGCAATTGCTGTAGCAAACTTAAAACAAACAAACAAAATTCTATAAGTACTAAGACAGTTTGGAGCCCTTCAACCTATTTCAAGTAAAGAAGTATGATTCAGCTTTTTACTAGGGCATTTGCAACCCATCCTATCCATAAGGTTTACTATTGATCGCTGTGTGATTCCCTGCATGTACGATCTCTGAATCTGAGCATTCCCGGAGCTTGAAAGGGCTGAAGCTTCAGGGGAGACTGTCAGTTCAGAGTTCTACAGTGCTGTACAATACAGTAGGTCAGAAATCATGACAAATAGCTGTTGTTATTACTACTGCCAGTTTGAAAGAACCAGAGACCTTGAATATTTCCTGTTTGCAGGTTCTCCCAGAGCTTTTCCTGTCACACACTGCCAGTCTTCATAACTGGCAATGATTAAAGAATGGAAGCGGTGACTCAAATGCCGGAACTCCTGTACTGGTAAGTACCTGTTCCTAGAGATATTTCTCTCTGCCCCCACCCACAAGTTTCCACTGCTTGTCACAAACAATCATTGCTATAGTTGTCAGGGGAAGTGCAATTGGGAACTACTGTTGAGAGATCAAGAGCTGTGCTTGGAATGAGGCATTTATTTATATTATCACTCCTGGTGTGTAAAGCAACGTGAATTTGTAATCTCCCATTTGCTTCTTTTATGCAATGCAGACGCACTTCATCACTGCCCAGTATTTTCTGTTCCATTTGCCAAATATTGATTGACTCCCTGCATCTCTGATGACGCACAAGCCAACATGGCTCTGCTTGTCCTGCCTCCTGGACTCTTATCTACAGCATCAGCGATCCCATTCCTAAGCTCATTTCAATATCAAGAGCGTGTCTGCTTTGCTGGTTAATTTGAGTGCTGTCTGTTGACTAAGCAGCTGCCATTCTACAAAGCCACAGCATTCATGAAGAGTGAAAAATGTTAGGTGATAGAGGAAGAGCGTTTTGCTCCATCCAATTCTGCTTAGCTTACTCTGCAAGCTGGTGTGTGTGTGTGTGTGTGTGTGTGTGTGTGTGTGTGTGTGTGTGTGTGTGTGTGTGTGTGTCATACAGAGAGAGAGAGAGAGAGAGAGAGAGAGAGAGAGAGAAGGAAGGACTGACTGCAAGAGGAGAGAAAGAATTTAGACAGATAAAACATCCCTATGGCCTTAAATTAAGAACCTGTTAGAGAGGGTAGGAAAGCTTAAGACATCTATAGGAGAAAGAATAAAACTGCTTCACTACTTACAATTCAAACAAAAATAATATTTCAATGGACTAAAGAGACTCAGTAGAGAGGTAGGGTGCTATTTGAATGCAGTGGTGGATAGACAATTAGCTGAGAAAAGTCTTTTGACTCATTCAGGCAGCATACAAGGTTGCAAATAAAACTCCAACAAAAACTGCAACAGGAGTCCTCGAGCTTGTAGGAGTACAGAGATGGTGCTAGCAATCTAGCAGCATGGCAGGAAATGGGACCCATGACTAAAACTGAGGGCTAGATGCTAGGTGACACCTTGTCTATAACTAATCAGCATATTCTAACATGGATTTATAAATTTTATCTCTGTGTATTTCTGCAGATGCAACATAAAAATAAAGGAACATTTGGGACAGTTGAGATTGCCTTGTAAAGATATTTTTGCAAACTTTTGCTAACCATCTTGACCGCTCAGATCTGACATACTTACTGGTCCAATAAGAATAGTTTATTTTTTGAGAGTAATTAGAAAATGCCAAACTTTCAACCTGTTTTCATGTCAATTGTTAATATTCACTCGTTGTGTTTCATTATTTCATACATTTCTAAGTAGGTTGAAAGTAGTTTAAAAGTCCTCCTCTTGACATATTGTGTGACACAGCATAGTTCATCAGCCAATCAAATCCTCTGGTGTTTTCATTAATTTAATTGGACATAACTGAAATTTCCCCCACAATGTAGGTGGGGTCTCTTTGTACTTCCCAGTGTCATAAGATATTCACAAAACTCCCCCGCCCCGCCCAGGTTTCTGAGACAGTGAAATGCTTCAATATGTAGTTAACAGCCAGAACAACAGATTACCTCAATCAGTTGTGAACTAGCACTCTTATTGTGTACCACTGAAGGTGTCATTTTAAAGGTAAAATGACTTTTATTAACATTCATTTCCTATTAAGATTTATAAGTTGGAAATAAACATGTTTTTTAAAAAATCATGGTAAAAGTATAGTAATGGGAAAATAAAGACACTGTCAAGAGCTTAGATCTAAGATCTTGGAAATGGATGAAAGTACACTGGCAGGCAGAGGGAAATCAACCCAGTAGAAGGGCAACTTTACCACTAACCAGAATGAGGTGGCACCCTTGATGGATATCATGAAAGGTACTCATGATACTCATTGGTACTCAGTTGCCAAAATCTGTGGCATAGCTGAGTAAATTGCACTGGGCTCACCAACAGGACTCCAGCTTTGAGTGTAAAACAGAAATGGGCACAAGCCACCACTTTAACGGTTCATAATAGTTTGGTGTCTAACACTTCCCAGCCCTGCCTCACTGGGCACTCACTCAAAGGCAGCACCTCAGCTTCCCTGCCCACCTACTGTATGGGTGCTTTTACACGACCCCTAAGATCCGCTGGCAACTTAAATTCGGACCAGAGATCTTGGGGGGTTGCTCCTCTTCCTGTGTTCCCACCCCTCCGCACTCCCTTGCTCCTGTCAGCGTGAGGGGAGGGAGGAAAAAAGCGAAAAAAGAATGCAGGCTCACCTCCGCTCTGCTGTCGGGGAAGTATTCCAGTCTCTTAAAGGGGTGGTGGGGGGAACAGAAGGCAGGAGAGCCCGGCACTCACTGCCTTGCAATCCGCATCAGAAATTTTTCACCTTCGGAGACCAGGTACTTGGAAAATGCACTGGGACACGCTTAGGTGGGCGTGGTCGCACTTAATTTTTTTTATAGTCCGGAGCTGGTGGGAAAACAATTTTAAGCTCTGCATCTGGGAGCCCTTTGCCTCAGATTTTAGGGGTCGTGTAAAAGCGCCCTATGTTGATGTTGTTTTCAGATGTATCACTTAACATTCTGATAAAGCATTAAGATACTGTAATAATAAACACAGTGTCAACTAGTTAACAGTATGCTGATGACATAATGTGGCACCACAGAATTAACACAGTTTATCTTTATATTGTGCCACTTGGTCACATCTTTTGGTGTTCTCACTGCATCCTACTAAGCTGAGTGATGCTGGCATAGCTTTAACTATCATTCGCCATGTAAGTGAAGAAGACAAGATTTCAGTTTCCATTAGAACCTACCTACACTGAGCATTTTGCTCAATTTCCTTGCATCTGTGATACCAGTACTGCTTTCTGATGTCCATACAATGCAGAGTCAAAGCAGGACAATAAAAAAGCTTGCTTTCTCGGTTATACAACTCAAAATATTTGTTCTGCTTGACTCTGATTCACCCCAGTGCATGATCTACATGTATATTCCTGCTGGCCAGTCTCCCCCTCCTTATTGCTGCTCCTGTTTAATCATTTTGAAAATGCTGTTCCTGCATTATTTTAAATATTCACATTTAACATTTTAAAACATTAAATGAAACATCATTGGGGCCAAAGGGTGTTGGTTTGATAATGGTGGTGTGTAAAAAGAGGAAGGGAAGGGAAGAGAGAATGAAATTGGTGTGAAGAAAACAGGATTGGTACATTCAACAGTGCATCTCGGTACATTCAGTAATAAAATATAATCCATAAGTGTAGACGCTAAGACTGGGATGATCTTTTCAAACCCATGGAAAACAAAAACTCAAAACAAAACAAAACAAAAGAACCAAGCCCCAGCAGCCACAGAAAATCTGAGGATAAAACCACAGTATAGAACCCATTTTAGAATCAATCTGTTGCACTATTCTATATATCCAGTTTCCCCTTTCCTGCAGAGGGAAAAAGGTTGTGACGAAAGAAGAACACATACTTTCTTTTTCTTCAACAAAAGCAGAAAGCACTCTCATTTATCCAAATGGAGGAGGAGACACCAAAAACATTGCTCACCCCAATTAGTAAAGTAGGGATTTGTGCCCCTCCCACTCAGCCAGAACATTAATGGCCTTTTAAAGTGTTCTAGTCTAATACTTGGAAAACTCAAGAGGATTTTCAAGTGTTCAGAAGGAACACTCAAGAGGCCCAATTACTTCCCCAGCATCCCTGCCACTGCCCTCTGCTTTCTTCCTTTAAAAGAAACCTTACCTCCTGGAAGGATGAGGGAGCAGGGGAAACAGAAGTTAATTTTTTCCCTGTCCCTTTCAGATACAAAAAGTTCAGAAATAATGTTCCTTGGCTGCTAATGAGCCATGAAGCATCTCTGTTTGGGAATATGGGAATCCAAGTTCTTAAGAGGCCACTACAATGCCAGTGTCCAAAGAAATCTTTGTTGCCTATTACCATCTCCTCCTCCTTCTGCGCCAGGTTTTTGTTGTTGTCTTGTGAGGGGAACAATGGAGAAATGGGGAGAGTGGTGGGGAGATGTGTGTATATAGGAACTATTCGTATAATAGTACGTGTGTATACTAAGAATCATGGCTCACCAAGTGAACAGGCTTGAATAATGGAAGTTATTTCAGCCCTGAATAATGGAGGTTACTTCAAAGAGTAATAAAAAATTTAGAGCATTTTTAAAGGCCCTCCTAATGCCATGGTTACAAGGGCTGCATATGGAATGATCTGCCAGCCAAATATGGGGTCTATGTCCACGCTAGCTGTGTAGCTGTGTGAATGCTAGTCCAAAACAGTAACTTCCAACCAGGAAATAGCCTCCAGCACATCATTGTTCCTTCTCCTGGGGCTGGCCAATCAGGAGCTGGTATCATCCTGCCTCCCTGCTGATTGGCCAGTGCAAGGGAGAAGGAAGAATTACGGGTTGGAGGCTTCTTCCTATTTGGAGGTGCACCCTCTGCGAGGTAAGGCAAGGTAAGTGATTTCATTTCGCAGGTTTCCGAAGAACATCTGTGCTGCTGTGCTTCGTTTCGGAACTGGACCCATTACGAAATCAAAGGCCCATTCTAGTCCCTTAAGACAAGGTAAATGCCTTCTTAGTTTCAAAGGAACAATTCTTTGGATCCAGTATTGATAGCAATAATAATCATGTGCCATCAAGTCAGTTCTGACTTCTGGTGACCCCTTTTTATGATTTTCCAGATACAGTACAGAGTAGTCAGAAGTGGTTTACCATTCCCTTCTTCTGGAAGCTTCCTGGGAGTGAGCTTGCCCATGACCGCACAGGCTGGCTCTACTCAGGAGGCAAAGTGAGGAATGGAACCCTAACCTATTGCTCCACAGTCAGACACCTAAATCAATGATCTATCCAGCCAGCTCCAAACAACATTAGGGGAACAACATAATTTCCTTCGGAAAGTTGGGCAGTATATAAAGATAAATAAATAAATAAATAAATAAATAAATAAATAAATAAATAAATAAATAAATAAATTCTCCTGCTGTCCCTTCTGCTCTCTCTGACATGCCAGAATGCCAAATATGAGATATTATATTTCTTTTACAATGCCATATGCTGGGTCCCAGCTGCCTAGATGCCCTAAGCACATCTGATCTCGCTTGATTTCAGAAGCTAAGCAGGGTCGGCCCTGGTTAGTACTTGGATGGGCGACCACCAGGGAATACCAGGTGCTGTAGGCGCCTGGAGTAGGAACTGGCAAGCCACTCCAGTACTCCTGCCAAGAAAACTCCATGGACATGGAGTCACGTAGAGTCGGTCACGACTGTAACGACACAACACACACATGCTGGGTCCTACATGGAATATTCTTATTCTGAAGACTGATAATAGTTCAAGGCTCCTAATCCATGTGTGTGAGGTTGGCCTGTTGTAAAAATGATGGGAAGGAGGCCAGGGTCTTTACACTATGAGTTGGATCCAGACATAAGTCCTAGAAATTGCAATTGAGTTGCTCTAAGTGTGACAAGTTCTGGATGCAACTCTGTCTTTTTCCTATCTCTGCTCCCTATCACTCACTGGCTGTACCAACACTGTTGAGGAAGCCATTCAGATGTTGTAAGAGCCTGTCATATTTTGATTTTACTTGAGCTCTGATGAGAACATACTCTACCTTTGCATTTGATCTGCCAGTTTCCATCCTTTCTTCCCTTTGAACCTATCATAAAATGTTTGCCTAGGACACATCTGGCCAGGAAGAGGGACAGTGAGGAATGTTTACAGATCTATAGTAAGAAGCCCTATTTTGTTCTGACTTGACGTACAAAACACTACAACTGGAATCACTAAAATATTCCTACTGGAAGGCCACTCTTTCCAACTAGCAGTCTGCAGGAAACTTGTGCATTGCTCACAGAATGGGGTAATTGTTCACAAGAAGTGTTATTCAGAGCCAACATCCTATGTATGTTTACAACTTGAATCAGGTTTTTCATAAATTCTGCATGAATAAGAGCCTGAGACACATATACTCATATATTTGTGATTATTCTTTATTTATTTATTACCCATCAGCTACCTCTCATGTTCTCTCTCAGCTGAGTTCAATGACAATACCAAGACTAAGATATTAATTAAACAGATGCTACATAAAATTTAGAGAGAGAGAGAGAGAGAGAGAGAGAGAGAGATCGAGAGAGAGAGAGAGAGAGAGAGAGAGATCACAAATCTAGTCCTTGTTATCAAAAATGTACTGATTTAAATACTGTTAGTAACATAGATCTAAAGTAACATTTTAATATCAACAAACGTGTCCCAGTTACTACATCCAGGTGATTAGTGGATATATTACAGCAATCATATGGAGGACATGTGTTGTTCCACTGGGTGAGAAGTCCATAGACAGTGATTTATTTCACACAACAGGTAAAATAAGCATAGATCATTCTTTCCTTCCCACATGAACATTGTGGAGAAAAGATGCAATATGAAGTGCCTTATTACAGTAATACCTTGGTTTGAGAGCATTTTGCAAGACAAGCAAACATTTCTTCTAAATTTTGCCTTCATCAACAAGCAGTGTCTTGCAATACAAGCAGTGGAGCAGGACACATGATCACAGCCAATGGTGGCTCTCACTCTCTCCCCTGCTGGATTGTGGGTAATTGTCAGGCAGCTTCCAAATCAGAGAGAGGAGAGGGGATTGGAGGTCTCCCTTGCACTAGCCAGGAATGTTTTCAAAGGGGAGGGGAGGTTAGGGGTTTGTCTTATTTATCTTTATATTTTTCTTTAATTTGTTTTCAACATCCTTTCTTATTTTTCAAACCATTTCTAGTCATGGGGAACCTAGTAAAGTGTGTATAGAAGAGATGTGCACGAAACAAAAAAAAATTGTTCCGTTATTCGTTATTTGTTCCGTTATACATAAGCACAATGAACAAGACCCAGGCTATCAAAAACTTCCAAATGCAATTTAAATTTAGTTAAGAGCTTATTGACTAGAATGTTAAATAGGACAGCTTCCTTTTAGCAATGTCCTTTGTGATATTAGAAGAGCTAAATCAGTGAAGAAATAAACGGTGTGACCCTTTCTTAAGTTATGAAAGCTAATAATGACAAAAAAGCTAGTCAAATTATAACATTAACTGTTACACTGCTTTTCTGATATTGTGATCTAATCTTGTTTGCCCTTAGCCTATCATTTTTTATGAAGGACGTTGTTTCAATTATGTTCATATCTGTAATATTTTTGTTTTTTATTATAGTCCTGTATTTGTATATTGTTACAGTTCGCTTTATGTTGTAAACCACTCAGAGTGGCTTTCTGCCAGATGGATAGTATATAAATTAACTACTACTACTACTACTACTACTACTACTACTACTACTACTACTACTACTAATAATAATAATAATAATAATAATAATAATAATAATAATAATAATTTATTGAAAAGATTGTGGGGAAAAGATAAAAAGTGGTTTAACATAGTCCATCAGGTGTATACTACTTATTCAACCACTGCTATATCAATAAGCAGGATCTTTTGAGTTACACAATCCAGCAGGTGGTGCTAGAATTTTTACAGTCTGGGATTCTTGGTGTATAAGAAACACCAAGGTTTTTAAAAAAAATAATACAAAACATCAAAACATTCATATGAATGTTTTGTACACACAGGAGATCTATCGCTCTGTTATCAGACCTGGGAAAGAAATATAAATTGCATGTCCTCTGGATAGATCTATTTTAAGTAATTTAGCAGAAAGAAACTTGTGTGTTAGGCTGTCAGAGCCATAATTCCAAGGCTATGAAACATACACAAGTGAAATCTGGCATGGATGCTGACAGGCACCCTCAGCCAATCGCAGCCTCCGGTGCCTGTTAGGTCCTTGCAGGCAATTACTCTGCCCCAAATAAGCACAAACTGGGGATGGTTCCTCCTGAAAGAGACTGTGGTTTACCAAGATATGCATCTGTGCTGCACTGCTCACTTCACTAGGAATGAAATTCCTGTAAATTCACTTCCCTGCTGCAGTTTTGCCTCTGGAACATCTGACACAGAAATTAACTCTACATAGGAAATGCTATAGCATGATATTCCATTCCTCCTAGAACAAATTCTGAATAAAAAGAAATTATATCATCTGGAAGAAATAAAAACTCAGAAAATAGGGGGAATGAACTGATCAACACATTGTCTGAATGTTGGGGGGAAAGTGAAATGAACTGTATTGGGTAAACTTTGCTATACTATAGGATAACATCAATAGGTAAAATATAGCCTTCATTTTGAGCTGTCTTTCTGGTGACTGCATAACCAGTGAACTATATCAGATGCTTATCACTCCTAATATCTAGTTTGGCCCTTAATCTTCACGCTGGTGTTTTCTGATTAAGCAACAAACTGAAACTGAAGCGAGAGCAATGTCAAACAGAGTGCTCCTATGCTCATTCACTTGATAAGTAGATACCGATGTCAGTTATTTAAAAACCCATACAGTAACCCCCCACCTATCGCGGGAGTTAGGGACCCACCCGACCCGCGATGCTTGAAAATCCACGATATGTGGAAGCGGGTTCGGTGGGGCCTGGGGGGTGGGGGGCGAACAGATGCCCCTGCCGCCACCGGCGTGCGCCGGTCCGAGAAGTCTTGGGGCAGCACACGCCAGCAGTGGTAGGGGGATCTGACCTCCCGCCACCGTCCCGGCATCTCCATTGAAATGTATTGGCTCAATGCATTTCAATGGAGATAATTTTCCCCATTGGAATACATTTGCTCAATGCATTCTAATGGGGAAAATTTCTCAATTGAAATGCATTGGCTCAATGCATTTCAATGGAGATTGTGGGGCAGTGCCCAACACCGCCCCCACGCTCCTCCGTGAAGCCTTGGGACCAGGGGGTGGCACGGGGCAATTGCATCCCCCCCGCCACCTACCGCACGGCCCCGAGGCTTCTCGGAGAGGACGGGGTGGTGGTGTGGGGCAATGCAATAGCTCCCTCCCCCCCCCACGCAGCTCCGAGGCTTTTTGGAGGGGCCAGGTGGTGGTGCGGGGCAATGCGATCACTCCCCCACCCCCCACGCAGCCCCAAGGCACAGGTACTGTGATCCTGCAATATAGTGGGACCACAGTACCTGAACCGCAAAATCGCGCGCGGGTGTGTGTGACTATAATGCATTAATAAAAGTTTCCAAACACTTTTTGGAAATCTAATGAAGACAAGGTAATATAGAATCATAGAATAGTAAAGTTGGAATGGGGCCTACAAGACCATCAAGTCCAAACCCCTGTTCAGGAATACATGAGAACTCGCAGTAGTGTTTAGCTATTAAATCACTCTTGAGTAGCAGTGGGTGAAAGAAACAATGTCCCACCATCCTCTACCACGCATACAAAATTACAAGTGGACACTTGTGAGATTTATTTTATTCTTCAACAGCTCTTAGCATTTTAAACGTGTTAATGAACATTCAAGAGCACTCACTATAGGCAGAGGGAGATAACGGGATCTCATTGCAAGTACATATATACCAAATCTAGGAAACAATGTATAACTTCTAGTATTGAAAACTACTGAATGCATATTGCTATGCCCAAGCTGTCATATGGCAATCATTTTACATGGTGCACTATACACTTCAACATAGGGAGCATATATGGAAGCATAAGTAGAATGGTTGCCACACTAGTGGCCTCTGACATTTTCAATGGTAGCAGCATATGTTCACATTAATATAGTGTATCTGTGTAAGTACTGTACACTCAAATAATTGTACATGTCTGACACAATTATGAATTATCTGCCTCATATTCAAACCTGCCATTTGTAGCACACTTCAGTGTCATTATAATTTTGTAGATAGTGTTGTATACAGTAACCCCCGCCATTTCGCGGTCCATGTACTGCAGTCCCGCTATATCGTGGGACCGCAGTACATGCTGAGGCTCCAGCTGATTAGCACTGGGGTGAGGGAGAAAAACCTTTATTTCCCCATCCCAGTGCCAATAAGTTGGAGTGCGCCCCTTTTTAAATCCCTTCCAGTCACAGAGGCAAGTCTGCCTCCGTGACTGGCAGGGGTTTTAAAAGGGGTGTGCCACTTCCCCCTCCCCCCACGGGAGCTCCAGAGAAGCGGTGTGGCCCTTTTAAAATCCCTTCCAGTCCTGGGCCATCTCCATTGAAATGCATTGAGCCAGTGCATTTCAATGGAGATTGTGGGGGAGTGCTGGCCCCAAGCCAGCGCCAAGCAGCTAAATGGCACTGGCTGGGGGAGGAATGGCACCTGCAGCAAGTGTGGTGGATCAGATCATCCACCGCCTTGCACGGGCTGCTGGAAGGCCTTTAAAAAAGTCTTCCAGCAGCCCGGGGAAGCAGCGGTGCCATGTCGCCCCCTAGGCCCCACACGACCTGCACCCATATATTGTACATTTTCAGTCATTGCGGGTCATGTGGGTCCCTAACCCCTTTGATAGGCGGGGGGTTATTGTATCAAACCTGTCAAGTGTCACATTTCGGGTGGGACATTCACGGATCAATAACTCTTTCCTGACGTCTTCCCAAAAAATTATTTTCCCCTGAATTGTCCCACATTTCTGGCAGCGGGCGGCTGAGCTCTGGATGATGGTGGGTGGCCACGCGGCCAGCCTCCAGGTGGCCCGCCAGAGAGTACTTCTCCCTGCACAACCCCTAACCCACACCTCACCAGCTGTCTGATTTGGTATATATATCTCCTAGAAAGCCGAGACACCTAGGTCACAGTGAGCATTTTGAAGCCACCACAAGGGATTCTGGGAATCCTGTATGCAAATGAGGCTCCACCCACTAGCCAAAGGGCCCAGCTGCCAGTGCCCTGCCTCCCTGGAGCTCCCAGTGGCTACGCCTCTCTCCTCCCATCCTGGGCAGCCATGGTGAACACTTGACAGCTATGTTGTATATCCTAGAAAAATGTTACACACATGGTTTCTTTAAGAGACCAGCCTAGAGGCAGTCCTTTAAATCAGTGCTCCCCAACCTTTTTGTCCCCACGGACCGGAAAATATTTGATGATTTTTCCGTGGCCCGGGGCTGGGGGTGGGGAGGGGGGGGAGATGGGGGGTGCGGGGGGGTCAGGGGAGGGTGTGGGGGGGGGGGGGGATGGGGGGGAGGGAGGAGGGGGTGCGGGGGGCTTGGCGTGTGTGCCTTGCGGGGGGGCACGGGAGCGGCGGCGGCGGCGCTCGCCGGCTGGGGGCGTCGGGCGTGCCGCTCCCCCCCACGCGCACGGGCGGGGTGGGGGGAGCCCGGGGCTCCTGGGCGGGCAGGCCTCCGCCTCCTCCTCCTGTCGGCCAGGGCGAAGCGCGGCGGCGGCGGCGAAGGCGTCGGAGGCGCCCGGGGCAGCAGCAGCATGACCACACTCTCTGTCCCTCGGGCGGCTGAGAAGGAGGAGGAGGAGGAGGAGGCGGCTGGGCGCCGCTGGAGGACGCGAGAGAGGGAAGGCGAAGGAGAAGAAGGCGGCGGGCAGGAGGCAGCGGGTGGAGAAGAGCCTGGCCGAGGGGGGGAGGAGGAGGAGGAGGCGGGTCGAGGGAGGGGCGGGTGGGGGGGAGGCGTGAGCGGGGGGGGAGAGAGCGAGGGAGCCAAAGGGGACCGTTAGCTGGCCAGGCACATCCTCCTCCTCCACCTGGACGCGGCCGAGCCTTCGCCCACCGCTGTGCAGTCCCACCCCCGCACCCCCGCACGCGCCTCAGAAGCTCCCCACGCGCACGCTTAATTCTGCCTCCCCCTCAGGCCGGCGCTGAGGAGGAGGAAGAGGAGGAGGAGGAGGATGCCCTGGCGCGCACCACCAGCATCAGTCGCCGCCGCCGCCCCCTCCGTTTTCCCTCCATCCGCCGCCTGTCAAGCGCCGCTGGGCCGGGCGAGGCGAGAAGGCAGAGCCGGCGAAACCTCCGCCCGCGCGCGCACGCACCCCCTTCCTTCAGCCAGGCTGAAGAGGGTTGATGAGGAGGAGGAGGAGGTGCCCCCTGGGGGAGTGGAACGGGGGTTTGGAGGGGAGGGGGCGTGCGCACGCGCGCGTGTGTGGAAGATGCTCTGCCTGCCCGGCTGCTTTCGGCCGCTCCGCCGCCCCCTCCCCTCTTATGAGGCGCCCCCTCCCTTTGCCCCCCTCCCTCTCCCCCTCCCCTCCCGGCCCGCGGCTCCTTTCCTCCCTCCCCAACACCCACTTCGCCAAGTATCGTCCCGGGTCTCTCGCGAGAGGGAAGGAGGCGCCGGAGGACCCGAAGCCCAGCCAAGAAGGGGGAAGGGGGAGGGGGGCTCTCCTTTCTCCGAACCCCGTTTGGCCCGCTCGCCCCTCCTCGCCTCCTCCCAACCCAACCCCCCACCGTCCTGCTCTAAGAACCGGGCGCGCAAAGGCCACCAGGGAGCATGACGACGGGGACTAGGAGGAGGCCAGGGCGAAGCGCAGCGGCGGCGGCAGGGGCGAAGGCGGCAGAGGTGCCCGGGGCAGCAGCCACATGATCGCGCTCTCTGTCCCTCGGGCGGCGGGCGGCTCCTCCTGCGCTCCTCCAGCCTTCTTCTTCCATTGGCTGCCCGTGGGAGAGAAGAGGAGGAGGAGGAGGAGGACGCGCCGCCGCCGCCGTGGCTGCTGCTGCTGCTGCTGCTGCTGGTGGAGGGCGAGGAGGAGGAGGGCGGAGGAGGAGGATGCGCCGCCGGCGGCGGCGGCGGGCAGAGCAGGGAGGCAAAGGCGGCGGCGGCGGCTCCTCCTGTGCTCCTCCAGCCTTCCTCCTCCACCGGCCGCCCGAGGGAGAGAAGCGGAGGAGGAGGAGGGCGGCAGAGGAAAAGGGGAGGAGCCTCCCCGGCCTCCCCAGGCGGCCCGGTGCCGACCGGTCCACGGACCGGCACCGGTCCGCGGACCGGGGGTTGGGGACCACTGCTTTAAATGAATCAATTTGCATACAGAATCCTTCATATTTCTATTGCTATGTACTAAGTGTAGAATTTAACTGGTGGTTAGTAAGCTTGGATTTCACAAGTTGTTATCATTGTCAAATGACTAATACTTCAAGGGTGGAAGGATAAACATATACCATTCCTCATTCGCTGGACAGAAGAAGACATTAGTGCTTTAACTACGTATGAACATCTATCTATTTTACTAACATGAACTCTAAATGAACTCTTTTTGAACGTATATTCAATACACATTCACACACACACACACACACACACACACACACACCTTGCCCTTAATTACATTTTGTACATCTCACTTCTCTTTAGTTCTCACCATCACTCTTTTATTTATTTATTTTGTTTGAGTTAAGTGAAAATACTTTATTTTTAAAATAAAGCAAGAAGTTAAAAGAACATTTTGAGCTGAATGGTCTACGTACTATTCTCCAGAGAAAAGATATTTAAACTGGAAATGAAAGGGAGGACATTTACTGAGATCATGTCTGAACAATTTCTAATGTTAGTATAAGCTCAGATTCAGAGTTCTTTATTGTAATCAGTTTCGAAGAGCTGTTTAACTTATGGCTTCCAGGTCAGTAGAAATGCACAAGCCAGGCAGTTATAAAGCTCCACGCTCAGCTCCTGGCACCACCAACTAAGGCAGTGGTTCCCAACCTGGGGGTCGGGGCCCCTTTGGGGGTCGAACAACCATTTCAGAGGGGTCGCCATGAGCCAGTAAAGAAAAAGTCACAAACAGCTTGGGTCTGGAGGGGGAGGGGAAGGAAGGGGGATAAGACTGAGTTACAGCTTGATAGGTTGGAGGGGATGTCAGTCAATGGCACAGGAGGCTGCGATTGGCTGAGGGTACCTGTAGAAGGAAGTTCTCTATGGCACCTGCGGCAGTGGCCTGCCAAAGGGGGCTTGTGGCCTTTTCCAAGCAGGGCAAGGGGTCACCACAACATGAGGAACTGTATTAAAGGGTTGTGATGTTAGGAATGCTGAGAACCATTGAACTAAGGGGTCTTGGGCATCAGCACAGAGAAAGAACTCTGCCTCAAATAAGGACTGGAAAAGTTATCAAATGCTCTCAACCTCCTCCCTCATTTTCCATGTTCTGATGTCCCTAAATTTAATAAAGTCTGTTTTGTTATTTGCATCCATCTTGTCACCTGTGGAGTCACACACATGAAAAGGACCAATTCTATCTGCGAGGGAACAGGGCAGGAGTCACACAAAGAAACAACCCACTGGGGATGGGAGATAGGATGCCATACTATTTAACTGCTTGAGGTAAAAATAAAGTCCCATAGCATAACTGCTTCTTGGATTTTCATCCAATCTCCTTTACTTTATTACCTCAGTGCCTTCAGTAACTCTCCCTGTTGAAGTAGATACAGCACTTTGTTTATCTGGTTCATTATTCTGTTCACATATTAGCCACTTAGCTGCTACAGAAGGCCCACAAGCAGGGTGTTGCAGTCTTAACCATGATCCACAGCAAATGAAATACAGAGACAAACTACTGATTAGTCTCCATTCCAATATCCCATTCTTGGGCAAGATGATGCAACAAGTTGTGGCATCTCAGCTCCAAGGGGTTTTCCAGGCTGACGAGATATAGGCTATCTAGATCCATTTCAATCTGGTTTCAGGCCTGGCTATGGGACAGAGAATGCTTTGGTCACCTTGGTGAATAACCTATGCCGGGAACTGGATAGGGGAAGCATGTCCCTGTTGGTTCGACTTGAGCGTTCAGCAACTTTCAGTACCATCAATCATGGCATTCTTCTGGGCTGTCTCTCTCGGATTTGACTTGGAAGTACAGTTCTGTGGTCGCTCCAGTCCTTCCTGGAGGACAGAATTCAAAAGGTGGTGCTGGGAGAATCCAGTTCAACACCCTGGCTACTGGCTTATGGGTTTTCTCAGGTTTCTATTTTGTCTCCTGTTTTATTTGACACCTACATGAAATCACTGGGAGATGTTGATCAGAATTCTGGTGTTCAGTGTCACTAGTATGTGGATCATACCTACCTCTATCTCTCTATGCCATATAATTCTGGAGAAGCTCAGCTCTATATCAGTGGCTGGTATTTAGAGATGGGCACAAAATGATTTTTTTTTGTTGCTTCATTTTTCATTTCATTTCAGAATGAAATGAAAAATGAACTGATTTTAAAAGAAAAATAAAACAAAACAAACTGGAAATTTTCCATTTGTTCTGTTTCGTTTTTCGTTAATGACAAGGTTTCCCACAGGAATGCATTGAAAAGCAATGGATTCCTATGGGAAACTTCTTTAAACAACCCACGCCTTCCCTCCAATTGGGAGCATTGGGGGGGTGAGGCGCAGGTCGTTTAAAGTGTCTTTAGCCACGAAGGTAAGCCGTGGCCGCCACTTGCTTTGGTGTCTAAAAAGTTTTTTAAAAACCCTGCGCCATTCTCCCCTAATGCTCCTGACTGGGGGGAAGCACAGGGTTTTAAACTCTTTTTAGCCGCCGAAGCAAGTGGCAACCGTACACATTGGGGGGGAGTGTGGGGAGGTTTAAAACTCAACAAAAAATGAAAAGAAAGAAAAATGAAACAAACAAAAAAGCAAAAAGCAAAACGAAATGAAAATCAAAATGAAACACAATTTTGGTGTTTCATGCCCATCTCTACTGGTAATAGTAATGGACTGGAGGAAGGTGAATAAACAGAATCCAGTCAAGACATAGATGCTCCCAATCAACTGAAAGGCTGATCAGGGCGCTTTTAAAAAATATTTTTAAATTTCCCTTTCCCCCTAGTGCTGATCAGGTGGCCTTCGGGTTGTCAGCACTGTTTTTTTTTTTTTTTAAATTCTAGCGCCACCTGCTGGCCCTGGGGTTGGCCTGTGCTTTTGTTTTTAAATCCTTGTACGTGGGAACGGAGACCAAGAAAGAAGAAAAGCCAGACTTTCACAATATCCGGATCTTCCCCCAGGAGTTAGCAGCCTAAAATGCAGCGGCCAGAGTGCTAAGTGAGGCTGCTTACAAGAATCACATAACCTGTCCACCCTCTGGTTATACCAGTTTCACAGGATGCTGATCCATTTCTGGGCACAATTCCAAATGCTGGTTTTAGCCTACAAAGCTCCAAACAACTTTGGCCCAAGCTACCTCAAGGACTGCATCTCCTTGAGACTGCATGTTAAAATTATCAGAAGAGGCCTATCTCTTGGTCCTGCCTACCTTCATAGGTGCATTTGGAACATAATGGTAGTGCCTGGTAAGACAAATGCCCCTTAATGCAGAAAACTCAGAAGATGAATGAAATTTCCAAGAATAGGAAAACTTTGTAAGATAATTTTTTCCTATGGGATGCCTCACAAGACAAATTCAATGCATTCCTATGGCAACCGTGTTAAACCACATTTCGTAGGATGAATTTTTCATAAAATGAATTGACCGGTAGAACTAATTAATTTTTTCTTAAGAGGCACCACAGTACGTGGAAAAGGGCTCTCTCTCTTGCCACTTCTAGATTCTGGAACTACCTCCCTGGAGAAGCTAGGTAGGTCCAACTTTGTTGTCCTTCTGTAAGGATGTGGACACGTTTCTCTTCAGGTAAGCTTTCCCTGAGTTGGCTGCCTGCCTGCCTGAGTGGGCTTTTTTCCCCTTTTTTTCAAATGAATGATTGGACTCTACTGCCTTGAATGTGTTTTAGTCTTGCTTTTGTTTGCTGTTTTTAGTGTGGTATTTGTTTGAGCCTTTTATTATTTGTATAATTACAGTTTTTAGCTTTTAATGATATAAACCAGCTTGCGTTCTTTTAAAGGAGAAAGGCAGGGTAAAATGTTTTAAATAAATGAATAAATAATGAATAAATATTACCTTTTAAACTACAACCAGTTAGTAAGAGCCACTGATAGCCACACCATCCATGAATACAGCCAGTATCTTTTAAAGACAATCAAACTGACAAAATATAATTATATCTTGTGGAGTATCGTGGATTAACTATAAACTGTTAAAACATATTTCCTTTATCTGCTCAAAACTGTTCAGCATACTGCTTTAGGAGACAACAGCATCTTTCTTTCTTTCTTTCTTTCTTTCTTTCTTTCTTTCTTTCTTTCTTTCTGTGTTTCCACTATAAAATAGTGCATGAAGTAGCTAGAAATATCATAAAACAAAATATAAAAAGCTAGAAGAGGGAGTTTTGTTTGTTCACTTTCTCCACATTGTGCATAATGTTATATCCTTTAATTACATCTCCCCTTACTTACATTTTCCCCACCCCCAATAGCACTACACATTGTTACCTTCCCTCATCAGGGAGTTGCTTAAGCACCTTTTCTGGACCTTTCCCAGGCACCCTATTTCTAATCTAATTATAGCAGATTGCTGCCATAAGAGCACATGAGCAGCTACTTGGTGTCAAAACGCCAAGGCTCTTGGGTTCAAGACTAATTCAAGTCTTATTTTACTTTCAGCTCTCAGGTCCACATTACACTTATCTACTCTGATCGGCAAACAGTCAAAGTGGCCTTTCAATATCATGCAGTTCCTCAGCAGACTTTAATTAATAACCTCTTTTCACTATATACGTCACTCTTCAGTATACATTATAATTTTCATGCTTATAAAGTACCACCTCATGGCTGCCTGCCGCAGTTCTCGTGGTGAAAAATACAAAATAATACCTTTACTGAAACCACAAGGGGCACTGGATAATACCAAATCAAGCAGTGGATTGATTAATAAGTACGGCATCTCCCATGTGCAGTTGCATACACAAACATTCAATTCTTGGCATTCAGCGCTGCCTTTATAAATGAATACCTGTGAATGACCAGAATGGAAAGGGGGGAAAAATAATAGTTTTCTGAGTGACAAATATAAACAGAAGTACCGGGAGGTCTTTAAGCACCAAAAAATCTTTTAAAACTACACATTTTTTCAAGGTTGTTTTGCACATTTAGTTTTCCTTTATTACATGATTACACAGAACAATTAATTTCCTTTTAACATCAGACAGGCGTTCAAGTGGAAAGAAACGCAGAAAAGAAAAGAAGAAGCAATTACAAAGCATGTGTTTCGCATAACATATAAAGGCAAACAGGTTCAGCTGTCTGGCATTGGACAGTAAACAATATTTCCACAAATATTCCATTTTATGATGTTCACAGCAGAAGGCATGTTGGTGCCTTACAAGCCATTCCAGGCTTCTCACAGAATGACATTCTCAGATTGATCCCCCTCCACCTCCATTAAGAGGTGAAATGAGAGACTGTTGACACCTTTTCAACTAAAGGGTCAGGTCATGACATATGTTTCATGACAGAGGGCAAGAGTACCGTGACTTTCAACTTACAGTTGGCTTCAATAATTTGGGCATTTTCATTTAACTGTTCTGTTACTTGCATTGGAACTGACAAATAAGTGTGAGCTGTTTGCACCGTTTAGTTTTAAGCTGATTTGCCTGTATGTTTTGAAAGGCAGCTTAGTTTTTATTTTTTAACCTTTTTATAAACTTCTTTTTATGATGATGATGATGATGATGATGATGATGATGATGATGATGATGATGATGATGATGATGACGACGACGACGACGACGACGCCCTGTGGTGCAGTGGTTAAATGTCTGTACTGCAGCTAAAACTGTGCTCACTACCTGGGGTTCAATCCCAGGTAGCAGGCTCATGGCTGACTCAGCCTTCCATCCTTCCGAGGTTGGTAAAATGAATACCCAGCTTGCTGGGGGGAGGGGGCAATGTGTAGCCTCTATACTCTAATTAACTGTAAACCGCCCAGAGAGTGCTTGAAGCGCTATGGGGCGGTATGTAAGCAGAACATTTTATTATTATGTGATCTCTGTATCCTGCCCCAGGCAGCAATCTGGCTGCTGTATTTTATACCCATTGAAGTTTCCTGAGACTTTTCGTCAGTAGCCTGGCATAGAGCGCATTGCAGTAGTCTAGCCGGGACTTCACTAGGGCATGTGTACTAGCTTTAATTGTGCAAATGCGCTCCTGGCCACAGCCATGACCTGGGCATCCAAGAGCACCCCCAAGCTGCACACCTCTTTTTTCAGTTGGAGGGTGACCCCATCCAGTATAGGTTGTATCCCTCCCTATCCCTTGTTCTCCCTTTCGACTGACCAGAAGCACCTCTGTCTTGTCTGGGTTTAGTTTCATTTTGTTCATCCTCATCCAGTTCATTACTGCAGCTAAATACTTATGTAAACTTGAGATAGTAGCTCCCTTAGAATGCAGAGGTGACAAGAGGTAGAGCTGGGTATCATTGGCATACTAGTGGAACTTAACCCCAAAAGACCTAATAATCTCCCCCAGTGGTTTCATATAGATGTTAAATAACATAGGAGACAGAACAGTACCTTGGGAGACCCCACAGGTCAGTGGCCATGGTGTCAAACATGAATCACCTAATACCACTTTCTGCATTTTCCTGCAGGTAGGACCGGAGCCACTTTAATGCAGTACCCCCATTCCCATTTCAGAGAGATGAGTCAGGAGGATGATATGGTCTAGTGTCAAAAGCAGCTGAGAGGTTTAGTAAAACCAAAAGGGACACTCATCGTTCTTAGATTACTGCTTCCAAGGGATAACAGCATTTTGATAACAGCATTTCAGAATCACAATATACAATGCATTTTAAATATAATTCATCCATCTATTTATTGGAAAAGTTGTATACCTTTTATTTTACTTATTTCATTTTAATTGTCTCCTATCAACTACTTGGGATTTAGCAACTTTACAAAAAGCTTTGCTAGATCAGAACAAAGGTTAATATAATTTTAGACAGAAATTCACAAATGAATCAGGAAGGGAATACTCACTCCCTGTTTGTTCCAGGTTCTGACGTTCAGAAGTATCATGCCTTTGCTATGGAGACCTGTCTGAAACAGCCACTGACATACCTATTCTGCACAGTTTTGTCCATGGTCAGCAAATTGTGTCCTGATTAGAGATGGACACAAAATGGAAAAATACTGTTTTGTTTTGTTCTTCATTACATTTTGTTTCATAATAATGATTTTTTTAAAAAAAATCATAATGAAATGATTCAAAAATTGTCGCCACCCAGCTGGTTTTGACAGGTGAGACTGTGGGGAAAGGCCCCCCTCCTCACAGCCCAATATGTCAAAACCAGCTGGGTGGTGGTGGTGGAAGATCAGATCCAGCAGTGACTGGAATCAGAGGCAAAACCAGGTGAGGCCAGACATGGATGTGGGTTAGGGTTAGGTTTACAGAGCAGACAGATTCTGCAGAGGGGATTGAGGTTTATGTTAAAAAAGTAAACTAAAAGTAATCTTCCATTTACCTACATGTTAGCAAAATTCACCACAAACCATCAGTCAGGAGACTTTAAAACTAGCCAGGCCACTCCCATCCTAAAATGACACATGAAAATCTGTTAATTAATTTTAATAAAAATTTGACTTGCAAACCTCTAAAAATCTAAGACTCCAATAGGATTCTTTTTAATTTCATCTGCTTCATCAAGTGTTTTTTGTTTAGCTGGATTCTCAAGAAACTTTTGTTTATTTTAATCAGAAGTGCTGTTGATTCTCTTTATGTGACCGATTAAAATATAGAGAATAGGGATGGGCAATTCCTACTAGTGCCGAAATGACCCACGTGAGCCCAGGTGGTGTTCGGAAGGCTCCAACACAAGCAGCCATTCTCTTACGTTGGTATGCGACTGCACGGAGCTGAGCCCCAACGAGGAAGCAGGCTGCGACAACATCTTTGCTTCTCCATGCTGCTGGCCAATCAGGAAATGTGCAGGGACAGGCATCATCCCGCCTCCCTCTCTGACTGGCCAGCACCACAGAGAAGCAAAGATGACATCACAGCCTGCTTCCTTGTTGAAGTTTAACCCCCATGTAAGCCCAGACCAAGGTAAGAGATTGGCTGCTTGTATGTCAGAGCCCTCTGAACACCACTTGGGCTCATGCGGGTCATTTCGTAACTGGTAACTAACTGGTAAGAATTGCCCATCCCTAATACAGAGTCTAGAGAGAGTCTAGAGCTGAAAGCTGATGGATAAAACAAACAGCTAGAGAATACTGTTCCTGAATTTATGCATTAGATATTTAATCCTCACTGTGGACATTCAGAATACTTTCATTTAGGTTATGCAAAAGACCTCAAGTGTTCCTTTTTTTACTTGTACATTTTAAGGCATTTCTTCATTATATAAGATAAAGAGGAGTAACTGATAAATATAACTTAGGCGAAATCTCAAGCCACTTGTTCAAGTTGGAAACGTAGGGCTGCTTTGCACATTTTTCCTACACAAAGTGCTACCATGTGCTGTCTGCCAGGAGGTGTCAGATAATTGGCAACTGCTGTATCTGACTATACTTTGGTCTGGTGCTATCACTGTAAATTTTAACAGCCTAGTTCAGACTTTGAATTTGCCTGGTAGGTCCATTATGAGTGAATGTTATGATTTGAGCAACAGTTCATTCCGAATTATTCCATGAATTATAATGGGGAAATGGAACTTTACAATTTCACAGATAATAGGGGTTATTCTCTTGTCATTTTCATGCCTTGTTTTTTCTCTCTCCCTATCATAATCTTATTTTTAAATCCAGGTTTTCCACACCACTTTGCTACTGACACAGAGCCAAACAAATGTTTGGAAGGATGATTTTATAGAGCCCAGGGACTGTTAGGCAAGCCCGGTGGGTAAGTCCTGGAGATTGCTTAGCCAAACAAAAGAGAATTCTGCCATTACAACTTTAGTGATAGTTGTTGCAAAGTTTGCGTAAATTAACAACAATATTAAAAAGAAATTGATGATTTTAGTAGAAGTGCTGAGGAACTCCAAGTAGTCACATTCACATTTTTCTCAACTTGTGAAAATGGGAACACCTTATCATTTTTCAGAAATGTATGAAAGTGCACCAGCACAATAACAGAGTTGAGAGATAAAGAACACTCTGTGTTACTACTTGGACACACAAGGTAAATGGATATTCCTGCTAGCTTTCAAATTCAGTGTTTAGGATAGGAATTTCAGATCTCTCTGTAGCAGTGCTGGTGAATCTATGGCACAGGTGCCAAAGGTGGCACATGGAGTCCTTTGTATGGGCACACGATAGCCATGGCACTTCCCCCTCCGCTCAGAGCAGGCCACCGTGTTCCATGCTGAAAGCTGGGCAAAGGGGAGGCAGCAGCTTGTGGGCTTGTTCGTAGCCCCAGTTTACTCTCCAGCCATGCCGCTTTGTATGCTCCTTCATAGCCCTAGTTTATTGTCCAGCCATGCCGCTTTTGGGATGCCCGGAGTGGCGTGACTGGAGAGTAAACTGGGGCTACAAATGAGCCCCCAATCCACTACCACTCCTCCCTGGTTTTCCTGACTGTGTAGCACCCAATCCAGAGGCAGATGGGGTGCTACTGTTCAGGAAAGCGAGGCTCAAAAAGCCGGAGTCTAACCTTCAGGAAAGCAAAGACAGAAGAGCAAGTTTTCGAATTTACCACGGCCACAGGAAGGGTGCTGTGGCCGCGGGAAATTCAAAACCCTACTCTTTGAGCCTCACTTTCCTGAAGGGTAGCACCCCATGCTACCCTTTGGGAAAGCGAGGATTGAAGAGCAGTTCAGAACTGTTAATTAAAACAACATTAACAAATGTTGTTATATGTATTTAGCCAACATGGCTGTGAGATCACACGAAAGGGGCTGTCACACATACAAACATCATTTATATGCCTAAATATCTACCTTTGCCAGGCAAATACACAAAAGCAATGGCTGATAAGGATCAAGCTAACACATGCAAGGCTGTTGCTGACGGCTATTATTTATATACATGTACAACATTCATAAATGATGCTGTTTGTGAATACTTTGTATCTAGAAATTGACTCCCAAACACAAAAAGCATTAAATTATAAATATTTAATAAAATGTACCCTAAGGTATTCATATTTTCCACCCTATCCATCAGGGCTGAAATATTCTCATGTTTCTCTGTTCTCAGACTTTGCTTTATGCAAACATAGCCATGCAGTATTTTCTCCCATTAATATGAGTTTGCATTACAATGTTTAATTGCTCGGAATATTATTACCAGAGGTAGCTGTAGTTTCTTATGGTACAGTTTCCCCATTGTTGGTTTTAAAAGGTTAGTTAAAAACAAATGGGTTTTTTTGTTTTCCTTTAAAATAGTCTGAATTCTCCCTTAGTCTTGGCTTTCATGATTTATCATCTATGTTTGTTCTGTTTAGCCCCCTCCTTGTGAGGAAACATCTAATGGCTTAAAAACATTTCCTATTTAAAGCTGCTCTTTGGAGCCATGAGAAATTTTCTGGATGATTAAAACTCTGCTTGCAAAATTGTTTTCCTTGGGCTGAGTTCAACTTAGAGTCTATTTCCATTCCCTTTTTGTAGAAAGGACACAAAACGTATTAGGCCTCAAGGCTTAATAACAGAAAGATCCCCAAATAAAGCTTGTTATTGTCTCTTTTGTTTTTACTTACCCACATTCAGACCCACAGTAGACATTACTGAATATGACAACTTCAGTATAGATCAGATCGAATATGAGATATAATGTTTTAAAGGGAAACACTGTCAACAAATTAAGGAGTGATGCTGCATTCACTGCTATATGTATACAAATTCAAAGGGTGTTTATACACGACCCCTAAGCTCCGCTGCAAATGGCTGCAAGCTCCGGAGCTTAAAAATGTTTCCCCACCAGCTCCGGAGTGTGCAGACAATTAAGTGCGACCCCACCCACTTTAGTGCGACCCACCATACTTTTCTTGTACCTGCTTTTGGGAGGTGAAAAATATTTGATGCGGATGTGCTGGGCTCTCCTCGCTTCTTTTTGTTTTTGCTTTTTGCCTCCCGCCCCTCTAAGAGGAACCAGGAAGTGACCGGGGCTCCCCCGGCAGCGTCCACCAACACTGGGAGGTAAGGTTTTATTCTTCTGTCCCTTTATTCCTCCCTCCCCTCACGCAGCCGGCAGCCAGGAAGTACGGAGGGGTGGAGATGCACAAAGAGCGACAAACCCCTATGATCTCTGGTCCGAATTTAAGGGGCCAGCGGATCTTAGGGGTCGTGTGAAAAGGCCCAAAGGCATTCTCTTACACACAGCTACAAACAGAGAGAGAGATGGTCTCTTCTGTAGGTAATATGATAATTTTGGCAATTAAAACATCAATATACCAGAAAGGAGAATGTAAGCTATAAAAAGAAACTTGTTTTGGGACCTCACATAAAATCGATCACTGAATAAAGTTAAAACAGAGAAAGCCGGCCAGTTTTAGAAAGCCTGATACCAAACCTTCTAAGGTGACTCAGTTCAGTTCAATTTGTATTAAGCTTTGGTCAACATCATTTCCAGTTTATTTCTAGTTTAATACTTTTGCAACCAATTGGATGTCTGTAGTAGTGGTCACAACTTTGTAGATATGCTGTGCTCTTTGACCATTATAATATACCTTGAATCCATTGTTTTTACTAAAAATAAAAACTTGATGTAGGCAGTTACATAATTAGTAATCTTTGCCCATGATAGTGAAGGATGATAGCCAAAGTACGTATCTACCCATATATACTTGAGTATAAGCCATCCGGAGAGTAAGCCAAGGGCCTAATTTTAGCCCCCATAACTGAGAAAACTTATTGACTCAAGTATAAGCAAAGGACGTTTTTTAGTTATACTCGAGTATATATGGTGTTCTGGCCGAACTCTAAAGGGTCTGGGGGTAGTAACTGGCAACATGTGCTGGAAGTGTGGAGGCAATCAGGGAGTTAATACCATAGAGTAAACTCCTTAATTGGCTTCACAGTCCCTGCACAGTCGCCAATACTAACCTGAGCCCCTTTAGAGCTTCATAACTAAGTCCCCTTACCCCCAAATGTTTCCAAATTTCAAGGGTTTCCCAAAATCGCTTTCTGAAGGTACCACTAATACTAAGCAATACTAAGCATAAACCGAGAAAGCTCTTGGAATTCTAGATCACACTGTTTGATGTGGTCACACACAAAAAGGTAAATGCTATTTTAGGCTGCATTTCTAGAAGTGCGGTCTCCAAATCCTGAGAAGTACCAGGTTTCCTCTATTTGGCACTGGTTATACCACCTCTTGAGTACTGTGTCCTGGCCACTGAACTTCAAGAAGGATGCTGACAAATTAGAACACCGAGTATGCTTAGAGGGCTGGAAATCAAGATGTATGAGGGAAGAGTGAACGATTGTTTGGCCTTGAGAAAAGGAGACTGAAAGGAGATATGATAGGACTTTTCAAATGCTTATGGTTCCTACATATGCAGCCAGTGGCAGGTTTCCAGACTCAGAATCTTGAAAAGTACGTAATGGGCTGGACCTGGTAGCTATTCTATTTTTGCCTCTGAAATAACCAATTGCCTATGAACACATCCAAAGCCTGGATTTGAAGACACAGCAAGGCACTCAAAACACACTGGCTTAATACGTCTGTGAAGATTCTCAGTCATCCAGGTGCGTTTAACCGGGAGTTGAGACATGGCTACTGGACTTCTTTTTTGAGAGATAGAAACGTTTCGCTGTTCATCCAAACAGCTTCATCGGTCTGGCTTAATGTGTGTGTTTTTTTCACACCCATTTTCTATGGGTCCCTTCTAAGACTAATCTAAATTAAGGATTTCTCACATAAAAAGAGATATGCTCTGTTCCAAAACTGCTACAAGTGTTGGAACTGATATCTTTGAGACTAAGTGACGCAGAACAAACATAGTTCTTCTTTGTTTAGAAAGCTGTTGCAAAAGTACTACTCACCGGTGCCACTTCATATATCTGGTTTCCAAGGGCAGCATCTCTATATTTCTCGCAAATGAATGTACACTCATCCTGTTGAATTAAAAGGTTGCAGCAAGGAGTACAGTCAAAGAATAACTATATCTCACACACTTTTAAGTCCAAACCTGTAAGAAGACAGGTGTAAGAACAAAATGAGCCATTATTTCAAGATTTGTCACCAGCGCCTCATGTATTTTTTGTTTTCAAAATTAGAAGAGGGACATGACAAGATAAGCTATGCAAGCCTTTTCCTCACATATCCTTTGCTGATTCTAAACTGACCCGGAAACTGCTTTTAGCCCTGGGAGATTTTAGCATTACATGTAAACATTCCCAATTTGATACTCCTTGGCCATTCAGAAAATGTCCATATATGGAAAAATAATTGGTTATTACAGCATGCGGGATTTCTCTAAAAATGGCTAAACTGTCAAGTACAGCATCTGAGACAGAAGAGAACAACAGAGAATAATATATGTATGCCTCATTAACAACTGCATTTATAACAGCACCGGCAATGCTGCTTTGTGGCAACTGTCTCTCACTAGCCTTAGCATTATATGCCACTCTCCACCTCTCAAAGGAATAGGAAATAAATTTGTTGGATTTTTAGTTCTGTATGGAAATATCAACTTTGTACCTGCTCAGGCTGCCAACAGAGTGCATATTCCCCTTCAAATCTTTAATTCTCTAAGACTTAGCATGTTTCTAAAAAAAAAAAAAGTACACAAAGATTCTGTAGTCTTCCAAAATGCATACAAAAAGATTGCCTTGGAAAAGTACAAAAAGCATGACCTTGCTGCTAGATGGACAGTATAAAAATCCAAATAAATAAATAAATAAATAAATAAATAAATAAATAAATAAATAAATAAATAAACGATTTTGTAATAAAGCTATACAGAAATGGGGTGAAATAAAATTGGCAGCAAGAAACAGAGAAACGGAACAAGGGATGGAACAAGAACGGCAGATCTACACATCTTTTAATATATGTAGTAGGACACTGCAGGTTAGCATAGTTGATCCTTTATAGCATAGTTGATCCTTTAAAGCAAGTGATAATCTTCATTACTCTGCCTCAGTATTAACACTCCCACCAAAGACTGAATTTTCTTACATGTTTATGTTATTTTGCCCACTATTCATTTTGCTCACCAGTCTCCAATGAGTTAGCAGCCAAAGCATTTTGTAACTGTCACCACTGTGACAGCATATGACTATTTAATTACAGACCATCATTCTGCAGCACAGTAAATGTCTTTATGAGCCAGCAACGTTAAGCCTTCTTTTTTTTTAAGACAGAGGAAATGGAAGCTTAATAAAAATGTGAGTTCATTTTTTGGGAATGGATTTATTCTTTTACAAGGAGAACTGCATATGGACTAGGATATCTTGTTCCCAGATAAAATTTCTAAAGTTTAGATACCCCACTAGACCCTCTGAAGCCAGCAATTCCACAGCTATCCCTTACTTACCCCATGGACGGTTACTTCACGTCCTTCCTTGTTCCGAGATTACGTTCGTTTCGTGACGTTCGCAATCATGTGGTCTTGTCCCGGTTCAGTCCCTGTTTCTGTTTACCCACAGGCGTGATTGATGGTATCATGACAACTGTTACTTCATGTCCTTGTTTCGTGACAATTACTGAATTTTCCTGGCTTCGTTTACCCTTTTTTTTTTTGGCCCGTGCCTCCGTTTTTCGATATTTTGAATCACCGCAACTTTGCTTTTCATGCATTACGCAGCAAAACTCCCAATTTCATGCCTTCTTCCCTCTCTGTGATGCATTGTTTACGCCATTGGGATTGTACTGGAGAATGCAACTTTGCACTCCTGCCACTAGATGGAGAATATGTGCATTGCGTGACAAGCGTTACTTCATGGGCATTGGGCACTTTTCTCGAAACAAGAACCGAGACAAGACAATTCCTGAGGCCAGGGAGAGGTATGTCTCTGTTTCCGGTTCAGGGGGTGTGGTCGGGACGAACTTCCACTGTCACGCAATGGACATGGAGTAACTTTTTTTCGTACAGGTCACAAGCGGGACAGCGAACCGCGATGAGAGGGACGTGAAGTAACCATCATAGATCAGGTCCTATGATAAGAAAGGGTCTTCAGGAAATGGAAAATACCCATGATAAAACTTCTCAAGCAAACCTTGAAGTGAATCTTGCAGAGACAGGGGTTGCCTTTCAGTTGCTGAATATTTTTGAGAGAAACAGAATTGTAAGTGTTTTGCATAGTGAAACTCCCTAAAATAGTTTATCACCAGACTTGTGTGAGTGAGTGAGTGAGTGAGTGAGTGAGTGAGTGAGTGAGTGAGTGAGTGAGTGAGTGAGAGAGTGTGTGGATAGATTTACAGCTCTGTAGAAAGCAAATGCTTTACATGCAAGAGATTCCAAGCTCAATATTAGCATCTAAAATCCTGGATAGTTCCTGCCAGTCAGTGTAGCAATAAAAAGACAAATGATCAGATCAAGTGTACCCCTTTTTAATCCTCCCCCTTTCAAACTATTATTCTTTGTGTTTCTTTCCTTATTGCCAACATTTATCTAATACTGTATAAAATCCTAGGTGGCACTTGTTTTATCAAGCTATCTTTGACAAATGAAAAAGCATTTTTCTCAATACCTGTCTGATTCTATTTTATTCCTGAAAAAAGCTGAAGACCCAACTTTTCCCCATAGCTATTTCCGTATCTGAACACTCTCTCCCCAACATCACCACCAACCTGACTTTGCCATGCTGCAGGCCTGTCCAGATTTATAGAACCTGAATAAATATGTCAAAACAAGTCATATGCTTTAATGTTGTCTTCTAATGCTTTAAGATACCCCTCAATTCCCTGTTCTTAAACTTTAATATGTCTTAATTTTACTGGACTGTATATTGTCTCTCTTTACTGTAAGCTGCCTTGGGTCCTTTTCCAAGGAGAAAAGTGAGGTAAAAATACTCATCAATAAAATAAAATAAATAAGATAAATCATACACGGTAACAGATATCCCCAGGACACTGGTTCTGTTTAAAGACCTATTCAAATGTGGTTCGAAGATCACACTAATGATAAGTTTCAATAAATGATTGTGTCTAGTTATCTAATTAATGTCCAAAATTATTTATGTGTTTCTCAGTGTTCTTTTATTATTTTTGCTGGGGGGGGGGGCAATGTGTAGCCTGCACACTGTAATTAAAAAATTGTAAACCGCCCAGAGACTACTTGTAGTGGTATGGGGCGGTATATAAGCAGAACTTTATTCAAATTTTACAAAATAAACACTTATTTGAAAAGGTACATCTATTTACTCAACATTTTTACATTCTTCAAATCAAACATAACAAAACAAAAATGGCACCTGGAGTGAAATTATTGTGTTTGGTTGACTATATGATGAAAGCAAAGTACTTTAAAAAAACACAAGTCCCTAGAAAAAATGCATACACCCACTGAAAAAAGCAAAGACTATACAGCACATAAAGCTGAAGGCATATGGTTGCGTATCCTAGCTGAGAATCAAGATAGGTACAGTACCTGTTTCTTAGACAACCAGGTTCAAAAATACAAATCAATCAAATACTACACTCATGACAGTCCTAGACTAAGCAAAGAAATAATTTAACTCTATAAAGGATCAGTGACTGTATAACACTGTAAGAAAGCCATAATATAAAAATGGGCTGTGCCATCATCTATCCTCTAACAATCATTTGCTTGTTTTGGGGGATTTCCCCAAAGGGGGAAAAAACAGCAATAGTGAAAGTCTGCCTACTCCAGAAGGCTAACCTACCTATTCACTAGAAAGCTTGTATCACGGTACGAGAATTAAGAAAAAATAAGTACAATTCCTCTTGCATGATACAGCCTATTCTCACCCAGTACATTCTATGAATTTACTCTTAGCTGTACAAAGTCCTCCTGACTTTGCCGCATACTGTAGTTCTTACACCAAAACCTTCATTTTTTTCAATCCACCGTCATGAACTTTTCAAATCTTTTTACATATTAGTGCAGGGTATCAGTTTTACATATAAAGCTTTCTGAGTCAAAGCAATGTGGGGATGCAATCAGCGTGCAATTATCTTTTGTATCTGCTACACTGATAGCAAAGGGGCCAATTTTAACCTATCTTCGCAAGGTTGGTAATTCTTTTGATTCATAGTTCGTTGTCATCTTTGTAATTTTTACAAATTTGTAATTGGTAATTTTTACAAATTTGTAATTTGTAATGTTTCCTCTAATAAGCTAGCTCAAGGTAGTATACATGATACTTCTCTTCCGTACTTGATCGTCAAAACAGACACTCTCTCTCAGGCTGAAAGACAGTGGTGTGATGAATTCTAGAAAATTCATCTTTGCTATGCCATATCATCTGCTACAATCTATTTGAAGTCTGGTTGGGAAAGGAAGACACTGACTCCCTTTGTAATTAACAGGTTGGTGCCAAGTCAAATGGGATAGCAAATGTTATGTTTTCCCCATCATCAAAATGTTCCTTTGTTGTTGTAAAGAGCAAATGGAAGGAACCTTGCAATGTCTCTCCTGCATATCAAAATCTGCCTTCACAAAGGATATCTATGAGGAAGAAGCACATGGGTGAGATGCCCAGGTTTTATACCTTTCCTGTATATCAAACAGGTGACTGGGCTTCAAAGGGTTACAGGTGACAATCCGATGGCAAGCGGATTGCTTATGTCAACTAAGTGGAATTCCCCTGTCAAATCAACATCCTACCCAGGTGATTGAATGCATTAGATGAATAGAAATGCATAGCCTTTTGTCCACTATAAAAGGGGAAGTCTTTACTCGTAGTTATGCTAATTGATGCCAAGAGCCTACACTTCCCTGATCTTAGTTTACATTTCTGAAAGAACAAAGACAGGTCCTAAAGATTTTGGGTCTATAATAATGGGACTGCTCTAACCAAAGAGAGCCCTGGGATAGCCGCAGCCATGTAACCACCTGCGACGCTGGCTTACAGCCAGGAGAACAAAACGAGATCTTTTCTGCAAGGTTGTGAGTATATTAGCCAGATTAGTTAGTTTCTTTATTTTCTTTTTCAGGGTTGCCTTATTTTTACCCTATTTCCTGAAATTGGTTTTATATTTACTCTGCAAGTTTTGCCTTAGAAGTTTTGCCTTTGTTTTGTTACTTTGCTAATGCTCCAAGAATCTGTAACTAAGAATGCCTTGTCAGGACAATGCTGACAAAGAGAGATTCCTGCTTTTACGCTGGTTTTTAAAATAAAGTTCTTTTCTTTACCTTTTAACCGGAATCTGTGTTGTGCCTGAGAGGGGAGTTTATTGCTAAAATTAACCAGAGCCTCAAGCCAAGGCTACATGCTACTGACTTTTCTGTGAGCACAAGTTTTCTTTTGATTGAACTCTATGGGACCTGGAGCAGATCACTAGCAGTTCTGAGGCTCCCGGACTGAGGGTTTTTCCAAGGAGACAATCCCCCTTTTAACTGGGACATAGCGGGAGTCAGCTCACCCTCCCGGCATAAACTGTGTCACTAGTCTAAATCGCGGGACCTTCGGGAATAATCCTGTCAAGCCCCAAATTGTTTCATTTTTGGTGGCAGTGAAAACAGCATGTGCAAAACGCCCCCAAGGCGTCACAAGTGGCAGCCCAAAGTCACCCAATGAGTGAAATGGTTAAGTACAGATTAAAACCTGGATCTCTTTTTGTGGCCTGATGCTGTGGCACCACTATGCTCTGGTAGCTCTCTGTAAAATTCTTCAAACCTGTGAATGTGAACGGCAGTTGATTTTACCACAATCACATTAACTATTTGGCTATGTTTTCTGCAAACCAGAGTACAAGTCTGATTTGGCCCTAGGACAACATGAATATTGGAACTTATTTGTATCCTGCTATTTATATTAGATATTTTGCTTAGTGACTTGCACAAATATAGGAGTAAAATTAACAAGGCAGGAACGGACTAATCAGTAGGTACTGAGGTTTCTCTACGACTGCCCCTGCATGTTTGTTAATTATGAAGAAGGCAAGTATGAAGCTGAAAACTTTTCTGCACAGCAGCTTTCTTTTGCTTTTAAAAAATTGTATGTCCTGTCAGAAAGTCAACAGCAGACTCTTTCGCCATCTCTGCAGATCCAATAGCACTTTGGCATCACAAGTGCTGTTTAAGCACCATAATTTTTGTGCAGTCTGTAATGATTCTGCCAGTTGTTCAGACAAGTACCCAACTCTTTGTGAACTGCAGATGTTAGGCTTGCTGTTTTAGTGCATCTGCAGTCCTAAATACTCCTACATCTAGAAGTGCCCGGTTTTAAAGAGCTTGTCCCCTAAGTACAGCTCTAGCCATGTGCAATTACAGTGGTGCCATGACCACTAAATATTTGCACTAAAAGATACACCTGATCCGTACAGAGGATTGAGAGAATGCTGCAGTGTAGGTGAGGCTCCAGACACACACTGATATTTTCTAAGAGTAGACATCTGCTCCTACATTCAGATATTCCTTGGCATATAGAACTGCCTATATGTGAAGGTTATTTTGGTTTTCTCATTCCATCCAGTTATGGACCTGAACCATCCAACTGTGGCTCAGCAAGCAAGACTAAAGCATAGCTGTAAAATAAGTGCCCAGAATTTGCAACTCAAGTAAGTTATGTTAATTTACATGCTCTCAATCTTGGGACAGAGATTGAGAGCATGTTCATTCTCTTTTCAATGTCTACAATTGTTTCATTTTATGGATTCCAGAACTACAGGTTCAAAGTTCAAGTGTACCAATCCTGGTCATTTTTTCTTTATTCCTGTTAAATGGTAATATTTTCCACTGCAACAATACATCAGTGTTTATGGAAGAAGGAAGGAAGGAAGGAAGGAAGGAAGGAAGGAAGGAATTTCTGAAATGAATTTGAAGTTTAAAATATTTTTACTGTCTTTCTCCTTACAAAGGACCCAAGGCAGCTTACATAATTAAAATATAATATTTAAAAGGTAAAAACCGTAGTATTCAAATATTTTAAAATATCAAACTACTGCCATACTAAAAGTGGTCAAAAACAAGGTCAACAAGCTCAAATAATTTCAAAAGCATCTGTTGCATCAGTGAAATAGAGCAGGTTATTTGTTAACCTAAGGGAGGAAAGTAGTTGGTTTACTGTAATCTCTTATAAAAAAGGAAGGATAATGTTTCATTAATTCATAGGAGCTAGTAGGCCTTTACCTCGGTCCTATGTTTACCCTAAACATGACCCATCTCAGTGACTTGTGCTTAACTAACAGGAGCTTTTGAATAAACAGACTCATTGCACAAGAATGTAACAATATTGTGTGCCATCAGTTTGATTCCATTTTTTTAAAAAAAAAATTAAATCTTTACCATACGCACCTAGTGGCTAGGCCAGTACTCTAGGTGGCTGACAATATTGCATGGCAATATTCCAGGGCTTTCTAGAAACAGACTATACTGAAGTAGTTTATGATTCCCCCTCCTTCTGAGTGTTGATCAGGGACTAGGTAGCTTGCCCAAAACCTCACAGGCTGGCTCTTCTCCTTCCAGGCATAGAGGGGAATGGAACTTCTCGCCCATAGTTCCACAGCAAAGTATCCATCTCAGTCAGCCTAGTCAGCCTTCCCAAACAATTCCCACCTATTTATGCATCTTGAAGCAGACGAACATCCTCCAAGAACAAAACTTTACCACTTATCAGAAGCCTAGCTTGGGTTGTCAGCGCCTGGGGACAAATTCAGTTTTGGCTGCCCCTCTCCCAAGCGACCTTCTGAAAAGGATGCACCCTACTTTCCAGTTGCACTCTTCCCTGCCAAGCGGCTTTTAGGAAGAGAAGGTGAGGGCTTCTCCACTTCCTTGAGATAGCCCTTTTCCAGCCCCATCTAGCCTCTTCCGGAAGAAGTATCTGGCCAAAACCAGGAATGAAGCCAACCGTACTTCTGCCAGGTGCAGAGGTGGGTGCGTCTTGCCTGCACTCTCCCTTCAACTCCCCCCACATCAGCCAAATTAAGCTTTCAAAAGGGCTACATGCGCCCTCCCTCCTGGGGAAAAGGGGCCCACCCGCCAGCTCAGACTGCTCAGAAGGGTCCCGACGGGGCACAAGCCTTCAGCATCAGTCTGGCTCTCCTGTGGTGGTAAGTCCAGTAACGTGCATGGATGCCGGGGTGCACGCACAGCCCCAGCACCAACCTGCAGAAGGGAAGAAATCAAAAGGCATATTTTTATGGATCCTCTTGATTTCATATGATCTTTGCATGGGATCCTTTTCAAATACCATCAAATCATGCACCTCATTAAAGTCCTAACACTACACATGAATAATTATGGGTCCTCCAGCGCATTGCTGTCCTGTGGCACAAAAACGTGGATCCAAGGGATGAATCAACCTGATTTTATATGAATTTTACAGTGAATAATACCAAAACCACTGTTAGATCATAGGCCCAATTTCTGCCCACAGATTGCACCTAAAAAATCAGGGGCCCATCAGTGCATGACTCCACAGTGGTGTAAAAACATTGATCCAATGCACAGATCCTCATGGATCTACCTGATTTTTCTACAGGATCAGCTCCAAATACATTTCTGCTAACAGATTATACACGAAAAATCATAGGTCCATCAGCGCATAACTGCAGTGGTGCAAAAACATGGATCCAAGGCATGGATCCTCATGAATCTACCTGACTTTTATTCAGGATCGCCCCCAAACCAGTGTTCCATCATAGGCCCTATCTCTGCACACAGAGTGCACACCAAAGATCATAGGTCCATCACACATGGCACCTTTTACCCAGACCTGGTTTGGACTCCCCCAGGGCAGAGCTCTGAGGTCAGGAAGAGGAGGAGGGAGGAGGAAGAAGAGGAGGGCCCAAGCAAGGAGCAGAGGCCGAGAAAGTGCTCAAGCATCACACCAGGGGAGAGGATGGCAGTCCTTCATTCCCGGCACACCGCAAGCGGAGGGCTCTGACAGTCGCCTTGCCCACAACTCTGCTGGTCAACCCTGCTGCATTCTCCTCCCTCCCACCCACCCCCAGGTCTTTGCAGCCCAAGATGTGCCCCTCCTCTTCCCCCCCTGCTAAAACACAACAAATACCATGTCTCTGCTGCGCGGCCATCACTGGTGTCCACTTGCTCACTCAGTGCCCCAAGCAAGGCTTCCCTGTTTGCTGAGCGACCCAGCCAAGGGACGTGGGACCCTTACAGGAGGCGGTCTGGCAGCCCTCTGCGCAGTCATGAGAGGTCTCCCGCAATGCGCCTTCTTGCAGCTCATGCACAGGGAGGCATTTGATGCCCCTAGATGCTGCGGGAGAGGGGAAGATCTCCCCTTTCTCCCCTCCCTAGTAACGTGACTGCCACGTATTCCTATGTATGTTAGCTAGCACTTTAGATTTGGGGGGGTCTATTTTACAAGTGTAATGTTGCACAGATGTCTTAAGTGTCACACCCAAGGATCAAGAGGCTGTCATTTAGATCCAAGTTGGAAAAGTCCATCACCTAGCCAAGCTTTCACTCCAGGTAGCTAAATGTAATCAAAACATCACAGATTCATATGCTGAACTCAATCAGAGTCAAACTGGAAATTGCTGTATTATAGTTCGTGTTTCTAAACTCACCCCAGCCCAACTGAAAATTGCAAGCAGACCTATGTGAATCCTGTTACTGGTGAGTGGTAAGTCCAATCAAACTACTTCAGGGAAACTTCCATTACTATACACAAATATGAATTATCAGGGTTACCTGCTGATTTATTTTAAATTGGAATCCAATTCTGTTTGTTTGATTTTCTGTTTTATTAGTTAATGAGGAACAATATCATTATTCAGAGTGACTGATTCCCCCCCCCCTTAAATCAGAAACACCCTACCCACAGATATGTTAATAAAGGCACACATATGGAAGAGATTGACGTTTTTGGAGATAATTAGAGTTTTCCTCATAAGTGTTGGTTATTTATGGAAAACCTATTTAGTCCAGAGCTCCGTGAATATGAGGATTCATATCTATAGTTATCCTTAGCATTTTATCTATTCCATTTATACATGAATGGGAGGGGATATAAATGGCTAAAAAAATTCCCTTGTCCTTTCTAATGGATTTGCTGCACATACATTTTAATCTATATGCCATTGTTTTTAATCATTTTATGTATGCTTGAATGTAGCATTTGTAGCTCTAAGTGCAAACATAGTTTAATACAGTATGTCGACTTCCTGCTTTGGTGCAATAAATCTCAACTTAAGATAAAAGGAAGGGTTATTTCCCAGAGATTTCCCAAGCACTCTCATTGTGATTTGTGATTCCAAGTGATTTGACACCCTTAAAGGTAGTTATAAGGTAATAGTTTATACAGAAAAAGGGGATTCAAAGGGCAATTAACAGGTCAAATCAAGGCCTTCAAACAACTTTAGTCAGCTACCTGTGGTCCCATCCAAATTCATCTAGGAGTAACTAAAAAGGGGCCATGACTTGATTTTAAGGGAAATAAAGCAATGGAAAGTTCAGACTCCAATGGTGAATGATTTTAGTGCCATGTGAATAAGTCTCGAGACCAGATGTTTCCCCAATTTTATCTCTTATTCCATGACCATAAGAAGAAAACTATTTTTCTCCCTATTTAATTAATCACATAATTAAGTAAAGTGGTACCTTGTATAAAGGAATTAATTTGTTCCAAATGAAATTATAAGCAAATTTTACTTTATACACATTTCCCATAGGAATGCATTGAAAACAGAGTAATCCCGAATCATGACCATTTTTATGTTATACGGATTTGCCCCACAGACAATTCTGTTAAGCAAATTTCCCCTATCTCCAGAATTTTTTTATGTTGTACAGATTTTATGTTATACAAACCGTTTGTTATACAAGGGTCCACTGTATATATATAATAGCTCTGTTCAGCAACTGTATACCGAAGACTGTAGCTTTTTTTAAAAAGGAGGCTGACCCATCTCATGTTTTGCCTTCTTCTTTTCCTGCTTTCTTAATGATGTTATTTCAAAGTATGAAAACCTCTGTTTCATCAATTTTGCCTCCAGAGATCGTTCAGGCTTGATTTGCTCTAGGATTCACTTGTTCATCTTTCTAGGACTCCAGGGTATCTGCAAAGCTCTTGTCCAGTGCCAAATATTGGAATAAATATTTTTCCCTGTCAGCTTTCTCCAGGGGCGTGGCGTGAGGAGGCGGGGTGCCCCGGGTGCAGCAATTAGGGGGCGCCAAATCACGTACCACACCTGCCCCCCCTGCCTGCCATCTCCAAATCCAGCTGCAGACAGGCAGGCATGTGCGGTGGCTGCGGCACCCTCCTCCTCCTCCTCCTCCTCCTCCAACTGTTCGTTGCAATGGGTGGGAGAGGTAAGGCACGCATGTACCCCACACCTGCAGGGGAGGGCCAGAGGGGCACAAAAATAACTTTGGCCCCAGGCACCCACAAAAATAACTTTGGCCCCAGGCTTTCTCCACTGTCCAGCTTTCAAACCTGTGCATAGCGATCAGGAATATAATTGTGTGTATGATTCTTGGTCTTGGTCTCCAATGACACAGTCTTACACTTGGTGATCTTTTCTAATACTTTCATTTCTGCCCTTTCAAATCTCATTCTCCTTCTGATTTCTTGGCTGCAATCTCTATTTGGACTGATGATTGAACCAAGGTATACAAATTGTTTAACAATTTCAGTTCCTTCATAGCTCACATTAAAGTTGTTAGTCCCTTAATATAAACATGATGATATGTGCCTTCTTAATGCAGTCCTGCTTCAGCATTTTCTTCTTTTACTTTCAATGAAAGTCTTTTCAAGGTATTGCTACTTTCCGCCAATAAGATGGTGTCACCTACATGTCTTAGATTATTGCTGTTGCTTACCCTAAACAATAGGCATATGCAATTTGAGTGCATGGAATCCATATGTGCATGATGTTAAGTGGTGCCAGCATTATTACAGAGCCTATTTGTAGTATATGGTCATTTGAAAGTTCTATCCCCTAACTAATGTCTTGAAAAGAGTCACTCCTATGAAAGGATAAGCTATTTTTTAAATCAAATGATCCTCTCAATGGTATAGCTACATAAGTATAATACACAGCTATAGAACTTTAGTTTTACTTTTTTTTAAAAAACTTACATTCAAATTAATTAAATGGGACTCAATGCATATAAAGGGAAAACAATTATTCTCGCATTATTCTTCAAAACCTATGCAATCCTGTTACATTATACCCAGGCATATATATTTGCTTCAAATGGAAATGAAGAAATAAATAAAAATACTGTACAAGGTGCAAAAATTGAATGTATGAAGTATTCTTCTAGTTTTGTTGAATTTGGTACAGATCTCTGATCTAAAGTAGGTTTGTCACTACAGCATATAACATCATCCTGTTCTCCTACTACCTGACACAGCTATATTTTTGCACTGGTTGGAGAATTATCTGAGCTTTTGGCAGCAACACTCTGAGGGCCCAAAGCCCAGTTCCCTTGGCTTTGTTAGATATCATAAATGGAATGTCAGCAATATGTGAGCACTTGAGACCTAATCCAAGAATTGGGACCAAAGAATACAGCTTACTAGAGAAAATAAATAATAAATCAGATTTCAAGATTTGTAATGCTGGAGATCAAGTTAAGACAGAAATGTTTGACAAGTCAACAGCAAGACAGATTGCTTGTAATATTGCCATACTTTTAGCATGGATACAGCTGAGACAGTATCTGCCATAGAAACATCCATTTTGCTGAGCTGTTAATAATGGTTCCTCCTCCTCAGTGAAAGCTGCCAACTCCACTCCAGGGCTCCCTACTTGGTGTGTGGATTGGGGTCAGCTGGGGATGTCATTTAAAGCTTCAAAGTTCTGAACGACTGCATTGTGCAAGCCGTCCAATATCTAAAAACAGATATGCTGCAATAACATTTGGATGAGGTCACACACAATTATTTTTATAGATGGGAAGATATTAATTATAATTTGGATACAAGGATATGATGATGCATACAGTATTTAAATGATTGGGTAATGTTGGATCTGTACAGTAGCGTGATAGGGAGTGGTAGCATGGGGGCTATTTGCACAGTAGTCCCCTTTGGGACTGATGTTAGGAACCCACATGCCAAGGGAAGCAGTGAGTCTACTTGTTGTGGCAAGCGAGTAAGTGACAACTGTTTCAAGATTTAGTATCCTTTGTGGCACAATAACATATTGGAAGTAAAAAAAAAATGAGCAACATAATAAGATAGAGAATGGAAACTTCTTTTTATGGAGTTTCAACTTCAATCTAGCAGTTTAAGTGGCAACACAACTTTGCAATTCTAATTACAAGATAAAGGTTGTATATTAGGTTCCTTCCCTGTACCTCGAGACAGGAATAACTATGCACTGAATGTCAGTTCTATTAAACAGGAGTGGTACATTGTAAGTGCAGTGGTACCTCTGCTTACGAGTGGCTCTACTTACGAGCAATTTGACTTAAGAGCGGAAAACCACTGGTGTTTGAACTGCTGCCTTACAAATTTTAGATGTGGTCTGCTCTACTTATGAGTTGTTCGACTAATGAGCATGCATTCGGAACGGATTAAACTCGTAAGTAGAGGTACCACTGTACTATAATGAGGTTTTCTGTAACAGTTATTTTCTGGTGGTAATGATGTTGGCAATGCTGTTATGTGATGGCTGGTAAAACGTATTTTTTTTTTCAGTAAAAAAACTTACCATACCTAAAACATTGTTTTTGTAGTTGATTGATGGATTTATTGTATTTTACTGTAAATGTATTTTTATATAACTAAAAAGGATATCTTGGTAATAAGGATTTATTCTTTCAAATAAGTGCCAATTTTTTAAAAAAGTTTGTTTTTTAAAAGCAAGTTCCAAATTATGGCCAGCAAGACTGTTTAGAAGGAAAGCTGTAGCATTTATAATCTTCATCAAAATTAAACGGAAAATCTCTCTTCAAGAGGTATTCTGGCAATGTAGCTAAAAAGCATACAGAAGTATTTTTTCTGTCTACTCTGATAGTTTATGATGTCAGATTGATTAGGATTGCCGTGTGACCTCCAGAGGAAACTGTCCTCAGTTTAAATCAGTTGTGTAACTTGATTTTATATCTGATGTGAAATTGAGATTAGCTGGAACTAGAGATGAGCATGAACCATTGGTTTAGCAGTTTGGTGAGGTTCATTTCCCAACTGGGCAGCTGATCCACCGTTTGGCAATACACACCCTCCAATGGACATCCACTCAGGCAAAGCACCCAAGGAGGCGAGGTGAGGGGCTGCCCCCACGTGGGGGGCCGTCAGAGGGACAGGGCGCAAAACCATGGATCAGCTGTTCAAGAGGGAAACAAACCACACTGAACTGCTGAACTAGTGGATCAGCTTTTCGGCCCTGAAACAAACTGCATCAAACCAGCAGTTGGTGCTGATCTGTAGCTGGACCACTTAAACTGCAGTAAAGTAGAGAAAATAATGGCTGCCAAAACATATCAAAGGGGAAAATGACTGAGGATAGTAGTGAACTATGATTCACATAAAAATGCTTCCTCGTGCCCCCTCCCAGAGGGAGAGATATTTTAGATCTCTAGGAGCCTCGTGGCGCAGTGGTTAAATGCCTGTACTGCAGGTAAAACTGTGCTCACGACCTGGGTACAATCCCAGGTAGCAGGCTCAAGGTTCACTCAGCCTTCCATCCTTCCGAGGTCGGTAAAATGAGTACCCAGCTTGCTGGGGGGGCAATGTGTACCCTGCGCACTGTAATTAAAATTGTAAACCGCCCAGAGACTACTTGTAGTGGTATGGGGCAGTACTGTATATAAGCAGAACACACTTTGCCATAAAATCACTTGTTTGAACCATAAAGTGACCCTGAAAAGCATTTGGATCAGAGGTGGCCAGCATTCTTTGCTGTATTTAAGGGCCCTCATGGCACAGGGGTTAAACTGTGGCACTGCAGTTAAGACTCTGACCTGAGTCTGATTCCAATGGACTCAGGTAGCCAGCTCAAGGTTGACTCAACCTTCCATTGGACAGATTTCTGGAGGAGAAGTCCATCACGGGTTACAAACCATGATGGAGATGTGTAATCTCCAGGCTTATATCTAGTCTCATGCGCTCCCATAGGCATTTGGTGGGGCCACTGTGAGATACAGGAAGCAGGACTAGCTGGGCCTTTGGCCTGATCAAGCATGGCTCTTCTTATGTTCTTATGTTCATCCTCCTGAGGTCAGTAATTTCCATACCCAGCTGGTTGGGATGGCAATATGTAGCTTGCATAATTAATTTGTGAATCACCCGGGGAATGCTTTACATTCTATGGGGTGGCATATTACCAGCATATTTTGGAGGGTTTTTTTTTAATTATGGGCATATTTACAAAGCAGGCAAGCTCTGAACTGCACCATATAAACATAAGTGCAGTCTAGTTTCTATGGGGATCCAACCAATGAAAAGCATGTTTCATAACCAGAAATATTCTTTAAAAGTAGTGCCTTAAATTTGCTGAAATGCAGATTTCCGATATGGCATTAGAAAAGAGAACAAGGGGTGGCGTTGGATGCTGGATATTTAACAGAACCTCCATTGGTGCTGAAGGTTTATTTCATACTTGGGTATTTACTCATTGAAAACAAGTCTTTTAACTACTACTCAAGATCCAATGTACATTAGTATAAATAGCACTCTTTGGCCATAAACTCTAATTATCTAAAGCAAATGTTATAACTATAATAAAATGGCTGTGCTGACTCAATTCATGTAAGGGGGTTTGAATTCTGACTGGAAAAAAAGAATAATGCTTAAATTGATAGGGGGCAAATTGCTCAATTTAAGTCACTGCAATGCAGTAAGAGCTACATTCTGCCTAGCAAAAACCTTGGGGACAAGGTGGCCAGTTGCTTTTTCTAAAGCGTCACAGACATCCTCTGTAATTTTGCCATGCTAATGGTACAAGCCAGGGCTTATAACTGCCTGAAAATTAGACATTATTAGCTTAACTGGAAGAAACAAATTTGCATCCTTTGGTGGTAGAGAATTTTTTAAAAATACTGTTCTGAATGTGCTCTGAGGCAAACACTAGACAGTGGACCCTCGTATAAAAAACGGTTTGTATAACATATAATCTACAACATAAAAAATTCCGAAGATAGGGGAAATTTGCTTAACAGAATCGCCTATGGGGCGAATCTGTACAACATAAAAATGGTCGCAATTAGGGATTACTCTGTTTTCAATGCATTCCTATGGGAAATTTGTACAAAGGAAAATTTGCTTAACATAATTTCATTTGGAACGAATTAATTGCTTTATACAAGATACCACTGTACTGTATTAAGGTTATTTCATAATTAATAGTTACCAATCTTTTTAGCTAGGCTCATAAGGAGCAAGATTTTATTATTTGTATATTGATTATTTTAAAATTATTTTGATGGTTTTTGATAGCTATCTTGTTTTATGGATTAATATAGTGTTGTATGCCTCCCAGAGACCACATGGTAGAGGGGTAGCTAATATAATATATCCCTAGCCCTCAAAAAGATCCAGGTTTGAGTGCAAGCTGGTTGAAATCATATTCTACATAAACTGTTTTGCTTCTTAGACCATAGATTCCCTCTTGTCCATAATTAAGAAGCTACTGACCATGAGATAATTCTCTTCAGAGCTTTGAAGATGCTGCTGCTGCTGCTGCCAACATTTACATTACATTATGGGACAAACCAAAGCTGGCATCAAAAGCAACTTTTCTCCTACAGCTAACCACAATTTCCTTGGCACTATGATGACGAGAGAAGAGATTTAAAAGTTTAGAGGCCTACTCTTGATCCTCTCCCCCTCACCCCCGTATTATTTAACTAAAGCACATGAAAAGTAATTTAATCTTTAATGTAAAGTGCAATTGGGCCCTGTGTTAAAAGGAAGGAAGGAAACATTTGTCATGACCAAGCAGTGTACACGCCTCTTTGGTACTTACTTCCTGCTCAGAACTAAGGGCTTGTTTTATAAAAGACTTACCATCAAAAGCCCACTGCTACAGAGGGGGCTCTTTCATACCTTTTGTGGCAAATATTGCTGAAGCTACACAGACCCAAGATCCTAAAACCATAATGGCCATGCACTGAAGAGTTGTCCCAGAGCACACTCTGAAGCACTTTAAAAACATGTGTACTTACTTTCACAAATGTCTATCTTTTTAAAGACTCCCTTCCTATATTAACTCTCAAGAATACAGTTGTACCCAAGGGATAAAACTTGCCAGATACTGTAAGAGAATAAGCACTGTACCTACCTACAGGAAACTCTTGTCCTATAACATCTAATACAGGGGATGTCCACACTTTTTGCAAGGAGGGCCAGATTTGGTGAGGTGAAAATGTGTGGGGGCCGATCATCCAGCCGCATTTGGGCCCTTGGCCAGACTTTGGACAAACCTCAACAGAGCCGGGGATGGGTAGGCTGGGCGGGTGGCTGGGGGCGGGGATGGAGGGAGGCAGGGAGGGCAGGCATACCATTAATCTGCAAGCTGACATCTTCGTCCAGTATGGGGAGGGGCCAGCTGGTGGGGATGCGTGACAGGCTGAGCCAGTGGGAAGAAGAGGCCGTGGGCCACTCAAAATTTGATAACGGGCCGCATTGGGCCCCCCGGCCTGACTTTGGACATGCCTGATCTAATACAACCAAGCAACCCAGTCTGATTGGGAAGAAAGCCAGAATGAAGAGAATTACACAGATCTTCACCAAATGCTAGTGAGGTCACACTATCAGAGAGCCCACATAGAAACATTCAAGCAGATATGTCTAGTCATAATCTGGTTGTTTTCTTATGTAGAATATATGTTTTTGTAATCTGTAAGGGTAAGCACAGTTTTGGTAGCTCACTGGAACCTCCTTGATCAGAAGCAGTATTCTACATGCTTCTTGGTACAAGCAATTTGAGAAGGTTATAGAGTTCTTGTCTGGTTTCTGAGAAACTTGAATTTATGAGGGGAGCCCATTTTATAAACTGGATTCTGACCAACATGAACTTTTAGATCAGTTTTAAAAGTCTCTTCTTGTTTTCATGCAGTATATATGGAACATTATGTCTTCCTGTTAGCTTTGCCAAGACATACAAAGTTTGTGGATTATTAAACTGACAAATGAGAACTCGCATCAAAGGGAATGTGTGTAAAAAGAATGTTTTCATGGGAACAAACCAAGCTGACTACTACCTCTCAAAATCTGCTCCCCTGACAGTTTCTACTAGAAACGAAATCACTGCAATGCATATTTTAAATATCTTTGATCAACTAGTAATAATAATGTAGCATTATTCCTTTACCTTTCTCTTTACCAACCTTCCTCTTCCATCTTCAACATCTACTGTAAGGAATGTAAATATTTATATAAAATATTAAGTTGGTGCAAACATTAAGAAATGTAAATATTTATATAAAACATTAAGTAGTGGCAGTATTAATTTGCTTCTAAGGGCCTACAAATGTCACTTATACTAAGGCTGCTATCTCACCTGAGTTTTGATCCTGATCTTCTGAAGGTCTGGCTTTTCCTCTTTGTCCCATCATGTGATTGAATGAGTGGGACAGGAGTTCTCAGGTCCAAAGCTGGTTTTTAATTTAAAAGTGCAGTTCAGCCCCCTTGGCCAGCAGGTGGCACTAGCATTTGGGGGGGGGAAAGGACCACTTGGCTGGGGGAAATTAAAGCTTAGGGCACCACATGGAGTTTCCTGTTTCTCCCAAGGTGAAAAGCAATTTAAAAAAACAGTGCCGAACGGCCCCAGGAACAGCTGGTCAGTGCTATGAGTTAAAAAAGAAGAAGAAACCCAGATCATCTGCGTGGTCCCACAGCGTCTGCTTCCTTAAAAGGTGGATTATCAAAGCGAGACAAAAAATTCCCTACCTCTTGGGTGAGTCACAGAAGCCTCGCTTAAAGGGGCATTACCGGGTTTTCTTTTTTCTTTTTTTTCAAAAAGCCAGGTGGCCATGAGGACAACATTTTTAGACACGGTTTATCTAGTAATTTAAACTGCTTTTAAAGGGACGTGGGACTGAGACTTAAGATACAAAACAGTTAATAATATTACAATTTCTTTACTGAAAATGGTTTGAAAAGGTAGCTAATATAGTTAATATATATGCAATATATCAATTATGTATTTATTAGCAACTAGAAAATATTATTATTATTATATTATTTACGAGCAGTCAGTGAAAGTGTGTTGTCCTCAAGCTTGCATGCATTTTCCTTATCAGAGATATGGACATGTCCCTTTCTCACCTCTGTCTTTTTTTGTGGGAGGATATTTTACCATTGGACACTAGTAAAAACCGAAATAAAAGTCCTGGTCTCAAGAGCAGCTCAATTTTTATTATTAAAGTGGTGATGTATTCTTTCAATTTATCAAAAAGTGACTACAGAGCGGAGTCTTATATTAAGCTCTTTACAGAGGAAGAAAAATTCTTTGCACCTTGTCCTTGTGAGGAAATGTTGTTCCTTGAAATGCATTAGAGAGATTCCAAGCATTCTAACCAGTATTACAACTAGGCCTGTTCTTTCTTCTATGTAGTACTGATTGGTGGGTGGACATGAGGATTGTTTGTGAGATTAATGATTTGCACTAAAGAAATATGCCATGGAGCTCTGGAGATTTTTTTTAAAAAAAAAACACTGTAAAGTGTGATGGGCAACCCAATCACTTAAAGCCTTTTAAAAACAGGTTCCAGGTGTTAAACTCTTGCTTGATTATATTATTGCTAAATTCAGAAACTTTCAGGAGGATGATTGGGGAATGAGTATAACAGATTGTCAAGAGCCCATACTTTGCATGCAGAAGGACCTGACAAGTCTAATAACTCATGTATCCAGTTAGAAAGTTTATGGGGATACAGGAAATACCTTTGCCAGGCCCACTCACTATCAATAAACAATCCTGGAGTAGACAGACAAATGGTATGTCTTATTATAAGGCAGGCAACAGAGTGTTCCCATTTATTAAGAAATGGACTAAGCTGCCAGAAGTTGGAAAATTTGGGATGAAAAAAATAATAGAAAGCTTAACCCACTTTTTTTTTTGCTTCTTCCTTATCAACCCTCCCCTTCAGTCCATCTTCTCCCTCTTCCTACTACAGTAATCCCCCGCCTATTGCGGGGGTTAGGGACCCGACCTGACCCACGATAATGGAAATTCCACAATATGTGGATGATGGGTCGGGTCACGACTGGGGGCCTCCTACACTTACCTGATGCCTGGTGCTACCCCGAACAGGCCACCAACGGGCTTCCAGGGCCTGTTGGAGTCCCCAGAATTGGTTTGGGTGATCCGGAAGTCACTTATACTGGGATCGGAGTATATGAACCGCGAAATGGTGGGGGACGATGACTGTACTTTCCTACCTGTTGATTATATTCTAATCCTGTAATTTTATATGTTGTTAATTTCGCAGAGTGGCCTTTGGCAAGGTGGGTAGTACAAAAATTAAATGAAATGAACGGATAGATAAATAGATAAATAAATGCTAACTGAAAAACTAGATACGAAAGGAAATGGGGCAGGGGAACTTTACCACAGATCTCAGATTACCATAAACTTTATGTGAGTGGTGGAGGCTTCTGGGAATTGCAGTCCAGGAACATCTGGGGACCAATGGTAGTAGCTTCCATTGAGCTGAAGACAGAATCTGTTTCCAAATTGTAGACACTGGCAGGTGTGTCGCACTTCTGTCTCTTTTTCAAATAATCTCTTTTTCATATGGAACTGAGAAAATGAAACCTCTTTTACAAAATGTGGATTATCTGACCATAGTCCTGCTATCAGGTAGGATGTCACTGAGAACATCTCAAGTTTGAGATATAGCAGCTGCATTGGCTTTTAGAAATATAGTTTCCATGTTATTTATATGCTTTAAAGGAAGTGAGGAACACAGCAGTATTATCATCTCCTTTTTAGAGCAGATAGCTACAGATTTAACATCCTAGAATCATTAGGAGCGGTTATGTATGATGATGATGATGTGCTGTCAAGACAATTCTTAGTGCTTTTAAGTGCTTTTTAAGAACATTAGAACAGCCCTGCTGGAACAGGCCACAGCCCATTGAGTCCAGCATTCTGTCTCACACAGCAGTTCACCATTTGTTTCAGGTATTCCCAAGCAGATGTCTTCACCTGCAAATGGCATTGAGAGATATCTTGCCTATCTCTCCAACTCAGAGGTTGTCCTTAGGCATCCATAATAATAGCCATTGATACCCTTGTTCTCCATGAACTTGTCCAATCCTTTCTTAAAGCTGTCAAGGCTGACAGCTGTCACTACTTCTTCTGGCAGGGAGTTCCACAGACCAGTGATCCTCTGGGTGAAAAAGTACTTTCTCTTATTTGTTTGAGATATAGCACCCAAAGGTTTCATGGAGTGCCCCCTAGTTCTAGTGTTGTGCGATAGGGAAAACAGTTTTTCCTTATCTGCTTTGTCCACACTGTATATGATTATATAAACTTCAATCAGGTCACCTCTTAGGCGCCATCGTTCAAGAGCGAAGAGACCGAGCTGTTGCAGCCTCAGATGGTAAGGAATGTGTTCCAATCTGTGAGAGAGGGACCCCTCAAGACAACAGGAAGGAGAGTGGTCCGTCTGGCAAGATAGAGGACACCAAGAACGAGGACCAGAAAGTGGAACAAGCTGCAAGAAGGGACATGGGCGCGCGGGGAAAGCAAGTGATAGGATTAAAGGACATAACAGCTGCTGAAGGGGATAAAGAGTCGGAGGTCTTATGGGCAGTCGAAGAGATGGGGGGAAAAGAGGAGGAGTCTGTTTCGCGGGGCGCGTGGGAGACGGGAGAGGATTCGGACGGTTGTGCGCGTCGGTTGGTGTCAGTTGGGACACAGACGGAGGAGGGGGAGTTAGGGGAAGGCAAGAAGACAGTTCAGAGGATAGGAGAAAAAGAAATAACATGGGCTGTCACGGTAAAGCCTCTCCGCTGGCCTGAAACCTCAGAAAGGTTTCAGAAACTATGGAGGAAGGACAGGAATGTCAATCCTCTAGCTCAGTGGGCGAAGCATCCATGTTGTGGAACCCGGTGTATGGGTCGAGGGGTGAATATCCGTCATCTCCCATAAATGAACCGGAGTCAAGAAATAGACAATTTGAACTTAGTCTTCAAGAAAATGGTTTATTGTTCAACGTTACCGAAACTTGTTCAAAAGTAATTGTTAAGGAAGATACTCACGCCTACAGTAAGTTTGAAACTGTAAGAAATAAAAATCCTTTCGAAGTTAAAGATACAGATAACCCGTGTCCTCTGACTTTGTTTGAATCTATGGCTCCAAATAACGAACCCTCACACAATCCCCTGATAATTCTGCACTTTTTCCATTTCCATATTATCCTTCTGGATGTATAGTGACCAGAACTGTACACAGTACTCCAGATGGGGCCTCACTATAGATTTATAAAGAGGTACATTGCAACCCGAAAGGCATTTTACCTCCGCATGTATCTCTTTATAAATCTATGGTGAGGCCCCATATGGAGTATTAAAAGGCCCAGGCTTTTTAAACCTCCCCCACTTCCCCACACCCTGGGCTCCAGCTGATTGGCCCTTGGGTGGGGGAATAAAGGTTTTTTCCCCACACCCCACCGCTAATGTGGAGCCCCGGCATGGCATGCCGCTCCCCGAGCAGGGGTAAAATGCCTTTCGGGTTGCACTGTACTGCGGTCCTACAATATAGTGAGACCGCAATATATGAACTGCAAAAGGGCAGGGGACCACTGTACTGTCCACCTAATGAGCCTATTCAGGCAATTGTCCATCTTATGAGCCTATTTTAGATCAGGGTGACATGAGGTCAAAGTGAACTATAAAATGGAGGACTCGCAACTAGCTTTCGTCAGACTGACAAGATGAGTAGTGAATACAGATGGGCTTTTTGTTTTGGAAGTGGTCAGCTTCTGAAACAAACTGTGGGAGCCCAGCTAGCGTTCTGAAGCAGAGGAATGAAATCAACCAATCCCTTACCTTGTGCTGGGCTCGCACAGGTTTAAACTCCAATGAGGAAGAAGCCTTCAACGTGGCATATTTCCTTCTCCCTGGCGCTGGCCAGTCAGGAGCTGTGCAAGGAAGTGCATCATTCTGCTGCCCTTTCTGATTGGCCAGTGCCAGGGAGAAGGAAAGATGATGCATTGGAGGCTTCTTCCTTATTGGAGTTTAACCCTGTGCAAGCCCAGTGCCATGTAAGGGATTAGTTGATCTCATTCCTCTGGTTTCGAACATCAGCTGGGCTCCCGCAGTTTGTTTTGGAAGCTGACCACTTTCAAAACGAAAACCCATCTCTAGTAGGAAAATATTTTGATCTCACAAGAAAACAAGTCCAGTTGCCATGATTCAACTTCTAGATAAACTCACCTGGATGGCTGAGAATCTTCACAGACAAATTGACACTTGTTGCATTGGATCTGAAGACTTAATTTTTAATCTTCCTAAGTGCATAGCGAAACATTCAGAAGTCAGAATATGAACCAGAAGGGGGAAACAGTTGAGAGTACAGAACCCATTGTGCAACACAAGTGAATGAAAACACAGACATGATTTTCAGGATTTATATAAGGCACAGAACATACCAGAATAACAATTGCCTTGCTAAGTCATAATTAGGCTATAAAATCTTCCAAATGTGGCATTTATCTGAGCAATTTATTTAATATGTTGCTAGACTATAGATAGCAGTTGACACACCACAGTGCTGTTTTACTTTACTCCAGAAGTGGCTACCAGAAGCCAATTTACATTCTCTTGCTTTTAAAGCAAAAGGTAGTAATCCAATAACAGTTGTGCCATGGTCCTGCCACTCGTTGATTTTTCTCTCTGTCTCCAGACCGCGTATTTTTTTTCCAGGTAGACTGTTTTGATGAGTGTCTGCAGTGTCACACAACATTTGGTTACTGCTCATTTGGTGCATTGATGTGGAGCAGAAATATAGGAAGGGCAGGAAAAGAAAAAGGCACTTTAGAAATTTCCCAGCTGATGCATTGGCCATGCAGACAAATAGCCCAGAAAGGTTGTGGCAGGAGTAGCATTGTGAATACAAAGTAGTACAGTGAAAGGAAGGGAGTTGTATTGCTGTGTTGTTCTGCCCATGAAATTACATTAATGCTCCAGCCCAGAAGGTGCTCTCCAGTCCCTTGCTGGCTCCAAGCCTTTCACTCATTAATCTCCTTAATGCATTGAACGAACTTTAGAATTACAAAACAGGCAGTGCCCTCTGTCATTCCTTTGACCCATTTTTTAGGCTTCGTGCAACTCGCCGATTCATCATATGCATACACACAAGTAAATGAACAAAAACACATGCTTGCTCAAATATCTTAAACTCTTCTCTTAGATGAAGAAAAAGGTCACCTTGACAAAAAGGTGATCTCATGACACACAGAGAGCTTCCTTAAAAAGGAGTGGGAAGGAGAAGAGGGGCAGTGTCTAACAGTGCAGCAGCATTGTTCTTCACAGAGCAAAAGAAGGTGTGGTATTTTTATTACTGTATTTAGGAAAAATGCAAAAGGAATCAGTTGTCCTTTTATAATGTAATCATGCAATGATTGCAGTAAGAAATGAGATATCTTACACAGGGAACAAGGCGATATGGAGGTCATTGTATTTATTCCGGTGAATCTGCTGTGGGCCCGGTGACATTAGGAATTATTGTTTATGCTTGGAACTCCCTCCTATACCTCCCACATGATGACAAACTATTTTCAAATTCCACCTTCTCTGCCAACTCTCTAACTCCCCTTCATCCCAACTTTAGTCAAGTCTAAGCAATCTAACTTATGATTCATCTGTTTAATTCCTGCTTGAATTTTCTTCTTACAGATATCCTAGATATAGGTGACAGTCTCCTTGAGTGTAGGCCCTCCCCTACTTTATGCTGTAAACCTTCATGAGCCATGAAGACTAACTCTATTTGAGTTCCCTATCAGTTTACAGCAGCTGCCACATAACATCACCAGTTGAAGTACAGTAGACTATCTCAAATAGATATAGTTATCATGTCACACTGTAGCTTTGAATAGTAAGTCCCAGAACAGGCAGGCATTCCATAGGTAAACCTTCAAAGGCAGGGCTCCATGGCCATAAATGATAACATCATACAGCAAATAACGCTACTTTCCAGAAAGTTTTGTGTTCAACATTAAAACTGCTGTTTCATATAGTCATACCTGGGGAGAGAAGTCTGCTTGAAAGTAAGCTAAAGTAAAGTTCACTTTATGTGAACAGGATACTGTAGTTCTTTAAGGATTTTGACAAAGATGATACTTAGCCAGAAATCACATTTATTTTGATATGAGTTTTCGCAATCTAAAACCCCCTTCATTAGATGGGTAAAATCAGACTCGTCCTAGCCCCAGTGTCCTTCAGAGTTGTTGAGTCATTGGTGATGCTTATTGGAGACTATGAAGCTTCTCAGTCAACACATCTGGAAGGTTCTAGGTTGATTAAGGTTGCTTATGATGATCAGGGATATCGACTATGAGTAGATATTTAGAGACAAGGAGGCTGAGATAGAGAGGCAGGAAAATTTCCAGATTGTGGGGACAAACAATTATTAATTGCAATAAATAGAAATAAGTGCAAAGTTTCTATCAGGACACAAATGTGTACACAAAAATAAGTTTAAGTGTGACAACCTCCTATCTTTCACAGTGAGAAATAAATGAGGCCAGTCCTCCTCCCATACATTTATTTTCACAGCAGAATAATAACGGTTGGACACATATGTAAATGGTAAGTGGAATTTAATAAGAAACCGAAACATATGTCGACACATATTCTGGATCTCACAAAATCCCAGTTTCAGTCTATCATGTGCTTGGGCATCTACTGAGTTTACTGCACTCCCTTTCTACTTGCATTATTAGAAAATAAAAAAATGCTGCAGGGGTCAAAAGGCTGGAAAGACAAGACCTCTCAATCTTGAATCCATCAGACTGGAGTCTCTCCGTCTGAAGAGGGTTATCACTGTGTGCCACAGAGCTAAAAAATATTCAAGACTATGAGTGGATTACCATCACAATTCATCTTGACTAACTGAGCCAAACATATCAAGTCAGACACAGTAGTTTTCTTATGGGATTCTGTACAATTTCAGTTTTTATGCGGGGAAGGCTTTGACCGAAACTGTCCAATGGAAGTGGGGACAGCAGGTTGCAAAAATATGATTTTCTTATACTCTAAAGACTGTATGGTGCTGTTAACCTTATCCAACCCCAGGAGGTCTCACATGGACCAAGAACTGGTTGGAATTTGGCTGGGAAGGGTTGAGCCCAATTTCTGACATTTCTAAAGTAGCATTAAGAAAGGTACTACCAATCAGTGTAGACATTAATACTCATCTATGCAGACCAAGTGTGATTCCCAGTGTGACACAATAGAAAGAGTGATGGGCTAAGATTCTGGAGAACAGGGTTGAATCCCTACTCCATCATGAAAACTGACTGCAAGAGTGAACTTGTAAAACCACTCCTTAAATATCTTACATACAGTAGGGCCCCGGTATCCACTGGGGATTGGTTCCAGATTTTCCTGTGGATAACAAAAACCATGGATAAGAGAGAATGCCACCCCCCCAAAAAAAACCCTGCTGTTTTGTGACAGTAGCTTGCTTTATGGCTGCTGTTTTATAACAGTAGCTTGCTTTACAGCTGTTGTTTGTGACAGTAGCTTGCTTTGTGGCTGCTGACTTATTCATTTAATTTTTTCATCTGCCAACTGTGGATAACTGAATCAGTGGTTAATGAATCAGTGGATACGGGGGTCCTACTGTACTTTGAAAGCCCTATATTAGAGTCACTTTAAATTGATTCTAATTTGAGAGCACAGAACACAGAAACAGACTAAAGATGTGACTGGGTGGAAAGCAAGGTGGTATTTTTTAAAAAGTTCAAGCAAAATAAAATAAAATGGTAACTCTTAGCAATTTGTGTTCTATGTAATATCACCTTTATGATCGTGTTAGCATTGATTTTTTTTAAAGCTGCAAGAAGTTTTTTCCCACCGATCCAGTAATTTACCTCACTACTGAATGAAACAATTCCTGTGAGTAATAAAGCAGTTTCAGAGAGGAGCGGGGAGAGAAAGTGTCCTGTAATTCACTCCTAAGAACATACTTTTATTGCTAGCACCACTAGTCATCCTTGAACACGTCAGGCAGTGAAGCAATACTTGCTCAGAAAATAAAGAATTTGTTGAACTAGGCATATGTCTTAACAAACTGCCTTTCCCTGTATGGAAAGATATTATGTATCTCAAGGATATAAGGCATGATTTAAATTCCTCCCAACTGATTCCTCTAGAGTACAGTCACTTGGTTCACAACACACACCCCTCGTGGCACAGTGGACAAACTGTGCTCATGACCCTGGCTTCAACCAATTCCAGGTAGCAGGCTCAAGGTTCATTCAGCCTTCCATCCTTCAGAGTTCAGTAAATGAGTACCCAGCTTGCTGGGGGGGGGAATAGGACACAATATGTAGCCTGCATAATTACTTGTCAACCACCCAGAGAGTGCTTTCTAGCGCTATGGGGCAGTATATAAGCAGCAAACTTTCCTTCTTTTCAATATTATATATATTCCCTCTTTTCAACAAAAAAGTCAATCCATAGCAGCTATATTTTGTTTTTTCAGACCCTGGATTCCTCTATCATTTGGCCGTGATCCAAAGACTCATAGAGTCATAGAAGTGGGAAAGGGCCTATAAACCTATCGAGTCCAGCTTCCTGCTCAGTGCAGGAATACAAATCAAAGGATATATGCCAAGTGGTTTTTCTAAATTTCTCTTGAAAGCCTATAGCAGTGATGGCGAACCTTTTAGAGACTTGAGTGCCCAAACTGTGATTCAAAGCCCACTAATTTTTTGCAAAGTGCCAATACAGCCATTTAACCTGAATACAGGTGGCTGTGAAGGGGTGATGTCAGGTGCCCACAGAAAGGGCTCCGAGTGTCACCTTTGGCACCCGTGCCATAGATTCCCCAACTCTGGCCTATAGTATTACTTCTTGAAGTAACTCATTTCATTTTTGTACTGCTCTAATAGTTAGGAGGTTTTTCCTGAAATCCAAAAACTCAACTGAAATCTGGCTTCCTGTAACTTGAGCCCATCGTTACATGTTCTGCACTTGGGGATGATGGATAACATATACTGCCCCTCCTCTGCATGACAGCCATTCAAGTACAGTATTTGAAAACCACAGTCTCCAGCTGCCTAGTTTCCCTAAGCACATCCAATCTCACCTGATTTCGGAAGCTAAGCAGGGGCGGCCCTAGTTGGTATTTGGGTGGGAGGCCACCAGGGAATACTAGGTGCTGTAGGTGCCTGGAGTAGCAAACCACTCCAGTATTCCTGCCAAGAAAACTCCATGGACATGAGGCCATGAAGAGTCAGTCACAACTGTAACGACGAAACACACACACACATATCATCTCTCCCCTCAATCTTAGTGGACTACACATGCCCAGATTTTTCAGCCTTTCCTCGTAGTCCTGCCTCAGACTCAGAAGACTTAGGCAGAGATTAAGGATGTGATTTTTAGATCTGCCTTTGGAACTAAATTGAATTGAAGATGACTTGGCAAGTTGAGAGGGAACCTTTCTCTGTTGCTTGGAGCCTAATGAATATGACTTCAAGAAAAGAATACCCAAAGCTTAACTGAGCAAAAAATAGTTTTATCTCTTAGTTTTGCCCAAGATCTTAGTACTTTACCTAGACATCTGAAGAGGGAAGAGAAAATACCCCTTACCTTTGTATTAAGGCACTTTTTAAACTGTAAGAATCCATCTCTTCCTCTTGCTTTCACCTTGTGATTCCTCTATATCAGAAGATAGAATTGATCGGAAATTATGAAAGTTTATACATATTAATACTTTGTACACCTCCTTCCTTTCTCTATTTTTCTTGAGAACTAGCAATGCAGTCTACCAGGATGATGGTTCCTCTCAAAGAGGACCAGGTCTAGCCAGAATTGACTGGGACTGCAATTTAAAATGCACTGCAAAAGCCAAATGTGAACAACTGAACATCGTTGGAAATGGCTTCTCTGGGCATCTCAAGAGAAAAGTCCTTATAAATCCACCACAGCTTTAGCTTTGGATGCCAGTGTATCTTGGAAGCTTTCGATTCATAGTTACTTAATGGTTTCTGTCTGTGAGTTTCTGACATGGAAAAAGAACTTTCCATATTAAGTACTGTTGTCTACCTTAGAACAAAGTCCAGTTTGAGATAGTACCGCCCTCTAGAAAGAATAAAAACAGCCCAAAAGGCCCGGGAAAGGTACAGATTATGTTGAAGTAGGACTTGTATTGTCTGGTCAGTGGAGGGAAATACCAAAATTACCAGTGTTGAATCACCTCCATTGGGCGGCAGTCGGGGGGGGGGTGCTAAACATCTTCCACTTTGTCTCATAGTCCAGATTCCTGTTTCAAAAGCACACATTGTCCAATTCCAAACTCAGAATGTATTAAATAAAGGCGAGAGGGCACTGCAGGGTGAGACAGGAGAGAACAAAATGAATGTGAGGGCTGTGGAGAGGATTCTTCACTCCAGCTGAGCTGAAAATGAGTGCTTAATTGGAATATAACAGCAGAATTAGATCGTGCCCGTTTGCTTTTAATTGAAATTATTAATACTGTACATATCTAGGGCATTTAATTAAAAGATCTCTAGGGCAGAACATTATATGAGGACAAGGATCTGAGATATTCTTCTTTTTTCTACACAGCTGAAAACTTTTGCATGTACAGCATCATATGCTTACTGTGAAGCACCCACCTCTAAGCGTTATATTTCTGCCGTGCATGGAATGGAATGAAAGGAAATATGATTCAAAAAGAATGCAAGGGTTGTCAAGAGAAAGGCTGAGTCCCGTCTAACTTTCTAGAAGGATTTCTGATGAATAAAATGATGTGCTTGTTCTTTCTCTGACACCCCCAACTCCTTGATTACAAGTTTCATACTCTACGCCAGGTCTGCAGCAAACTATATCACTGATTTCCTTCAGTTTTGTATAGAAAACTCAAGAGCAGAAGGGATTTAGAAAGAATCAAGCCTCACTAGACATAGCCAAAAGACTAAACAACACTAATGTGTCTTTTTTGTAATTGTCTACTGTACTTTAGTCTCCATGATTCCATCCTGTTCCCATTGCATTCTGTAATCTCTGGAAGTCGCTCTGCATCTCTATTTTTACTGCATGGTTGCACATTCCAAGGTTCTTATATTTGTCAATATGCTCCACAAGCAAGCATTATTTAGCATCTTTAACTACAGTCAGTGGGCAGATTGGTTCCCCCCCTCCCCCCACAACTGATTATCATGTGTCTAGTTGTCTTAGTCTTCCTTTCAAACCAGATCCATAATACATTCATTGGTTTTACTGAGTAACATTTACAGACCAGTCACATTGTCAAATAGTAATACTGTTCTGACTGCATATTGGATGTTGTTTATAACCAGCCTATTTACGATGCAATATTATTTGAACCAACAAGTACTACTCTAAAGATATTCTCAGAGTACAAACTGAAAAAGCAGTTCCTTGCTCTATACCTCATACTTTTATTTTCACTGAACTCTGCGCATTTGGGCTTTGCAGAAAAGAGGAAGACAACTTCCATCATCTACCTTCTAGTGAGTCATTCATATAGTATACAGAACCAAACCTAGTTTTTTTTTAAGGTGGCCATTTAACTGAGATTCAGAGCAACTAACTAGCAAATGTTTGCAAGGACATGTTTGTTGTATTTACAGGGCACACTTTTAGGAAGACATTTTAAGAACGATTGGTATACAGTTGTATCCACTGGGTAATACTGATTAAAATACTTGAGCTGTCTTGGAGAAGTGTGTCCCTCTTGGTCCTCTTTCTTGGATTTGGAATGGTCAAATAATTAATAACAACATTTTTAAAATACTGTAATACATTCCGTCTGCTGTCACTCCACTCCACATCACTAGTAGCTTTCCAAGTAATACAGATTTAGAGATTTCCCCTTAAGATTTGGGCATGGAAAAGGCACAAGAGCTGTTTTAATACAGAAGAAAAACAGGGAAACCTCTGTCAGGCTAACATTCAAGTTGAAAATCCCTCTTGCCTGTAAACTGCTGGCTTAACCCTGACCCCGGATCGCCAACTCCCACAACTCATTCAGGCTCTCTAATTCTTAATATATCTCTTTTGCATTCCAAGGCTAAGCTGGGGAAGAGAGGCCAAACTCAATAACATAAACCATATTTCTTGGGAAGCCACCTATTGCTTCCATCAGCCTTGTGATTACAGATCTCTGCTCCAGCTGTCTCTCTTCTGTCCCCTGCTAGTTCTCTTCCAGTAGGGTGCTGATTGCCACTTAAATAAATGGGAATTGAGGGTGCTAAGGACTCGCCAGACTGTGTTCTTGCAGATTAGAAATAAATTGAAAACATTACCAGGAGTGTCCTTTTCCACCCATTAAAAAGGGATGCTTTTAAAAAACATGGGATTTCCTGTTAACTAAATAGGAGCCTGGAGGATTGAAACAATCTTTTATTCACTGCACTAACTTCATACTACTAGGAGGCTGTTCACCACAGAAGAACGATAATATTATTGGCTTTGTATCCTGCTATGCTTACCTCCATGCAAAACAACTGCCTATTTTTAAAGATGTTCCCAAATCAGCATTTGCAGAATTTAATAAAGCATTTCAAACTGGTCGAACAGCAATCCAGACTACTAACCATTTCTAGCTATCCAGGTTACTAGTAAGAGACATACACATGTTTCACACACAATGACTAAATCAGATCATATGCCCTTAAAGCTGTTAGTGAGCTTAATCCATCTCCTGCCACACAATCCTTCTCACTCGTTAAAACTGGCAGGGATGCCTCTTCCAAATTTAAATGTCAAAAAGACACAACTGGTTAAGGCATGGGATAAGACCTTTTTTCTGGCTTCCCCTTAACTATGGAATGTCCTATGTTGGAAAATTTAGTACTTGCCATATGGTGATAGCATTTCTGTTCCAACACACATTTCACATGACAAGTTGAGTTCTTAGGTTTTCAGTTGCTCTTCTTTTCTTTGTTTCATCCTATTGCAATTATTTAAATAGGTTCAGGTTGACAACCATTCACTGTATCTTGTGACAATGGATTCCACACAGTCTTTTTATTCATCTTGGATCTCTCCAGTTCAGGTTCATGTTTGCTGGAAGTTCACCTTACACAAGTTTCTCCATTCAAGACATCTATCATGTCACTCCTTACTTTCTTCCCAAGCTAAACAGGCTTAAATTTCAAGCAGGTAATGTAAGGGTGGGAAGGGAGCAGTCACAGAGTAAGTGGCAGCCTTTTGGTCCTAAGAGCTTTAAGGGGACTGAGATAACCTCTCACAGCCCTGTACCATCAATTTTCGCATTCTTGTCTACAGTCCATGAGGGAGTTGTGCTGAGCCTGGTGAACTGGGGTTCTTCCATAAAAGCTTAAATTTTAGTAGTTTAACCCACTCCTATGTTTGGGTAGCCATAAACATTGTAGTATTTTCTCACCATAACGTTGCTCCTGTCCCTTGCAGCTGTGTAGCAAGGGTTTGGAGCATCTGGGGACAAAGTTGTTTTTGTGCCCCTCCGGCCCTTCCCAACCCCATTGCATCCACCTAGCGGGGGGGGGGGCAATCCTGCAGGCATGCAGACATTTGTGTCTGTGTGTGCACGTGCATGCGTGCGCGTGCGTGCCTTACTTCTCCCAGGATGAGCCCAGAACAAGGTGAGGAGGGGAAGGGGAAGGATGTGAGTGACACAGCCACCGTGCTCCCCTGCTTGCTTTGCCGCTCGCCTGGTGCATGGCGATGGAGGAGGTGGCTGCGGCGGAGTGGGTCCCATTACCAAGGCTTAGCCGGGGAAAGGAGGACTGCTGGTGGGAGGGCACACAGCTTCCTCATCCTGCTCCCCCTCCAGGCGCCCCAGATCGCTGCACCCAGGGCAAATGCACCCTTCTGTGCCCCCCCATATATGCCCGTGGTCCCTTGGTCTTTTTGGTTGGGCCTTTAAAATCACACGTGATAGTCATATTTCAGTGTTGAAGCACATGTTTTGCATTCAGAAGGGATTGTGTTAAATTCTTGGCAACTCCAGTAAAAACAGGTAGATGGGAATGGGAAAGAATGAGACCCAGGAGACCCAGTAACAATCTGCCTAGACTGTGTTAGGCTAATATAAAGCAGCTTCCTATGTCCAATGCACTCCGTTCAATACCTACCATTTTATTTTCTCTATTGTTGTTTGTAACATATAGGAGGGTAGGTACGCTCTCATATGATTTATGACTTCTCTGTGAAAAAATAAACTTACATGTATAAAAAATAGCATCTTAAGAGAACGCTATCCTATAAGCCTTTGCCCCAACATTAAATTTTCTTCGTATAGGGAATTTCTCATACAGAATGAGTATTTGATTTTCCAGCAACAGTATAAGCTAGATATATGGCTCCACTGTAGCGCAATCTATATCACTCTGAACACTATTGCCATCATGAAACTGATTAACTGTTACCCAATCTTCTTCTGCTATCATCTTTCAACAGATACAGTACCTGTGTGGCTAGCAAACATCAGCAAGCGAGACAAGACATATTGACATTTCAATCACAACTCCATCAGGTCTAGGTTTGATAAATGAATTTACCTTTCTAGCAGATTTTTATCCAAACTCACTAAGAGATGCTTCATCTTAGATTCCAGATGTTGTGTCAGCTGCTGATCTGGGAGACATGCCCTTTTCTCAGAACCAGTAATTTTTGAGAAAGTATTGTTTGGTTGGCTTTCTGTTTCAGGGGCATGGTTTTTATCTAAGATTTGCCTCTGCAAACACAACTTTACCATGCTCCACAGTTATGTGACCTTTCTTTTTAAACATATCCGCTGTATTCTTATCTTCCTGCTTCCCATTCCTGTGGCATGAGAGTATTATATCAACTATGTTTTCAGAGTTTGGGAACAGAATGATCTGACCAGTGACCACATGACCAAGGCTGTGAGTAGCAAAACTCCAACTGAAATGTGAACTTCCACAAGTCTGACTAACAATGAGACATGACTTGTATTGAATTTGAAAAGGGCAGAAGCCTCTTCTGCCGATACAACTGCCCTTGTTCCAGCTGATCTCAGAGATTTGGTGGAAGATGGATTTACTGACATGATACTGTCTGTAGTCACACTGGCAATTTGAATCAATTTTCTGACTTTTTAAAAATATGATTCAATGCATCTATATGGTATTTAAAATGGTGGCCACATTCACATGCACTGAATGGAAATCAATTTATTTCTGGTGATTTAAACCAGTTTTGGTGTCTATACCGCTGAAGCTGACTTGTTTCCATAAACTCACATTGAATTGAATCGATTTAAGGAGAGAAGCCCCCGGTAAGCAGTTGAAAAAAACTTGCTTTGCAACTCATATAAACCTATTTCACCCTTGCATCATGTGAATGATAAAACCAATTTAAATTGATTTTATTGAAACTTAAATGTGGTTCTTATTGCCAGTGTGACCATAGCCTGAGTTGGTGATGATTAGCCAACAAAAGAACTAGAGAAGAGGAAGAGAAAATGCAGGATGAGGAAAGAAGTAATTGATGACCAGATCTAAATCTTCTTCAGCCCAGAAACACAGCACAATGCCAGCACAGTTAGATCAAAATGAGAGCTATATGTTATGTGCCATCATTCCAACTTACTCGTATGTGTTCTGTGAGATATTGAAGGGTGGGTTTTGCCAGTGTCTCCCCAAATGGATCTCCATGGACTGAGTTTTCAAATTCCATAGGGATTTGAACCCTGGTCTCCTGAGTCCCACTCCAACACACTAACCACTACACTACAATGACTCCCAAGACCAGGATAGTCGTAAGTAGTTTCTAACATAGCTGGGCCTGGGTATGTCTGTGAAGATTCACAGTCATCCAGGTGAGTTTATCTGGAAGTTGAGTCATGGCAACTGGATTCATTTTTTGAGAGATTGAAACGTTTTGCTGCTCATCCAAACAACTTCATCAGTTGACTGACAATGTCTATATGGATGAGCAGTGAAACATTTCAATCTCTCAAGACAAAAGAAGTCCAGTTGCCATGACTCAACTTCCAGATAACTGGGCCTGGGTGGTTTGGATGCAGCATAGCTTCAAAAGATCTAGGGGCACCTCAACAAGCCCTCAGCCATTTTGTCTACTGTGGACTGCACCCTAATATTTTAACATAATATAGTCATACTTTGGAAGACTGTTAGTCATAAGTCTCTGTGTCACTTTACAGCAGGCATTCTCAATGGGAGCCATATCACTCCTTGGGGGGGGGGCATGGTATATTTGAAGGGGCGATGGTACAGACTGGAAACCATGATTCAAACATCACCTTGTAAGGTTCATTATGTATAGTATTCTGATTCAGACTACACTTTTTTCATTTGTGTTTATGGTTGAGGCCAAAAAAGGGTGAGAATGGCTGTCTAACAGGAACTAGTTCCGATCAATTTTCATTTGTCTCATAGTCAAGAGATATTTCCTAAAAGCCAATATTTATCAAATTTTTATCTGCTCTGAAAGCAAAGATGTATCTTACAAATAATGTGTAAATTTGCATCTTCTCCATTAACTGATCAGAAGTTTATATCCCAAGTGTTGTGTTTCAGCAGCATTTTTATTGTTTCATATTTTCAAAATTTCAAAATTTCATATTTTATTAAAAAAAAAACTCTTGCAGAAGAGTGGGTAGATGGTAGGTAGGTAGGTAGGTAGGTAGGTAGGTAGGTAGGTAGGTAGGTAGAAAATAAGAAAGAAAGAAAGAAAGAAAGAAAGAAAGAAAGAAAGAAAGAAAGAAAGAAAGAAAGAAAGAAAGAAAGAAAGAAAGAAAGAAAGAAAGAAAGAAAGAAAGAAAGAAAGAAAGAAAGAAAGAAAGAAAGAAAGAAAGAAAGAAAGAAAGAAAGAAAGAAAGACCTGCATGTCAATGAAGCTTCTAAGAACAATTTGCCTTTTTCAGGTGAATTTCATAGAGTACGACATTCTATGAAAGACATGGAACTACAAAAATGGGTAGGTGCTATATGTTGTCCTAAAGCTATCTGTTGTCCAGCCAAACATAAACATTTGCCTGTAGGGGTTACTGTTCAGTCTTATATACCTGAAAGCCTATGTCAGTGATGGCAAAGCTTTTAGAGACAGAGTGCCCAAACTGCGATTCAAAACCCACTATTTTTTCCCGCAAAGTTCCATTACAGCCATTTAACCCGAATACAGGTGGCTGTGAAGGGGGGATGTCAGGTGCCCACAGAAAGGGCTCCGAGGGCCACCTTTGGCACCCGTGCCCATAGGTTCGCCAACACTGGCCTACATTATCTCACAGAAGTCCATGTGTTTATCAAATTACTCTAACAGACCATTCAATCAGGGAGCATGTCAACATAAATCTTTATGCTATTACATGGTCACTCTAAGGCAAAAGAAAAAGACTAAAACAAAGCAGAACTCAAAGCACAATGGACTTTCTAATAAGAGAGTAATGGAAGAGAGTAATGGAAGAAAGTCCAAAGCACAATGGACTTTCTAATAAGAGAGTAATGGAAGAAGTGGGGATTAAGTGTTCAATATGTAGAAATCTGATGTGTACTTGAGATGATTCCTTCAAATTAGCCGATGTTAAGATTCCCAGCATGGAAACATTTTGATGTTAGCAATGAATGCTTCATTCATGCATTTATATTTATGGTGGTGCTCAATACCGCACCACAAGGACAACCCAACCGAAATCAGCAACCCTAAACCCAAACCTAACACCTCACATATATGAACGATTTTTGTTGTTGTTCAGTCGTTCAGTTGTGTCTGACTCTTAGTGACCCCATGGACCAGAGCACGCCAGGCCCTCCTTTCTTCCACTGCCTCCCGGAGTTTGGTCAAATCCATGCTGGTTGCATTGATGACACTGTCCAACCATCTCATTCTCTGCCGCCCCCTTTTCCTTTTGCCTTCAATCTTTCCCAACATCAGGAACTTTTCCAAGGAGTCTTTTCTCCTCATGAAGAGGCCTCAGCTTCAAAAGCTGGGCTTTATAGGAAAGTTTCCCTGCAGATTGCATCCTATGAGTCAGACATTTTAGTCTCCTATTCTGCCAGCTTCCAAATCCACTATCCAAGGTTTCCTTGCTTTCTTTTTATTATAATGCTCCCTCTGTTTTAATTCATACCATCTCATAATAAATGTATTGTGAACTACTGAAGAAAATAACCATATTTCATTTCATAAACTTTTTGGCTGTTTTTAAACTGATGTGTTTCGCACTGACAACATTCTGGTCACCCACACCAATTTTCTGTCAAACCAGAGTGTCTTTTCCAGAGCAAGTAAAGTAAGGGGATGTCTCTTTCCACATCAAGAGCTGGAGAAGTATGACAATCTTAGAATATCTTCCTTTGTGGGTAGCCATAATAAACAGTAATGTCATCAAACATTTTGAGAGATATTTTGCTTACTTTCAATGTCACTGTTGAAACTCTTTTTATCTTAGCATTTAAATGCTGTGAACCACCCAGAGTTCCTTTGGAAATTCAGGCAGTGCATAAAAATAAATAAATAAATAAATAAATAAATAAATAAATAAATAAATAAATAAATAATCCTTCAGGTGACTTCACTGAAGCTAAACTAGAAAACAAGGTTCTGTTGTTTTCCAACGGCTATGTAGGTTGCTATAATGTAAGCTCATTTATTGACTTCCTCTTTAATTTAATGGACCACTCTTGTCCGTGTACTGTGAAGAAACATAAGATAAATTTGATTGGGGGGAAAACCAGAGCTATTAAATGTCCAAGTTTTTGTCAAGACTGTGTTATTTAAAAATGTGCATTTTCTCTTGGAGCACAACCCCCCCCCCCCCCGGAAAACACATTATGTTTGCATTTATCTTGTCCCTTTTCTGTACATTCACACATTTTAACATACAGTACTTGGATATGACACTGGGCTAGAAATAGGAAAATGCTTACTGTTTACCCAGTGTCAATAGCATTTGGCTTGGTCAAGGGAGGAGCATATCACATAGTAGCTTATCTATTCACTACACTAAAGCAAACATCTCTTTTATTCAAGTTTAAACATTAACATGGATATACCTACATCTGGCCATGCTTTGGTGAGCAACCATTGTAAAGAAATAGAAGTACAATGTTGTTGTTTATCCCTTTGGTGGCACTAAAATACAGATGACACAGATGGATTAGAGACAGAAGCATGAACTTACACAAACACATACAGAGAGAGAGAGAGAGAGAGAGAGAGAGAGAGAGAGAGAGAGAGAGAGAGAGAGAGAGAGAGAGAGAGAGAGAGAGAGAGAGAGATTTTAAAGTACACAAGCAGCTGACACTTTTCATTCATACTCTTTGCTGCCACCTGCCATTTCAGAAGTGAGAGGCTTAGGAATGGTTTAAAGGGATGCCATCTACAGCTGTTTAGCAGACACTAATTACAGCATTGGCAGAGCCTGGAACCATGCCGTTTTTTTCACGGTCATGTACGGCAAGCATTGCTGTTTCATAAATCAGTGTGCTTTCCTTGTCTGGATTTGGATTTTAAATATGTGGATAAGCATGCAGAATCACAGGAGGATCCCACAGATGTATTTGCCCTACAGTCTTTATCCCCCCCCACCTCCATCTTTTGTTATCTGTGTTCTGTTGTAAAACAAACTCCAAATTCATATTGTACTGAAGCAGTGCTGTCATTGGCTACAGTCCTCAGCCTAAGAAACCAGATGATTAGCAGCTAACATGCAACTCTTTGAGAAGGTATCGAATGTTTTCTTCTCTTGCAGGGTGCACTTAGATATGTCTGCGTCCTGGAGGGGAGTCTCTTGATTGTTGCTGTGTGAGCAAGAGGGTTAAGAGCCACTCGAACATTAAAAGGTACATTTTGGAATAAAGGTAGATGGGTGGCTTATGCTGACCACTCAAGTTTTCAATGTCATCTGCAAGGCTGAGCTTATGTCTTACTGACTGCTTCTTAAAAAGTGCTCTTTAAATAAACAGCCACATGTGTCTGTTTCAGCATACACAAAGCAATAACATCCTGTGGTGCATTTAAAACTAAAACATTTATTTCACTGTGAGCTTTCACAGACAAGCAAATTATCTCCAATGAAACAGAAAATCTTCCATTCAAAAGGCTGCTGGAGGTCAATACTACTTTTGATGTTGTCTTCCATTGAAGGACTATCTAATCCAAGTCTCACTTAAAGAGGAAAAAAAAAGATATAAGGCAGGAGACTATGGACCTTGAAAATCACCTATCTGTCTGGACAAGACACAGTTCACCTGGTCACACAGCCTTTCCGTTCAAGATATATATATTATAATTCTGCATATATTGTTAACATCATTTTAAACTTTTGAACTATGTGTTAATTAGGGTCCTTCTTTTGTCTCTGATCTTGGTGACATATGTCTTTCTTTTTGGTTATGTGCAAGTAGTCCTCTTAAGACTGGGGTCCTTCCTGACTATTTCCACTTTTAGAAACTCTACTCATTTAGTGCCTTTGGACAGATACATTGAACGACTAGAGTTGTGAAGGCCCAGAAAAAAAAGGGGAAGAAAAAAAAATTTGGGGGGGGGGGGAGATTTTTTCCTATTTTTTTCCTGAAGCCTTTTTAGTTGTTGTTTTTTTCCTGAAAAAAATGGAAAAATTGAAAAAATAAAAAAAGATTATGGAATGTTTTATTTTAACGCAATGAATAAAATATTTTAAGACAGTATTCAAATATTTTCCAAATCATTTCTTAAAAATATCATTGAAACTTAGACTCTCTCCTTTCTATCTGTTTTCCCCCTTCAATTCTTCAATTTTTTATTTTTATTTAATACTGTGGAGAGAAAATATGAATAACTGTTAATTCTGGATTTTTAAACATTGTTTTGTAGAGAGTTTTTTTTATTCCACATAAACTTGTAAACAGTTCAGGAGATTGTTACTCCATTTGTTACTTACAATTACAAATAAATATTATTTTAAAAGTAAATTATGTTTGCAACAATTGTTTGGTTACACGATATGTTAATAGGCTAGTTTTATGCCAAGTCAAATTGTCCATTGGGGACTTAATTTTTTTTTTAAAAGCACCAACCCAGCTCAGGAGCTGCATGGTCATCATCATAAATTAAAATAAATACAGGACCAACCCTTTCTTCCTAGGTCTGGCCTGTGGGCCAGCTGGTCCCGGGGCAACCAGAAGTAAAAAAAAAAAGAAAAGAAAAGAAAAGAAAAGAAAAGAAAAAGAAATTAAAAAGGGGCGCATGGGAAAGCAAATGCCTCTCAGCTATGGGGGGGAAAAAGTCCCCAGAAAAATAAATAAATAAATAAATAAAAATTTAAAAGTGCTGAGCCGGCCTGAGAGTGGCACAGAAACAAAAAAGTAAAAAAAGTTTAAAAAAAAGCAAAATGAAACGAAATAAAATACGAAACTTTTTTAAAAAAAATTGTTTTGTATGAATGAAACAAAATTAGGGGGGGGGGAAAGAATAACAAAATGAAACACCATTTTGGCATTTTGTGCCCACCTCTACTTGCTACCTATCTGTACTTTTTCTTTGTGGCCTAGCCTTCTTTCCACTTCCTATAATGTCCTTTTTTGTTTTCAGATTCTGAGTTTTTTGTTAAGCCACACAGGCCTTTTTTGAGGCCTCATGGCACAGTGGTTAAATGCCTGTACTGCAGATAAAACTGTGCTCATGACCTGGGGTTCCATCCCAGGTAGCAGGCTCATGGTTCACTCAGCCTTCCATCCTTCCGAGGTTGGTAAAATGAGTACCCAGCTTGCTGGGGGGGCAATGTGTAGCCTGCACACTGTAATTAAAAAGTTGTAAACCGCCCAGAGACTACTTGGAGTGTTACGGGGCGGTATATAAGCAGAACACTTTTGCTTTGCTGTCTCCCACCTTTGTTGTTGAAATTGTTTGTACTTCTTCCTTGAGAATTTCCTTTTTTTAGAAACTTCCATCCTCCTCAGACTTCTTTTCTAATCTTTATTATTCCTAGTTCTCAGTTTATTAAAATTGGTTTTTAAAAAAATCTATCATATATGTGTGCTACAGTCTGATTTGGCGCCCTTTGAAATTCCAAGAATTCTAATAGAACTTGGTCACTCTCACCCAAAGTTCACCTTACTGCCACTCCCTTCACCAGGTTCTCTCTATGGGTTAGAATAAAGTCAAAGATAGCTAGTCTTCTAGTCCCCCTCCCCACACACACACACACCTTTTTATAGGAGAAAATTATCAGCCACACAAGCTGGGTTTTTTTTGGAAGGTCCATACTTTGCAGAATTTGACCACAACAGATATCAGGATAAGTGAAATCTCCCATCACTACTACATTGTGTCTCTTTGAAATCCTTGCAATTTGCTTTTCAAATGGTACTGGAAAGCATATATCCAATGAGACATGGGCATTCTGTGTTCAATTTTTTGTTGTCTGAACACTGTCTAGTACTGACACTGCAAAGATAACACTTGGGCCTTCAGAAGAGGGTTCTGAGTGCGACAGAGAATGGAGAACTATAAATCATATAATAATATTCATGTTGATAATTTATACTGCATATTTAGTGCTTTTCACTGCTGTCTGATTCTTTATCCTAAAAGCACATTTCTTCATTTCATCATTTTTTCTATTGCATGAAATAGCAGCTGGAGGCTGAAACTCATGTATGTATCAGTAGCACGTTTGATGAGACAGCTCGATGTCACTCTTACTAGACCACACTTTCTGACTGTTATTTTAAAGGCTTGATTAACTATGATAATTTTTTGTGTCTTTTTCTGAGTAACTGGCCAAGAGACTGAGCAAATAAGAAATGTCACCCTGTGACCAGTAACCTATGGAGCTTCTGCTGGCTTCAAAGTCCTGCCAACAGAGAAATGCAGAATTACAGGATTGAGCCACCTGTAACACACAAATACCTGTAAAAGGTAGATACAACAATACACTTGTTCAAGCAAGGCAAAACAAAATGGTCTGCTTACACACTGCCCCATAATGCCTAAAGTACTCTTTGGGTGGTTTACAATGTAATTATGCAGGCTTCAGATTGCTCCACCCCCAGCAAACTGGGTAGTCATTTTACCGACCTCCGAAGGACAAAAGGCTGAGGCAACCATGAGTCAACCATAATATCAGTCTTTGACTTATACTATATAACAGATAAAAGATGCAACCAAAAACCTAAGTATTAGTTAAATATTGGTGTTATTATTATAATGGATGGATGGATGGATGGATGGATGGATGGATGGATGGATGGATGGATGGATGGATGGATGGATGGATGGATGAGTTATGATGATACCAGAATTTTCCTCTTATTGGAAGCTCAACAGGACAGAGGTGAATATATCTCACTTCATTCAAAACAACATAATGAGGCTTATCAATTCACAGTATTTTTTTCGCTCTATGAATGCCAAGCAAGATTTCCTTTTCTTATTCCTGCCAGACTGCATCTTGGGCATTAACTCTTTAAGATCACTGTTTTTAAAAACGGCTTCGTGTTTTCCTTCTAGTTCTCTCGTACCTTCTACTCTTCATCTGTGGGTGATGCAGAACTGCAGGTTTAAAAACCCAAAGAAGGGATCAAGATCAGGCAGAACGTGGACAAGGGAACCCAAATGCTTTCTAATTGATTTTCTTCTATTGGACTTAAAAGTAGAGTGCCAGTCTCTGGGTAGCAACTTGGCAACTCAGGCATTCCAGTTATGGCAGATACTGCTTCTCTAGTGGAGAATGAAACCAACTTAGACACAAAGCTATGGAAAAGCTACGGAAGACATTTATCCATTACCATGCTACTCAATTCTAATCAACATCAGATTTCAATTTTAAAACTACTCATATTTTGTCCATCTGTTCAGCAAATCCATCTGTGTGCATGCTGTAATAACCAAATAAGGTTACAGTTCAGGCCCTAAATTCTGCACCTTATTTTAAAAATAACCTCACCCACTCCTGCCGTAAAAATTCTCATCTCTTCTTCACCAGATGTTTTCGCTTTTGTTATATTTGTTTCTGATGGATTTATATAATATTTCAGCTTGGCAATATATCAAGAAGACAAACTGTAGTCATCTTCGCTGGTGATGAGAGAGCATGTCTTTTACAGTTTCCTATGAATGAAAAAGCACTTATAATCCTAGATGCTATCAGTTTACCAAGAATAATCTAATCTTTATGTAAGATCAGGTTGCTCTTCAATTTCAGGGCAGAGCTGTGAAAGCTTATCTCAGAACAAGCAAAATAATTTATTTTACCAGGTTAGAGATTCTTCATGCATGCCTGTCTATTTGTGTGTAACACACACATGATTTAATGCTCACCTATGATAATATCATTTGCCTTTCAGTCAGCAATATTATTTGCATCTCTGAATGATTTTGCATATAATACCTAACGTTTTATATGTTATTGACAGGTTACAGTTACTGTACATGTTATAAACATCTTCATATTACTTGGTGGTCATATTAAATCCAACAAATATTAAGTAACCCCCAATGAGTTTATAGTTCCTGTTTTTCAAAGTTTTTGGCCCCATTATGGAACTGCTTTCAAGTCTATCACTGAATGTCACCTTAGTAAGAAGTAAAATACAAGGACAACATGTTTAGGGCATTGTGGTATTAAATTTATAATACATCTAATATGATTTTCAATTTATTTTCTAAATTATTGAAATAAAAATTGAACCCTAAGCACCAATAACACAGAAATATGATTAAAAGAAACTCTATAGTTTTAACATTCAGATATTTGGGTACAGTATGGATCAGAAACTGTTAGGGTCCCAACTCAAATTGCATTTGATTAAAAGGTAAAGGTTCCCCCTGCACATGCATGCTAGTTGTGTCCAACTCTAGGGGCGACGCTCATCTCCATATTCAAGCCGAAGAGCCTGTGTTGTGCAAATCCATGGCCACATGGCCAGCATAGCTGCAAGGAAGCACTGTTTTACCTTCCCACTTTTTACGGCGGTTCCTATATATTTACTTGCATTTGCATGCTTTTGAACTGTTTTAACACTTATTAAAACTGAAAACAGTGGCCAGAATCCTATGGGAGTTTGTGTCAAGTTGTGTAACTTGTAAAATCTAACTGTGACTAATTGATGAGGTAGGTACTTGAGCACATCACAACTGTGCAACAGAGGTGTGCGTCTAGGCACACATAATAGACATGCTCCACTAATTATTCAATTAGTTGCAATTAGCTGTAGTAAGTTATGCAAATATTATGGAAACACCAATAGGATTGTACCAAATGTGAATAAATCCAATTATATTAATAACTAATTAATATATTATCAAGTCATAATTCAATAACTATTTCCTACAAGTATAGGCATTTTTGTGTATATGTACATGTGCACATACTATAGCCCTATGGTGACTATAGCATATGCAAGATATAAAAGACATAATCTTGGTTATGATGCGATGATATGAAAGGACTGGGGTTAGGGTTGCAGTTACAGTTTTTGACTTCACTGAAATCCTAATCCCCATCTACCAATGGAGCCAACCAGAACATGCCATATCTACCTCTCATCACCATGGCGTACCAAAGGGGGGGGCTTGGAACATGTTTTGTCTCATTACATTACATTGGCTGGAACATTAAAAGGTTTCTAATGGCAAAATGCAGGAGGTTTTCCTCAACCTACTCCCAGAAACGTCCCCAGGTTACAGCTAATGGGATAATGGGGACATGGTTTATAACTCTTCCAGTAACAATGTTATGAAGTGCTTAACTTGTAGGTCTAGTTCTGTATGAAATGGCAACAGAGTAATTGGCAACTTCTACAACAGAGCTTGAACTTCCTCTGGATGCAAAAAATTATGGAACCAAGGTCACATTTTAGGCAGTATGGTGTGCTCAGGAGTTTGAAGTTACAAGTTCAACACAGCTAGTTACATGTTCTTTTTTCTTAACAATCAGTTTCTAACTACAATATATTATATTGACATAATTCAAGTGTTAGCTCAAGTTGCACTTTCTTGTTAGATGCATCCCATGGGAAAATTCCAGGGACGGGTGGATTAGGTATAGCGGTGGTGAACCGTCGGCACTCCAGATGTTTTGGACCACAACTCCCAGAATTCCAAGCCTAGATTGCCAAAAGGACTGTGGGAATTGTGGTCCAAAACATCTAGAATGCCGAAGGTTCGCCACCACTGTGATTATTACAAAGTGTTTTAAAAGCTCAAGATATTGTTTAATAAAATATTAGAGATTAAACTCTACCATCCTGGAAACATTCCTATTTGTACTAAGTCATAAAGATTCTTCATGTTTAGGTGCATATAGGCCTATTTCATTAATAAACCAATATGTTAAGATTTTTAGTGCAAAACTGGCAAAGAGAATGAAAAAAATTATTGCTCATTATATAGGCAAAAATAAAAGCGGATTTACAGGTGGAAGATAGATGGCTGATCTATCTAGAAAGGTATTGAATATAATTCATATACTGTATGTATATGAAGCACTGGATATTTTCAAAGTGTTTGAGTGAATGTAATGGTCAACATTTAAAACATTGATAAAAAATTTAGGATTTGGTACTAGATTTAGAAATATTATCCAACAATTGTGTTCTGAAAACTTTGTGATTGTGTTAGTAAATGATACTACAACTGATCAAATTTCCCTAGGCCGTGGAACTAAACAAAGATGTCCCTTGTCCCCAATTTTGTTTGTTTTGGTTATTGAATTCCTGGCAAATGTCATTAGGGAATATGAATCAATAAAGGAAAAAGGATACAAAGAGAAAATCAAAATTAGTTTATTTGCAGATGATGTACTCTTAATCATAGAAGATCCACAAATTGTTATGGAGGATTAAATCACACTTGAGTGGGAAGAGAATGGTGAATCTACTTAACTCTGTTAGAAATGTTGCCAGACTTCAAATACATGGTTCGGAATATGAACGTGGCACACTAATAGCATATTTCTGCATTCTGAATTAGGTCCATTCCTCCCTCTTTTTTTTCCTGTCTGAGACAAGTTTGAGAAGAAAACAAAAAAATGTAGTGTTCCACCTTCCCTGTTTAATGGTTCTGGCTGAAAGAGGGTGAGAGAAAGCAATACCCTGAGAAAAGTATATTATTTCATTGCTTCCTGTCAGAATCCAATAGCTACCAGACCCAAGCTGCAATCTATATCCATAATGTAAAGAGAAGCTAAATTAATGAGAATTGACTTAATGGGAAGTATCATAGTGTTCTGGCCCCACACAAAACAGCAACAAAAACTAAACTTCACAAGGAGGAAGTCGGGGATTTTGTCACTATTTGTTATTGTTTTTACCCAGAAAGGCATTATGTGAAATAGATGGGAGGAAAGTACTGGTAATATGAACATTAGCCACATTTGGCGGTAAACATTCCATCAGGATAAATCCAAGGTCTCCCTTCATTTGTGCACACTATTTAAAAAAACTAGCATCCTCTTTCTTTCAGAAGCAAAGTTCATGTACACACACAAGCACAGAATGACTGACGGATTGCTTTAAACGTTGTACTATTCCCATCAATACTTCTGATCCTTAGCAATCGATGCAAAAAAGGCAGCTAGGCTGGTCCAATCTTTGCTTTGTTCTGCAAGCAGGCAAAGACCTTTACCTATAGGCAGACTTTTCCTTAGGTGAATGGCAGCAAAAATAGTTTGCATTCTCTTTTCTTGTAGGGAAACACAAAATATCTCTGCTTCCTGTATGATAACAAGAGTAAAAGAGCACCGCCTCTAGAGTCGGACACGACTAGCACGCATGTGTGGAGGGAACCTTTACCTTTACAGACAAGGATTTATACCTATAGCCTCAAGTACTGTATCCTCCAGTATGAATGCACAGGATTGTTACTTTCCCAAAATTTCAGAAAAGCAACAATCAAGTACAGTAGGACCCCAGTATCTGCTGGGGATGGGTTCCAACCCTTCCTGTGGATAATGAAAACCATGGATAAGAGAGAACACCAAAATGTCCCCCAAACTACTGTTTTGTGATAGTAACTTGCTTTACAGCTGCTGTTTTGCAACAGTAGCTTGCTTTACAGCTGCTTTCTCTGACAGTAGCTTGCTTTGCGGCTGCTGAATTATTTATTTATTTATTCCTTTGCCAACCGTGGATAACTGAATCAGTGGATACGGGGGTCCTACTGTACTGTATATCTATTGGAAGAATAGTTATAGTGATCTTGAAGTTTCCCCTGCCCTCTGGTCTCCTTTCTCAGCAGGACTCATTGAATTTTTTAATTGAAGGTTTAAAATCCCTTAGTAAACTGGCATGTCATTTTGTTGTTCTGTCGAGTGGCACACATGCTGTAACATCTCACTTAGTATAAGTGAAATTATTACAGAAGGCACTGATGCCTCCTCTTTGGAATAACTTTATAACTCTCACTTATTGATTCACTGAATTCAGCAACAACAATTACTGCAGACAATGAAACCTCCGTCTTGAACATTGCTGAAAGAAGAAGGGGAGAAAATAGCTGCTTCAGCAGCTGCATATTTATTTATTTATTTATTTATTTATTTATTTATTTATTTATTTATTTATTTACTTGTTGACCTCCCAACTTTCCCTCGATAACTCTGGGCAGTGTGCAACAAATTGCAGGGGGGGGGAATTGCCCAAAAAGGAACACAACCCCCTAACAGTAAATCAAATATAAAAATATAAAAACAATAATAACAACAATCATGCAACAAACAGAATCTGGAAAGAAAAGGGGCTGGGGTAGACAATACAACCAACTTCTTGTTACCACTTCTTTCTCCTCCCTGGATTTGTCACATCTGAGTTACTCAGGAAGCTCCTGTCATACGACTGATCAGACATTCTATAAGGGGAACCTCCATACCGAGAGAAAAACAAAGGTGTTCACAAAGGGCTTTATCCTTGACATGCGGTTTTTCTTCAGTGAAGAGCTGTTTTCCCCATAGTGGAACCAGCACACACATCTCTCCATATCAAGCTGATACAAAACAACATTCCCATGTGAAGTGCTGTTTTATAGATTGTTTTATGCTAGATATCAGCTGATATAAGCCAATCAGAGAGCCCATATTAAACACGGGGAAAACGTGACACCATGTAGCATATCAGATCTGCCTGTGAGATAAAATTTCTGGAGACTAATGAGAACATTTAAGACTGAGAGTTCAAAAGATACGATGCAATGGGAAAATGCTGAAAAAGGAGTTGCAGAAACATGATCAAGTGTGGAATGGGGCACACTTGGACAATGACGAACATATTTCTGAAAAGTGAATGGTTTTGATTCAGCTCTGTTAAACAATTTTATGAAAGAGGATTTAATAAGCAATTTGGTGGACACTGTGAGCAGCACTCTTTATTTTGTCGTACTGTGGATAGATAAATAGATAGATAGATAGAGAGAGAGAGAGAGAGAGAGAGAGAGAGAGAGAGAGATAGACACACACACACACACACACACACACACACACACACACACACACACACACACAGAGAGAGAGAGAGAGAGAGAGAGAGAGAGAGAGAGAGAGAGAGAGAGAGAGAGAGAGAGAGAGAGAGAGAGAGATCTTAAGGAAATTACAGAACCCCAGTAAAGACTTGTCAGTGTGTTATTCTTAAGATGTTATTCAGTGAAAATGCAAGTATTTTGTGTACACACACATACCTCACACTTATCGTTTACCATTACTCTTATGATAATTCATATTACACAGATGCAATGAACAATTAAGGAAAAAGACTGAACTTCAAATTTGTTAATTTGAGTCCTAATGTGAAAGATTTAATATTGCCTATCATTTTTTGTTTGGCTAACAAAGCTATTGAAATCCCCACCCATTCCTGTCTCAAAAGTAATAATTTGAGCTGGAGTGGATCTACTACAGGTCCCCTAATCCCATAAGGGCCACAGAATAGACTTTAATCCACATTTTAAAAAGAGATTGTGGTGATCCTTCACAGAACAACCTATTAAAAATACAACAGTGGTTACTCAGACCCTGTTGCTGGCTGAGAGGAGATGTAGGTCCACCAGTGCATTGAGCAAATTAATATTCTGTCAGGCACAAAGGCAGAAATGGTCCTTAGGCAGCCATCCACCACAATCCATCTGAGACTGGACACGTGGAGTGAAGTTCATTTTAGAGCTGTCCATTATATTTATCACCTCAGAAGCCATCATGACAAGTCAATCTCTGAATTATGAGGCTTCTGAAGATCCCCCGGAAACAAGCAGATAGACAAACGTAGAAGGTGAGAAAAATAACAGAGGAGGGAAGCCCCGAGCACAAGCCTCTTTCTCTGTCTCTTATTCATCCCTGCTCATCTCATGTCCTCCTCAGTAGCTAACTGCCCCCAAATCTGGATGATAATTAGTCATTAAAAGATAACATAAACAGAGAAATGAATAATCAATGCAGGCAGTGTCTTCTGCTATCCTGTGTATTTTTTTTCATGATTCCAGAACGTAAAGCTGTCCACCTGCCTAGAAGGATCACTGTCAGATCCTAGATTACTCACGATTTCGGCTTCTGATATTATGGCTTTTAGAGACAGTCAACACAAACAGCCTAAAATGTGGCTAAATTGTTTCTCAACTTTACAAATACAGGTTACAGGAGGCTACTGTCATATGAGTGAATACGTAGCCAATCTATAGATATACAGAGAGAAAACACAGGTGTTCACAGAGGACCTTCTGCCTGGCATGCTGGTTTTCTTTATTCAGTCACAGCTTCCTCAGAAAGAAACCTGCATACAGTACCAAGCTGATCTAGTACAACTTTTCCATGTGACCTACTATTTTATAGATTGCTCTATACTGGATATCAGCTGATATGAGTTTGTGTTTCAGACTGTACTTCTGTCAAGACTTAATGGACAGTGACGTATTGCTAGCTCCAACCACAGTACTGTACAGTAGTTTCAGTGGCAGAAATCCTTTTGTTTAGTACAGAAAGCCATACTAGTGTAGGCCCACTGAATCAGTGGGGATTTGTTGATCCAACTCTTCGTTAAATTCCATTTAATCAAATTGATCTCTTGGAATTGTGACACACATGCTTACTATGGGCGTTTATACACGACCCCTAAGCTGCGCTGCAAATGGCTCCCAGCTCCGGAGCTTAGAAATGTTTCCCCACCAGCTCCGGAGTTTGCAGACAATTAAGTGCGACCCCGCCCACTTTAGCGCGACCCAGCGCACTTTTCTTGTACCTTCTCTCTGGAGGTGAAAATTTTTTGATGCGGATAAGAGTGCCGGGCTCTCCTCGCTTGTCTGTTGTTTTTTTGCCTCCCGCCCCTTTAAGAGCCCCTTGAGAAGGAACCAGGAAGTAACGGGGCCTCGTGGCAACTTCGACCGGCACCGGCAGGTTAGTAAAGGCTTCTTTTGTCCTTTTTTGCCCTCCCTCCCCTCACGCCGACAGGAGCAGGAAGTGCTGAGGGGTGGGGACGCAGGAACAGAAACGAACCCCCAAGATCTCTGGTCCGAATTTAAGGGACCAGCGGATCTTAGGGGTCGTGTGAAAAGGCCCTATGACTCCCAACAGATTTCATGGGCCTAGTCTAGTTCAACTTACTATGCTAAGCAACATAATCTTAACTATTGATTCAGTACGATTTGCTATTCAGTAAGACTATTTTTTATTTTAGAGAAGCAACAGGATATAGCCCAATAACATTTTTATCTAAGCAAACATGGTTACCAGCACATGACCTTCGGCTCTATTTCTTATCTTAAATTGGAATAACTGCACCCAACTGTATGAATTCAACCAGTGACTTTCATTTTCTATCCTTTTGCACAAAGAAATTTCAAGAAGGAACACAAAGCAGTATCCGAGCTGAAGGTATAACTCTATAGAGAATTTTAAGCAGTAACAGGGGTAGGGAACAGCATTCACTGTTGAAAGGGGAAACATGCCTTCTTTCTTATGATGTAACCAGTCTGAATCCTCCTGGCAAAAAGTAACACATAGGACCCTCTCCTGAGATGAAGTAATGCAACGTGGCTGTCCGCATGAGTTAGCTTATTAATAGTTGGTAACAGTAGTCATGCAAATGATAATATGACAGATGTTTAACAAGTACTTAGCAGCGATCTTACAGGGGCACTGAGCCACGATGAACATGTCTCTTTCATATATATATATCTCTCTCTCTCTCTGTGTGTGTGTGTGTGTGTGTGTGTACACACACACACATTTGATGTTGAGAACACACACATGTTCTCAACATTTTATCTAATAAGTCTAATATACCATTTGTTCCAGCAAGATTTGTTTGAGCAAGGAATCCATGACTGCTGGGAGCAAATGAATACTGAGATATTTAATTGAAGGCCATATCCTCTGTTCTAAATTGACTTAAGAAGTTGCTCTTTCATGCAGCATGCACATTAATAATAATTCTGAATAAATGCAAATAGCTTCCTGACCACATATTTTCCTGCTTGGTCAAAGTGACCCGTAACAGCTAGTGAGTCTAAAACATCGTCAGGATTATGCTGCAATCTTGAAATATTCTCATTACCATCTTAATACTCTTCTTCACTCCTTGTAGTTTGCTCTTAGAGGCATCACTTTTATAATCTAGTTCTTGAATCCCAGTCTTCCACTCTATCCTGCATATCACACTGGCTCTTAACTTAGGTATGGATCTGTTATGTCTATGTTAAGTCTCCATATCAAAATCTATTGATAAACCACATTCCACACCATGAACTCAAGGTGTCATCCTTTGCAGCCTTTGTCAATATTTTTAAAAGCAAAAAATAAAGCAGATCTTACATATCTGAGGTCCACCTTGGTTTAATTGACTGCTGAAAGGCAACAGAATTATTAAGTTCAAAACAAACAAAACACTAACACTATCTGTCTATGGGGTTTTGAAGCCCATGGGTAAATCATGATTAGCAGAATACAATTTTGAGGTGGCAGCTTGTGCTCACTAAAAGTGCACTCCTGCTTACTGTTCCCTTGAAAAAGGTAACTACAGTATATTAGTCTTGACGAATGCATTTACAGTATTTAAAATATTGGGTATCACTTGTTCAGATTTTGATGCAGACTGGCCACTGTATCCCTCCTGATATTTTTCAATGACACTGCCATAATGTCTCACCACTGCCAATGATGACTAGAGATGATGGGAGCTGTAAACAACAAATAACTGGAGATCCATTGCAAAGATCTTTCTGCTTTACAATGTGATGGCAACATTCCATAACAGCCCCCACTAATGGGAGTCTTTCAGCAATGGGTGCCTTGCAGACATTTTGCAGTGCAATTCCCAACAATCAGTAAGGCCCATTAATAATGAATTGCATCCCAAAGATCTGGAGGATATCTACTTGTTGGAGGGTCTCTAGCCGCTGGACCCTGGCACTCTGCTGGGCAAGCAGACTCAAGTAGAAACTGCTCCTCTCCACTCCACGGTCCTGCCTTTTGGGTTCCCTGGCTGGCCTATGACCAGTCAGCTAAGAGGCTCTTTGCTGCACTGCTCTCCATCATCTGTTCCAGGTTCTGGTAGGCTCCACCATGGACACTGCCATAGCTAGCCCCATCCTGATCACCCCTGGGGGTACCACTGTGCCAACACAGCAGGGTTCCCTGAGTAAGTCCTCTATCTGTTGGGGAAATGTGTTGAGGAAGTGTGTTTCCAACTAAACACAAAAGATTGGCAAAACTGCACAAGAGATCCACACCTGCAAAACTGCTTTAAAATCAAAGAATAAAAAATGAGTAGAACTGACACACTCATCATATGTAACAAATCTTCATCTACAAGTCCACTCTGCATGTGGGTGCTAATCACATTCACAGTTCCTTCCTCAGCAGCTCATTCCTTCCTTCAGCTTCAAAACTCTGCCCATAAGTCTCTGCTGAGAAACAAAAATTTTCCCCTTGCCTATGATGGCTGTAAAGATATAGAACAGCTTTGTATCTATATCACAAAGAAGCCAGATAAAACAGACACACCAAGTGCTTCACTCATTAACATTTGTGTTGCCATGACAGTAAGCTGTTGCCAGGTAGCCAAGAACTAGGAGAAGAGTGAGAATTAGCCAAGCCTAAAAATAAAACCACCAGCTTTTTAAAAAAATCCCACCCTCCATATAGATGTCCCTGTATATAACAAGAAAAATAATGTTTGACTTTCTCTCCTTATTTTTAAAGATGCATTTGTATACAGTACTATTGTTCCAAATGTCAATTAAGAGAAGGCACCACCCTGCCAATAATTATGAAATATCATTGGGAACCTAAGAAATGTCTGGGATTAAGAGGCAGAGGATGGGGGTGATTGGGATTTTGGGGGGTACCCCTTCCTCAAAGATCTGCAACTGCACATCTTAGAATTCAGCACGTGGCTTTTCCAGAGTTATTTGCTTGACAGATCCAGAAAAAAAGCAGTATGGGAACTCAACTCAGTACAAGATCCCTCAAAGTCTTTGATGTTAAGGCCTCCTAAAAGTTCTCTTTCCTGGCCCTTGCAATAGGATCAGGGCTACACCTGCTAGGTCAGCAGCATCTCATTCATTTCAGAACCAAACACTGTTACCAGATTACGGGCCATTGTGATGTCATATGGGTGCACTTAGGGAGCAGAAAGGTTTTTTGCTGAGAGAATGAACGCTGCAAGCCCCATTCCTTCTGCTAAGTTCAAAGCCCTGGGTACAGGATAGAATAGATGTATGTTATGTGAAGAAGGGTTAAAGACAAATGTAAGCCCCTTGAAGCCCCAATTCAGTAACAGGGCTTTTGTTTGGCTGAAAAAGCTAATGACAAATCTTCTCTTCAGTCAGTTCCTTTGGGAGTTACATGCAGGAAGACATTATATTGCTGATTCGCAAGATATGATGGAGGTTTCTCTCCTTCAGGTCCTCCTTTCTTCTTTACAGGTCTTCATGTTCACACATTCATTTAGAGCTTAAAATTAGACAGATAATATTTATTTATTTATTAAATTTATATACTGCTCCATCTAGCTACATGACTACTCTGGGTGGTTTACAAATACAGTATCACCAAAGAAAGGGGGGGGAATCAATCTCAATGGCCTAGACCAGAGGTGGTGAAACTTTGGTACTCCAGATTAGAGATGGGCACGAATAAAAAAATGACGTTTCATTTGTCCTTTGGAGGGTCCGTTTCGGTTCATTTCCGGTTTTTGCGAATTTTTGCAAAAAATTCATTTTTGTTTGTTTCGTTACCATTTCGTTACCATTTATTTCATTTTTTGTGATTTTTTTAGCATTTAAAGCAGTTCACTGTATTGCAGTAACAGAAACGAAACGCATGACAAAATTTCTGGTGTTTCTGTTCGTTTCGTTTCATTTTGGGGACAAAATTTGTTTGTCGTTTCATTGCGTAACGAAACGAAAAAACAAAACAGAAACAAAAAATTGTTCATTTCGTGCCCATCTCTACTCCAGATGTTTTTGACCACAACTTCCAGAATTCCAAGCCCATATTGCCAGTGACAAAGGACTGTGGGAGTTGTGGTTCAAAATATCTGGAATACCAAAGGTTCTCTGCCACTGACCTAGACATATAGGTTGTAACAGCACAACAACTCTGTTCAAGTCAGATGCAAAAGAAAAGTACGGTAATAGGTAAAAATAAATTAGAATAGAAATAGATGGGAGTTGATGAACATCTTATGGTCCAGCAACAGCACAACAAATGGGAAAGCAATGAAAATACATTCTGTAGAGTATTGTACACTAAAGAGTGAAACTAGCTGAAATAAAGACCCTGACCCAGGTATTGCTCTGACTATAACAGAATCAGGAATGAAAGGCTGAGGACCGAGTTACATTACTACCAAAAGAGATAGATTTTATATACAATAATTTAAATTATTATGGCCTCTTTCGAATTATCCAGGAACTGTAGTTTGAGTTCCTCTTTGTAAGGAGAATGACTGAATCATCGGCTGCAGTCTAGTGTAAAGTAATTCTAACTTTCTAAAATTCACAGACTAATTCTGTGGCTTTCATTAAATGTTATACATACTAAGTCAGAAGAAAGTAAGTTTAACTGAAAACAATATATTTATGCCCAAACTAACAGGATTATTACCAGTGTGTGAGAAATGTAATATCGAACATTTGAAATGATAAGAAACAAAACCAAAACAAAAGTAATCTGGCACCTTCGAGAGTAAAAAAAAAATGAATTTCAGGACAACCTTTTGTGAACTACTGTCTTCTTCAGGCACAAAAGAAGTGGATTGAAATATGCAATATCCTATGTCTGAAGAAGTGGATTGCTATCTGTGGTAGATAGATTCACACTGAAATTAATTTCTCCAAGCTGTCACAATACTCCTGTTTTTGTTTTTCTTCTTGTTCTTTTAGAGATTTCAAAATCCAGAAGAATGTCTGCAAAAGTGTTTCCAGTGGCCAAATTATTAGAGCTATGCCACACAATCATTATTCTTTAAAAAGATCTTCAGCTGTACACCCTGTCCTAGTTAGCATGTACTCATTCCTCCCTGTGACAATTGCACCCATCCCCTCTTTACAATCACCCAGAAGGAAGCGAACTATAAGCCCCAGTTTTCACTGCATTATTAAATGAATATGTGCACATGACAATGAGAGACAAAAGTAAAGAAAAATAAGTATGACCTTGTTGCATGCACCTTTGAATTTTGCTGAAGTTCCTGGGTTGACTGCAGCAAATGATCTCAACTAGCTTAAATGTAGTTTACCTCCTCCACTAAGCCTCCAGATCACCTCCAGATCACCAAACAGATTAATTTGTAACTACTCAGAGCAATTATAATGTGCCTCCTCACTAACTGTCCTCTTCCACTCCTTAAAAGTATAGCCATGCATGCAAAAATGTAGCGAAATAATGCTTTGGTTGGCCCATTTCCAGTCAGCCGTCTCTTAAGGCTGTACTAGATGTTTTACCCCTTTCTAGGAGGAGGGTATGAAGCTTCATTGGAACAGTGAGTATTCTTTGGTAACAGTAAATGCGAACAGTAAAGATTGTGACTTGAATATATTTGGCCTTCTGCCCTCTGCATGTTTTTCGAGGAAATCTTTGTATCCTCAGGAAGGCCAATTGTCAGTTCCTGTGACCAAAATGCAAGGATTCTTCCTGTGGTTGATGGTGTTTCATTTATGATCTTATTGCAGTCACTTTAAAAATTCCTATGACCACAAACCTGACATGCTATCCAAACCTAAGTACAATTTAATTGATGTTTCCATTCTGCATTCTTCACACAACCAATACAGAGTGCCTTGCTTTCTGGCATTCCCTGTGTTAGTTACACCTCAGAAGGGGTCACACTAAAATAGACTGCTTTTTCTAAAAAGAGGAGAGGGAGCAAGGTATTTGAAATGGTTTCTTCTTTACCCATTGCTGGTTATGCTCTTAAACAATGCTGGTACTGTACAGTAATACCTCAGATAATGAATGCCCCAATAATGAATTTTTCGGATAACAAATTGATATTTTCAAGCCACCCCCACACAGCACACAGCCCCAGCCAGGGCCACTTTTCCCGAAAGCCGGAGCTTCCAACTCAACCCAGTCTTTCAGTAGGGCCCTCGCCATGCCGTTCTCCCTCCTCATTGACTCTTACTGCTTCCTGGTAGTGGTGGCGGCAGAGGTGTGGGCCGGGCAAGATGGCAGAGGAGGCAGTGGCATTAGAGATGGCAAAGATGGGGATCGGGGGACATGGGGGGGAGGCAATATGCAGAGGTGGGGGCTGGGGAGAGGGGGGAGGAAACGCCAGAGGTGCCCAACGGTGGTGGTAGCAGTGACAGAAGAGAGGCGGAGGTGGGGGAGGAAGCGCCAGAGGCGTGCCGCTTCGCCCAGCTCACCTGCCGCCCAAACGCCCTGTGGTGGTGGCAGCAGCGACAGAAGAGAGGCAGAGGTGGGGGAGGAAGCACCAGAGGTGCGCGGCTTCATCTGGCTTGCCCGCCGCCCGAGTCCCCAGCGGCGGTGGCCGCGGAAGAGAGGCAGGGCCGGGGGCGAGGAAGCACCAGAGGCGCACGGCTTCATTTGGGTTTGCCTGCTGCCTGGGTGCCCAGCGGCGGCGGCGGCGGCAAAGGAGGAGAGGTGGGGGCCCTGGGGAGGATGGTGGGAGGCAGCGCCGGTGGCAGGGGTGGGCGAGGAGGGGGAGGAGTGCACTTTGAAAGTGCACCTTTTAAAGATGTCTCGGGGGGGGGGGGAGGCTTTTTTGCCTTTTTCCTGGACCTCCAGAATGGATTAATAGGTTTCCCATTCATTTCAATTGGAAACCCCATTTCGGATAACGATTTTTTTTGGATAGCCAATTGCCTCGGAGAATGAATTAAATTCTTTATCCGAGGTACCACTGTATTCCACTTTGCCATGACACTCTCAGAGCCTGGAAATAACAAGAGCTTTAGAAGAGGTCGCCTGTGTTGGTCTCTACAAGAATATCAGACAAAATCCAAAGAAACAGTGTATAACAAAAAAGACAAAAGCATGTGGCACCGTAAAAAAAACTATTATAATTTAATGTGAGCTCTCTTAGACAAGTCCACTTTCTCTGCTATCTTCTTGTACTTCTATATAATCTCCCTGTTAACTTTTTACCAGTCTTCATCCCCTTCACCTCTTCTTCCCCCTCCCTTTTGCTCATTTCCTGTTTCCTGTAGGTTTACAGCCTGCCACCAAACATAGGCCATAAATGACTGCATGTGGGGTGTAACCAAGTACCCAAGACTCTTAAAGCCAATGAATATTTAGTATGCTTTACTTGAAAACTCCATGGACATGGGTTCACAAAGAGTCGGTCACGACTGTAATGACACAACACACACACACACAGACTTGTACAATTGGTATTTCATCCAGTATTCCCCCCCCATCTGTCAGATGATGTGGAGTTGTCCATGAAAGCTCTCATTAAAATGTAAAAATTAAGTTGTTGTGAGTTTTTCGGGCTATTTAGCCATGTTCTGGAAGTTTTTCTTCCTGACATTTCACCAGACTCTTTGGCTGGCATCTTCAGAGGACAAGGAGCTCATGGAACTAGGAGTTCTCTCTGCGCTCTGGGGTATAGAGTGAGTTATCTGGGGTATAAAGGAGTTCTCTCTACACTCTGGGGTATATACTCACTCTATTCCAAATATGCTTCTTAAGTGTTGGTTTAGAATCCTTCAAATAACCTTAGCTGGACACATTCATTTAGAAGGAAAGTAAGCACCACTTAAAATAATTACCATCTCTGATCTCAGCTTTGAATCGGATTTTTGCCTGTCCTGGGGGCAGAAGGATGTAGAGATACATTTAGAAATAACAAGGGTGATCTTAAAAGAAGCCTCTGCTCAAACTCTAAAAATACCTGATGTTCCTTTTCTCCTTGTTGCATCCTCTTGGGAAATATCCATCTAGTAGATGGTTTCCAGAGATACAATGTTTGCTGAAGTTTAAAGAGGGCTATTTTAGACTGCAGTTGCCAAATTGTGTTTCTGAAACATAATTAGGGCCTCTTCAGCTCCAGCCAAATAACGGCATATATGGTGGTGCTAGTTCGCCACTCCCATAAAGATGTGCAAAAAATAAAATGGAATGCCTTTAGAAAGACATTCTGTTCTTTGTGCCATGCACCAGATTCCATTTGTCTTCATAAAATATGACTCGTTAGAAGGAAACGATTCCTCTGAATGAGTTTCCTGCTGCAGATTCTTCTGTGGTACCAGGACCGGTATACCCATCCAGGAGACAGACAAAAGAACCCTTTTGTTATACAAACGCTCAGCTTACGGTTCTCTACTTACATTATTGACAATGATTTCTCCCATTCCCACCCCTCTACCTTTTATGGTTCTTTTCACTGACTGCTCCATCCCACCAGGCATAACTAACAAGTTTCCACTAGGTGGAAAACACTACAGATAGAAAGGCTCTGGATAAGCCTTTACTGGTATTCAGATTCAATGGCAAATAGTAGAAGTTTCAGAGAGGGTAGACGTGTTAGTCTTTTCAAGAATTTCAGGCAAAAATCAAAGAAAAACAAAACAAAATAAAACAAAAGACACAAAACATGTGGCGCCTTAAAGAATAATTTTCATATTTTAATGTAACATTTCGTGGACTACACGTCCACTTCTTCAGACATATGCAGGATAAATTTCTGATCTGGAAACTTTCAACTCTATACACACATATTTCTCTGTCAAATGTGGCCACATTCTGCTCCACTTTCTCCACACTATCTTGGAACCCCGATTCCTACTTGCCCTAATCCCTGTTTAGCCAATAGGATCATGTGTTTACTCAATATGCGAGGTAGGGAGCATGCTAGTCCCACACCCCTCCACCGACACATTGTTCATGCAAAGGTGACTGATCTGAAGATAAGGGCTTCTGGTATCTCTGTGGGCTTTGTGCACAAGGAAGAAAGGAGGAAAATCAGGACTCTGGTTCACACAGACAGCCTATAGAGAAAAATCTGACCGGGGGCAAGATAAAATGTATGAATGGGCATCAAAGGGGGCAAGGCTAGTGTACTCTTCTCCTTGTGTGTTAACATGCTATCCTGACAACTGAACAGCAGTACAAAATCCTTATTGCAATTTACTGTGTAACACTCGTTGCCACTGTACAATGAAACAATACAACTTAAACATTTAGTTCAGCAACAAATTGTGGGGCAAAATTCAAACAACAAATGAAATAAGGCTTTTGAAAACAGTATTTACAGGCAAGGGCCGAAGAGCGTGTCCACACATGAGACAATTGGAGTGGTTTGGTTCATATTTTAAAGGTTCTTATCTTTAGTGCAATCTATTTTATCTCCTTGTGTTTAGTTCAATCTATCCTATTTCCTTGTGTTCACAGTGATTATACCCCCTCCCCTGCCTCTTCCTGCAGCTGTCATTCAATGGGCTACTGCAACTTTTCATTTACTTTTTTGTTAAATAAAGTAAGTCACACAGAGAAACAGCAATGCATCTACCTATGGTGCATATAATAATCCTGATGTATCTTGTTCACCTGGAATAGCGCTGCATCAATAGGAAAATATAGTTTACAAATTAAAATGGTAGAGTAGATGAAAATAGAGGAGTTTTTTTTCTCCCTGTCATCCCTTTCAGTGCTACAACCAACCAAACACATCACAGAGTGTCACCTCAGATAACACCACCCACACTGACCATCTGCACGAGCAGTGCACTCACAAATAACCAAGTCAAAATTTTGTTTAGTTTGTAAAATATCCATGCATGATATCTGACACCCTTAGCATTACAATCCCTTGATTAAGAACTAGTGACAAAATGTTTGAACTTGTTTTTAAACATCTGGAATTTAGACACTGATTACAGCAAAAGAAAAGAAAAAGGATTTTCCAAGACTATCCAGTGAACCTCTGAATCTGTGGGGCTTCGAAGCCACATCCAAATCTGCTGCCTTTATCTTTTTAACTCATAGTGAAAAATAACATTCCTGTCAAAAAGCACATCATACTCAAATCATCTTCACAGTGATGCCTCCTTCCTTTTGCCACACCATGCAGTGACTGCCTGAATACTTTGCTGCATAATGAGAGTCTCCTGGACCTTCCACATTTCTCCAAACACAGTCCGGCAGCCAGCATATTAAATCCTGCACTGCCTGTAGCTGATACAAACTATTTGTCACCCCAGTCCCGAAATAATGAGTCCACACAGAGTATTGGGTTTTAAATCGGGCCACAACTTTATTAATAACTTTATTATTAACTGTACTGTAACTGTAACTAAATAGTTGTAGCTGAGGGATGGGCCTCCCGTAGTGCAATTTATATTTTGGTCTACAGATGTTGTGTTAGTGTGATGCCATGTTGGGACCCAGTACGGGGGTGCTGTTCAAAGAAAGCAGCCCTCCCAGCCGAAACTAGGTCAGCATATTACTTGGGGCAGCTGTATGAGCTCAGTGAATTTATGGTCCTTATTTTACTTTCTTTCTGTGGGGTCTACCTATAGGATGTTATTGTATTTGTTATTATCTATTGTACAGCTGCCCTGTGCCCTGTCTGAGGTGCATTTACAGCTCTGGCATCACAGTCTTGGCCCCTTTTTAGGGGCCAAGTTTGCCGCCAGACAAACTCAGGTGGCCCTGCCTAACGGTCAATGAGAATGGAATGGGCGAAAACACACTGGTACCAGGTAGCCAATATTGGTACCAGTCAAAAATTCCCATTTGGCCCCAAAGTGACCAGATTATCTCATTCTCATAACCTCTAAGGGAGGGGGCGGGGTGCAGTTCAGCGTGAAAGAGGAGGGTTGGGGTATGAGCTGCCCTTTTAAGGGCGTTGATCCCCGCACACCCTGGGAAACCCACGTGGTCTCCTCTTTCATGCCGACATAGCGGCTGACGGGGCGACAAAGCGGCCCCTATCCGATACAAGCCCGGCAGGAGCCTACATAAACACTACAAGCTGGAGCGCTGTGTCCCCTCAGTTGCATAGGAAGCGTTTTCCCTGCTATTTGCAGTTATAAGGCATGTTTGTGTATAAGATCAGTAATGGGTTTATAAATTTCACATAAAGACAAGAACTGTTTCTACCAAGAAATGCCTAATTTTGACAACATATTACATTTAAAAAGCTGTAGGTACAAAGAACAAGCTTCCAGTGCGAAACTGATCTTGGCAAGACAAGTAGGGCATTACAAACCAGGCAATTAAAATGACAGTCCCATAGGAAGAGAGTGCAAAATTGAAACCTGCATCTCAGGAATAGAATTCTCTCCCACTGAAAGGGGAGACAGAGAAAGAAAAATGGTGCTACCATTCTCGCATGGTGTCTGAACTCAAAAAGAAGATAAAGTTTATTCTTGAAACATGCTGGATCAGATCAAGGGGCTGTCTCGTCTGGCAGCTTGTTCCCCGCATTGGCCAACAAGATGTCCCCTGGAAATCCAGAAGTAGGTCACAAAGGAAATGATCATACCATACTATTGTCCCCTGCAACGGATATTGAAAGGCATACTGTCTATTGATTAATAGGTACTGACAAACTTTATATATATGGTGTAGAATCATAGAATCATAGAGTTGGAAGAGACCTCAAGGGCCATCCAGTCCAACCCCCTGCCATGCAGGAACCCCCATCACAGTATTTCCGACAGATGGACATCCAGCCTCTGCTTAAAAACCTCCAAAGAAGGAGACTCCACCACCCTTTGTGGCAACATATTCCACTGCCGAACAGCTCTAAATGTCATGAAATTCTTCCTGATGTTTATTATTTATTTATTTATTTATTTATTTATTTATTTATTTATAAACTTATATCCTGCCCATATTCCCGGCGGGAACTCTGGGCGGCTAACAATGTTAAAAAGCATATAAAATAAGAGAAAACAAACAAACAAACAAACAAAAAACCTCCGAACAGAAAACAGCGGAGGGTAAGATGGTGGGAGTGGAGAGAGTGAAGGAAGTAAGAGGTAAACCAAAGGAAAAAGAAAAGAAAAAACTGATAAGGTCACCAAAGGCCTCTTTGGTTCAAATGGAATCTCTTTTCCTGTAGTTTGAAACCATTGCCCCGAGTCCTAGTCTCTGAAGCCATGGAAAACAAACCTGTTCCCTCTTCAAAATGACATCCTTTCAAATATTTAAACATTGTTATCATATCCCCCCCCCTCACCTTCATTTTGAAAGGCTAAACGTTCCTAGTTCCCTAAGCCGTTCCTCATCAGACATTTCTTCCAGACCTTCAACCATCCTGGTCGCCCTCCTCTGCACCCGCTTGAGGTTGTCAACATCCTTTTTAAATTGTGGTGCACAGAACTGGACACAGTACTCCAGGTGGGGTCTGACCAGAGCAGTGGTACTATCACTTCCCTTGATCTAGACACTGTGCTTCTGTTGATGCAACCAAGAATCGCCAGTATATAAATCTATATATTTATAGTATATAAATCTCCATACCTGCCTACACATAGGCACTCATGTTTATGTCTTCTGCTTGCACATTTTATATCTGAAGGTTCATCTTTCCATGATGTCAGACCAAACCTCATTGCCTGTGTGGTTCCATCAAGTCATTATACTTGATTCATGATTACTGGTTAGCTAGGATTATCTAATGAAGAGGCTCTTTCATGTTCTTTTTAACAGGAGGAGGTTTGGAGAATAATGGCTGTGAATGGTTGCAAAAGGACTTGAATCCATCTTGTACCCTGTACAGCTGGTTTCACACATAATTTAAACACTATTAAAATTTGGTATCACACTACAGTACTTGATCTATTATGAATAGCTTTTTGTTATTTACAGATGATTCAGTAATTTCTTCTTATTGAACAATAACTGTTTGAGATGATAGAATGTTTTTCTGATCAAGTAGAAGGTGGGCAGGCCTGTCACACTGATTAGTCCAAGTCCCTGTTCTACGGCCATGAAAACCAAAAACCAGTAAGGTGCAGAAAAGAACTGGGAGCTGCTGCATGCAGCAGTTGTTCTTCATCAGCCTGGAAGCAGAGCAGTAAATGAACAGAGACCTGTCCTTAGCTTTTGAAGCTGGGGTGAGGGCTGGTGGGTTAAAAGGAAGGAATGCCAAATGGAAGGGTTGTGATAAAAGGAGAGTGGAACTGGAACTGAGAAGTGGAGAAGACAATAAAGGGCTAGAAGAAGCGGAGGAGGAGGAGGAGAGGAACAGGGATAGAAAACAGTTGCTCCAGTATTTGCCTATGTATGCCTGGAGGGCTTGATCTAGCTCAATGGTTCTCAACTTGTGGGTCCCCAGATGTTCTTGGACTGCAACTCCCAGAAACCCCTTCCCGCACAGCGAGTGGTGGAGGCTTCTGGGAGTTGCAGTCCAGGAACATCTGGGGACCCACAGGTTGAGAACCACTGATTAGCTGAAACTCCTCTAAGTGCTCTAACTTCCAAAATATAAGAGAAAAAGAGGCTACCTTGGTCTACTTGAGCCTCATGGCACATTGGTTAAACTGCAGTACTGCAGCCAAAACTGTGCTCAAGAGCACAGGTAGCCAACTCGTGGTTGACTCAGACTTCTGTCTTGGTAGAATGAGTACCCAGCTTGCTGGAAGCGTAGTGTGTAGCCTACATAATTAAACTGTAAACCACCCAGGGAGTGCTTTGAATGCTTTGAGGGGGTGCTATATAAGCAGCACACTTTTTTCTTACATTTTGAAAAGCAGGTAACCACAACAGGGATGGACAAAAGAGGATGTTGTTCGACTGCAACTACCAGCAGCCCTCAGTCCTCGGAAGTTGCAAGTGCTGATGGGAGTTGGAGGCCAACAATATCTGGAGATCCACACTGACAACCCCCAATTTCAATGACTAGGGATGGGCAGGAAATGAAAAACGAAATGCTGGTTTGTTATTTCATTATACAACGAAACGAAACAAATGAAACGAAACGAAATGAAATGAAAGGAGGAGGCAGCATTTCGTTATAGACAAAATGAAATGGTCGTTTTTCCATTGAAATGAATCGTTTCGTTCTATTGTTTTCAAGCTCCTGCCGAACTGTCAGTGACTGGAGCCCATTAAACCTGGCCCAGTCAGTATCAGGGGGACCCCCTGGTACTGACTGGGCCAGGTTTAAAGGGCTTCAATAACAGCATACTTAGTATGTTTCTATTCCTCCCCTTCCCATGTTATTTCTCAGTATCCATTTAAGACCGTGAGTGTACTGTGCAGGGATCTGCCATACTGTCCTGTACAGAGATAGTGCTAAATAAATGATCATCGAAAGTCAAGGAAGTGGAGTAATTATTTCTACATTAATTAATACAGTCTTTAACATATTTCCCTGTATTTGCTGTAAACATGGTCAGCATTCTGTCTTTCTTGCTGTGCAAAGTTAAAACCTGAGGATGAGAGCAGGAATTGAAACATGGCTCTGAAAAGGAAACGCAGCCAGTTATAACAAACTGGAAGGCTATTTGGGTAGCAGAGGCTCTCCATCTTTCTCACACTGGTGGATGTCATTCGGAGCAGATTTTACATGCACAGGAAACCAGCTTGCAATGTGGTTCATGTCAGGCTTTTCAGGCTGAATACACAAACTCCTCATGAGTTTCATGGCACAGAGCTGATTTGCAAGTGCAGCCTCCATCTCTGCCACAATGCTGTTTCTCTGAGTATGAGGCATTACAATCCCTTACCCCTCCTTGATGTAGTTCCATTCACATTGCTTTGGGTCATTTTGAGGAAGAAAGGAGGATCATCCAAGTGCAGTCCATTTTGGAGGTCCTTGAGAACATTAGCAAATTCAACAGCACCATTCAATGCATATATACGCAAAACAACACCTATCTTTATTTAATGCACATTTTCCTTGGGCAAGTATGCATGGAATTACTTGCACCTTAGATAGGCTGATGAGGGTAGGGGGAATAGGAGAACGAGATGTTTTACCTAACAATACAGCAAAGGAGAAGAAGGTAGAACCTTCTGACTCACGGCACGTGACATTACAAATAACTTGTCACTAGTGCCGAAAGCATGCTACTGTTACAGACACCTGATTCAGGTATACATTTGTGTTTGAGATCTAGGACCCAAGTCTAATTTTTCAAAGGATACTGCATCAACAAATGTATAGCTATGAAAATTTACATAGATGGAGAGATTGGGAGTACTGGAGGGGAAGGCATTCTGAGTAAATGGAAGTGCAGAGTATGAATGAGGCAACCTAAATATATTTGTTTGGACTAGGCAAGCTATACGTCCCTTAGGTTCTGTAGTAATTCATGACAGGATCCACGCCATTTAATAATACTTTTGTAGTAATTTATTTTAGACAGGAACTGCCCCCCCCCCCCAAAAAAAACTTCTCACATAAATTAGTGGGCCTGTTCACTCCCTTTGAAAAATCTGGGAGGAATTCTAAGTTGAATTTGAAGGAGGGGCAAAAATACCAAAGAAGGAAGTCTCTTCTATGGGGGTGTCCAAAACAAATTTCTTTCTTTTTATTTTTACAGTGGTGCCTCGGATAACGACAGTAATTCGTTCTCCGAGGTTAGTTGTTATCCGAAACACGTCGTTATCCGAAACGCAGTTTCCCATAGGAATGAATGGGAAACCGTTTATTCCGTTCTGGAGCCTAGGAAAAAGGCACAGACACCTGTTTTTTTGCTCAAAACTCTTTAAAAAGTGCACTTTAAAGGTACAGATGCAATGCCACCTGGGATAACTTTTTTACTGATGCATGCTGGAAATTCATTATCTGAGGCAGTCCATAGGGAAAATTCGTTATCCGAGGCAGCCCATAGGAAGATTCATTATCCAAGGCAGCCCATAGAGAAAATTCGTTCTCCAAGGCAGACCTATACCTAGGAATTGCGATTTGTTATCCGAGGTAGCCCATAGGGAAAATTCGTTATCAGAGGCAGCCCTATACCCGGAAATTTGCAGTTGCTATCCAAATTATTCGTTATCCGGGGCAGTTGTTATCCGAGGTACCACTGTACTTTAAAAGGAGTGTAGTGGTGGCCTGGAGCCTCTGCAATAATCTCTACTTTTTTTCTTCCCATATTTCCGGAATCTGGAAATGTAATAGGTAGGAAGCAGAGAGAACTACAGTAGTTCCAAGCTCCCAAAAGGTATTCCTTACACACACCACCATCACCACCTCATATTCATTTTTAAAAGAAAAGGAGACCTGTCTCCGTTTTCTAGGGGCGAGGGAGGGAATGTACAGGTCCAAATGCAGAAATATAGAGAAATTATTTCCTACCCAACCCCAAAAGGTGTCTTTGTCACTTCTCATTCATTAAGTTGAATCACTGCTCACAAGGTAACAGTCGCATTGCATAGGAAAATTCCAACCTCTTCACCTCCTTAACACAACAGATATGAGAGTAGAAAATCTTCACAACTTCATCCAGTCCTTTTGCTATGACTCATTCTTCAGATCTGTCCCCCCTAGTGACCTGCTCTTTCAGTCTACCATTCAGCTGCTGGAATTTTAAAAAAGGCTACAAAAATATGATGAGCACTGGAGATCTGTTGAATGTGTGCCAAGCTGTGTTGTTCTGCATGCCTCATATATATAATTATGCAACACAGAACATGTATATATTGTATGTATATGCATATGTGAATGATTATAATGTGTTTGCTAGAACCAGAAGTCTGTTAGGTAAGGACGACGACATAACCAGAGAAAAAGTCTCACACAATATGTAGCTAAGATAAGGCTGGCAGGGTCCAATATAGTATAGAACCAAATATCTAATAGACTGGATTTCATGGGGAAATATGTACCTTGGACAGGAATAAAGATGTAATATGTGACAGGGGTAGTTAGGCTTATGAATATAACAGTGTTAACTATGAGTGAGTTACTTATTTACCAGAGAAAATATGTCATATGAAATGTTAAGCACTATAAGTTATGTCACACATTTTATAATGAGCAAACATTTCGTGTTTTAACCAAAAGCACTAGTGATTATTTTAATATCAATTGCTGGCACAAATCAAATATGGGAGAACAAACAAATTGTATTCTATACAATAGAGTTTTTTTATTTAAACCTTTTCAGCTCCTATGTGCAAAATCCGCTAAGTTATAGGTTATAATGTATTTATTATAACCAAAAGCCAACACAGCCCACCAAAAATATTGCAAAAGTAATGTTATGTTTCCCTCGTCAAACTACTGTGTTAGGATAAAGAGGAAGTGTCATATCCCATCTGTCCTGCAAATGCAGGTGGTGGTGGTGGTGGTGGTGGTGGTCGAAGGTAAGTGTACAATTAGTTTCAGAATTGTTTCTGAAAACAAAGAGTAATTTTTCTGGGAATTGTGAGGAATTCAGCCCAACCAAGTCAAGCAAGATCCTGGAAACAAATGGAGGGTTGGCGACTTGACAGCATCCCATTCTAAAAAAAATCAAGGCCAAAACTTCAGACCTAAAGGTGTGTTCATGCAATGTCAATGCCAATAACAGCGTGACATGTATGACGTACACGTCATATAGCAAGTGCTGAATTTGAAGAAGAGTGAAACAGAGTTAACAAGACTCCGCCACTCAAGGTGCATTTTATAGAAATTTGCTCTATGAAGGCAATAATGCACAATAAGATACAAATACATTACTCATTTAAAAATGAACTTTGCTAAGCCCAAAATCAAGCAAGTATGTATTTATAGGTTCACAAATCTCAGAGTGCTCTGCATTATTTCAGGATTAATCAAACTTTGCAGACCAACAACATCCCATATCCCTAAAATACTAGGGCCCAAGCCTGATACCCAGATAATTCCAAATCTATTGTTTTAAGGCTAAAAGCTGAGACCTGGCAATAACATTTTATGAGTAAGCACATTAAAAGACTTATCAGAATTGAAGATGGGTTCTATAGTCATAAATCCCACCCAGAAAGAACTGCGAACATGGAGTAGATTTTATCTGTGAACTGTCTGAAGTCCTAAGATGATGTCCATTGGCAGGGCCGGCACATCCATTAAGGCGAACTAGGCAGTTGCCTAGGGCGCCAAAATGGACAGGGGGTGCCAAAATGGACAGGGGGCGCTGCCCAGCCTGCTGCCGCCCCTGCCACTGGACCCCCCTGCCGCTGCTGTCGCCCGAACCCCCCTGCTGCCGCCACCTGACCCCCCCCCTGCTGCTGCCTCCACCGCCCTACCCCCCCGCCGCCGCCCACCGCCCCTGCTGCCGCCGCCCGACCCCCCTGCTGCCGCCACCACCGGCCTACCCTCCCCCCCGCGCCCCGCCCCCCACCCCTCGCCTAGGGCGCGAAAAACCCTAGCACTGGCCCTGTCCATTGGAGATTTTGCTCCATGGCTTGTCTCTGGTAAGCATTCAATAGAGACACCTGGAGATATCTCTCTGATAAATCCACAGTTATGTAATCCTTTCTCTATAGAGATCTGGTAAGCTGCCTCTCTCCCTAACATTCTCCACTTGATTTCGACTGTCGGATGCAGACACTTGCTAATAAATACAAATAAATTAGATGTACCGTTTAAGCAGAAATCTTCTCAAGAAAACCTGCAATGAGTTTGCCAGAAGATCAAATATCATGCCATAAGGATTTTGCCAACCTAAGGTTTTGCTGCCTGGACTCAAATTCATCTGAGAAAGCTGGATGGGGGGATGCAATTATGATTCACAGGTGTAGACCATGCAAACAAGTGTAGGCTGCATTCACAGCACCAAGAACAGGGAGTAAGGGAGAAACAAAGCTGGCTTATACTTGATGTACTTGGCCTATATATATAATAGGCCAAGTAAGGTCAAGGGGGATCAATGGTTTGATCCTGGGAATAAATTTATCTCTCCACTAAATTCTGCAGCCTTCAAAGCTCCCCCCCCCCCGCCCCAGTGTGTGCACATGAAGCTTCACGTTCCACTTGTTCTGTCATTGCTATGTTGCTAAGGTAAATCTGACTACAGACCATTTATAGGAACCAATCACAACAGTCTGAGAAAGAGTTAGCTGGGAAGGTTCTTCGGCAAAGACTGTATTCTAAAAGGCATCTCTTGCCTTTTCTGTGCAGAGAGGAAGGGGAGAATCCTTGGTACGAGTATATACCCAGGGTCCTGGGCCTGGCTTCTTGGTCATCTTACCCTAATCCTCAACTTCACACTGCATTGCTCCTTCAGTATCAGTGACAGGGCAGGAATTTACAGTACATCCTGAAGAAGAAATGTTGAGCAGTGATTCAGGCTAGGAACAAAGGAAAGCACCTTATACAGTTCTTCTCACTCAGTATTATCTACCTTGAGAGGGTATGTGTAACAGTGTGCTTTTTTAGCACTACTGGAACGGTCAAGCACTGAAGGTGAGATCTTTGTATGCAATGCATGTTTGCATTTTCTGAGCCTCATAGCCCCTGCTAAAGCTGATGTACCATCACATGATCACAGAATTGTTTTAAAGGTTCTGTACCTACACTCCTTGCATTTTTGTACAGTTTATACAGTTTGGATCCTCTGGCACTTGCAGTCCTAAAACAAATCTTGGTACTTTTCTCAAGGTTCTTTGTCTTTCTGAACCTATAGTTTACGTTTTTTATTTCTTATTAATGGCAAATTTATACAATTTAATCTTTATCTACCCAAATAAAGCTGAAGCAGCATGCTTAAAAAATTAAGTCTGGGGTATTCCTTGACATAGGGTATGGTCTTGATATTGACTGGATCTGGGATTGTACAGTAACAGATTTTAAATTGTCTTAGGGCAAAGGACTCTGTTCCCTGCCCGTGCCAATTTACTGTGAAAGTAAAATAAGGCAACAATAGGGAAAATAATGAGGAGTTTAGTTCAGTGGATGTAGAAGCACAAACGTCAAAGAAAACCACTCACTTCTAACTAATTGGCTAGCATTAAAGAAAGAACATTCAAATCTTTGTAGAACTGGACCTTGCTGTCCTAATATTTGGCAACTTCTCGTTATTTGATTAGCTTTTCGTTTATTTTATCTTGCTTTTGATTCCCTTACAGGCCCATTTATTTGAATTGCAATTTGCAGGCAATATTTCGCCTCTGCCATAGAGTTAATACATTCATACGTTTTGCTTTATACGTGTATCTCAGATTTACTTAAATGTATTTTGCAGCCCTAATTTACAACACTGATGTTGAAAGTTTTCCATGAATTTACAACACACACAAAAACCCCACAAATGTTTATATGATACTGGCCATGCAGGTCAGTATTACTGCTTTTACTCTGCTGTGCCTGTTCAGTCAGATGCTTTCAAATATGGTGCCCCAGGCAGGTCATTGGATCACCTGTCTCTAAATCCAGCCTTTGACATTAGCCAGGAAACCAGGCATCATAAGATTCCTGGTCAGACATGCAAACATTTACATATTTTCAACCGAAATGCAGGATTTCCATGAGAAAACCCAGAAACGGAAGAAAACTGGCAGATGAGGAATTGCAGTGTAGATTATATCCCTTCCTTGAACAAATGTAAATAATAAAAGGTATGGATGTATTGTTAGGTATCCCTGCAAAATACACTGCTCTTTGATGCCATTAAATTAAATGCAATGTAGTTTGTGTATATACTATTTTCTTCTTTCAGACTGTTTTGGCAAACAGTTATACAGAGAAGGAGAAATAATTAACTAATGCACACTCAGAAGCTACCATAAAGTTCATTTGAAATATTGTGGTAACCTGCTTACCCATCGAGAGATTGGCCTAATTGCATTTTTTGTATGTCTTGTATAAGCAGCATACAATTAGACAAATCTCTCTTCGTGTAAGCAGTTTACCATTATATTGCCAATGAACTTTTCCTTCCACTGTTCTGTTTCAATTTTACCAGAGGATCCATGACCATTGATCTTAAAAATTCTGAGCACTTCCTCCGATCTCCTGGATAGCTAAAGCAAAAGAAAGGCAAAGTGTGCTGCTTATCACACATAAAACACTCTCCGGGCAGTTTACAAGTAATAATACAGGCTACACATTGTGTCTCCCCTGCAGCAAGCTAGGTACACATTTTACTGACCTGAGAAGGAAGGAAGACTGAGTAAACTCTGAGCCGGACACCTAGGATTGAACCCCAGGTCATGAGCACAGTTTTGGCTGCAGTACTGCAGTTCAATCACTGTGCCACAAGCTTGATGTTACTTTATGGCAGGCCTGTCCAACAGGTAGACCGGGGGCTATCAGTAGCCCACGAAGGATTCAGAAGTAGCCCACCAGCCATCAATTAAATAATGTGAGGGGATAAGTTCTCCACCTCTACCTCCCCCACCCCAAGGACCACCACTGCCCCAGCAAAGCTCTGGGTGTGTCAGCCCACTGTCTCAGCCGAGCGGGTCAGTTCAAGGGCCATGGCACAGTCCCCTGCTCTCCCTACCAGCCAGATGATCAGCGTGCCACTGTCTCATGACCAATTCAGTTGTTGGTGCAGAGCGGAGGAAGAGGAGTGGAGGAGAGAGCGAGGAACGGGGTCATGGGCGTGCCCACCTCCTTTGCATGGTGACGTCCCCCTCTTCCCCCCTGGAGAATTCCTTCCTCCCACCCTTCCATCCTCCTCCTCCCCTTCCCACCCCCACAGCTGCCTCACAGAGACTGTGACCTTCCGTTCCTCCTGCTCCCCTTCTGAACCATTCCCTCCTCCTTGCACCGCCGTGGCGAAGTGATTGCCCCGCTGCTGGCTTGGCCCATCCCAGCTGCACAGAGAACATGGCAGAGGTGAGTGCGAGCTATGGGCGGTGGCAGCAGTGGCAGCGAGGGGGATGAGAGGGAGAAGGGGGAAAACAGGAGGAGCAGTAGAGTAAAGTCAGGCCCCGGGCCGGTTGGGAGGGAAAGTGCACCTTTAAAAAAAAATTCTTCCAGCAGCCTGGGCAAGCAGAAGGAGCGATCTGCTCAAACATGCAGGCATCTCTCTTGCACCCATCCACACCGGCTCGAGTGGATGTAAGGGAAGCATGTGCATGGTCAGCCTTACCATAGGAATGCACTGAAATATGTTCCCTCCAGAAAGGATTAATTGATTTTCAATGTGTTCCTATGGGAAACTGCTGCTCTACTTACAAGTTTTTTTTTACTTATGAGCATATGCTCGGAACAGATAAAATTGATAAGTAGAAGTTTTAATGTAGTAGCCTTCTGGCATTTTCATCCGGAAAATGTAGACCTCAGCCTGTTCAAAGTTGGGACATCCCTGCTTTATGGCATCTGGCTGCACAGCGAAAGGTGGTGATTTCAGTTCCTCACTGTGCCTCCTTGACAAGGACTGTGCTCGATGATCCACTGGGTTCTTTCCATTTCTACATACTATGAAGATCATCTGTTTTCTTCACTTGCAGAGAAGAAAGATATTACAAAGGTTTTTACGGGGGAAGAAACAAAGATGGAATTTCTTGAATCCAGTATAGTTATTTACTCAGGCTGGTTGGCTGGCAGCCTTGACTAAATCAGAAAAGTAACATAACATCCCATCAATCTGCACTAAGGGACTACTAAGTCTGTTGTTGTTTTACAGCAAAGAAAACCACAAGCTTTTTCCATTTTTATTAAAATTGCATCAGGGAGGGGAATATTTCACTGTAATGGCAGCAATATCAAGGACATCCAAACCAATATTACAGTTTTTCTTCCATTATAATTTGATTTTAATGTACTTTTAAAAAAAGCAAAGCACTATCAGTACTTCATAGGCATGTGGAGGAGGAGTTGGACGGGAAAGGAATCAAGAATATCTAATCTGCCCATTTAGAGCAATGAGCATATAATGTGTTCATGTATAATCTGAGGTTGGTTTGCGATTGCTGTGAGCACACACAGGAAAGGACAAATATATAAATAAATAAACACATACGGGGGTGGGGGAGAAGACTCATTTCCAACTCATTTCAATATCCATTAAATTTTATAACAAAAAGTCACATAGAAAGAAGATACTGTATGTATTAGGCGGTTTCTATTTGAAAGGAGAGGGCCTAGATTTAGAACTGCCACATTCCTTTATCCTTGGCAAGCTAGTCTTGCAATTCTGGAGTTGCAAGACTAGCTTGCCAATCTGGAGAGCCAAAGGTTCCCCTACCCCTGATTTAGAACATCTTCCTTTGGACTCTGCAACATAGGGTTTCCCTTTCAAATTTTCCCACTTTACAGACACACATGTAAGAGAGAAAGAATCTGTTCTCCAACTGATGCAACAGACAGAAAATAAGTACTGGTAATTGAATCTTTGAAGGGTGCAGATGGGCTGGAGCAGAGTAACATATCTAGTCCTGGGCTTCATTTGATCTTGGAGGTTGTTTCAATCATTCTGTACGTATAGCAAAAACAAAACACTATTGGACACTCTTAAAGCCTTCCATGGACTAGAATCCAGCCTTCTAAATACATGGAGTTTAATATTTAGCCCTCAGTTTTATTTACCTATGCTTATAAACCTGTGGCCATAATGTTATAGAAGTAAATTTGCAATTCAGCAAAGTTCATATTGAAATACATTAGCTTTCAGTTTTGGTCACATATATGTCCAATTTGGAAGCATGCTGTTCACCTTAGAAATGTATGAAAGCATCTCTAGACTAGAGATAGGTATGATCCTGGTTCAGCGATTCATGCTGGTTCATTGGCATATCCATTATAGGAATCCCTGCCCCACTTCCTCATCTGAGGAGGCAGAGAAAGGAAGCACACACAGTTCTGCTGTGACTGGAAGATCACACAAAGAAATGGGAAAGAGCAGTGCGCAGCGGCTGGTGAGTGGAGAACCAGTTGGGGGTTCGGGGAAGAGAATGTGGGGCACCTGTGATACCATTCTGATGAACCAGCACGAATCATCTCTACCAAGGGTCATGGCCACTTCTGACCCAGATCCATTTTTATTTCGAATGACACTGGAGTTGGGCATTGAAACAAGTTTAACTGCCTTGGTGGATGACTTCTGCCCTGAGACAGACAGAGTCTATTGTATGTATTGTGCTGATCGTCTTTGACTTTGAAGTGTCTTCGCATCAGGGAAATACCACTGAACTTAGTGTTTTACTAGATTGACTGTTTCAGTTGAGGTTGTGAGATACAATGATACAGTGGTTCCCCTGGGTAGTTGAGCCACCTGGGAAGTCCTAACTAAGGCATTCCATCTGATTCTCCATGGTAAGGTACTAACTGATAGCTAGGACTTGGCGGAGGGTGTGGGGTGGGGGGAGCCTAGCCTGCACATGTATAGAAAATAATTTTCTATCCTAGGGTGGAAAAGAACTTTCGGGATGACCATGTTTGTTTTCTATTTCAAGAGTATTAAAAGCTGTCAAGGTTGAATGTCCAAGCCAAGAAATTGGAAACCTGGTGACACATTTAACCAGAACAAATACAAGGCGAGAATCTGAAGAAGCACAGTCTGTTCAAAAGCTTTCTGACAAACAAGCCATATTCTTTGATGGTATCATGCAATTCAATTTAGACAGTGAAAGCCCTTTAATACTTGTCATAATATCTTCTGCCTTGAAAATAGTCTATGATTTGCCTACAAGCTGAGTTAGAAAACACCATGAACGTGATAAAGGTTCCTGAGGAAATTAAATGCAAAGATTTGACATCATAATATTAGAAAAATAAGTTTTAAAAATAGGTTTTAAAGTTTCCAATGAGGGTGGCCCTGTCCAGAAGTATATAAAAATCAACCACCATGTCCCATATGATGTGTGCACGTCTCCAGGTTTGTTCTTCGGGGGAGGGGGGTATGTTGCTTCAAACTCTATTGAAAGAAGCTGTAAACAACCATCTAAAATGAAAGAAGGATGCAAACAGTGGACTCTGATCACTGTTGCTAGGCACCAAGTGATGTGCAGAGGCCTGCAGTGAGCCAAGCTTGGTAGCAGATGCAGATATTTGTCTTAATGAACATAGCATCTCATTATAATCAAGATGTGGGAAAAACTATTAAGGCAGCTTTGTCTAAGTTGTTCAAAATGCAATGTGAGTGTTGGATTCCTCCTTTGTTTGGGTCACTGGAATTTAATCTTGTCTGATTTCCATTATCTGCAGATGTTCCTTTTCAGAATAATTCACTGCAATTTTGGAATACAATGGGAAACACAGTCAGCCCTGGGCAACACAAAATTTGTCCTCAGCAGCAGTTCAAAATACATTGCAAAGTGTCGGGAGAGGGCAACTGACTCAGTAGCTTGAAAGGAGAGTGGCCAGGTGAATTAATGCAACATCAGATGGGAGTGAGCTCTTTGCTTGTGTGGGGCCTTAAATGGAGATTTTACCTTTTCTACTTCCTTGTTTCCTGCAGTTGGTCAATCCTGAATCTACAATTATGCCAAAACAACTGGAGTTGCCACCTGTGTGACAGAAACAAAATGTATAGCCCAAACTAATACAGCCTACTTTTTTGAGATACTCCTAATCCTATCAAATTTACCCCATTTTCCCATCTATAAGACTTTCCCACGTGTAAGATGACTCCCACATTTCCAACCCAAAATTAGTTTTACAACAACGTGGTTCTTTCCTTGGCTGACTTCCATGGATAAGATGACCCCCAATGTTTAGTCTGACAAGTTGAGACAAAAATATAGTCTTACACAGAGAAAAATACTGTATTGCATATGAACAAATCAGCATTTTACAGCATGTGGGAGAAGATTATTGTATTGTCGCCTACATGGGAAAGATAACACAATATTGAATCTCTCAATGGTGAGGAGGGAAATGTTAACTTAAGCATGGCTATTCTCCTTATTTGCTTGAATCAGGTTATATGCTCTGGGTCTCTTTTCCTGAACACACAGGATACAGTATATAGAACATTGCCATCAATTGTATATAAAATCATGTAACTAAAGGTAAAGTTTTCCTCTGCACATGCATGATAGTTGCGTCCAACTCTAGGGGTGGCGCTCATCTCCATTTTTAAGACTTACAGCCAGTGTTGTGCACGTTCAAGGCCATGTGTCAGGCATGGCCGAATGCATTTCTGCGCACAGAATAGTTTACCTTGCTGCTTTTTATGGCAGTACCTATTTATCTACTTGCATTTCCATGCTTTCGAACGGCTAGGTTGGCAGGAGCTGGGGTTAACAGCGGGAGCTCACTCTGCTGCATGGCACCCGGGATTTGAACCACCAACCTGCTGACTTTGCACCAACAGTTTCAGCACTCTAGTCCTCTGAACCACCACATCCTAAAAACATATAACCCCCTCATTAAATAGATACAGTGGGTCCCCCACCCTTTCGCGGTTCATATGCTGCAGTCCTGCTATATCGCGGAACCGCAGTACCATGAAAGAGCTTGAGGGAGGGGGAAGGTTTGGGGCTTTTTAAACCTTTCACCCTTTCCCCAAGCCTCAGCCTCCAGCTGATTGGCACTGGGGTGGGGAAACAAAAGGTTTTTCTCCCCCACCCCAGCGCCAATCAGCTGGAACCTGGGGCTTGCCTCCCTTGGGGTGCTGGGAAGCAGCGTGCGATATTTAAAGAGCTTTCGGCCACGAAGCCAAGCACTTGGCTCCGTGGCCAAGAGTCCTTTTCAAAGATTGTGTGCCATCGCCTGCACCCCCTTGCTACCTGTTTTAATTAATTATTTTATTTAATTGTTTGTGATTGTTATATTTTGTCTTTGCTGTAAACCGCCCGGAGTTCCTTCGGGAAGACGGGCGGTATATAAGCCCAATAAATAAATAAATAAATCTCTGGCACACTGAAAATCCTTTTTGTTGGTGGTGTCATGTACTGTCAAATTCCATTTGACTTATGGCAACCCTATGAATGAGCAATCACTAAAATGTCCTGTCTTCAACACCCCTACTCAGTTCTTGCAGAGTCAAGCCTGTGGCTTCCTTTAGGGAGTAAATCCATCTTTTACTTGGTCTTCCTCTTTTCTACCTTTCCCACTATTACTGTCTTTTCCTAGATAATCTTGCTTTCTCACGTGTTGAAAGTTCCAACATTTTTGCCTCCGCATATCATTCAGGCATGATTTAATTAAGACCCAGTGTTCTTCTTTCTAACAGACCAGGGTACTCCCAGCACCACTTTGCAAAGAAATCATTTTGCTTGCTGTTAGCTTTTTTTTCTTTACTGTCCAACTTCCAATTTCTTTCATGAAGCTTACCTATAATACAAGTACAGTGGTACCTTGTATAAAGAAATTAATTCGTTCCAAATGAAATATGTTAAGCAAAAATTTCCTTTATACAACTTTCCCATAGGAATGCATTGAAAACATAGTAATCCCTAACTGCGACCTTTTTATGTTGTACAGAGTTGCCCCATAGGCGATTCTTTTAAGCAAATTTCCCCTATCTCCGGAATTTTTTATGTTGTACAGATTTTATGTTATGCAAACCATTTGTTATACAAGGGTCCACTGTACTATCTTTCTCAAGGGATACAGATACACACAAAACACAGTATGGCCCAGCAAGGTACAAAACAACGGTTTTCTTTTTCTGATATGTTTCACTAACCCATAAGAAAATGATCACAGAACATCTGACAAACTGGCAAACTTACACAGACTGCACAATTCCGACAAATGTTCTCATTGTAGGGCTACCTACGATGAGATTATCATTATGTAATTTATTTTAAACAACACTTATATAGATGCATTTACCTGTCTTCTTCGTTGCTTTGCACTAACTGTATATACTCTTCAGGTCTAATTTTGGGCTGAAAAAGGGGCCCTCGACTTATATGCGGGTCAATACTTTTAGCTACTGAGGCAAGTGCTTGGGTCGGTGGCTAAAAGTCATTTTAAACATTGTGTGCCGCTTCTCATGACCCCCCTCTGCATCACAGGGGAGTCTAGGGTGGGAAATGCAGCAGGGCCTGGCAAGTGCTTGGGTCAGTGGCTAAAAGTCATTTTAAACATCACACACCACTCCCCCAGCTTACAAAGGAGGAGCTGCCAGGCCCTGCTGCATTTTCCACCCTAGACTTATACTCGAGTCAATACATTTCCCCAGTTTTGGGGGGTTAAATTAGGGGCCTCGACTTATACTTGGGTTGGCTTATACTCAAGTATATACGGTATTTTGATTTTTCTGCCTATTTTACAGAGCCTGATCTGGGTGAGAAGGAACAGAGAAGAAGTTATGCAGCTAGAACCATTCACCTCTTTGCAGAAGGCAGAGGTGACAAGCACATGCAGAATCATCCATATTGATCTCCAGGTTATTAGAGGGCATTGCAATTCTCAGTTTTTGCAAGATCTGTTTTTATATGTACAACCCAACCTTGGAGTTCATTATCAAGCAATCTAGTCTTTTGGTTGAATTTTGAAGGCCACAGGCTGTATGCTTCTTATCTGAAGAGTCTGTATTTCATTTATAGTCAGACTCTGGAGTTTTAAAAAGAAATATTAACAGTGTCAAAAATTCTATTTTATCTCTGTCACAGTCAAAAGCTTCCACTATTGATCCCAGTGATTGCACTGCATAGAGTACTGAGCAGCTAAATCATACAAAAGTTGTTCCCTCTTGTGTTGGCGTCAGCTACAAACTGTCTGCAATCAGCCAATTAATTTTATCTAGTTTTAGCAGATGTATGCCAGATCTTCAAGGAGAAAGAGGTGTTCGTGTCCCTTCTTGGCCTCCAATACAACTCTTCCCAGTGGCTTCTTCTGCATGAAGAAAAAAAAAATTGAGGAGTCTCTCTGCCCGGATCCACTGTTCTGACAGAACAGAAAGTCTGGAGACAGTGACTCATCACAATGTTAGGGAATGACTTATTGGTTTTTTTTATCTACTTTGAATCATTCTACTCTCTATGTGAGGCTTCCCATGCTGACCCCGCCCCCCCTTTCCTTTGTTACATCAATATTTTGTAAGGACAATTAAGCAGCAGCACTGCAGTGTTTGCTTTAAATGCTGATCAGTTTTCACATCCTCCTTTCTTGTGAAAAATTAGCATGCTGCAAGCTCAGTTGTTCACAATGTTGGATGCATGGAATTCCTTCTGATGTCTTCTCCTTTGCCCATACATTCTACCTTGGAGTGAAACCATTCTAACGTTATGTAGGCAAGGATTGTGTTCAATGTATATTTGTGATGCTGCTGTGCTGGATGAAACTAAATACGGGCAAATGAATGAGTCAGAGAAACTACTGTATTTTTTCCATGTACAGTATAATACTATATTTTTTTTACTAGAACTGTTAGACGTCTTATACACAGAAGTAAGCCAATGAGAAAACTACACAGATAAAAACTGTTATTTCAGGCTGGAAAATTGGGGTTGTCTTATACATGGGGGGCGTCTTATAGATGGGAAAATATGATATGTACTTTATAGGCCACCGTTTGTGGACAGTGTGTCCATTACTAGGATTAAATTCTTGTCTGTTAGAAAAAGGGTTCTCTGCAATAACAGCTGTGTGACTGAAAGGTTGGGAGTTCTGAATGCAGTACAAGCTTTTTTGGACTCAGTTGGCTTGGGGATGGCCTTGCATGTAAAGTGTTTCATTTTAAAGGAGGAGAAGTTTGTTTTAAAAGGGAAAAAATCCCTCTCTCCCAGTTTCCCCTATTTGTTTATTGATTTTGATTTTGTTCATAGCTGTTTACTTCATGCAAAGTGGAGAGTTTCACTTCTTTCCATGAATATGGAATTCTCTCCGTGTATTTGTATCACATTCTGACGACTGTAGCTTGAGTCATTTCCTTGACTCACATGTTTTGTATGGTGTTTGCCTTCTCCACTCTAAATTTAACAATTTTCTTGCAATTAAGTTATATGACGTACACACTTTTGGTTCTTATTATTTCACACACTTCTTTGTAATTACATTAGAGGAAACCAGTTGTCTTAAAATCAGTGTTTGAGTCCTGGATATTTCTATTTGATTATTAGGGCTGACTAATCACAAGTAAGAATTAGTGTCCAAGCGAAACATTCAGGACTATGGCAAATGCAAACTGCCTTTGGCTGCACAATAATATAAATTAATTTAACATTAACCAAAATTTCTAAGCTGTGACAGGGGACCCAAGTGTTGACGGTCTGACTGAAGTGTAGGCACTCAGGTTGTCTAGCACACCCCTTTGTATGTTTATTATGTTTTGAACATTGTAAAAACCAAAAGAAATAGTGAATGGGCTGATACACCACTTCTTGACTGATGCATAATTGAAGGTGATGGAGAGAAAAATATGTTTTCCTTGGCAGTTATCTGAAACCCCCTCCTCCCCCTAGGAAGGCAGGTCTCACACTTTGAAAACTGTTGGTTTACTATTGGGAGTTGGTGCCTAATGTTTTGCCATCCATTCTCATCACATAATCAGTCTTATTTACATAATTATGTTTAAAATGCAGTAGTTTACACTTGATTTATTTGTTTTAGCAGTAGGCAGGACAGGTCTATTGAATCACACACCAGAAAACGTCAACTCCAGGGAGTCAATCAATGTTTCCGTGAGTCTCTCTCACTCCCATAAATTATAAAAGATTATTAAAATACTGTCAAGAGCCTAATTAGTACCTTTAGTGTTCTTATTAGAACTGAATAGCTTTTCTTCAAACCATTACACAGATTATGAAAATGACACAGGCATTATTGCAAGCCATAAAGGAATATTTTACAGTTGGGTAAATAGTAAAATGGTGGGGTGTCCCTATTGTTGGTACCCTATCATTTGCCATGGCTCTTTCCTTCTTATAACCACAGTATTGGTTTGTGCAAATATAACTGCTAAAAGGGGAGGCAGTCTGCTTAATCTGTTTAGAGTGGATGCAAGCAATGTAAAATGATCAGTATTTCTAAAATTTATCTTACTATGATTTATGGCAACACAATTATTTTTCTCAGTTTTCCTAGATTAAACCCAAAATAGATTGTTTTCTCCACCTCCAAGAGATGAAATTGGCTCTTTGGTATTTAGATAAATTGAGTAGGGGAGTAAATTATCATTTTAGTTGCAATAGTTATCAAGAAACTACTGCTAGCCACAGAACCATGTTTCCAATATTAGCACAGAACTGAGTTGCCTAGAGAACATCATGCTATTTAAGGGAACATGTTTAATATCTCTTGTCTCCACTTGCCAACAGAAGAAAACCAGTACTGTGTACGGTACTCCAAAATCAAACTCATTTTAGTTTGCCTGACATTCAGTGCTGAATGGGTCCTGGCCTATGTCCGTTTGCGCTTCCTGTATATGTGCCACCCACCTGACAGCCCCCTCCACCTTTTGTTTCAACCAACTACCTCTTTGTGCTTATTTGTATAATCTAGCCATTAGGAGGTTGTTGAATGCCAACGGCCATAAACCTAAAACAAGCATAACTACAGATGAAAAACACACAGATGGAAAGTTCTTAGAGGAGAGAGATGCACACGCAAGTAAATTTCACATGGAAAATGTTTTTAATGACAAACTCTTTAATGCTGTCTACTTAAACCCTCAAAACCAAACAGGGTGCTCTAGACCTGTAACTCATGACATTAACAGTCAAAAGACTGCAATATTTCACAGTTCCTTCTTTAACAGGTTTTCTGTTGTAAGAAAAAAAAATACAGCAGTATGAAAATACAGGGTTGCAGATGGAAAAATAAACTCTTGTAGAATTCTGTGAATGAGACAACTAGACCTGGGCACTTTGTGTGTCATACAAATTTGTATGAAGTGCGACCTTGTAGTTGCCCATCTAAGGAGGTAGGGAAGACTTGGATTTCTATTTTGATTGGTGCACTAACCCTTGAGAAAGGACCCTGGCAGAACACTGAGCCTGGTAAGTGGACCAGCGGCCGAGAGCAATGGGGGAAAGGCGTTGATGGCATCTGTGATGCCATGGCCATGCTTTGTACAAATTTGTCCAAAGCACGAATTACCCAAGTCCAATGGTCACCCACCTGGGCAAAAGAAGGAAGAAAATAAAAAGCATAAGAGTAGGAACTGCATTAAAAGTTACATTCTGTTGAGGAGATATCAACAATGGCAATCATTCTGACTCTAATTCTTAATGGTAACTGCATGCTGTAAATTGTGCATGGGTTCTAGTGGGGGTCATTTGGCATGTTGCTGATCAGCTCTCTGATGTCAAATGTGCTTTACAAACACACACGTGTAGAAGCATTCTGGCCATATTCCTAGTAATTTCTGTAATGCCAGCAACCTGGTACATTTTGGAAAGGCACCTGAAATGATAGATTAAAAGATTATGGGGGTCAGCACAGGTCACAGAGTCAAAGTGACAGATGTTGACATTGTGTCACACATACTTGTGCTGCTTCATCTGCTTTCAACTGTTATGCAACAAGACACATGGGAAGCTGCCATTTTAAAACCGTCCTAATCTTCTAACTAGAGCCTGTACAACTTCATTTCTGTTCAAAAATCAATGCAGTACAACACACAAGGCATTTTTCCAGTTGCAAGATTCAGCACCGGACTCCCATCACATGCCAGTAGATATTCACTTCCCAGGTATACTGCTTGGCTTACAGGCTTAGAACTTTTTTTTCTTGAAATGTTTCCACTGACTGAAAAGACTGTTATTCCCATCCTTGCCTTATAGTAATTTCCATATTCCTCAAATTTGCACCTTCTTTCTAAATTTTGATTAGACGTCACCATGATCTGATCAACAGTAAAAAGCATAATGGAGCTTTTCAGCGCCCCAAACTTGTTCAGGAAGAACTATTGGCTATAATGGCTGGGTGAGGTTCAAATGGCTCCAGCAGGAAAAAGAGAGTTAGAAGGTTTGCTTCTGTAAACTTCTATAAATTACTTTTAGATTTCCTTCTAAAGATACAGTCTGGGTGGGGGTGGGCAAGTCTTCCAATATTTGTTGTGAGTTTTTCGGGCTGTTTGGCTGTGTTCTGGAAGTTTTTCTTCCGGATGTTCCACCAGACTCTGTGGCCAACATCTTCAGAGGACAAGAAGCTCAGGGAACTAGGAGTTCTCTCTGTGCTCTGAGAACTCCTAGTTCCCTGAGCTCCTTGCCTTCTGAAGATGCCAGCCACAGAGTCTGGCGAAACAGCAGGAAGAAAAACTTCCAGAACACGGCCAAACAGCCCGAAAAACTCACAACAACTATCGGATCCCGGCCGTGAAAGCCTTCGCGAATACATTCTTCCAATATTTTTGTGAATAAGACTGTCTAAGTCACAGTCTGCAGATTCACCAAATGTTGATTAAATGAGTCAGCAAAAATAAATAGTGCATGTCACCTTTTAAAAACAATTCTTATCTATTCCACACACAAGGTATTCATTTCACATGTAGGTGTGTGTTATAGTTGGAATAATGGGCAAATTTAATAATGATACTGGCCTAGAAGTTACTAAGATGGCAGCTATGCATAAAACTTTTCAGGTATGCTAAGTATAAAATATTTTGAAGGTAGTCAATACATATTTGTTCAAGCATGGAAGCAGAATGCTTTGAATCCACTTGAAAAGACTGAGTCAGGATTCAACCATCTACAAGATAAAGTGGTGCCATCTAAATATTAAACACTTCCAGAGGGTCTGAATTTTAAGTGGCAAGTGAAATGGTTAAATAATATTTTTTTTTTGAAAAAAAGCATTCAGTACTATAGGAAATTAAGAGCATTTTATCAAAGCAATTATCTCTATTTACATCACTGTTTTTAAAGGAATATAGCACTGTCCAGTATGTTTCTCTAGAGAAACTCGAGTGATTGTTTATTTTTATGCACATACAGCTTCACTCTCAAGGCATCTCTACCTCTTGAGAGATTTTACCTTATGATTGGAATTGGCTTTGTCTGGAAGAATTTCCACTTTTCAAGTGTTTAACTCACAATATTATCTTACATGTCGTGCTTTGTACACTAAGCTCATCGTTTAATTCAAGCCGCTACATCCACCGCTGTTGCCATGTTTAATATGTTTGTGCATCGCAGGCAGCTATCGGATCCTGCCTGTGACTAATGTGGATGGCGGTGATGAATGCAGCTCCCTAATCCAGCCCCCTCACTACAATTTTGAGATGCATTAGTCAATACCTTGGAGCAGAGTATTCTCCTGCTGGGCTTTTCCAGTGTGGAAGCATACATCTAGCATTTGAAAGGAAAGCCAATAGCCCGAAAGAAGATATTTATTTGTTGCCTTTGTTGGCTGCAAAGTTAGCTTTGTACAGATATCCCTCCTCAGTTATGAAAGCTATTGGGTGGCCTTGAGCAATTTCTCTTATCTTACCCTAGTCTTTTTTCATAGGGTTACTGTTAGACTAAACTATCGCTGTGAGGGAAGGACAGGATACCAATATATAAACATCCAAAATTAGAACTATTTTGCCTTTTTTTTCAGAAAGGAGAAGAGAACAGGTTTTCTTTAATTATTATATTATTTTCTGCTCTTATGTCCTTATAAGGATATTTCACTTTCATTTTTTGTTTTTGTTTTTATGCCTTGGCAGTCCTTATGTTGAAAGCCAAGACTGCCATTAATCTTTAGGTGGCTCTCAAAGCAGACCTATCCTTGAGTGGCTGGCGACCAGCCCAGCCTTTAGACACACTTTGTGACAAGTGGTGCTCTCTTGAGCTAGAATTTATCAGTCCACCACAAATATGTGGTCCTCTGATAGAAAGGAGGAGATTCGACTGCCTCACAACAGTTCTACATGGTGTGTGTGGGTATACATCTGTGCGAAAAAGAGAGTGGGGGAAGTGGAGAACAAGACACTCTGATCATTGACTATAAAGAAGACAAAAGGTTTGGACTGGAGCTGTAATGTATTGAACCAATCAGTAGACACAGACATCACACACATCCCTTGCTGGGTTAAAACTCTTCTTCTGTATGTTTTAGCTTTCTACATACATCAGTAATTATTTTGCAATGTCCTTGAGCAGCGATGTAGTGGTAAATTCTGAAATGCAGGCTTTCATCATATCCCTCTGGGCATGGCTTGTGGTAGCTGTGCTGATCCATACAAATGAACCAGTTTTCACTGGCTGAAATTCACTAGTATGTCACAACCAGAGTAGGCCTATTGAACTGGTGAATCACACATGGCTCATTCAGCAATCCTTGCTGATTTAATGAGGTTAATCTAGTAATGACTTACTATTACCTTTCAGCCATTGTGTCAAAAGCCCTGTTCAGTGATTACCCTCTGTTCTCAGCAAAGTGCTTAGATAGTAGCCCCACCTCTCTCTCTCTCTCTCCATCATTGTTTCCTCCATACAAGAGAGGGATACAGGAAGAGGTTCCTACTCACATGTAGACTTCCCATGAAAGCAGTTAATGGGCTCATAGAATAATGGAGCTGGAAGGAGTCTATAAGGGCATTGAGTCCAACACCCTCTTGGAATCCAAATCAAAACATATCTGGCAGATGGTCACCTAATTTTCTCTTGAATGCCTCCAGCATTAGAGTGGCACTTGCAATGTCTTCAGGTAATTAGTTCCACTCTGCCACTATTCTTAATATTTAGGAAGTTTTTTCCTAGTATTCAACCAAAATCTGACTTCCTGTAATTTGAGCCCATTATTATGGGTCCCATACTCTGGAATGACTGAGAAGAGATCCCACCCCTCCTCTGTATCACAATCTTTCAAGTACTGTATTTGAAAAGTACTATCTTCTCACCCCTCAGCCATCTTCCATGCCCAGTTCTTTCAGTCTTTTCTCATAAGGCTTGAGGAGAACATCATTCACATGATTTGGAGACTATACTTCTGTTAATGCAGCCTAAAACAGCATTTGGCCTTTTTTTTTTTGAAGTTACATCACCCTGTTGGCTCTTATTCAGCTAGTGATATATAACAATTCCAAGATCCTCCTTGCATGTAGCATTATTGAGCTAAATATCCTCCACTTTGTAAATGTGCCCCCCCCACACACACGTAGAATGTTGCAGTTATCTTGGTTAAAATTCATTCTGTTGTTTTTAGCTCAGTGTTTCAGCCTATCTAGGTTTCTTTAAATTTGTTTCTGGCATCTTGGGTATTAGCAGTTGTACCGAGTTTTGTGTCATTAGCAAATCTGATAAGTATTCCCTAGATCCCCTTATCCAAGTCATTGATAAAAATATTGAAGAACACCAGGCCCAGGGCTTTGCCGTATGATGCCTCACTTGTTTGTTTCTCTCAGTTTTAGAACGAGTCATTGATAAGCACTCTCTAACGATGATTCAGTAACCAACTGTGAATCCACCTGACAGTTATTTTATCTAGTCCACATCTAGTTATCTTGCTAACCAAAATACTGCAGGACAATTGGTCAAAGGCTTTGCTGAAGCCAAAGATATACAGTGGTACCACAACTTAAGAGCAGCTCAAATTACGAGCAATTCAACTTAAGAGCAGAAAACTGTTGGTGTTTTAATTGCCACCTTACAAATTTTAGATATGTTCTGCCCGATTTACATTTTTTTCCATTATTTTGATTTTTGTAACTTATTTTTTCAATTTTTTAGATAGGCACCCCGACTTAAGAGTCGTTCAACTTAACAGCATGCATTCGGAACGGATTAAATTCATACGTTGAGGTACCACTGTATTACTGGCACAGCATTACTACTACATTGAATATAACTAGAAATGGATAGACATTAAAAATGAATTGCAAAATTTGTCAAAAATCACAAATTCAATGATACATATTTGTACAAATCTATTCCTCCTGACAAATACAAATCAATGAGTTTTTAGCAAGTTTTTATTTGTAAGGCTATAGCATGACTCCCAAATCATCTAGAGACACCAAAATTGTGTTGAAGCTTCCCCTGATCCCTCTACAATCCTTCCAAGTTTGGTGAAGATTGGATTTCTGGGGTATACACACCCAATGAGCTCCCCCAGCAAAGTTCCCGCCAAGCACCTAGAGGCATCAAACTAGCAAAGAGGCATCCTTCAATTCTCCTCTACAATCCCTCCAAGTTGGGTGAAGATTGGGTTTCCCCAAGCAGGTTGCCAAAGGGCATTTTCCCACGTGGGCCCAATTTATGGGTGAATAATTCAGATGTCTAAAATCCAATATTCACCAATCTCACTAGGCTTGAAGAGGAGAACTGGGGGCAGCTCCTCTGCAATTTTGGTGTCTCTAGGTGCCTTGGGGAATCGAATTATGAACTGATTCATTGATTCACCAGAAAAAACCATAAGTTTGTTATCAACCTTCATGAATCACAAGCCAAAATGAATCACCAATTTTCTGATTTATGGCCATCTCTAATAATTTCCTATATGTAGAATTTAGATTCTACATATAGAATTTCGATTCTACTGGCATTCTTGATGAAGAAGATGACAATGATGATAGAAAAAATAATAATGATAGCATCATTGCAGAATAAATCTTTAGCCGTGGGAAGAAAAATGTTTTCTGTCTTTCTCTGACTGAAAGATCACATTGACTCACTTTCTGGAAAAAATCATGGTACGATAAATTATAGGTAAGTATTACTAAGAGACTGGAGTAGCCTGCTTCACTCACTTTATTCTCAAGTAGAGCCTGAACAGTTGTGCAGTTGTGATGTACCTAATGACAGTGTTGATTTTGTTTTTTGTTTTTTTCATTTAAGTAATTTTATTGGGTTTTTTTTGGGGGGGGGGAATGACAGTGTTGATTTTGATGTGGGCCACTCAAGGTCAATAAGTAATACTTTTTTTCACTTTCCAAATTGCCTTTCTATGGTTTCCCAAGGCTGTAATATTTATTACTTAGATTGGGACACTTTTGGTGATACCATCCTATTGTTTAGTTGAAATTATAATAGTCTGCTACCATCACATTGCCTAAATTCAGCTAAAAACTGGGCATTTTCTCCAATTCCACTGAATGTCTTGTCCCTCAAAAATCAATTCAAGTTTCTTTTTCTTTAAAACAAATACAGTATTCAATATTTTGAAAACATCCAGCTTACTGCTTTAAATCTATGGGTGCCATTGCTGCCTTTTTATTTTACATAAGAAGGAAGTTAGCATTGTGTTTATTTTTCTGGTTTTGTGGCCATTGCAAGTCACCTTACTAAGTACAGTAATCCCCCACTTATCACGGGTGTTAGGGACCCAACCCATGATGATGGAAAATCCACAACATGCGGATGCTGGGTCAGGTTGGGACTGGGGGTCCTGTCTAGGGCCACCTACACTTACCTTAGACCTGGTGATGCCCTGAATGGGCATCTGACTGGCTTCCAGGCCTGTTGGAGGCCCCATAAGTAGTTTTGGGCAATCTGGAAGGCACTTCTGGTTTTCAGAAGTGATTTCCAGTTCTTCAGAAACCACTTCTGGGGCCCCGACAGGCCCAGGAAGCCTGTCGGAGGCCCCAAAAGTGGTTTGGGGCAATCCGGAAGCCACTTCCAGTGCACCAGTAATCACTTCTGGGGCCTCTGACAGGTCCAGGAAGCCCGTCAGAAGCCTGCTCAGGGCAGTGCCAGGCCTGGAGTAAGTGCAGGAGGCCTCAAACAGGCCTATGAAGCTTGCCCCAGGGGCTTTGACTTTATATACTGCAGTCCTGCAATATACCAGGACTGCAGTATATGAATCACAAATTTGGCAGGGGACGACTGTAACTGAACAACCCAGCTAAATGTGTACGTTATGGTTGTCTTGAGCTCTAGCCACAGTCTGAACAAGCAGGTATCTCAATCTATTAGAGTGAGCCTAGTTGCACAGCAAGGTTGGGGGGTGGTAGACAAAGAGGTGAGAAGAGAAATGACAGGTTCACAATTAAATAATGCATATGGCTATCTAAAGAGCCCTCCATAAGTCTCTTATATCCAGAATGTAAAACTGCCAAGCTGCACCTCTGGCTATAGCACCGAACACCAGTCACTGAATCACCCTAAGATTCAGTATCTCTTCCTGGAATGGTTATTCCTTTAAAACTGGATAAGACTGAGTTTTGTTCAAGGCAGACCCTTGTTGTATTCCACACATAAAAAATAGTCACAGCCAGAAGGCTATGTTTACTCAGGTCTGGACATAGGTCTGAGATCAGTCACAATAAAACCCACCTACTGATAATCATGCTCTTCCTGCTTCACACTGTGGCTTGACAATGTCATTTCCACCTGGTTCCAGTAATGGTTCAAACAGATGAATAGAGCAGGAGTGGGAGGGAGCGAAAGAAACATGGGTTGCTTTTCACTTCTGGCTATAGGAATACAACCAGAGAGCACTCTTTCCAGGGGAGTGGGTTCAATGCCTCTGTGATATCTCTTTTCCCAGCAACTTTTTTTCTTGTGAAATTAAAAGGTAACCACCACAAAATGGAACTGTTAGTAAACAGCAATTTGATCCAAAAGGCTATTCCTACCATAAACAATTTCCGCAAAGATTCATTTTTCTTACAAATTACCATAAATCAGATATTTGATTTTCTAAAACTCGGTTGTTTAAACAACGGTGTACAGGACCTCCGTGGCAAAACAAAAACAAAAACAAAACACTTTGCATGTACTGTATGTTCATTCCATGGCATTTCTAGGTGAGACTGGGAATTATGAAAATCTGGTAAGTTGTTACCATTTAGAGTAAATATACTTTTTTTAAAAAAATTCATAGCAGTTGCATGTTTATTGTATGGCTGGGAAAGAATGTTTGGCCCAACATCATCCAGTGCGTTTGATATGCCCACTGTAAAACACTACGTATAGGCCGCTTACTGCACTTCCTTGAGCAGCCGCTTTTTATTTTTCATCGCCTTATCTTCTCCCGTAGTCACGTGGTCACTACAGCGGTTCAGCAGTCCGCCCTTCAGCGGTTGCTTAGCAATCGCCCCATTCACACTTGGCTGAACCGCTTTAAATTACAACAGGGAAATGGCAGAAACACAGGGGGAAACCGAAAAAGGTGGCGTAGTATGTCCGCAAATACAACCAAATCTCTTTAAAAGGATTGAAAAAAACACCACCCTCAGCGGTTGTTGCAAGAAAAACTGACACAGCGGTCAAAAATGGGCGTGGCCAAGGGGGCTCTTCAGAAAAAGCAATTTGAAAAGCAAACAGTGATTTTTAAGGTGATTTGTCTTTAAGGAAAAGGCATTTCAAATCTAAAGTGTGGTAGCGGTCGTATATAATAGTTCTTGGTACTGGCAAGTAAGCATCTTGTGTAGTTAAAGCAGGAGTACTCTTTAGATGCACACATCTCACCCAGGCAGTTTTTTATTAGATTAATATCTCCAAAAGCAAAAACATTTCATGTAAAGAATACGCGTAATAGCCTCTCCTGAGGTGAGATAGGATGGAAGACTCACAAAGCTCTGTGCTGCTCAACTTTTCTTTTTCAGTCCTTTGGCTTTAATACTGCAAGTTTCTAAATTACTGGAGACCATCAGCCACACTGTGCCAGGCTGAAATTCTCTACCAAATAAAGCAATCAGCGGAAAATAATCCCTATATATGTGCTGATTTGAACGTGTGCTGCATCTCATCATTATTTGTCTGCCTTTTACACCGTACATCCACAGCGATTTTCATACCATGTGTAGCACAATTCACTGTGTGCTGAAAATCAATCTGGCAATGTGACGGAGTAATCAGATGACTGACTGCTTAGTCATGTAGCAGCTGTACTGCACATTGAACTTGCCATGCAGTTAATTAGGGCCAATACTTGTTTGGATGACTCTGATCTTAAACTATCTGCATCAGAGCTGAACATATTCATTGAGTTTGTACTTCAGTAAAACCTTTGCTAGGATGTTCGGTTCATATCCACTCTTCCCACTTCCAAACACCTTTTCTCCCATGCACTATGGCAATATAATCCCATAGTGAATACAGGATGGAGGATAATAAACTCTTCTGTATTCTTCTTCTTCTCCAAGTGCCATGTCCTAATAGAATGTTGGCAATCAGTAGCATGAACTGGTTTCTGTCTAAAGCTATTCTGAATAGAACAGCTGTGCTCACTGCAGACCATTGGCTTAAGTTCTTAAGCCAGAATGTTCTTCTACACCCCGGGCCACAGTTCCCATCTATTTTTTCTTGAAGGATAACCTGCAGCAGATGGTATTTCTCATTGCACGTTATGTGCCCCAAATATTGCAATTTTCTTCTCTTTATGGTATTGAGGATTTCTAGCTTTTTATTCATGTGCTGTAATATAGCCACATTAGTGACTCTGGCTGTCCAAGGTATATTCAGAATTCATCTGTACGTCCACATTTCAATGCTTCCAGCTTCCTGCATAATGTGTCTGTAAGGATCCGAGTTTCAGCACCATAGAGAAGTATATTGAATACACAGGATTGAAGTATTTGAGTAAAAAGTCTGATAGATAAGTCTCAGTTTGTCAAAACTTTCCTCATTTTCTGGAAGGAGTTTCTAGCTTGTTCAATTTTACAACAAATTTCACATGAAGGATCCCAGTTATTTTTGACAAAGCATCCCAACTATTTATAAGATGCTGCTCTCTCAATTATGGTATATCACTGCCAATCTTGAGAAGGTTCTGTGAACCATTTTGTTTTTCACTGATAACTTCTATATTGGATGACATATTTTGCTGCCCGTTGGCAATAAACTGATTAATGGGTCCCTTTTCCAAGGAGAAAGGTGGGGTAAAAATACTCTAAAATAAATAAATAAGCTCAGACTTTCTCCCCAGCATCATTTCATGTCTCCTGGTATCACTGGAAATACTCTCTATAGAGTAGCAAGACAAGTCCATTTAAAAATTAGAATTATGATTACTATCATTTAGTATCACTTGTGTACAACTGGCCTAAACAATCTGCATGATAGTGGAATATAATTAAGACAAATGTAACAGAGGTGCACTTCTGGCACTGTGTGAAGCCTAGACTGGATGAATTTTGCTCCATCGTTACAACCAATGGAAGAAGAAATTAGTAGCTTTTGTGGCCAATCTTCCAAAAGAGCTCACTGGATTAATCCAAGTCCTGGAACTGTACGAGATGTCAGTAATGATTGTCCAGAACCAGTTTTGAGATGTGGAGCAGAAAGGTTACGGAATGGCTTACTTTAAGGAGCTTGATAGGCTCGGTCTGTGTTTTTCTGATGGATTTTGCTGGCTAGGCTTTCTCAATTTGCCCTATGTCTTCCAGGAAACCATTTGTCCTGTTAAAGTAGGGGAAGGTCTGGAACATGCTTTGTCACAGATCTAACAGTATGAAGTGTTTCATATCCATTTAAAAGGCGGGGCTTGAGCTCATTTCATCCTATTGATTTCAAAAACTGACTGGTCGGAGAAGGGACATGGCTTCAGATAATACAGCCCAATGGGAAGTCTGCTTTTGTACTCCTCTGACCAACAGGAATGAAAAGGAAGAACTAGGGCAGATGTGGCTCGGGAGACAATCAAGGCCCATGACTGGACTGGTTAGGAAAGCAGCCATAGACCCTGGAAATCCCAACCACAGACAGGCATATTCATGATAGAGCACTTTGCCAACCCTTGCTTATACTGGATTTTGGATACACCTGTGTTTTCTAAGGCTGGAAGAGAGAGAGGTGGGGAAAAAATGAACTCCACTCTATAAAAGTTTCTATGGTGTTGAAACATGGATCCTTACAGGCACATAATGGCGGAAGCTGGAAGCATTCGAAATGTGGATTCAGCTTCTCATTCCACCCCCCACCCCCCAATCTACAACAGCTCCCTTAATTTGTTAGCTCTCTGCTAAGTATTATGGAATATCATGTGGAACAATGTTAAAGAAAAGGTGTCTTTGAACACCTGCACAGTGCCTGTGATCAATCAATCAACTACAGAATTAAACTAATTCTCACTTTCACTAGTCATTAAAAACAAATGTACGCACTCCTTTCACTGCACCAAAATCCCTCTATTATTAATTTTTCAGAGAGGGAAGCATGTCCCTTCCCACACCTGCACTGTGTATATATAATGACCTATATATTGTACTTTACATGTTTGAAAAAGTAGAACATAATGCACAAAAGTTCATACTAAAAATAACTGTTAATCTTGAAGGTGACTTTTTTTAAAATTATTTTTGTTACCTCCCTGGATAAAATAATTTATCTTCCAGATCAGTAGATTCTCCCGCCCTTTGGTCCCCAGATGGACTGCAACTCCCCAAAACACTGGGCAGCACAGTTAGTAGCGTAGCGAAGGCTTCTGGGAATTTTAGTCCAAGAACGCCTGAGGACCCAGGTGTTCTAGATAGATCTGAGCCACGGAATCTTGATCGAAAGATGAGAACCACGGGATCCTAATATGGGCCCACTGACAAGAATCTGCTCTTCCTATGTGACATCATAATGTGCTTATTCACTTTCCCCTTCTCCTCCCCAGAAAATAGAGGCAGCAGGATGTAAGAGAGTGGCAGATTTCTTGGCCTGCTTGCTCACTTGCTTTCAGGCTGACAAGGAAGCAAGTGGTAGCCATAAAGAGGAAGAGAACAAATAGCCACAGAACTTTGCCCTAAAGTGGTACTGAAGACTGAAGGCTCTCAAAGGGAATGGGATCCATTGCAGGTATTTTATCTAGGACAGCCAACACCAATGGTCAGTGGCAATCATCAAATACATAATGGTAATCATTAAATGACAAATTGTGCATAAAATGAAATGTTGCACCTTTCACTAAATAGTTCTTGCAAAGAAAATGCTGCATCCTTCATGAGTGTTTTTAAACTACATGATTCGTTTTATGTAAAAAAAGAATGTATTACTGCGTATTACCGTAATAGTTGAAAATTACAACATGTGTAATATTTAATAAGCCTACTCTCTTTAAAAATTATACAACTTCATAGAATGGAGTTACAAAAATGATATTAAAATTCATATCTCATTATTTTTGCTCTGAAATAACCGTAACTACCCAAATCCATTAAGCTTTCATTAGGGAGAGTAACAATTTAAAAAAACTGGTTTGCTATTTTGGCAAGCAAGATAAAGACTAACATTCACAGAAGGTCTCCAGTTTCCTCCACCCTCCTGCACGCCAGCCTTGCAGCCACTCAGCTAGTGGCAGACAGGCAAGAAGCCTTCCAGAATCCCAACATTTTCCATCAGTGCAAGTTTAACAAGGCAGATCCAAAAAGCAGCCGCATAGGTGCCAGCTGAACTAACTGTAGACTTGCAGAAATGCTGTCATTGGAAAGCACATACTGTAGGAATCAGGCCTCTGGACCTTGCTCATGCCAAATATAGTCCAGGTAGCAAAAGGTGTTGACATCACAGTTGGACGGAACAGAGGGCTACCATCAGAAGCATTAACTTTAGCTGCCACAAGAGGTGACCCAGATACAATGTTTGCATAGTACACTTGCTGTGTGGGGTCAGGCTGCAGTTCTCCAAGTCCAAATCTGTGTGTTCTTAAATTAAGAATTTGGAACAAATGCAAATGGTGTGGAAATTAATAACAGAGATAAGGTTGCCAGGCACAGCCCTAAAACAACGTAGCCAAATCAATGCATCCAAGTGTGCCATATGCCCAAGAGCCAATGAATATTTGGTATGAAACTCATATTAACATATTGTTCTGTTGCCATATGTCTGAAAAGGTGGACTTGGTCCACAGAAGCTTATATTAAGAAGCTTAGATTAAGCAATAGATAGATAGATAGATAGATAGATAGATAGATAGATAGATAGATAGATAGATAGATAGATAGATAGATAGATAGATAGATAGATATTACAGTAACTGGGCTTTATGGTGCCCTATATTTTTGATTTTTGTTTTTGTTTTGTTTCTTTGGATTTTTTTCAGATCCTCACCTTACTCTTATTGTTATCAGACCAAACTGATGATAGAAAAAAGGGATGTGCATATCATTGCTGTTATTCTGTGAACTTTTGTTAATCATTCTGATTTCTGCATTGGAAAAGGCAATGCACAGTCTCTATTACAACAAGTGCAACAGCTCCAAGGCTAAGTCCCACATTACATGCATGTCCTTGCTTATGACAGTTTTCAAGAAGAAGGAATATAGTATAAGAAACTGGATTTCATTCCATTCCAACCTTGCACAAATTCCTATTAATGGATTGTATTAAATCATTTTTAGTTTCATTAACAGTAGCTGACAGCATTCAGAATGGAGACAGATAATCAGAAATAACAAGACAATGGAGATAAAATATTTTTGATCTCATCATGTGAACAAGTCATGTGAAATAAAGGAAATACAGTAGATAGATGATAGATAGATAGATAGATAGATAGATAGATAGATAGATAGATATTCCAAACAATATGGGACAGAAAGGTATACAGTATGTGCTTTTGTTAATACTCACAGTTCATAGTCTCTCTCAAACCCTAACAGCACAAGGTCTTTACAATAAATTATAGGCAAACCTGCTGTCCCAATGTGAACAAAGGTAAAGAAGCAAATATACTGTTAAACAGAGATTTCATTTAGTTAACCAGTTCATCAGCAATTGCTAAGATATCACTGAACACTTTACAAATGTGTGTGGCATTCACTGGTATAAGCAGATTTATGCTGTTAGTAAGATGACATTAAACTTCAAAGATTCATAATAGTTTCTTTGAATCAGCCACCACCATACATTCTGTAGATTTATTTGGAGTGTTTGAAATGTAGTTTACAAAGAGAACAGTTGACTTAAAGGGGAGGGGGTAGAAGTTAATGAGTTGGAATGGAATGCTACTTGATATGGTAATGGAATCATATTTACTACAATTTCTGAATTGTCACATCATAAATTTCACTACATAACCATCCACAGCCTCAGTCTGATTCCAAAGGCCCAACTATACTCTTTTCTTGCCAATATGGACCAGATATCTCTCCAGCTGGCCATAAAAATAATAGTCAACAGTTATCAAGCCAGACACATAATTATGTAGTCTCATGGGCATGAAGAGGCAGCAACCAAGTAAGCAGCATTCCACAAGCACACAGCCAATTCCATTTTCCTTGCTTCAGAAAGTATGGTTCAGTTTTCAGAGAATGAATGACAACAAATAACTTTTATTCTTTCTTCAAGATGTACAAATGTGATTGTAGAAGAAATTTAAAATTTACATTTTGCAAACAAGAGAGGATTTTGCTAATATTACACAGGAACAAATAACAATGGCTGAAATCTGGAGTTGCCCCATAAAGCACAGAGTCTACCCCCTCCCCCACTCTGTCCAAGTTAATATATATTTGACAGCTAATTTTATCTTCGATGCCTCCAGTGTTGAGTAATCCACTACCTCCGGAAGTAATTGCCATAAGAGTTTCCCCTGATATTCACCAGAAATCTAGTTTCCTGTCATTTGAGTCCATCATTATATTCCAGCTCTCTAGAAAGATGGAGGCCTCAAGTTGTCACCACAGTGTAACACTAACCAGGCCTATGCCAATCTGAGAATTTAATTCAAATGGCATTTAAACATTTTGTCTCACTATCTACTTTAAGTAGATTTCGGTTTTATGGATTTTATTTTCATCACGGTTTTAGCACACAATTGCTAGGGAAACAAAACAGAAAGCATCCTTATTAACCATGGTTGTCTTGAGCATACCGATTTCAATTTCACTTCAACAAGCCCCAAATTTCTTAGCTATATGAAGATAATGTGCCTCACTGTTCTCTCCATAAGGTCACGCGTGTACACATTTTCTTCATTTGTGAAATTTTAGTCTAATTGGAATCTATCAGCTCTGCATTTAATAAGATCTACTCGATTTGTGTACATAACAGAATTTTACAAAACACCTACAAAATAGCAGAAATTGCTACTTCTAGTAAAACAGGATAAAATGGATTTACTTTGCTGTTCCTAGTATGATATGAATCAAAGGCAACAAGTTTTGAACCTGAGATGTTCTAATCTGTTGTAATTTGTTTAATTTGATTTAAAGATAGTTTTTATGTATTTTATGGCATTTACTTGGTATCACTCATTGTTTGTCCTTTAATATGTTGTGAACTGCCCAGAGAGTTTGTGCACTATGAGGCAGAAAGAAAGAAAGAAAGAAAGAAAGAAAAGCTGGATTTAAGTACATTGCTTCTGAGCCATATCAGTTACTTCACCAAAACACCCCCAACTAAATGTTCTAAGAAATGCAGTTGGGTTTTTTAAGAAAAAAATTATCTTCCACACAAATTCTCTTCCACACAAAAAATTCTCTTCCATTTTAAAAACATGAAACAAGAATGGCAATAAAACTTTAAGAATGAAATGTGACTATGATTCATTTGATTACTCAACACTTTATGATTTTCTGGTAAACTGACTGCAGCACATTTCTGTAATTCATCAGTCCCACATGGAAACTACTACTTGATGGAGTAACAAATGCGGATAGACATGTACATTCTTAGCAGGCATCTGAAAAGAAACATAAGGCATATCTAGACTTTTTAAAGATTGATACTTGGTTTCACAACTAGTGTTCTATTTTTCACAAGTCTCCAAAAACAAAAAAACAAATTCCAAATACAGTGGACCCTTGTATAACAAACAGCTTGTAGAACATAAAATCTGTACAACATAAAATTCCAGAGATAGGGGAACATAATCGCCTATGGGGAGAATCCGTACAACATAAAAATGGGATTGCTCCATTTCCTTTGTATAAAGGAAAATTTGCTTAACATAATTTCATTTAGAACGAATTAATTCCTTTATACAAGGTACCACTGTATGTACAAATATCTAAATGCTTCTCTTTCTCAATCTCTCTTCTCTACCTGCAATACTGCTATAATGAAAATAATGATAATGAACTGTTAATAATGAAGTGCAATACTGTATTTTATGCATTTTGATCACTAAGCACGATTATAATCATTATTTAGTATTCAAAAATATGAATACTGTTGTTTTCCAAAACAAGCATTGTGCCTTTCACACATACATACAGAGGAAGAAGAAATGTCAGAGCCAATAATTAAGTTAAATGAATTCAGCTTGTTAGCATCTTATTACGTGTTTTTACGTATCCTTCAGACTACAGTATTGAAAAGTTAGTTTCCTGGAGGTTCTGAGTAGCAGGGACTATAATGACAAATCCAGCTTTTTGAAGTGGAGCCAGCCTCCTTAGCTGACCCATTTACGTTACCTTTACCAGCTGGGTGAGAAACAGATGTTCTCAGAAAACACTACATTATTGCAAGCGGTCTGTATTGTAATGAAATTACTCTTAAATTGGCAATTAAGAGCTATTAGCTGTACAAAAGACATGCTACTCATTTGTTGCAGTAGTCTGGGTTGATCCAGTCCCCTGCAGTTTTGGACTGTCCCTGGGGAGAGACTATGGAGACTGTCATAATTAACCTGTGCAGTTCCAAATTCACGACTGCTATCGAGTAACATGGCTTAGAAACTAATTTCTGTTTAAGCACTGATGATCAAAACCATCATCCTCATACAAGCTGGCCACAATTATACTGCAATGAGACAGTGGAGAAATGCTTTTCTGTTTTCTTGCTACTATTACAAAAAGAAATGTTCTGAGTGAAATATGGAATAGAGAGCAGCTGTAGCTCAGCAGAAGAGCACATGTTTTGAACATTCCAGATCCACTCCTAAGCAATTCCAAATTTGGATGAGAAAGATCTTCTGTATGAAACTGTAGAGCCTGTTGCCAATGAACTAGACAGGTCAATATTAGGTAAGTATATTGAGCTTCTCTCAAAGCCATTCAAAGTGGTTAAGATTAACAGAATCTCATTTTAAAAATGTAACTAAAACCCATCAAGAAAAGCAGGATTAGCACCTAGCCAGTTAAAAGCTTCTTCCACAGCAGCCCAGTGAAGGGACAAAGGTATGCCTGATTCAAAAGAGCTTTTCCTGTCAGTTGAAAGATGACAGAGACCAAGGGCCAGCCACTGGACTCCCTCGGTGATGTAATAACTTTCTTAAAATTGGCCAGAAGCTATCATTTTGTGGCATTTCAACACAATGTTCACTGTGAATGGCCTCTTCATAACCTGTTCATCTAGGACAGTGGTTCCCAACCTGGGGGTCGGGACCCCTTTGGGGGTTGGAACAACCATTTCACAAGGGGTCGCCATGAACCAGTGAAGAAAAAGGCACAAATGGCTTGGATCTGGAGGAGGAGGAGGAGGAGGAGGGGAAGAGTGAGTTACAGCTTGATAGGGTTCAGGGGATGTCAGTCAATGGCACCGGAGGCTGTGATTGGCCGAGGGTTCCTTTAGAGCAGTCATGTCCAAACTTCGGCCCTCCAGATGTTTTGGACCACAAATCCCACAGTGTCATTGGAATTACAGGATTGGAATTCTGGGAGTTGTGGTCCAAAACATTAGGAGGGTCAATGTTTTGACATGCCTGCTTTAGAGGGAGGTTCTCTTTGGCACCTGCAGCGGCGGCCTGCCACAGGGGGTTTGTGGCCTCTTCCAAGGGGTCACCACAACATGAGGAAATGTATTAAAGCAGGCCTGCCCAAAGTCCAGCCCGGGGGCCAAATCCGGCCTGTCAGGCCATTCTGAGTGGCCCGCAGCTGGCTGGCCCACCCTCCCTCCCCCTCCTTCACTCCATTTTTTAAAAAAAAATCTTCTGCCAACACTGACACTGCCAGGAAGCTTGAGGGGCTGGGCGGGCCAACCAGCCGGTGAGCAGAAGATTGTGGAGCTGGGTGGGCAGGTGAGGGGCGGGCCACCACCAGCAGCACCACCAGGAAGCTTGTGGGGCTGGGCGCGCACACCGGGGTGGTGTGCAGGTGGGCCGCCGCCACCGGCATCACAGGAAACCTTGTGAAGCTAGGCGCGTGTGGGGGGGTGGCAGGGTCAGGGAGCAACCGGCCCCTGACACATTCTCAGCCACCAAATCTGGCCCTCCTTACAAAAAGTTTGGGCACCCCTGTATTAAAGGGTCTCAGCATTAGGAATGTTGAGAACCACTGATCTAGGAGATTCCTAGGAAGCATAACTGTAAATAAACTTAACTGTAAACGGGAAGGTCCTCAGTTCACATTTGACAAAACATGCACCCTTAGAAAAGCCACTCTTTTCCGCCAGAATGCATTTGCTATATGTGAATAATACTGATCTACCTCAGTGATTCTGACAATTCAGTTGAAGAATGCTGAATATCAAAACGGTATATCATTGCATCCCGGTAGCATCCTTCCTGGCCTGATATTCTAACCAATATACCGTGTTGGCTCTTGTTATCTTAAAATCCTTTGTCAATTTTCATTCTGGAAATAATATTCAGATTCTAAAGGCAAAGTATTTGCTTCTTGGAACAGACACAGTCCCTCCACCACCACTCCGCCTTCCCTTAAAACATTTTCGAAAAGCCATTACAAATCACATATTGGACAATATGCATCTTGAAGAAGGTTCTCTGTGTCTCTTGAAACAGGGATTGCAGGAGTTGCTATGGCAACCCCTTCCCCTCTTTTCTGAATTACGGTACACAGTGAATGTGACGCTGGACCTGTCACCCAAGAGAAGGCTCTCCTTGAGCAGCTGGGAAAACCTGATTTTGCAGTTTACCTTCCCTTCTTTCTCCTAATAAAGCACTTACCAGTCATCACCCGCAGCACACACCTATAGACAAACATAGAGTGCACGTTTAGCTACAAAAGATAGCAAGATGATTGGACTTAGCTAAACAACATAACAATTTTTCCACTTTTTGCAGCCTTTCCCAAATCTTTAATAGTGTTGTCTAATCTATGTCCAGTCTTCGTATTGAAGAAGACTAAAGATATCAGTAAGAGAATAAAGATCTGCCAGTTTAGTAGCCATATTTCTAGGTAGGGAAATGAGGCAGGCAAGAAACTTGAGGCCGGGAAAAGGTGTGTGGTGCAGCAGGACAATGCAAGAACATAGAGCTTAAAAATGTGCCTGTTCTTAAGATAGTGGTATGTGATAGAACTGGTAGCTCTGCGTTGCTAGTGCTAGACATTTGGACTAGAGTTGGCTTCCACAATCTGCTGCCCTCCCGATGAGACAGATTATAATTTCCATAACTCCCAACCAGCATGTGAGGCTGGACCTGAGTTACGCACATGCATTAACTTCCAGAAAAGTTTGGAGATGTCTATGGATGCAGGAAAAATCACCACTCTCCTATAGCAATCTTGCACAAGCGTAACATACATACTGTACTTTCACACTGGGCCAGTAAGTTCTAACATCATATAAGGGCTTGTTCCACACAGGCTTGTCCGGCTCCAGGAGTCCTTTGCCCCCCCCCCCGGGTGAAATAACACGAGACATACTATCACCAGGCACTGCAAGGCGTGCAGGGGTTGGGGCAAGGTTCCTTTTTAACAGGGTCTCGCCACTCATTCGGCCTCTTTGACCTTTCAGGCCAGCATCAACCCACCTGCCCACCATGTTCAGTAAGCTAATGTGCCATAAGGTGGTTGCCATAAGGGGCAAGATAGGAATTTTTGTCTGCCCCCCCCCAGATTGGCCAAGGTCGGGCAAGGATTGGCACGGGTGGCGCGGCATTGGCCATGCTGGTGGGTAGCACAGGGAACAGGAGCATCTGGTGTGTTCCAAAACAGTTAATAAGTTATGCCCCTTAAACTCCATGGCACTGCAGATCCCATGATCACAGAGCCAGGGTTGAGGAGGCCTTCGTAACCCTGCCAGGGTCGAGGCCAGCCATGTGACAGTGCCCCACCATCAGGGGGTGAATGGGAAACTCTGGCCAGCTGAAGGGGGTGCCGCTCTGGGACGGCACCCCCGCGGTGCTAACGAACTTGCCCACCTGGACGATGCCGTTGGGCGAGATCTCTCAGACACCTCAGGGCCAATGGTTCCCTGCTCTACGGCAGCCACCTCTTAGCAGTAACTACAATATGTATTGTATTTAATAAAGCATGGCCCGAGTTTCAACCCAATAAGTCATCTCGCCTATTTATTTTGCACTGGGGTGGGTGGGTAAAGTCAGTCAGTCCTGGCATCAGTTGAAAAAAAAAGGCTGAGATGGGTGCTAGGCTTTAAAAGCATTTCATACTAAAACAAAACCTGCACTACCTTCTCAACAACAGCTTTGCTCACTCTGAGATATGTGTCGCTATCTGTATAAAATGAGGAATTCCCTGAGACCCTCACTAATGTCTTAAGACTTGGCAACTCTATGCATTTAAGAGTATAGCATGAAAAAAAATTCTGGAAACAAGAGTGAACACCTGAATTTTTCATTCAACAGCATTTTGTTTGGCTGCTGAACAAAAGGCATTTGTCTGTAATAATAGCAGTAGGTTGAAATAGGGGACCTACATCCTTGCCTCAACAAGATTGTGCAGGTAGCGTACATTGTTTGCACTAATAACATTTGTTTGGAGAAGCTCTGAAAGGAAACTCAGATTTTAAAATAAATTATCATCTCTTAATGTGTGTGTGTGTGTGTGTGTGTGTGTGTGTGTGTGTGTGTGTGTGTGTGTGTTGTATCATTACAGTCGTGACCAACTCTAGATGCCCTAAGCACATCTCTTAAAGTAGGGGTGCTCAAACAAAAGAAAACCACAGTTGTTTCTATTTTGTGGCAGAAACACAAAGCATTGCATAGAATACATTATAGCCCATTAAAACTAATAAAGTGAAGCTACATGGCAGAGCTTGGAAAATCTATTTATGAGGACTTCATCTCACGAACTCCCAAGCAACATGCCTATAATGATAATTGTTTTAATATAGGAATTATATTTGTTAAGCATTAGAGGATATGCTTTACATGCAGAAAATAACCTCTGTGTGGGAATTTACAGAGCTGCTGTCATTCTCAACAGATGATACTTTTCTAGATGGACCAATGGTCTGATTCAGTATATGGAACTTTTAGATCGTCATGTATTTGGAAGCTCTTATGTTTCATGTTTCATCAAAAATAAAATAAAACAATGTGTTTTTGAATATATTATCTTCTGACATTTGTATGAGGACTTGTTCCAGATATTAGCCCTATGGTCTCTATCATCAGACATAGCCCAAGTTATTATATTTTTGTTATGTGTTGCTGTCACGGACCTAGGATGTTAATTACTGTGAACAATAAATTTACTTTAAATATTCATGCATTAAGAATGGGGTCTGACACAAAATGGTTTAAAGTTCAAGGAGGTGAATTTGCTTATTGATCTCACACAGGAAGATGAATAAACATTGAGAACATGTTCTTTAAACCAGCTTAGAACAACATCATAGATATATATTTTCTTTTCACTTTCTCTGTGGTATATTCTCACAGTCCTTATACCATTTCTACAAGACTCTGGTTTCTCTCTTCAGACTCTAACCAAACCCTAAGCAGTCCCTTTCTCTAAACTACCAGTCAATAGAGCCCTATATAGACCCTATCCAGTCCCTATCTGCCAGTTATGCCAACAAGCGCATGTTTTATATGCTTCAGCCCCGCCCACAGGCTATTCCATTGGTTACCCAGTTCTCATCATTTGAATATTTATTAGGTACCTGTCAGGTTTCGCCACAGTTGCAAAGAAACTGGCAATCTATGGTGACCCTATGAATGAGTGTTTCCCCAAATGTCCTGTTCTCAACAGTTCTGCTCAGGTCTTCTAAACTCATGGTGGATTACCAAGAAATCAATCCACCTCACCTTTGGTCTTCCTCTTTTCCTGCTGTCTTCAACCATTGCCAGTATCGTTGTCTTTTCCAGGGAATCTTGCCTTTTCGTGAAGCTATAGCCTCCTAAAATTCATTAGCTGTAACCTCAGCTTCAGTACAGTATAAGAATTATAGATATGATAAAGTGATATGATCAGTTAATTAAAACTTCCAGCCCTGATGTAGAACTATATTCGTCATGTTTAGGCACACACAGAACTGACATGAAGTATATGTCATCAGAATAAACATCCAACCTATTTATATAACAAAGCAGAGAGAGCTCTAAATTCAACCAGTGGTGCATTGAAGGACATTTGTTAATTTTAACAAACCTTTTTCCCTATTGGAGCCACAATTATAAGACCAATGTTAATAATCCTTACTTTCAAGCAGTCATACACCACTGCTGTTACCAATGTAGGTTTCAACATTTTGCTGACAAGGACTTGTGCATTTATACATGAGCAGTAATACAGTAGTTGGGTACCACAAAGATTGCAAATCTAAACAAATTTATTATATATTATCAGTCAGTAACATGAGAGCCTGACATCTGGGAAAACATGATTAGAGTCCCATGACACACCCCACAGAAAAAAAGGAACAGGACTTAGCAGTAACTCAGTTAAGTCAAGTTTAAATTAGGTTTAATTGCCAGATTGTGACAGTTGATGGTAATTTAACAAGCTTATTTGCCTGTGTGTACAGAGATCTGCTTAGCTGTTAGGAAACATGATGTCCATTTTCCTTCTGTTTTTGCAAAACTTACCTGTACCCAGCACTTTTCCATTCTTCTTTGTACTGCATTGCAAGTGAATATTAAAAAAATTGTGATACAATACAGGGTCACTGCTGTTCAAAGAGAAAAGTATACTTTCCCCTGCATGCATAAATGGACTGAACATACAACGTTTTGTCCCTTGCTAGTTACAGCAAGCAGGAGTTCCTGTATTTAGCAATGGCTTGAGGTAATTTTCTCCAATGAAATGGCTTTCCTCTCTGAGTGCATCCGATTTCCATCTCTGCAGGATGTATCATTTCTGAAGCAGCTTCCTCTGTCTCAACCCACCCTCTCATCCAATGTTTTCCAAAGATGAACTAATCACTTGACACTCAGCTAACTGGAGCTCTACCAGAAAGTGATTGTAGCTTTCTTCTGTTGTAACAAGGGAATGGAGGCTAAGTATCTCAGGACAAATCTAATTTACAACAGGATGAATGCCTCAAAACCGTGATGAGTACACAAACTGAATGAATAATCCAACAAGATTTAAAAATCTCTTGCCACATATACTAGTTGCCAGGGATGGAAAAATCATTCATCTAAGTCTGTAGATTCCAGGCAATTGATATGGCATCTGACATACTGCCTGTCTTTCTGACCTTCCCACTATTGTGTATTTGATCAGTTTCATGTAGACAAAAATTCACAAAAATCAAGCACTCCGTGTTATTAAAACTGTTAGTTTTATTTATGGCATGACTGAAAAAAATCCTATTTTCATGACACAATCTCTCTCTCTCTCTCTCTCTCTCTCTCTCTGTGTGTGTGTGTGTGTGTGTGAGAGAGAGAGAGAGAGAGATATGGCAGATTTAAATATCTCCACTGACAAAACAGTACATGCTTCACTTAAAGCCTTTCTATCTTCTATTAAATCACCAGAAAAAAAGATACAGTTTCATATTAATAGGCACCAACTCACAAACATATTGGCTTCATATGTATCAACTTATGGTAAATCTTCTCAAGCTTTTAAAAAAGGCCCATTGTCATTCCCCAATAGACATTTTCCAAAGCAAAACAGTAACAGCTTTAAGCTTTTTATCCAAGATTTAGTTTCAAGCCACGTTCTTAGTCCTTTGTTTTTCCTTCTCCTCACTCAGAACTGCTTCACGAAAGCTTCTTTTATCACTGTGGCCAAAGTATCAAGAATTGTTACACATATTCAGCTGTCTATGTTCAGAAAATGCAATTATTATTTTCCAAATGGGAAATTTTTCAAAATCCATTCCTTCAGCTTCATTCCACCCCAGCCTGGAGTGAGTAAAATAATGGCTTGCACCTCCAATGTTTCAAGAACCTCTACTGGTAAATTCTGTATACTGGAAAGTAACACAAAGTGAAGTTTTAATTGTTCCAATTCATCAGAGCAGTAAGGGTATTGAGTTTGGGGAACCTCTGTCAGGAAAGGCAAAAGGAAATATTTCATCCTAATTATATTGATCACATTCTAATTGTCTAGCTAGTATGTTGTTCTTGCAACACTTATGTACAGTAATATAATTGAAATTCTATCACTCTAGTTTGCATTTACAGAAATTCTGGGGGGGGGGGGGAGAAGATAGGAAGCCCACTATTCCTCAAAGAACAAACACAGAGATTGATCTGTGATGGGAACATATCTTCAATAAATTAGTCCTGAAGCTGTGTATCACTTCAAAGCAATGCCCAATGAATTAAACAACAAATCTTCACAAAAGAGGTATGAAATAACTCACAAATGAAACAATTGTCATGGGGGAGAGGGGAGAATTAGACAAACAATGTTCACAGCATGCTCATTCTGTCACTAAGACCAAAGCAAAACCAAAAAAAGCCAACACATCGTAACTCTGACTCTAAGAGTTCATATCTATGCCATAGGCTTAATACTGTCTTTTGGGAGAAATGTGGGAATTGCATTTGGAGGGAATGAGATTCTTAACAAAACTTTGTCAATTTATCAACTAACAATTATTCCCAAGATTCCTGGAGGCACAAAACTGGTATTAAATATATAGTGCATAAAGAGCCATGTGGAGAAACAATTCTAATAAAAGACGTGCCAGTCTAAAGCATGAACAATCATAAATTCCTCTAACATGATATCCAAACATCTTAAATCAATCTACAGTTGTGGCTTCTTGATACTCCTCGACACTGAACAACTTCCTGAACAAGACTTACTGGCAGTAACAAACAGAACAGATAGCAAAAATAGAATAACGGAGCAAAAACATAAACTTACCAGATTGGAATTGGTAGCATTGGAATCATCTTCTGGAAAGGGGATATAGATAGCTAAGGCCACACAATTGGCAAAAATAGTCAGTAAAATAATAATTTCAAATGGTCTGAGGAATGGAGTTAAGGAAAGTTGTTGGGTTTTCCCCCCGAAAAAAATTATAGACACACATTGTCTTGGGAGGAAAAAAAAGGATTTTAAAGAATTCTATTTAAAGAAGACGTTCATAATCCCCCTTTGAAGAGAAACATACGCTTTTCAAAGTGCTTCGGCCCTCTGAGCCAAGTTTCTCCCTAATATGTCAAAGGCACAGTAGGCCAGCCGTGCGCCAGAGTAAACAAAATTGCTTAAAAGTTTTTTTCTTTATTTAGATTAACTTTTCAGTGTATTTCTTGAGCCATTCAATTATTTATCTGAAAACCTGCCATAAACAATCTCTTGATGTTACTGCATTCGTATTACTTTCAAATAACTATTATTCCTATCATTTAAGAAAATATTTCCCAAATCTTTCTGCATAACGGTTTAACTTTTTTCGACCATCTTTTGTCACATTTTGAAAAAAAAAAGCATAAAAGATACATTCCAAGAAACACTGGGATCTTCAACATTTTATGCAAGGGTTTATTTTAATGTACATTTCATCCTAATCTTAATTTTTACCCTAATCGTAGAAGGGAGAAGGTGTGTATGTATATGCATGCACATGTGCCTGTGTATTACTTATTCACTCTTTGGAGGTTGTATAAATAGCTGTTTTAAACAAGTGAAAGCCTATTTTATTTAAGACCCCCAAATATTTCAATTATAAATGTTTATTTTAAAATACACGAATTTTCTCAGAATAGGTTTTATCTTGTGCTTCTTGCAGTATTGTGATCAGAATTATCCAAAGAGGGGGGAAATCTGTTAAAAGTCTGTTTTTGCATTTTGAGAGCATTGGGAAGATAGTGACATAAAGTGTAATGACTTTATGGATACATGCTTGCTGTAATATTGGTTCCTGTTGCCATCACACAACCCTGCTACTCTTGATAAGCTGATGGACAGTACTGCACTGTGAACAAGACTCTCATTTCTTTCTGACTCATTCCCATGCCTTCAGTTCCTCTTTTGGGCAAATGCAAGAACTTTATAGAGGCACCAAAATGGCATTTTCCTTCAGACATGTTCTATTTGTCAGTGAAGCGGTGGTGGCATATAATGGAAGGGAAAGTTTGGGGAGGCTAGCTAGTTGAATAATGACAGTCACATGCAACATATTCTTCTTATTAAGGATAATTAAAGTATACATCAGCCCTGCTTTGTGCTGTTTCTTGCCCTTATATTTGATCTGCTCCCACGGTACAGATGAGCGATGCCAACAAAATTGCCACTGAAAAATGTTCAAACTCAATGTACAGCACTGTGGGAGCATGCTATATACATAGCATGGTATGGCACAGCATAACGTAAGCTCATTTACAGATGAAAACAGTATCTCTGAATCTCTGAAGAGAAAATTCTATGGATCTTCAGAAAGCAAAGTAATTACCTAGAAATCTGGAAATTTTTCGCCATCCCAATATCATCAGCAAAAAATAAATACACTATTACATAAAGTAGGAACCATCTTATTAACCTTTTCCAGGTCAAGTCACCCTCGTGTAGTGGTATTTCCAATACGAGCTGGTATGTGCAGTGAGAATATAATCATTTAAGACAGAGATAATTACTACTTTGTTGGCCTCAGAGAACAGGAAATATATAATGAGCACCTAATTGCAAATGACTATGCAAGTTTTAATTTCTACAGGGTGGTTTATGATAACATTGAAATATGGGAAAGTAGGCCATCCTCAGCTATAGAAAGAGCAATTAGGATCTCATTACAGATGGACATTTTGTTCCAGTTGTTTCAGACAGCTAGTGCCCTATTCACAATTTTATGTTGACTTGCACAGGCTATTGTAATGACTGAATCTCTGTTCAGTCAATTGTGCTTTTTATTAAAGTGGCTGATAAATTTTTAATTCCTTGTAGGAACAACTTTTAAAGGAGTTGAGTAGGTTTCTTTTCAGTACATAGTCTGAGAGGTAAGGGAATGAATGACCAAACTGAGGGAAATGATTTCACTCTGACTGGGTTTTAGAACTGTTAAAATACTGCAATATACAGTGGTACCTTGTATAAAGGAATTAATTCGTTCCAAAATGAAATTATGTTAAGCAAATATTCCTATATACAAATTTCCCATAGGAATGCATTGAAAATAGAGTAATCCAATTTTTATGTTGTATGGATTCGCCCCATAGGTGATTATGTTAAGCAAATTTCCCCTATCTCTGGAATTTTTTTATGTTGTACAGATTTTATGTTATACAAACTGTTTGTTATACAAGGGTTCACTGTACTCTTTTAAACATCTATATGTACACCTTCTTCCAGTATTAATATGCACTTCTATGTGGTAGAGGTGCAGTTTTGTGTTTTCAACTTACAAGAAGCAGAATTAGATTCCAAAACCACAAATCTGCACAGATCTTCCAAGTAAGAAGTGCTGAAGAGAACTATTGCTGTCACGACCCACTTATTGACTCTCCAAGGGTGTATTTGTAAGGGTTCAACACTCCCACAGTCACCTTCAGACACAAATGGATCCCCCTCCTTTCATAATGTCATATGATCTACCAATCTGTCTCCAAAAGTATGACTAGCCCAATATCCCTGAGGAAGACTGCTAGCATGATGATAGACCTACCCACTGTTTTGGAAGTCCATTGCTGGGCCAAATGTACCATTAGACAGAGTCTGTCACTGCCCTGTCTCATGCTTTTAAAGCTAACCTGCTCCCTTAAAATGAAGTGGATGTGTGTTGTCTCTACCCAGTGGCAAAGTAAGATTCAATAAGCAGCCTGGAAAATTATTGTATATGGAATGAGGGAGTCATCTAGTATTTAACCTCAGCACAGCTTGAAAAGTTATTCTGAAAAGGAATAAATATAAGGACATATTGGCCAATCTGTTAATGAACAGATTACGTGGACCTAATGGGGACCTAATGTCCACCTAATGAGCCTATTCAGACCAGGGTGATGTGAAATCAAAGCGAATTATAAATGGGAGGTCTTGGCACTAACTTCCCCCAGACTGACTAAGCTGCTTGAATGAGCAGCGAAACATTTTGATCTCTCAAGAAAAGAAGTCCAGTTGCCATGACTCAACTTCCAGATAACCTCACCTGGATGACTGAGAATCTTCACAGACAAGGACCTAACAGCAAGTATTCTATCACTTGGACTTAGGAAGTGATAAGATCTCATCCCTCATTATCATAATGGTCATTAAGCCAGATGGTAATAGAATAAGAAAGGAACGCAGATTTTAGCAGCAAACCCACAGTATGTGTAAACATGTGATCTGGCTCAGGATTTTCCTACCCGAGATGAGTCACTGGGAGAACAGCAAATGTTTTTTTCATTGTGCATTATCAGAAAGAACTGTCATTCCTTAGAGACTGACTTAACTGCACTGCTCTGTTTCTTCCAGATCACATCAGTGTAGCCTGAGAATCAATCTGATCTGCCACCACCATTCTCATACATACATTTATCAGGCCTCCATTTGTATACTCTACCGAAAGATGCATTGGCTGCTGAGATGCCAAGATAGTAAACCAATAAGAACACTGACCCCACCACCACCTCACCCCCAAGTAAGTAGTCCATCACTGTATGGCAAAATTCTGAGCTCCTGTAATGGGAAGGGTAAGCAATAAAATAAATCTAATGGATAATAAGCCAGCATTTGGGGAAGGCAGGGAGAGAAAAAGAAAGGACAGAGAGAAACCAGAGGATATCATTGACCCCTTTACTGACAATCCTATGTTTATCTCTTCCCCATCTTGAAAATATTTTTTTCTTGCAACAACTTCCACTGGGATTTCAGTGCTCTGTTTTTATCCATTTTTTATTTGTCTCTCCAAACTTCTTTGAGAGAACTCACCAAAGCCAGAGATGTAATCTGATAGCAGGACAGCCTGAAAATCCTCTATTTCAATCTGGTTCTGCTTTATGCAGATAATATTCATAAACTGAGGAATGCTTTAAACATAAAACAAGCTGACCCCTTACCTCCCTAAAGACCATAACCCCATGCAGCACTTTACTTTCCCTAGGGCTCCTTTCTGGTTGTCAGAGAACTGCACGGCAAGAGGAGCTACAGGGATGTAATCCACAGAAAGGTGATGAGTTGGAGATGATGCATAGCAGCTAAGTGCTAAAACGGAGAAGGGGGCCAGGGTCCTGGCATGTTAACTTAGGAGGACTGACTAGTGGGTCATGGAAAGAACAATACCTCCGAATCTGAAAACTTCCTCCAGGATGAAGCAAACAAGCAAAGGAACTTCTCAAGGCAGAAGTACAAACAATACCAACAAGAAAAAAGTGGAAGATGTGTGGTGGAAGGGGAGACCAACTAGCTTCACAAAATCATCAGATAATTTCAGAATGGTCAAGATTTTCTTTATATTTGAAAAGGGCACGAAGGATGGACCTGGAAACTGCAGACTAGTCAGCCTGAACATCAACCCCAGGGAAAGTTCTGGAGCAGATCATAAAGTAGGCATTCTGCAGGAACCTTGAGAACAATGCAGAAATAACTAGAAGCCAACATTGATTTGTCAGGAACAAGTATTGCTGTACTAATCTTATCTTATTTTTCTGCCTGGATAACCTCCCTGGTAGATGGTGGAAATGCAGTAGACATATCTTAACTTCAGTAAAGCTTTTGAGAAAGTGCCCCGTTATACTCTGATTAGAAAGCTAACTAGGTGTGGACTGGATAGAACAACTGTCAGGGGTACAGTTGATTACAAAATCATACTCAGTAAGTGATTATGAATGGCAGTCTCCTTCTCAAACTGGGAGGAGATAATGTGGTGTATCCTAAGGCTCAGTCCTGGCCCTAGTGCTCTTCAACATTTTTATTAATGACTTCAATGAGGTGGTGCAGGGAATGGTTTTTCAAATGTATGCAGGGCACCAAGTTGGGTGGAATAGATGGCTAATATCCTGGAGTACAGAAACAAAGTTCAAAACGAACAAGGAAAAATTCAAAAATATCTTGATAGGCTTCAACACTGGGTTGAGTGAAGCCAGTCCCTAGGAAGAAAGAGGGAAAGATTTTCAGCATGTTTCACCATTAGAAAAGAAGACTGAGAGGAAACAGGGTAAACACTTTTCAAATACACTTGAAATATAATCATGCAGAGTAGTGGCAGGATCTGTTCTCAGTCATTCAAGAGTGGAGGGATGTAATAATGGGCTCAAGTTACAGGAAGCCAGATTTAGGCTGAATATCATGAAAAACTTCCTAACAGTTAGAGTAGTACAACTGATAGATGCATGCAACTACGCTTACCACGTTCTGTTCATCTGATGTGGCTGCACCACCTAATGAATCAAGCTACATGGATCAATGTAAAATTATGACTATAATACAACATCATATATTGATATAGTGATTTACATCTGATGAATTACATGTGGCTTTAGTGGCTTTAGTGGCTTTTTTTCTTATATTGTTAGTTTATGCTGATGCTGCTTGTCTATTTTATCGCTGTTTTGTATTATTGTTTTCCTCATTTGTATCCATGTTGCAAACAGCCCAGAGTTACTTCGGGAAGATGAGCGGTATATAAGTAATAAATAAATAAATAAATAAATAAATAAATAAATAAATAAATAAATAAATAAATGTGGTGATTGCTTGGGTTTACTTTTCCATTCCAATTTTCAAATATTGAATTGTGAGGGATCATGTTTCTTTTTAATATCTTTTTAGTACCTTTAACTGGCAGAAAGAGTGATAGTCCCTTTTGTTACGCAGAGAAGGATCAATATAGGATACAAGTTATTCTTTCCTGCTCTATCGAAACACTTATAACTTACTTCTCTGTTTATAAAAATGCCCCATGCTTTGGGAAGTCTAAACAGAGACCAACCACAGGCTGCTCCTGCAGCTGAAAGTGATTCCACTTAGTGCTTTCCTGAGAACTTATACATATTTATTCACATTTGGAAATCAAAACTGGTTTCCACGTCACTATACGAAAAAAAGGATATTTCCATTCAACAATACTGATGCATGCCCTCCGAATGGGATTTTTCAGTGTTAAACATAGCAATGCCCGGGGAGGCCGTGTAGCTGTGGTGGTACCCTGTTTTTTCTGTTTCCCATACTGCTGCCGTTTCCTCTGCGTGGAACTAGCGGTGGATATTGTTGCATTGCCAGCAGCACCCATCAATTTGGCCTGTCTGGCAGCATCGATAGCAGCCTGCCAGGAAAGAGCCGCACCTGGAGTAGGGATATGCTCAGGTGCAAGCCCTGCAGCTGCATTGGCATTCATGTTGGCATGAGCAGGACGAGGACTCACATAATTGGAACCTGGAAAAAAATGAGGAGGGGGGAAGAGAGAAAAGATTAAATATATAATGTATACTAATGTATACTACACTTAGAATAGAATTTGGAAGGAAGGAAAGAAGGAAGGAGGGAAGGAAGGAAGGAAGGAAGGAAGGAAGGAAGGAAGGAAGGAAGGAAGGAAGGAAGGAAGGAAGGAAGGAAGGAGAAGAAAGTTTAGAAGTAAAATCAGATATATATCTATAAATAAAAAAACAAAGTCTTGCTATTCAATCCCCCCTAGTATGATGGAGAAACAAGATATAAGTTTAAGGCTGTGAAGACAAATACTCCAGCACAGAAAACAGGGAAATGCTTAAAATATACCTGCTCTCAAATAAAATCATAGAATCACTATTGAATCACACCCACTTTCAAATATGTATTAAAGGTGACTTTGGTCTATTATTGTCAAGTAAGAGAATGCACCACACAGCAGCCCCTTCCCTAATCGTTTTGGAACTGAGATGGTGACTATGAGCAAAATATACATGACTGACCCATATATATCTGTCAAATAACTCGGCACAGAAAGTCTTGGATGTACATTTTTGCCCTTCCTGATTTTTTCTTCTCTTCCACTTTTCCTTATATAGGTTACTATTTAATTTTCTATAATATAGCTTTACTTTTTTGCTTTGGGTTATGGTACAGGGACATGGAAAGCAGGTTGAAGGGACTGGGAATAAGAGGTGATTGTGGTGAATTATAGAGAAGTGGTGTTGATTGATGTAGGTGAGGGTGTAGATATAATTTGTTTATTATCGACTTGGTGCCTCTTTTATTCAAAATGAGCGTTTAAAACTATTATCAACCCCATTGATTTATTTGAATAACATATTTCTTTCATAACCTGATATTTCTATTCAAATATACCTCAACAGAGGTATGTGAAATCGCCGTTTGTATGCTGCATGGTGTACTAGCTTTCACACATTCATTTCTAACCATGTGCTATAGATGAGATACATCCATCCTCCTTCAGAGTCTGAACATCAAGAACCAGGGAGTACGGTGATAGAGTGGCAATAGTCTATCGCAACTCCATCCCTCTTACTAGATGTCACATTCCAGTTCCCTGGATTTCAATGTATGTTCCTAAAAACAGAAGCCAGGGAGAAGATAGGAATTTTCTTGGTATACTGCCTTCCCTGAGGCACAACAACTTCCCTATCTCAACTAACTGGACTGATTTCAGGGGTGATATTGGAACCCCCCCCCCCGGCTCTTCATGCTAGGGGACTTTAACATCCATGCTGAGGCAGCTCTGTCAGAGGTTTCCAAAGACTTCATCACCTCCATGACAACCATGGGTCTATCTCAAATGGTGTCTACCCCTACTCATTCTGTAGGCCACACCTTAGACCTGGTCTTCTTCCCTGGTATGGATGTTGGTGACCTTGGGGTTAAAGGAACTTTCTGTAGTCCCATTGTCATGGACAGACCCTTATCTGGCGCACTTTAGGCTCACTGGAGCTCATAGCCTGGGCAATGGTGGAAGTCAGACAAAGGCAATTCGTCCGAGAAGGTTGGTGGATCCAGATGGTTTTGTAGCTGCCCTAGGGAAGTTCCCCACCTCTTTGATGGATGATTCCATTGAATCCTTAGGTTCCTTTTCCAAGGGGTAAGAATATTCAAAAAATGGGGTAAGAATATTCCAAAAATAAATAATATAAAAATAAATAGAAACCTTTGACAAGGAAAAGAACACAGGGAAATGACACAAAGAAATGTTAACAGGTCTTGGTCCCAAATTATTTCCCAAATGGTAATTTTATACTGATTTATCAAACAAGCAACGAAAATAGGGAATGTCCTCAATAGCTAGAGCTACAAATGAACACTGAATATAAAGACACTGACATTTGAAACATGCATTTGTTGTACTGTGGTAGGAAGAGAGAATTAACCCTGCCTTATAGATAGTTTGATAGAGAGCAAGCTGGAGGTTTTGCTTTCATCCTGCTGACCAACTTGATTGTACCCTTTGAAATGTATAATTAAATAACTTAACTGCCTTTCACTCTTATGGTGTAGAGTAAAGCATTGAAGTTGGGGTAATATTTCACAAATGGAACCTACCCACCATTCCTAATATTCTCTCTCTCTCTCTCTCTCTCTCTCTCTCTCTCTCTCTGACTCACTTGATTTACTTCACACATTCACACCATGATTTTCTTCAATGATGTCAACTTTTCAATGTGTTATGAATGGTTGTTCCTTTCTAATTGTACACAGTGTGTGACTGGCCCAAACCCTCCCAAAGAGCTTCATGGTTGAGTGGATTTAGATTTTCTGAGTCTTAACCCAACCCTTGATTCATTTCACCACACGAACTCAACACTGGGTGCTCTGTTTCTCCTATGGGATAATGCAATGTATCTTGGGAAACACAACTCCCCTGATGGCTCTTATGGACCTTCCATGTCAATAAAAAGCACAAGAAGAGAGAAGAAATAATATTACAGTACCAGCATCCATGGGAGAAGTTATTGAAGATATCTTTATATAATTCTGTCTTAATTAATTTCCTGAATATCAGGAGAAAAAATGCTTGGTGTCTCAACCAGATGTTTATTCTAAAGATTGGAGGGGGGCACCACACAGAAAACTCAATTTGTTGTCTCTTTTTGACTTCCCTTGGGGTGGCCACTTTTAGCAACTTGAGTAGGTCAAACAGGTAACTGATTTGTGAAACAGACTTTCCAAGTCCAAGACGTACTGAGATACCAAACTGTTAAAGGCTATTAATACCATGTTGTTCACTCATCACATATACTTTTTTGCAGAGTCTTAAAAACTCCAGCCACTTGGCATAGCAAGGCTCTTTCCACTTGTTCCCTGCCAAATCGGAACACTCACGATGGTATAGAGTGGCTGTTGGTTCTTCAAAAGTTAAATCTATTTTAACACTAGTTCAAGCTGCGAACACTATAAACACAACTAAACCAGCAGAGAAAATCTGACCTAATGGACCCAAAGACAGACAGTTGGGAGGTAAGTGGTTTTTATCCTTCAGTTTATCCCCATGATACCAACACTACATATATCAATTTAGCAAGAAAGAGAAGCTATGTTGAAAGCAAAGTAAAGAAATAAAATTGGGCAGAATTCCCAGTGGGGTGTGTGCCATCTATTTTCCAGCAGCATGCAGTGTTTCTCCAGCAGAATCAGAAATGCTGGTAGTACTGCATTAATTATGCTAAGTAAAAAGTCCACCAAGCAGCAGGAATTTATTTCTAGATATGTTCACAAAGGGCTACCATACGTGAGTATGTGGTATGAAAGACAATACATGACCAAAGCAGTGTTTTCATATCTCCCTAGACTCACTGTGTGACATCATTTCAAGAATCTCACATTTTGAATGCCTATGGGGAGTTCCAGCAAAATAAAATCCCAGCAAAACAAAACAAATACAATATTAAAGACCACAGAGATAAATTGAATGAAGAATTAGAATGCTTCATAGATGTTTCCTCTAAAATCGGGCACACACAGTGATATGGCTTCCGGTTGTGATGGCAACCCCGCACACAGGGAACAGAGCACCCATACAGCATTCCAGAGAATTAGAGCAAATGTTCCTCATAGAACATAATTAACGGCAAGTTCCTTGCTCTCTAGTCACAAGATAAAAATAAGTGTGTGTTTTTAAGAAGAAGTTGTTTAGTTCAGCCAGATGTTGATAGTATTATATGTCTCTTTGAGGTACATGATATGGTTGTTCCTCATAATGGATTATTCTTGATCAGAAGTTATGATTTGCTTTAATTTTGTTTTAGATCAATCTTTGGTATTTGCAGAGGTTAATGTTCTTTTAAATTACATTCCCGTAATCTGAAGTCTAACAAAGGGATGGCATAAATAGATTTTTGAGCTCTTACATTAGCAAAGAAAAGTCTGCTTTAAGCTAGGAAAGATAAACATTCATTCTCTATCACTCACTAATCTAAAGATCTCATGCTTCATATCCATATTTGAATATGTATCCTACAGCCCCTCTTTCTGTTTAGTCATTTTCCTGAATATATGAACTGCTTACATTAATACTATCCTTGTTAATATCATGGTAATGCGCTTTCCTTCTTTTAATATATTTCACACCCCACTTTTCTTTCTCTTTATTTTGTTATAGTTTTAACAAAATAATAAATGTTATTCTAGATGTTTGTCAACTTTTATTTTCAGATAATCAACAGAAAAATATTGTACATGACAGAAGAAATATCTTGGTCATAGTAAAAATTAGGGATCTTGTATAAACAGGAATCAAGAAAACCAACAGAGCTAACAAAATCATACTCTCCTAAATCTTTATATAGTACCAGAAATATCACATTTCAAGGTCCAAGTACCAAAACCACATACAACAACCATGAGGCATGCAATGTTTTTCCAATGCTATTGATTGCTAAAGGATATTTCAGAAAATGAAGAGACTTCACCTATTTCAGGTAACAGATATAGCATTAACTATGGTCTAATGCAAACCTACTAACTGCAAAGTTTGTATGATTCTTCAGATTAAACAAACTGAAACTGCAGATTTGTTAAGTGGTTGGAAGTAAAACATCATCATTTCACAAATTCAGCTTTTAAATGATATATTGGCATGCATTTAGTAATTTGCACAATGCCTTTTGTCATTAGCTTTCAGAATACTTTACAAAATAAGAACATCTTAATAGAAATAATGATTGTTAAGAATGAATGCATGTAACTAAGACTTTCATTGGATCCAAAGTAGTACCTGAACATGAAGAACTAGCCTTAGAAGCAAATTTCATTCATGATATGAGGTAAAGCAGGACTGGCCCTGCTATTCTAGATAGCGTGACAGGTGGCTCAAACAACACGTTTGGGATGTCATATAGACTATGTCTACTTTGTCAGTGTTGATGGTGTGGTGAGAGGCGCTAGTGGAATGTTCTAAGACTCATGGATGGAATGCAGAGACTGAGAGACATAACTTATGGAAAAGGAATAAACTAAACAGGAACAGAACAAGAAAAGCACTGCGTGCAACAAATGTGTACAACTGTGGAGAGATCCATGTGTTGGAGCATACAACACTGGCAAATAACGTTTAGGTAAAAAATCAAAGGAGATAGAAACAACAATGACATCATTTCAGCAAACACTGTGAAGACCAACTAATTTGTCATGTTTTGCTATCAACTTTATATTCCAGAAAGTAGAAAAAGCAACAAAAATATCAGCTGTCGCTAAACTGGCCAAAGAGGTGGAAATAGTGGGAACATTTGGTACAAGTGACCATACCCTCTTAGGATTTGATATAAAGTAGACACTTGTATAACAAACGGTTTGTATAACATAAAATCTGTACAACATAAAAATTCTGGAGATAAGGCAAATTTGCTTAAGAGAATCACCTATGGGGCGAATCTGGTCATGATTAGGGATTACTCTGTTTTCAATGTATCCCTATGGGAAATTTGTATAAAGGAAAATTTGCTTAACATAATTTCATTTGGAACAAATTAATTCCTTTACAGAAGGTACCACTGTATAGAGAAAAGGGGAAGCTAAGAATGACATAATAAGTACTTTAGGAAATCTGGTGTCAATAAGTTTAAGAAAATAGTGGATCATATCCCGTTATCAGAAAGACTTAAAGAGATATGTCTGTGAAGATCCTCAGTCATCCAGGTGAGTTTATCTAGAAGTTGAGTGATGGCAACTGAACTTCTTTTCTTGAGAGACTGAAATGTTTCACTTTGCTCATCCAAACAGCTTCGTTGCTCAAAGAGATGGAATCCATGATTGATGGAAGCTACCAACAAGCAACAGAGAAAGCAGAATTGCATACCTACTTTCCCCCTTTCTTCAGCCGGAAGGAAAATAGTTATCAATCTAGTGTAGGTAGAATAAAGGCGTACAGGAGGTGGGCGGGGCTCCCCAGGACAGGTGAAGTAGTAGTACAGGAATATCTACCTATTTTAATATCCCTGGAAATCTAGTGTTTGCTCTCTTCTTCTACATGATTAAGTCTGGACTGATTACAATGTCTGAATACAGTTTATAATGGTAGAAATATATTTCCTGTATACTTGTTATATCTGGATGTTTAAACCCCCCCCACACACACACACATTTCTCTGTGATAATGAATTAAAAATTCATATTCCAGTACTTGGTGCCTGTATTTAAATTTTCTGATCAGTAGAAAGGCCATTTAAAGTTCACATTCTGTCTTCTCAATGAGAAAAGAAGAAAGGCTATTCTGGAGGTTGTGCAAGATGACCTCAGCTGTGTTAGCAAACACTTTTCACAGTAGGGAACAGACCATGCACTTGAAAAGCGCAATTTTTAAATTACAAGGCCTACCTCAAGTTATACCAATCAACCACTGGCTGAGAAAACAATCTACCAACAATTCTACGTTGGAGTCCCTCTGTCACATATCTTGAAAATTCTGTTAGATGTTTTCTTTATCTGAGAACTAGCCTGTGGCCCCTGTTGTGGTATATTGGTAATAATTATATTAGGAAGTTAGATTGCCTGTAGCAGTGCAGATATGAGCCAGCTGTAATTATTCCTTCACAGCACACGAGAAATGTATTCCATTTGTCTGAGCACTAGACTGCCCTTGAGAGACTGCAGTTCCTTTCAGAAAACAGGCTGTTGTTGTGGCTCATATTTTGAAAAAGGCAAGGTAAAAGTGGGAGGACGTTCCTAATAGGAAAGAGAGGAGCTGGATCTTCCCTCATGAAAAAGCACAGATTGTGCCCTGATTTTCAAAAGGATTACCAGCCAAACACAGTAAAGTGATTTTATGCAGGCAGATTAATTGCAGTCCTGTGAGTCAATATATAACAGGAAAGAGACCAAAGCCAGGAAAGCAACTTGAGAGCAGATTAATATGTATTGAATGAAAATGAACACGGTGTCTACTTCTTCATAGATCAACTGTTGACTCCAGGTTATTTATCCAGCACTAGAAATTAATCAAAGAGCACGGTATCTAGAGGGAAAGGGGGAATCAAGGCACAATCCAGGGTTTTGCCACATAGCCACAGCATTTGGAGTGTGCCTCATTTAGAAGTGAAATGACTGGAGAGTGTCAGAAAAACAAATGGCAAGACTTATTCAGCACTTATTCCCTTTCTGTTCACTTCCATGAGCGCTCTCAAACGCTTTCAGCAGGAAGCAAACTGTCACCCTTAAAACATTCCATAGGGTCCCGTCCAGATCTGCTGTTCAAAGATTCCTTGCAGGCGATGGTAAGGACTCTCACAGCTTCGATATGCCCCCCCCCCCCCCCATCACATGCCCAAGAAGGAAGAAAAAACTCAGACCGCAGTGGCATTATGGGGCAGCCATGTCCCTTCCCTCAAGACAGTGTGGAGCCTAGCTGTGATGCAGGTAAGGAATGATGCTACTTGCCCCCGAGGTGCCAAAACTGCTTATTTAGATACGATACTGTGCAGAGGCAAGCCATATATCCAAGGCCTTGTCCAGTTTAAGTTAGGTGTACATATACACTGACTTAAAACAATTTACTTCATGAAGCTGAAAATATTCACTCTGTGGAAGCAGCTTATTTCAAATCATGATGAAATATTTGCTTTGCAGAAACATCATATGCATGCCCTTCCCTTGCTGTAAGCAAATGCTCCTTCATCTCAGCAGGACGAATTATCTACTCATTAACAGTCCATTTGAAACGTCATGTCTCCTACCAGTAATGTGTTTTTTTAAAAATACCTGCTTTTGGAACCCCACTGAGAAATACATGTGGAAAAACGTGCTGGAGTTGAAATTTACATGGCTATTTTAGGATAAATTCCTGTGCAGAATAAAATATTTTGGGAGGATTTGTGAAGGAGTGGGGCTATTCAGCCATTTTGTGCTTTGTTCTCAATTGTAAAATGGTTGCTTTCTTTTTAGAAACTTTTCATGGCAGAAGATTCACAATGACAACACAGAAAACTGAAATGGAAAGATGAGAGGAAATACTATACAATGCTAAGTGGGGCTGGAAGGTATCAATTAATTACTTGCCCTCAATTTCCAAAGCCTTGCTACCCTTTACCAGCCAAGCTAGGATGTGTTTGTGCAGACAAACCGGTGACCCCAATTGGAGGAGAATCAATTGCATCAGCTGGAGGATGGTAACAGAATTAATAATTCTGCAGACCCCTGCTCCTGACAAACGAAGTACCCTAGGATCAAACAAATGGAAGGGTTCAAAGACAGATGCAGCTCCTTCTTCACTACCATTGCAGAAGTGGCATCTTATCCAAGTTCCTCCTAGTTCCTCTCTGAGGCACTGGGTCAATTTTGCAAATTACTACAGAAACTACAATTTCTCATCAATTACGCTAATCACATTGGCTAAAACGAAGGAGTCAGAATTATGAAAAAAAATATTGAAATCAGAAAAAGGCAGTACAGAGTATTCCTGTAAAAGACAAATCACAAAGACAAAAGAAACAGAACCACAAGCAAAAGTGCAAGAATCTATACCAGTGGTTCCCAACCTGGGGGTCGGGACTCCTTTGGGGGTCAAAGGACAATTTCACAGGGGTCGCCATGAGCCAGTGAAGAAAAAGGCACAAACGGCTTGAGTCTGGAGGAGGAGAGGGAATTGTTGCCAAGTTACAGCTTGATAGGTTGGAGTGGATGTGAGTCAATGGCACCAGAGACTGCGATTGGCTGAGGGTGCCCGTAGAGGGAAGTTCTCTATGGCACCTGCGGTAGTGGCCTGCCAAAGAGGGCTTGTGGCCTCTTCCAAGCAGGGCAAGGAGTCACCACAACATGAGGAACTGTATTAAAGGGTCACAGCATTAGGAAGGTTGGGAATGACTAATCTATATACTGTTGATGAACAAAGATGAACTGAAATAGCTCTGTTAAGTACAGCTTGGTTTAAGCAGCATAGAGGCTTAAATAATACAGGGGAGACAATATCTAAGCTCAGTTTGGCAGGCAGCATTTACTGGCTAGCAGTTAATTAACATGACCTTTGGAAAAGTTAATGACTTTCTGCAGAAGAGTCTGACTTGGGGAGCCCTGAAGAACATCATTTAGTCCTGGCTTGACTTTGAACAAAAGCAACGTGAGTACCAATTGGAGGCCAAAAGCTGGTCTGGCTTTATTGTGCAAAACGATCACATAGCCATTACAATAAGCTGCATCACTGAGATGTAGAAGGGAACAGAGAATCATATTTTATATTCTTAAAAACAACACTCATCATGGCAAGAGAGAAACAGAGAAATGCCTGAAGTCCCCAGCAGTCTTTAGATAACCAGAGAGTGCTAAGAATCACAAGACAGAAAATTATTTTAGGGGACTGCAATGTACAATGTGTGCACACAACAGAATAAAAGAAACGAAAACTATGAGCATCTAAATTCCTAGTGTACGTTAAATGCATTAGCCTGGCATTGGCCAAGTACAGGCAACAACACAGTATGGCAACATTATGGAGTTGTAATCAGTCAGGGGAAATGTTTGCTACTAGAGGTGGGCATGAAATAGAAAACCGATGGTTCATGTTCTTCTGTTTCGGGCCCATCCTTGGTTCGGTTCAGGTTCGTACGAATTTTTTAAAAAATTTATGAACCTGAACTAAGCCAAACCGGTTTGGGTCCAACTTACCGGGCGGTAGTGGCGGTAATCTTGGTGGTAGCGGCAGCAGGGGCTTTTTGAGATGCTGGCTTGGGGGCAGCGCCTTTTTTTTTAAGTGCCAACTGCGCAGCCCCAGAGGCTGGGTCGCCACTCATTTTATTTTTTAATTTATTTCTTTGTTTTAGAGTGCTGACCGCACACTCCTGGGGCCGGGTTGGCACTCCTTTAAAAAAAAATTGTTTGTTTTTGTTTTTTAAAGCACAAACCGCACGGCTCCTCAGGCCGGGTTGGCGCTTCTTTTATTTTTATTTTTTCTTGATATTAGAGCGCTGACCATGTTTCTTTTTTCTTTGATGGGTTGGTTCGTTATTCATTTTGTTAGCTAATGAAATGAATAACGAAACAAATTAAAAGTTCATTTCATGCCTATCTCTATTGGCTACTATAACGGTCTCTACACAGGGCTGCCCTGGAGGCTGGTGTGGACGTTTCAGTAGATCTAAAAGATGTTGCCAGGTTACTGACAGGATTGAGACATAACAATCATATATCCGCCACTCTGGCTGCTTTGCATTGGCTACCTGTATGCTTCTGCACCAGGTTCAAGATTATGACTTGTACATATGAAGCCCTAAACAGTTTGGAACCTTGTTATCTAACAGAACGCCTGCTTCGACCAAGAGCTGCCTGTTGTAGACATTCTTCTCAGACTGGGCGTTTAAGAACAGTTACAATGAGAGAGACACCCAAGGAGAAAACTAAAGCTCACACCTTCTTGGTAATTGGTCCTACTTTATGGAATGAACTTCTGCCCGAGATCTGATTAGCCCATCCCTGGGCTCTTCTAAAAGATCATTTAAAACATGGCTGTTAAGTCAGGCTTTTCTGAGCCACTAATCCCTTAACAGCTTATTAACATCTTAGCTGCCGGCAGCCTATTTATTTATTTATTTTCCTCCCACAGTAGTAATTTTATTTCTACAGTATTCTTATTTTATTTATAGCTGTTCACTGAGTGATGTGTGTTTGTTATTGGTGTTATGTTATGGTTTTATGATGTACTCATTTATTATTGTTGTTGGTTTTGTTGTAAACTACCCAGAGTGGGTGCGTATACATACATACATACATACATACATACATGCATACATACATACATACATACATACATACATACATACATACATACATACACATTCAAACAGGGCAGTGCTTATCTAAAGTGAAATCCCATAAACATATAAGTTTCTTCCTAACACTGCTGAGAAAGATGATAAAATCATAATGTTCTATAAAGGATTCAGAGCTGTTACAAAACACATGAAAAAGCAATAGCCAAATTTCATAATAGCAAACAATAATGCTAAGATGGGCAAAACAGTCTGCAGAGATTTGACTGGAAAATATGAACGAGGAAGATGGAATGAATATAGAGAACAAATGTAACAATATGGTAAAGAAAAATATCCAACCACCAGACTAGGTATTCTGATAATTAGAGGTCTCAAGGCAGCATTCAGTAGATAGGTGAAACCTTACCCTGAGTTGAGATCCATTTTAACATTCTCATTGCTGCAGCTTATATCAAATTCAATAAAATATTTTTAAAGTTAGAAGCAAAAATTAAAATTGATCTAAATGTATACAATGGCAGGAATCCTACTCCTTTTTGTAACTTGTCACAGATAACTGACAAGATGTTTTGACGTGCCAAGGCTGTATTGCCATAAGACAGTCCTCCATCACAGAGCAGGAGGTCAGTGTTGTCTGTGAGTCTAACTGTTAGTTCCTTCCAAACGGAGCCATCACCTTCATAATGGGGAACAGAGAGAGTTAAGATTATCAGTTACCCATTTGCCCAAGGTTCTGGGAATCTGGATAGGCAACACAGAACAACAGATAAGAGGAGAACATCCATGTTGTACCCCATAATGGCTATGCTGGTAGCATACACAAAACATATAGCTCCTAGTCAGCCTCTCCCTGCTGTCCAGCTGTTTCCAATTAACACTCAGCAAGCCTTGAAATGCTGGCTGTGCTTTTACTCTAATCTTTTCAACCTATGGCTTTCTCTGTGACTAACGAGCCTCTACTGCACTTTCTTCATCTTCTGGCACTTCCCTGTCAACTGAGCTTCTTTTTCCAAAAGCTTCTACAACAACACTGTCCATTGAGGCACTAAATTACCTTTCCGCCCTGTCCTCCCCCAGTTTTACAAGGTATTTGACCTCTTCTGAAGCTGGCTGAACAAGGTAATGCATGACAGATGCCAAATGGACGGCTGAAAAGTTATTAAAGGGAACAAAAATGATGCAACAGAAGTGATGAAAATTAAGATAACATTAGAGATGGGCACAAAATGAAAAACAAAACACTGTTTCATTGTTTCATTACATAACAAATCATTTCGTTACATAACAAAATGGTAGAACACATTCCAGGACGAAATGAATGCATTCATTTCATTCGAGTTATTAAGCCCCCCAAATTTGGAGAGGTTTGGGGTTCAGGAGTGAGTTATTAAACTCCAAGGTGCCCCCCATGGAAAAAGAGGAAGAGGAAATTGTGGCATTTCAAGCCCTCTAAACTTTGAGGGCTTAATAACTCAGGCCCCTGAACCCCAAACCTCTCCAAATTTGAAGGGCTTACAGGGAAGAGTCCAAGGAAGCTACCCACTAAATTTGGTGGCTCTGGAACCCAGGGGAACCATTTTATAGCGTAACGAATCATTTTGCTTTGTTTCATTCCAAAAATTCTTTTTAAACTTTGTTAATAATGAAACAAAACGAAAAGAATGATGAAATGAGATGAAACGAAATGCTATGTTTTCATTTCGTGCCTATCTCCAGATAACATCAAATGCAGAGAGGTACAGAAAAACATACAAAACAAAATTAGGGTAACAGAAGGAAAACAACATATAGAAATAGCACACCTAGGAAAGATCTATGATTCTTTCAATGTGCATTAAAAGATCAAGACAGTCAGATACATTGCAACAACAATTGAGAATACCCACTACTGATGGAAAGTACTAAATCTTTATTGCTTAACATGAAGAGTAGAATCCATATACACTGAGTATATTGAGAGATGTTTGAAAATAATAATCTAACAGAATTTACTGTACCACATGTCAATACTGAATTGCGAAAAAAATTAAGTTCAGTATTAACAAAAATTTGGATAAATTCCTAGACTTTACTGTATTTTTATAAAAGTATTAATGCTAACGAAAGACGGAAACTTAAGTGATAAAGATGTGTGACATTTCTGAAACTGAAGAGGTTTCTCATGGAAAGTTATACGGCACAAAAGCAACAAATAACCAGCACTGTTAAAAAAAAGCCCAGATGATCTAGAAATGCATTTATATGAGAGTCTGATTTAAGTATGTATCTACAAATATTCTGCAAAATTAAGAAATTCATGCATCACTAATTATTTTCTTCCTAATATCCTGGACTGGGATATGGTGGCCATACAAATAAACAGCGGCAATATTTTACTTCCTCCACACCTTGCAATTGTAAAGCATTATCAACTTGTCATGCATTATGTCAAACTTGAACTCTCAGGTAATATGCTTTAGCAATTGGAATGCAAATCTCTTGCTAATCTATCTAGACAGAACTGTCCTGACAAGTAAACCAAACGGGCTATGTACTTCTGAAATGGTAGAATCACTTTTTCCCTCCATGAACTATTACATTTTGTTCCTGTCAAACAGTGGGTTTCACATTGCCCTGATGGCTTGGTACATATGAGATAGTGCCATAACTACCACTGGACTCTATTCTGCTCTTACAACCGGCAGCACAGTTTGGCAGTACCAAAATATACCACTGCTGAAATACCCGTTATAGGTCTATAGTCTTAAGTGCTGCTTAGGCCACACTGGAGGTAAAACATCTATTTTCTTCAATACAACTTCTGGCCAGACTTTGTACATTTACTGGGAAAAACTATACAATTACAGTTTATTCCACGCAAAACTGTTCTCAATAGGCAAAGACCCCTTTTATTATGTAGAGGATGCAGTTTCCCCTTGCTGTGGCTTCCATGGATAGAATGACTGCAAATGGAAAGAATGCTTGCCAGAATAAAATGGCTTACTCATTCTATGCCAGCAGATACTTAAGAACACAACTTCTGTTGAGCTTCTTTGATTCTATTATAAAAGAGTTTACAATAATGGAGTCCTTTATCTTGAATTAATTTCATATGATAAGTCACTAATGGCAGATTTATATGAGCTCATATTGCAGATATTGATTCCAGATAAGGACCTGTCTCTCTTATGAAACTCCATGTCTACAGATAACTATCCTAAATAACTACAGGCAGTTACAAATGAGTTGATCTTCAAACAGTTAATAGAAACAATTTCAATTAGGAAAACTAGCACTTTCCAGGAACTGGAAGGAAAGTAGTGGATTCTACAATGAAGAGGTATTTGTAAAGGATTCATCAAATGCTATCAAGATAGCACAACTATTGCTAATAGACATTTAAAGCTATTTGTTCTAAATGTTCATCTAAATGAGGCCCAACATTGTTTTCGAGGTACAATAGTTACCATAGAAATTTAACATGTAAACAAGGACTTTAAAATATATTGATTTTATTTACTTAAGATATGTTTACCTTGCCTTTCTCCTTAAAAAGGCAGAGGCCGCAACTATAGTTCCCATGAAACTGATGTGATTTTCAAAAGTGCACATTGATGTGATTTTTAAAGCAGATGAAGCCTTTCATCCCAGCCAGTACTTGGAGACTTCCTGACTACTGAAAGAGTTGGATTGGAGTTCAGTTTACAGTAAACACAGTGCCACTGAAGCTGCACCCTCAGGCAAGAGTAGCATTGCTGACCAGTCAAGTGCAATAGAGGTTTCTTTGGTGACCTTGGTGCTGTCTGTTGTTTTTTCCTGTGTGGGGCAGCGCCTTTTTCTTCTGATGGCAAGTTGGTGAAACCTCCTAGTACCAATCAGTCTATGGACTGGAGACTTCTACAGGTCTTGATTTAATATCATGATTCAAATTAAAGGGGAACACACGAAACAAGTGATTTTACTGCATACCTCTTTCCAGATAACACACATTAAAATACGTACTGCAAATTATCAGAAACATGATAATAAAAGATCTACAATCCATCAGTAACATCAGCTACTGTCAAACATTACATAAAACTAAAAATGACCTCATGTAAAAGACGGTCTCCCTTTTAACATAGTTAGAAAAGACTAAAGATTAAAGGCTGAAGGTACCTTGCTGCCCAGCTGTGCAAGGATATGGGTATCTAGGAGCGCATTTGCACAATTAAGGCTAGTACGCAAGTTACTCCTCTTTCTTGCGAAACCAGCTCTGGCCACAGTAACACATGTCCTAGTGTCGTCCTGTCTAGACCAGTGATGGCGAACCTATGGCATGGGTGCCAAAGGTGGCACTCAGAGCCCTTTCTGTGGGCACCCGACATCGCCCCTTCATAGCCACCTGTATACATGTTAAATTGCTGTATTGGCACTTTGCAAAAAAATTAGTTGGTTTTGAATTGCAGTTTGGGCACTCAGTCTCTAAAAGGTTCGCCATCACTGGTCTAGGCTATTATAATGCGCTCTATGTGGGACTACCAATGAAAAGTCTCAGGAAACTTCAATGGGTTCAAATTGCAGCAGCCAGACTGCGAGGTAAAGAGATCACATAATACCCCTATTAAACAGCTCCACTAGCTGGCAATCAGTTATTGGGCACAAATCAAGGTGCTGACCTTGACCTACAAAGCACTGTAATGACCTGGATCCTAGCTTCCTCAATGATCGAATCTCACAGTATGAACTGACTTGGGAGTTAAGGTCATCAGGAGAGGCCCTTCTCCCATCCCACCACCCTCACAGGTATCTCTCGTGGAAACCCATTAAAGGGCCTTCTCAACCTCTGCACCCAGACTCTGGAACTCCCTCCCACTAGAGGCCAGCACTGCCCCATCTCTGTCATCTTTCCGGAAATAGGCAAAGACCTTTCTCTTCAGGCAAACTTTCCCTGAATGATGGACTACCATTATGTGTATATTATATGAATCTATAGGTTCACATAGACATTGTGTTTATAACTACTTATAACCTTGTAGCATTAATGTCATATTGTCTATTAATGCTGTAAGATGTCCTTCAATTCCTTGTTCTCAATACTTGAACATGTCTTAATTGTACTGGACTGCATATTATCCCTCATGACTGTAAGCCGCCTTGGGTCCTTTTTCAAGGAGCAAGGTGGGGTAAAAATACTCTAAAATAAAATAAATAAATATTTAAAACATTTTACCTGCCTTTCAAGGCACATTGTCTTCACATACCAGTGTACAGGACTACAGAAACATAAACATAGAACTACCATAAAAAGAAACACATGTACATTCTCATGCACACATACACTCGGCAGGAGATAATTATGCAGAGTTGAATAAACATGTTCTTATGTTATTAGTGCCATTAAGGTTACAGAGACCCTAACAGGTTTTTAAGGAATGCAAGATGTTGAAGTGGTGTCTTATGGTCAGTGAGTTTTGATGGGCCAAGCAGGGAACTGAAAGCAGGTATCCTTAATCCTAATCTGACAATAACACACTGCCCAGAATCTTATATGAATTTTATGCCAATAATAAGTGAAATTGTGTCAGGGCTACAACTGGGGGGGGGGGGGAATGCCCCAGGTGCCATACTGGAGTTGGGCACCAAAATGACAAGATAGTATTTCCAATATTGTGTACCCCCTGCTGGTGGGGTGGCACAGAATCCAGGCTTGCCCCGGGTGATACTGACCATAGTTGTGGCCCTAAATAAAGTGGTAACCATCCTCCTAGTCACAAGATTGGCATATAATCAAGCAAATAGCCAGCCATGTGACTTACAACTTTTAATTAGCCATGACTTGCTGCCACAGCCTACACAAATTCACTTACTCTGACGTAAAATCCCATTAAGATTCCAGTCAGCCACTCTCTGATGTGTTTAAGGGAGATTTTAATTGTTTTAAAAATCAGCACAACAGCAATGAGGCCAGACATGTCATCAAGCAAGCATTTCCAAAGGTATTGGTGTGACCACTAAGAAAGCATCATACAGTTACAAGATACAGTACCTGTTCCAGGTTTCAGCTGCTCACATACTTGGAAGGTTGAAAAGAAAGAGAGGACTAGAAGTCATGACACCTACCTTAACATTTAAAAAAGCAGGAACCCTCTGCCCTAAATTATAACTTAAAGCACATTAAAATACTGTACTAATTTTTGCCTTTCCTCAGTTTCTTTGGGTGTTTTAATTTGCTTAATTTCATTTAAGTTGACATTCATAATTGCTTAGGCTACCCCAATACTCCATATAAAAGCAAACCCAGTTCATTCTTTCAGATATGTTGATATTTGCACATCATTTTAGTAATTAAAAATAATTTCAGTTGTAGAGGAAGTAATGTCACCAGCTCTAGCCAAATGAGTTGTATGAGCAACTCCATGTGGGCACTGGGCTTTTCTTTCGAGACCTCCTGCTGTAGCTGTTTATCCCCCACATAAAAACTACTTGTGGAGCCTGATGACTGCTAATTCTATGAGCGATCTAACCTAAAATACATTCCTTTTTAGACCATTTACTTCAGATAAATTACTATATTTATTTTAAAGCTCCGATTATGTGCTAATACAAATTCTTGGACAGCATGCCAATTGTGATAACAATATAATGTTTCAAACCATAGTTATAAGCAGTGAACTCATTGCATCTTGGTAGCCTAGTACAGAGAATTACAAAGCTCCAGTTAGATGCCAGTCAGCTTAAAGCAATTTATAGTGTTCAGGATTACTGTATAATAAATCCAGATGTTAAATTACGGTTCTCGCAGAGGGAAGTGTATTTCACCAATAACATTGTAGTGTTTTGCTAGATACAACACAGTAGAAGAATTTTAATAGTTAAAAACAAAATGTCAGAAAATATAAAAGCTCAGCTGTTTCCCAGAAATGTAGTGGTACAGCAAGAAGCTCCATCCTATGGTATACATTTTACAGCTGGCATACTACTTGTACTGGCAATAAAATCTTTACAATAGCTTTTACTAATAATCAATGTACCATATGCGATATTGCACATTCATTACATCAAATGCCCCACCATAGCAGTTAAAACTGCAAGTTCAACCATTGCAAACTAATGCTACCACGAGAGCAGCGGTTTTTATATTTCCTGACATTATTTCATTTTTCACGATATAAAATGTTCTCTGGTGGCTCAGCAATTTGCATTCAGTTAACTTTTAAAAGATGAGGATGTAAAACAGCTGTGCTATTATGGCACACAAAATATAAGTCATGGGACTTTATGTAAACAACCTTACATGACAGTTCTGAACTGTGTCCCACTATGCACAGTGGAGCTTATACTAAAGTAAATGCTCAGTGTAGCCCCATTTTATGTATTTTAATATTACAATGGCAAAATGAGCTCTATTCTTTCTCTCAATACCTGACTTTTACCTTTACCTCTGGACAGGAAGGAAACAATTAATCACAGAAACTATACAGTTTATGAGTGTGTCTGTGTTTCCCCTCACCCTCTATGACCACTGGAAAAACTGAAAATCCAGGTATGCTCCCAATGAATTCTGTGTTTATGACAGCAATGGTTTTTCATTCTGGACATAGCCCAAAAATGCTGTGAAAGCCATATATCAAAAACCATTTATCTTTATCACAGACCTTCAAGAAAGCTATTTTAGGATTTTGTTTCTATGATGGACTAGTAATTTTGTGTAGATAAACTCCCCTCCCCCAAAGGAAAAATTTGGGGAAGCTTTGCTGGCACATTTTATAGAATAACCATATATGGAAGAAAAGGTGGGAATTTGGCTAGGAAGGTCATACTTGGAGAATACTAGTCATAGTCAACCAACAGAAGCAAAAATATTACTTTAGAGTTTAGAGTCCAACTAGGGCTGTCTGAAACTGGGCTTATTTATTTATTTAACCCCATCTTTCTCCTAAAAAACGACCCAAGTTGGCTTATATCATTAAAAACCCAATATTAAAAACTAAAAACACTAAATTGTTCAAATATTTCAAAAGAATTCACAACATTATAGATGTGCTATCACAGTTTTTGAAAAAACATCAAAATATCACAGCCACCATTTTATGTTTTAATATATTGTATTTACATTTTATTGACTGCTGCATCGCCGTTTGGTTTGGTATTTTTAAAGAATCTATATAAGGAATATGGGTAGTGTAGCTGGAAAAGAGAATTGGGGATAAGGAGAGGGTTGACACAACAGTACAGTACAGTATTCTTCTTAAGTGAATGTGGGCATACGGAAACCCACACTGGGATCATTTTGTGTTTTTTTTTTTTCTGTATTTATGTTCCTGAAGGTTTTGAGCATGGACAGCCTTTTTAAAAACTATCTCACTGGTTGTGTATACCAAGGGTTTTTGAATCTGCTTTGTTTCTTTTTAGAACCCAGTACTGTACATCCATGTTATACTAATCATTTTACAATCATTGTATCTTCTACCCTAAAATATAGTAATTATTGCTTTCCATGCCCATTTTACAACCTTTACAGCTTTTACGTTTCAAGGTGGATTTTCAGGCTTATCTTTGATTCGCTTGACCATTACTGATACATTGTTCTTATATACTTCTAAAGTTCTGTAGTCAGACTTATTATTGTGGTGACAACAAAAAGACAGAGCAAGTAATAAATAGGCATGTGTTTATGTAACAGCAGTTTCCTTTAATGCCTTGCCCTGCTTCTTCTACGAGTCCTTGGAGTGACTGAGTTCTGTCATCTGAGGGAAGCAGCAAGGGAAACGCAAAACACAGTAGAGGTTAATTAGAGCTAGAGTTTAAAATACAGTGCTTGTTATCTATCTCCCTTTCAGACTTGTCCAACACATTGGTCCTAAATTCAGCAAGAACACCAATTAATATTAATGGCCCCTTTCTATTTTTTCACCTGGAGAATAGGTGAACTGATGATCTCCCTGCAGCAAAACTGTTGTTTCATATGTTTCATATCCAAAAATGTCTGGGGAACAGAGAAAGTTGGGTCAATTAAGGCAGTATTTCCCCTCATCCATTCAGGGCTGATCTGCTCCACTTGCCTTACTTATGGCAAAACACATGCTTGTGCTGGGTGGCCTCTGAAATCTTAGAAAGAAGAGATAGAAATGAATGGGGAAATAATGGGTGAATATACTTAGAGCAGTTTCTTCTCTGGGGCTGCATGCAGATGTAAACAAATTAGAAGAGGCCACATAGATCAGAGTAGAGTCCATCTACTTTGTCCAGTATACTACGATCAACATCAGCAAGATGTGACTAAGAATAATCCATATTTCTAGGTACATGCTATACAGTATTCAAACAACTGTTACTAAAAATAATTCAAAATCCAATTCTCACTTCAGTTAAGGAAAAGTAGTTCCCTGAAGTGGGGATTGTCAGGAGGTAATCATTGGACAAGATGAGGTATTATGCGCTTAGCTGTTTTTTCACTTATCACTTTTCCATGACAACTACACCCCCAACTGCTTTTCTTGCCATGGAAGCTTAATTTGCTATCTTGTGCAACCTGTATCTAAACATGGCATCCTTAAAGAAACCGCCCATAATGTTGAGAAAGGATTCATACTCCACTGTGAATATTTATCATACTGTGTGCATTATACTGTGCACACACAAACCTGTTGCATTTGTTCGCATTTTTTCTGGTTATCTTCTCATCAACTGCCAGGACAAAAGAACCCACTCCTTTAGGAAGGTTTTGGAGGTGGGTGGGTGTACATAAGGACACAATACACTGGGAAGATTCCATTTGTAAATTCTTTTGAAATAAATCAATGTTGCATGCTGTCGTGGAGTGTGTTTAGATTGACAAACAGAGCACAAAAATAAAATAAAAGCATGCATGGCGTCCTGTTAATTAGGGAAAGGAAAGAAACAGAACAAGAGGTCTTAACATACAAAATGAATGAAAAAATTAATAAAGGATGCTCCTTTTAATTTTTTTTTAAAAAAAACTCAAAACCCCACAGTGCCAGGTTTTCTAATTAGGATTTGATTATTTAACACAGAGAGCTGATAAATACCAAGATTACCATCACAAAAATGCTGTTGCATCCTTGGTATTTTACAAAAATATAATGATCCAATATTGTTTTTATTGCCTCCCATAATCAACAGTTTCCAGCATTTATTTTTATTCTTAAAGGATCAGCTGTTCTTGCAAAGAAAGCCAGCAACCAGTCAGGCATTGTCACCGTGGATAGAAGAAGCTGTAACAGACCCGCGATTTCATGTCTGTGGTCTCTTTCAGATGAGATGGCTCTGGAAGGCTGCTTTTCAGTTTAAAAAAATACCTCCCACCCACACTAAGAATTCCCACAAAATCTCGGCTTAATTATCACTGGACAGAATCTTGACACTGTGCTAGCAGTAAAGGCAAATGGCATTCTCACTTACCGGCTAATTTAGCTTTCTGCAGTTCAAGCTGCAACATCGCAGGTGCTAAAATCCCCCTCCTCACTAGCTTTGATAGGCAGAATAGTAGCCAATCACTATCCAGAATTTCTTCTCACACTAGAGCTCTTTCTTCTGTCCTTGCTATTCCTTTTACATGGTCTTTTCTAGCCTGTAATTTTCCTGTTTTAATCAAATGTAAACAGAGAAGTACCTTGCCCCAAGAAAGTTATTCCTGTGATAGGAAGGCAAGTCTTTTTTCCTGTGGGTCTTGTTCAATGGACCCACAGATACCAAAGAAAGAAGGAAGCTCAGAGGATGTAACAGATGTACTACCCAATTTGCCTAATCCCTGTTTTCGGCATCGAAATGATGAAATATTTGTGTTCCTTCCCTCTGTCATAAAAATCAGGCTTAGTGGATGAATGTAAGTGCTGAGCAACATGTCACCCAAACGGCAATACTGTAGTGCAGGGATCCTCAACCTAAGCCCCTGGGGCTGGATGCGGCCCCCCAAGGCCCTGAATCCGCCCCCCGGGACCAATTGCAACCCCCCCCACCTACCCCCTACTTTGCGAGCAAGCCAGCCTCCGCAGCTGCTACTATTGCCGAGGCAGTTCAAAGCAGTGGGCTATGTCGCTTCTCCCACTCCCCCCAACTACCGCCCAGATGATCACCATGCTGGCTAGTGGGGCATTCAGAGTGGGAGAGCTACGTCAAGGTCCCCCGCTCCCGCCCCCACCCACTGTGGTCCGGCCACTAGTGGTGCCTGGGGCGTGGTGGACTGGCCCCCTGTTTGAAAACTTTGAGGACCCCTGCTGTAGTGCATCATCTGTGACTTTTGTTTGTCTCCTTTTACCTTTTATTCTTGTCTTGCTACAGAATTGTCTGGCAATGTCCTAACAAAGACATAAGGTCAGTAGAATCAGTTCTTTCAGAAGAAACTGTGGGATTGCTGTGGGTAATATTAGGAGATATGTGGCTGCAAAAACTCACCACAACCACTCTCTCCATCTTATTGCAAATTTTCAATGCCCAGCATACTGCCTACATTTTCTAAATTGCTTTTCTCTCTAACCTCACCATTTACAATCTTGCCATGAAGCTCCGTGTAATTACTGTATTGCAGAATAGTGATTGGGGAGACATGAGTTCAAATCACTACTTGATCATACAGCTCAACGGCTGACCTTAGACTGATTATGCTCTCCCAGCCAGACCAAATTCACAGGACTGTTGTGAAGATTAAACATAGAGGACAGTCAAAGGCCCTTACTTCACGAGGCGCGGCGCTCCGCAGCGATATTGCCTTCGATTTGAATTCGGAGGCGGTCACGTGGCGGTCACGTGTTCTCGCTTCGCTCCCGCCCCTGTTTCTCAGTACTCACGAGCTGCAGTTTTAGGACCGATTCGAGCACAACCTCACGTGCTCCTTTCGCATTCGCATGCCACTTTTCAACGTTCGTTATTTCCCATCCGTCCTTTAAAAAAATTCCTACCGACGGCTTATTGATGCACTGATGCTGGACTGTCAGTTGCAATGGCTCTACTGATTTCAACTGTTTCCTGGCATCATTGGCAGCCCCCCCCGCCGCCGCCGCTACTCGGGGGGAGCCCCGCATGGCACAGCCGCCCGCCCTCCGCCGCTTGCACGCTGCCTGCCCCGGGTGCCCTGCTCTGGCCGGGCGAGGCGGCAGCGGCTCCTCCTGCTCCCGCCGCCGCCGCTGCCGCCGCCGCCGCCCCTACTCGAGCGAGGAAGTAACAGCGCAAAGCGATGAAACGATATAGCAATGCATCAATATCCCTGTTTGAATATTTTTTTAAAAAACTTGAAATAAAAGCCAAAAACCGAGACCACACGTGACGTTGGGAGCGAAGCAAGATGCGAAGCGAAAAGATTCCCGGCAGCAGCCAGGGGAACCACTCGCCCCGCTTGGAGCATGGTAAAGGGGGCGTGGTCGGGGTGGCATCGCAGCCAAAAAGGAGGAGCGTGCGGACTGAAACGATCGATTCGCACAGAAAAGAAGGCTAGCTGCGAAGCGAGCGGCTCGTGAAGTAACGGCCATATACATCGCTTTGAATTCAGTGGAAGAAAGGCAGGATATAAATATAACAAATAAATGAACAAGCAAACAAATGAATGAACAATAGTGGTCTTACTAATTTTTTACCCCAAACCCCGAATGAAGCACATGGGTCTCTTGTATCAACCCTTTTGTCCCCCCCCCCGCGTAAAGGGATTTGTATGTCTCGTAGTGCCAAATGGAGGGGTTTAAGGAGTAGGGGTGATCTATGACCCATGTTCCTTTGTTTGAAGAATGGGGGTGTGACTTAAGAAGCATTGTTTTACAGCTGCCCATATTGCCTCCAAAAGACTCCAGCCCTTGCTGCAACATCGCCTAGCCATGGACTTTAAGACCACCATCTAACAAAGGACTTTAAAAGTAAACTCCTGGTAAAGCCCATCTTTTACAGTGTCTGAACTTCTGGGACCTGCTTTGAAGAAGGGTGAGCTACTGCACTCGAAAGCTTGCAGTGTTCCTTTTTTATTTTTAATAGTGGCCTATAAAGGTATCGCCTGTAACCTATATTTGAAATTGCATTTTGTGATGGCCACATGGCTCACCCCCTTTTTTGCTCAAAGAATTCTAGTAACACAGGATAATCGTGCATCTGATCACACAATCTTCATGAACGTGTATACCATATAAGTTTGCTAATGTTTTAACACGCCACTGTAGTTTTTGCTGCAGCAGACTAACACAGCTATCATTTTGGAAGCCATCCAGTCATGATTGCTTTGAACTACCCTCGTAGGTTTCCATTGTGTTCCCAGGCACAATCCAAGGACCTAGTTATTCCCTATAAAGATACAAACACCTTAATTCTTACATTCTTTCGGAAATTATTTCTTTTATATGACTGTGCATTTCTTTCCTTTATCAGGGAATGCCTTATTAAAAGCTCTATGTGTGCCCCAAATTTGCTTAGCTAAAGGACATTCTCATTTGGCTTATAGTGAGTTTTCTTTGGGTCACTTCACTCAGGCTTCACAAGTAATGAGAAGAAATGTTGGGCTTATATGTACTTCATGTACATATGAACAATATCAAGTCAAATTATCAAATACAGTACTTGAAACATACATATAAACGTCTGGTATACACAATCCAACTACTATAAAAAGAGTGTAATATGTGGATAGGACATACTGATACAGTATACAGTGATACCTTATGCAGTAGTACCTTGTATAAAGGAATTAATTCGTTCCAAATGAAAGTCTGTTAAGCAAATTTTACTTTATACAAATTTCCCATAGAAATGCATTGAAAACAGAATAATCCCTAATTGCGACCATTTTTATGTTGTACGGATTCGCCCCACAGGCGAGTCTGTTGAGCAAATTTCCCCTTTCTCCCGAATTTTTTATGTTGTACAGATTTTATGTTATACAAACTGTTGGTTATACAAGGGTCCACTGTATAAAGGAATTAATTTGTTCCAAATGAAATTCTAGTAAGCAAATTTTCCTTTGTACAAATTTCTCTTAGGAATGCATTGAAAATGGATTAATCCCTAATTGTGACTGTTTTTCTGTTGTATGGATTCACCCCATAGGCAATTCTGTTGATTTCCCCCATCTCGAAAATTTTTTCCTTTAAGCAAATTTTCTGTTAAAGAAACTGCTTGTTATACGACAGTCCACTTTATGCATATAAATCCTCAGCTGATTATGTTATGTTCTACAAGCATAGACTACATATTTGTAAACTGGCTCTTTCAAGAAAACTTGGAATCTGTGTGGTTGCTTTTAAGCAAGTAGACACCTCTTTCTATTAGTAGCCTATTTCTAAGGCTACAGCCAAATTGCCCCCACATTTGAGGGGCTGACTTCATGGGAGGAAAAGATAATGGAGATTCAGATTCACAAACTGTACTAGAAATGCAAATTCAACTTCAGTACCTTCTTGACAATACTAGAGATGTGAATCCGGAAGTAGGGGGGAAATGGACCAACCTTTACAGGGAAAACAGGAGAAAAACTATTCTCTCACACATAGCAACTTTTTTTTCTTTCCCCAGGCCTTCACACCTGTCATGGAGGCCTTGGGTTCGCAAATTCGCCTTAATTTATTATCTTTCCTTGTAAAGAATCTGGAAATTCCCTTTTACTCTTTTATAAAGTAACTTCTACTTTAGATTAACAAAAGTCAAGAGTATTATCTAATGTGTTTATAAAGTCACAGTAGTAAATGCATATACGTAGTTTTGTTCAAACCTTGTGTATTGAACAATATTTCACTGCTACCTTTAAATGGATTTTTCTACAAATATTTAGACCACAGAATTTCCACAGACCTTTGAAGATGCTATAAGCTGCCTAGAACTTGGACAGTTTAAACTGTTTTAGAGTGAGCAAGTGTTAATTCAAAGGATTTATGGACACAATGGGTGTGCATAGGAGAGCTCCTTAAAAAAATCAAGCAATAGAAAGCTAAAGCATATTCTTGAAGGCTTTCACAGCCGGGATCTGATAGTTGTGAGTTTTTCTGGCTGTTTGGCCGTGTTCTGGAAGTTTTTCCTCCTGATGTTTTGCCAGACTCTGTGGCTGGCATCTTCAGAGGGCAAGGAGCTTCTCTGGGTTAATTTAATCTGTGGCTAATTTAATCTCTTCTTGTGTTTGGGATAAGAGAGAATGCAAAAAAAAAAAAAAAAAAAACCCAAGACTGCTGTTTGTGACAGTAGCTTGCTTTACAGCTGCTGTTTTACGACAGTAGCTTGCTTTACAGCTGCTGTTTGTGACAGTAGCTTGCTTTGCAGCGGCTGAATTGTTTATTTATTTTTTCTTCTGCCAACCATGAATAACTGAATATGTGAATAATGAATCAGTGGATATAGGGGTCATTCTGTAATGAAAAATAATGCCAATAATGATGAATGTCAATAATGCAGCCATTTCTTCTAGCGAATCCTGAGACCAAATAGCAAATATCCTCTATGCCTTTAAATTGGTATAAGTCAAGCTGTAACTGGATAATAAGTGAATACAGCATGCATTTGATGTAACTTAGCAACATTATACAGTGATAGGAAAAGAGATCCCTTGAGCAGTAAACCCTGGAAGAAAAAGAGATACTATGTATCCCTGTTTTCTACTGTGACTGTTGAACAATATTCATTAGAGGTATATTTTTGAGTTACTTGAATGTATGGTATAATTTATCAAGTATAACATGCAATTTAATAAACAAATGGCCAATTTGCACTTGGTCCCTGCGATCCATTCACCATAAGAACATAAGAATAGCCATGCTGGATCAGGCCAAAGGCCCATCTAGTCCAGCTTCCTGTATCTCACAGTGGCCCCACCGAATGTGTCCGGAAGAGCACGAGACTAGATATCTGTCTCCTGATACCACTCCCCTGCATCTGGCCCTTGAAGTACCCTGGGTTTAAGCTTGGAGATTACACATCTCCATCATGGTTTGTAAACCTGTCATGGACTTTTCCTCCAGGAATCTGTCCAATCCCCTTTTGAATGCATCCAGGCCAATTGGTGTGTATTTTGGCTCCTAATCATTCTATAGGTTCTGTGCATTAGATAAGAGCCCATGGGCACATGGCTCATTCCTACAATTCACCATAGGTATAACTTAAAGAATGCAGCTGTCTATGATTAAATCCAAAGAATACAACATATTATTAGCAGGAAAGGCTATTCTCAGATATCTAGTCTCATGCACTCCCAGAGGCATTTGGTGGGGCCACTGTGAGATACAGGAAGCTGGACTAGATGGGCCTTTGGCCTGATCCAGCATGGCTCTTCTTATGTTCTTATGTTTCTTTCCCCATAAATTTAGAAAGACTGTTCAGTTCTTTAAAAAGAAGCATATAAGCCAAAATGGCAGAACAACAAAACGAGTCAGTTCAAATTCTGATAATATTTTGCAAGTTCTAGACTTAAAAGATATATTGTCATTGATTTCAGCTTAGCACTGTCAGTTTCAATTGTCTATAGCTTTTCTTGCTGGAGGGAAATTGGCCACTGAGGTCTCACCCTGAAATGCAAAATTAATCTAATTCGTATACTATCCTGAATGCTGCTGTAGAAGGGCTTGTGAAAGTGTTACATATAAATAAGCAGCCAAACATATCTTCTAGCTTTGGGTACAGATTAAAAAAAAAACAAGTATCTTACTTTAGGTATCCTTTCTTAACATTAGACATAAGGAGGAGGTATGATATGTTCACCTAATCATCCAGTTCCAAACCTTTCATCATCATACACCCTTTCTTTCTGAGAAACCCCCATGCCTTACCACCTGTCCTTTACCATAATGTTATATTCAAATATATGTTACCAAATAGAACTCAAAATCTAATTCTCACTTCAGTTAGGGAAAAGTAGTTCCCTGAAGTGGGGATTGTCAGGAGGTAATCATTGGAGAAGATGAGGTATTGTGTGCTTAGCTATTTTCTCACTTATCACTTTTCCATGACAACTACACCCCCAGCTGCTTTTCCGGTCCACAGTCCAGCCCTCCTTCAGCAAAAAGTAGGATTGATAATTTAAATATAAATTTAAAAAAGTAAAAAAACTGAGCAAAATTAATCTAAATTACTCTGTGAGTAAGGAGAGTTTGGGATGATTATACAGTGACACCCCCCCCCACCTATCGTGGGGGTTAAAGACCCAACCCGACCCGCGATAATTGAAAATCCGCAATATGCAGATGCAGGTCTGGTTGGGCCTCGGGCGCCTAGCTGGGGGCTCTTGTACTTACCCCCAGCCTGGCGCTGCCCCAAACAGGCCTGCGAGGGTCTTTCCGGGTCTTTGGAGGCCCCAAAAGGGCCTCCCTGTGAAGCGGAAGTCATTTCTGAGGCCTCCGACAGGCCCTCCCCCCTTACCCCAGGCCTTTCCCCCCTTATCCCAGGGGGTCTTTTTCATATACTGTGGTCCCGGCATTATAGCTGGACCACAGTATATGAACTGCGAATGGGCGGGGGACCACTGTAAATCATAACTGATTTGATGGGACACATGCCCATCTGAAAAGAAACTTCATTGTGCACAAAGGGTCTACGTGTGAGATAGATAATTTATTGATTTTTAACTGACTGAATCCTTCTATCCTAATCTTCATATCCCAGTCTGTTGAAATTACTGTCTTTGACAACAATGCACACCAGTTAATAAAATATTTTGCATATAAATATTCCTCAGTTTTGTATTTTCAGATTGATGTCTTTAATGAAACTGAGAATGACAAGGCAAACAGATTCCAATGCACAGTGCAGTTTTCCTTCTGCACATTAGTTCCTCTGATATTACTGTATTTTTAATGTAAGCCATGGTCAAAGATACCAAAAAGTGTTTAAGATTAGAAGGAATCCAAATCAAACAATTAGCCTCATTTTATATTGCTGTTTTTAAAGCACTGAATTCTGTGTATGTTTTTATGTACTATTTGCTTTTCAAAGCTATAAACAAAAGTTATGGATAGCTGTGTGCTGAAGAGTGCATTATTCAGACAATATTTTCCTTCTCACAAATCAGAAATCAAAAGAATCCTATATTTAAGCTCTGAAGACCAATCACAAAACAAGCTAATTTGAAAACTACATGGCCTGCATTCTAGAGTGTCTTGAAGTCAAAATGGACAGTACCATTAACATGCCTTTAGGAGCCAAGTTTCTTTAACAGGAAAGAAAACGTTCTCTTTGTCTTTTCCCCCAGAATGTTTGCTCAAACTAGAAGATAATACAGCTTTGTTTGCACATCTGATGTCTCAGATACTAGTGCTGAAAGCTGTGAGAGAAAGAATATGAGAGGAAGAGAACATAATTGTTTTAGCATGACATCTGATGCTCTCAGCAATTAAGGAATTCCCTCTTTAAATCACAGGCTATCTGTAATGTCTATTGCCCAGAATGCTGAATTTAATTTCCACAAACAAAGGATTATGAACTGTGTGTGTGATTCAGGAGACCAGTGGTATGCTTTCAGGTAGTAACTTTCTGACAAGATTCAACATAGCAAAGAATCCTGAACTGTCCCAATAGACTGACAGCTGTCCTCCTGATGATTGGAAAAAAAGTAGTTTTCTGGTATCCTACCATTTGTGGAGAACATCTAAACTTGCACTATCAGAAAACAAGGAACAGAACCAAGGTTACAACAGAACTTTGTTTTTCCTGACTAACCTTGACCATAAGTATTTGCAGGTCCATAGCCTCATAAAACAAACATTCTAGCTTTGCTTACAGACAAAAAGCAAATTTCTTCTTTTAATTTCTCTTCCTTATTTAGCATAAGGAGGGCTTGCCTAATTCAACAGTTCCCACATCATTTCACATCACATCCCCTTTATTTTTTGAGAACCCCCTCATAGCACCTCTCATTTACCATAATCCAGGCCTCCTTTCAAAACAAAAGAATCAGAATTTTATTCATAACACTTATGATGGTTCCCTAATCTTGAGGAGTGGAGAGCGTATATCCAGGAAGCACCCCTTTTAGGGAACGCTTCCGTGGATGAGCAAAAGAAATCGGGTTCTGAAGCTTCTTTCTACCAGTCCTTTCCTTCTCTTGCCTGTCCAGGGCTGTGGCAGCATCCAGTTTAACAGAATCTTGTCAAAGCACTTGGCTACAGTCTCCACTGTCACACTCCTAAGAACATAAGAACATAAGAAGAGCCATGCTGGATCAGGCCAAATGCCCATCTAGTATAGCTTCCTTTATCTCACAGTGGCCCCACCATATGAGTCTGGGAACCACGAGACTCCTGATACCACTCCCCTGCATCTGGCCCTTGAAGTACCCCGGTTTTAAGCCTGGAGATTACACATCTCCATCATGGTTTGTAACCTGGGATGGACTTTCCCTCCAGGAATCTGTCCAATCCCCTTTTGAAGGCATCCAGGCACAAGCTTCCAGCGTTCTCCTCTGTCATGCTCTCCCATGCGTTCTGTTATTTTGCAAATACAGAAGGATTTCCTGCCTTCTTAGTCCTGCCCTTTTATTTTTCCCTGACCCTGACTCCTCCAGCTGCCTCTCACCAGGGAATTGTCTCTCCTTCACATGTGTCCACTGGATCCTGAGAAAACCTACCCTCCTATCAGCTGCCTGATACTTGTGTGCTGGGGCCAAATGGCTCACTAGGGGTGCATGCCCGCACCCCCTCATAATGGGATGGAGCACTCTTGCATGTGAGCAAGAGAAAAAAGACCTCCAGATACCTCCAGGAAAAATCAGTTCATGGCATCCTGCTGTTCTACATCCTACTTATTTGTGCTGGCAACTTCCCTATCCAATTGCTTGATCTTCTGTCCTGCTTCCTGTCTTAATCCAAATCACCACCATCACCAAATACAGCTACAAGCTCAGATTGCAGCTGGCCACTGACCTTCATGTGGATCTGGCATAGTATTCTATCTGCTGGCATTCCTAGTCAGATCCTCAACTTTAAATATGTTTGGCTACCTATCAGCACAACTTCAATGGAAAAAGTAGAAAGGTAGTGTTCATACAGAACCTTTTTTTCATTTGCATGGGAAAATTTCTGACCATCATCAAACATATGTTGATGTGAAGAAAAAGCAACACATGACCTGAAGCAAATAATATAACCAGTCCAGTTTCTGTTGTTCGCTTGGGAATGTGTTGTTGCTGTCACAGAAATAAGGGATGTCTCTGTTTTTCTGGCTTTCAAGTTCACGTCTCGTGGTTCAAAGGGGACAAAAATATCATTCATAGCTCCTGAATGCCTCAGTCATGGTATCTCCAACTCTTAACTTCTTTTTTTCCAGTTCTAAACACAGGCTATCTATAATGTCTGTTTCTGCCCTCAGAATAAGCAAATACACAAGGGGAATACCATATAAAGCAGAGTGGAAGGGTGCTACTCGCATATAAGTGTGTGTGTGTGGGGGGGAGTCTTGTGAACTGGCCTGGTGTATGAGTTGCTGCAGTCATTTGAAATGTAAAATACAAGAAAATCTATGGAGGACCCCTGAGAAGCATTATCTTATACAAAGGTTAATTGCAATACCAGTCCCTGAGGATCACACACACAAAGTAGGTAAAGTGATAATTTGATATCTCTGTCTCCTGTTTCTTCCATTTCCCGTTGCCCCAAGGCTAATACAGACAAAGATAACTGGACAACCTTTGAAAGCACTTCCCATTACTTGGCCCACTGGGTCCCTCAACATTAACTAGATTTACTAGCTTTTATTTCTGTGTTCCCCTTTTGACTTAAAGATCACCAGTCTCCAACAAGAACAGGGAAAGGATGCTGCTACCGATTCTTGAACATTATCATTTAGGACAAAAAGAAAGAAAGAAAGGAAGACTTGCATGTTATGCAACTGGATGCGATTCACAGACCAGTTGTAATTCCCAGTGAGAACGCAGCTACAGTACTTTCAAATCTAGAAAGCTATTTCCTTTTATACAATAATTATGTTCTGTTCTTTCATCTGCATATACCATGAACCTCAGGGCACCTTTTGAGGGGTCAGTTTACTTTTAAGACAAGGAACACTGGAGGCCTGTATGAAAATCAGTTTACAAGACGAGAGCTGAAGATTAAAGGTTAGGAAAGCAGCCAGTCCTGTGATGAAGTCAATGTTGCCATGAAAATCTAATAAACTATTTTGTTAGCACTTCTTTCTATCTGTCATCCACTGCAGATAGCACAAACATACCCTGGCTTTTTAGACTGGGCTATGAAAAGCATTTGATTCGGCTACATAATCAGCAGCTTAAATATAAAGTGTATCTGATGCACTGGGATACCCCAAATATCTGGGGGCATATTAAGGGCAGTGACGAGCAAGCATACCTGACTTTTCCTCAAATAGTAACAAGGCTATTCTGGACCTGATCCTATTGTAGGCAGTTGTTAAACGTAAAACCATGCTAACAAGTGACACGAGCCTTGCTCCCCCAGCCAGTAACTTGCATATAAAAAGATAAAGGTTTCTCTTGCACATGCATGCTAGTCTTATCCGACTCTGGGGCGGTGCTCATCTCCATTTTTAAGCCAAACAGCCAGTGCTGTGGAAGTCCTTGGCCATGCGGCTGGCATGGTTGCACACATTTCTCCGCACAGATCACTGTTTACCTTCCTGCTTTTTACCGCAATACCTATTTACCTACTTGCATTTCCATGCTTTCGAACTGCTAGGTTGGCAGGAGCTGGGGTTCACAGCGGGAGCTCGATCCACTGCGTGGCACCTGGGATTCGAGCTGCCGAGCTGCCGACTTGGCAGCCAACTGTTTCAGCGCTCTAGCCCGCTGAGCCACCCCCCCCCCAAACTTACATATACTGTACTTCCTAAATTATTTAGCTGTGTGCTACATTAGTATTTATTCTCATTATTTATTTTGTATATTTCTATACCGACCGTCTTCCAAAGGAACTCCGGTTTACAACAGGCACATATATGAATACATCCACAAAACAAAAACAAAACTAATAATAAAAGCAACAAGAAAACAAAACAATACTATAAAAAAACAGTCAAGGTGGCGGCAGAAAGAAGCAAGGTTTTGAGAGCTTTTTAAAGGGCCGGCAGGGACTGTGCTAGGCTAATCTCACTCAGCAGTTTGTTCCAAAGTGTAGGGGCAGCCACAGAGAAGGCCCAGTTGTGAATGATCGATTTCCGGGCCTCTGTGGGAGTAGCCACCTGGAGTGAGAGTGCCTGTAACATTCTGGTGGGTTGGGCCACAGTTGAGCTTTGGGTGATCCACTCCGCCAGGTACTTAGGTCCCAAGCTGTGGAGGGTTTTGTAAGTAAAAACCAGGACCTTGAACCTTATTCGGGACACAACAGGCAACCAACGCAAGCGAGCCAGAACTGGGGTGATACGGTCATATCTGCCCACGCCCACCAGCAGTCTGGCTGCTGCATTCTGTGCCCACTGAACTCTCTGAATATGGGTCAAGGGCAACCCCACGTAGAGAGGGCTGCAATAATCTACTCTCGAGATCACGAGCACCTGCACAACTGTTCTCAGAGAGGCCTCATCCAGGTATGTGTGAATCTAGGTGATTTGCCGAAGATGGAAAAAGGCGGACTTGGAGACAGCCATCACCTGGGCTTCCAGGGATAAAGCTAAATCCAAGATCATGCCCAGATTCCTCACTCTATCTGCGAGCTGAAAGGTAATACCCTCCAGACTGGCGAGAGGATGCTCCAAATAACAAAACCTCGGTCTTCTCCAGTCTGTTAGTCCTGGTCCATTCCATGACCGCATCCAGGCAGTTGTCAAAAATCTGCACCGCCTCAGCTGCAGAGGTGGCAAAGGAGAGCTAGAGCTGTGTGTCATCAGCGTACTGATGACAGCAAACTAAATCCCCTAATGACCTCAGCCAGCAGCCTCATATAGATGTTAAAAAGCATGGGGGAGATTGCCAACCCCTGGGGCACCCCATAAGGGAACATCCAAGGAGCCAAAAACTCTTCCCCCAGCTTAACACGCTGGGAACGGCCACCAAGGAAGGACCGAAGCCAGCTAAAAGCTGTGCCTCTGATCCCCACCTCAGAAAGCCGACTCAGCAGGATACCATGGTTGACAGTATCAAAGGCCGCTGACAGATCCAGGAGGACCAACAGGGTAGAGCAACCCATCAGCCCCCTTGAGGAGGTAATCTTGGAATGCTACCAGGGTGGTCTCAGTCCCGCAACGCAGCCTGAACCTGGACTGAATGGATTTAAGACATGATCCTCCTCCATGAACATCTGGAGCCAGACAGGGGCAACCCTATCGGCCACCTTGCCCAAAAAAGGAACATTGGCAATCAGTCAATAGTTGGACAAAGGTTTCTTTAAAGTGGACTTCACCACTGACTCTTTCAGGCAAGAGGGAAAAATCCCTTTCCTGAAGGATGCAGTGAAAATAACAGAAGTCTACCCTGGTATGCTCTCTCAGGCAGACTTAATAAGCCAGGATGGGCAAAGGTTGAAGGGGGAAGGCACCAGCCTGCAATACACCAGTGCCCTGGAGGCCTCAGCTGACAATATAGACTCAAATTCATCCAGACGAGGAGACCGAGGGGTGCGGTGCTCGGAATACTTGAGGAGAGGGTTCGAACAACCAAAGTCTAGACCGGCTCGGATGACCTGAATTTTAGATCTTAAAAAGGCTGCAAATATCTCACTAGTGAAATCACTAGGAGGAGGCCCTGATTGACCAGGGTTGGTAGGGTCTTGAACCATCCAGAACAATTCCGCCTGACGGTTCAAGGCCACTCCAATTCTCAGGGAGGCATAAGTTCTTTTAGCCTCCCTGATCGACCAAACATAGCACCTGGTCAGTATACGAACAGCATACAGTTCTAAAATTCTAATTTTAAGACATGGAGTCCTAGTGACATTAAAAAAAAGGATTTTTAAAGGATTACACAAAGTCAAGGCCAGCAACAAGTTGCAGTGTTACACATTTCTAAAGCAAATAATTAAATGCTGCTAAATTAGTTCCACGGCACCGTAACATGCAAACCTAAAGGGAGATTTTTCTCCAATTGTCCTGGGAAAGGAGTATAGAAATTTAAATTAGGAAGCAAAAAGGAAACCAAGAGGCAAACTCAAGAAGGGGATTGAGGGCAGCAGGGGGCAAGGATAGATATTTCTACAGGAGACAAGTTTTCGAAGAGAAAATTTAGGCTAGTTAATCTATCTAGTACCATTGCTGTTGTGTTCTCTAAGTTTTCAGTGACAATATATACTCATGAGGTATGGGCAACGTTGACTAGTATGGTGACAGTTGGATCCAAAATACTTTCTTGGATAATTCTTGCTAAAGTAAGTTTTGTATTTCATTTGCAGTGTGTTCATGTAGTGTATGTGAAATAAAACAAAAGAGCACATAACAGTTTAAACTGGGCAGCTGTCACCAATATAACTGAGGTAATGATATAATATATATTTTCAAACTTTATTTTTTTAAAATTGTAAAAAAAAAAAGAATTCTTTAAAAAAAATTAAGCATTTTATAATGGTATTTGTTTTTATTTGTTTTGCAAGCCACTTTTCCATGAATAAATTATTTCAGAGACTGAGAGAAGATTCATCCAAGTGGTGGAAGACTAGGGAAGCATTAACTTAATATATCTCCATTGTATGAGATACTCTAAATGGCCAGTTTCAATTTCTCCACAACAGTGTTACAGTAGGACCCCAGTATCCGCTGAGGATTGGTTCCAGGCCTTCCCATGGATAATGAAAACCGTGGATAAGAGAGAACGCCTGCCCACCTACCTCCAAACTGCTGTTTTGAGACAGTAGCTTGCTTTATGGCTGCTGTTTGTGACAGTAGCTTGCTTTACAGATGCTATTTGTGACAATAGCTTGCTTTACAGCTGCTGTTTGTGACAATAGCTTGCTTTGTGGCTTCTGCATTATTTAATTTTTTTCCTCTGCCAACCGTGGATAACTGAATCAGTGGATAATGAATCAGTGGATATGGGGGTCCTACTGTATATTTTATGTGAGCAGACAGGATGTAAATATTGCCAAAATGGGCACAAAATGGGGGAAAGTGTAGATTAGAGCACTCCAGCCCACCAGCTGAATGCAAAGACACCTGGAAAGTACAGTACAATGTTTACTAGCACTTAGGAATTACTTCAATCCTCAGAAGCACCTTGCTTTTGAGAGATACTTGTTCTCATCCTCATTTAGCAGAAACTCAGATCAATAAATATGAATCACCGCTGAGGGAGAAAGAAAGAAATTGGGAATTTGGGGACACTAAAGATTACATGCTCCAGGATAAAACTGTGTTCAGTGTGACTGATAAAAGAGTAAAGGAGCAATTGCTCAGGGAATTGGGACTGAGTTGACAAAAGGCAAGAGACATCTGCAATGCCTCTGAAGCCACATAAACTCAAATTGAACCGTATGGCTTGGTCACGTGGTGACAGAAGAGCAGGGCAGGCAAAACACAAGAGGATATTTTCATAACCAGTATTCCCACAAAGAGCAACATATGTTCAACTGAAACTTGCCCTACAACCAGCTCAGCCAGAAAACACAGCCAATATGCATCTCATGAAGACTGAATGGGGCGTCTTCATAGGAGAGTTCACCAAGGGATCTTGGGCCAGAATCCCTCAGTCAATGCTCAGCAGGAAATTCTGGGAGTTGCAGTTCAAAGAAGTAAATTTCTGAAGTTTAGTTTTAAAATTCATTTGGTAGCTGTGGCTGACAGTGATTTGCCTACACATCATCTGAAGCACATCATCTGAAGCAGGCATATAAATATATAACAGCCCAATATTATGCTCACAGTAATTCCTGGAAACTATTGAAAGAGAAATTACCAGTAGTATAATAATAGCAGTAGTAGTCAAACACAATCTCATCTATTAGCTGCATCTGTGCTAGACTAGTATAGATACCTGAGGCCTCTGTTATGTTAAAGTAGCTAGATGTGCCTAGATGCCCTAAGCACATCCTATCTCGCCTGATTTAGGAAGCTAAGCAGGGTCAGCTCTGGTTAGTACTTGGATGGGAGACCACCATGGAATACCAGGTGCTGTAGGCCCCTGGAGTAGGAACTGGCAAATCACTCCAGTATTCCTGCCAAGAAAACTCCATGGATATGGGGTCACAACTGTAATGATGCAACACACACAGAGAGAGAGAGCTACACAATACGCTGAAGTTACCAGAGAGCAGAGACAGATTATATAGGCACAGCACATAGGCATCGATGGTAGCAACTGCAACTTAACAGAAGGAATGCTGTGAAAACCCCATTTTGAGAAAATAATGGATATCATCTTAATTATCTTACTGACAACAAAATAATAACCAGCAAACACATGTCAAAATTTCTTTTGAAATTTCAAGTAAAATTACTGTATATAAAATTGGACTACGAAATACTTCATTAAAGAGCACCCAGATTCAGTCATAAAAAGGGTTGAATCAATGGGGTATTACAAGAATTCATATTATTTTACCTTTTAAAAATAATTTGATGCACATTTGCTGGTCATTGTTGCTGGGAATATCGGAGAGATGTGCACTGCATCACTAACTTGCTGATTTAGTTTAAGTTCGCTGACATCATGGGTTAGCAGTTTGGCTATCACTGAGAAGAACAATGGTAAAATGTGGATCCTACACCATGTAATAAAGTTACACTTAAGCAGTTTCTTTACAACAGATATTCAGTGTCCACTGGCAAATAAAATCATCTTCTAGTAACACAGATGAAAAAGATAGGTGTTGGTAACTTTGGCTATATGAAGAGGCTGCTGATTTTTAACATACTAAGTGAGATGTATTGTTTTTATTTTGTTTTATTTATAGGCTGCCTTTCTCCCAATAAGAGAACTCAAAGAGGTTCACAGTATTAAAAACAATAGAATTAAAAATACAATAACTTATACATTAAAAACAAACTAGAAAACTGGTTAAAATACTTTTGAATGCTTGAAAACATGAAAAATGTTAACAACTATCTTAACCTAAAAAAAACTACATTGAGAGACTCAGTTAACAACTTGTTGTTGTTCAGTCGTTCAGTCGTGTCCGACTCTTCGTGACCCCATGGACCAGAGCTCGCCAGGCCTTCCTATCCTCCACTGCCTCCCGGAGTTTTGTCAAATTCATTTTGGTTGCATCGATGACACTGTCCAACCATCTCATTCTCTGTCGTCCTCTTTTCCTTTTGCCTTCGATTTTTCCCAGCATCAGGGCCTTTTCCAGGGAGTCCTCTCTTCTCATGAGGTGACCAAAGTACTGGAGCCTCAGCTTCAAAATCTGTCCTTCCAGTGAGCATTCGGGGTTGATTTCTTTCAGAATGGATAGGTTTGATCTCCTTGCAGTCCAGGGGACTCTCAAGACTCTCCTCCAGCACCACAGCTCAAAAGCATCAATTCTGCGGCGAAGGAGCATTCTTTGGCGTTTCCTTTCTTTGGGATTGGAATGTAGACCGATCTTTTCCAGTCCTCTGGCCACTGCTGGGTTTTCCAAATTTGCTGGCATATCTTATGCAGCACCTTTACAGCATCCTCTTTTAAGATTTTAAAGAGTTCAATTGGAATGCCATCACCTCCACTGGCCTTGTTGTTTGCAATGCTTTCTAAGGCCCACTTGACTTCACTTTCCAGGATGTCTGGCTCCAGGTCAGCAACTACGCTATCTTGGTTATCAGGGATGTCCAGATCTTTCTGATATAATTCTTCTGTATATTCTTGCCATCTCTTCTTGATCTCTTCTGCTTCAGTTAGGTCCCTACCATTTTTGTCCTTTATCATATCCATCTTTGCACGAAATGCCCCTTTAATATCTCCAATTTTCTTGAACAGATCTCTGGTTTTTCCTTTTCTGTTGTTTTCCTCTATTTCTTTGCACTGTTCATTCAAGAAGGCCGCCCTGTCTCTCCTTGCTATTCTTTGGAAGTCTGCATTCAATTTTCTGTATCTTTCCCTTTCTCCCTTGCATTTTGCGTCCCTTCTCTCCTCCGCTATTTGTAGGGCCTCGTTGGACAACCACTTTGCTTTCTTGCATTTTCTTTTCTTTGGAATATTTTTCATTGCAGCCTCCTGTACAATGTTACAAGCCTCCATCCATAGTTCTTCAGGTGTTCTGTCCACCAAATCTAGTTCCTTGAATCTATTCTTCACTTCCACTGTGTATTCATATGGGATTTGACTTAGGTTATACCTGACTGGCCCAGTGATCTTCCCTACTTTCTTCAGTTTGAGTTTGAATTTTGAAATAAGAAGCTGATGATCTGAGCCACAGTCAGCACCAGGTCTTGTTTTTGCTGACTGTATAGAGCTCCTCCATCTTTGGCTGCAGAGAACATAGTCAATCTGATTCCGGTATTGTCCATCTGGTGATGTCCATGTGTAGAGTCGCCTTTTGTGTTGTTGGAAAAGAGTGTTTGCAATGACCAGCTTGTTCTCTTGACAAAACTCAATTAGCCTTTGCCCTGCTTCATTTGGAACTCCAAGGCCAAACTTGCCAGTTATTCCTTTTATCACTTGACTCCCTACTTTAGCATTCCAATCCCCTATGATGAGAAGAACATCTTTCTTTGGTGTCAGTTCTAGGAGTTCTTGTAAGTCTTCATAAAATTGGTCAATCTCAGACTCTTCAGCACCGGTAGTTGGAGCATAAACCTGGATTACTGTGATGTTCAAAGGACTGCCTTGGAATCGTACCGAGATCATTCTATCATTTTTTAGGTTGTATCCCAGCACTGCTTTTCTCACTCTATTGTTGACTATGAAGGCTACTCCATTTCTTCTATGGGATTCTTGCCCACAGTAGTAGATGTGATAGTCATCTGAACTGAATTCACCCATTCCTGTCCATTTAAGTTCACTGATGCCCAGGATGTCAATGTTTATTCTTTCCATCTCACGTTTGACCACATCCAGCTTACCCTGGTTCATAGATCTCACATTCCAGGTTCCTATGCAGTATATCTCTTTGCAGCATTGGACTTTCCTTTCTCTTCCAGGCACGTCTGCAGCTGAGCGTCCTTTCGGCTTTGGCCCAGCCACTTCATTAGCTCTGGAGCTACTTGTACTTGTCCTCCGCTCTTCCTCAGTAGCATGTTGGACACCTTCCGACCTGAGGGGCTCATCTTCCAGCGTCATATCTTTTAGCCTTTTGTTTCTGACCATGGGATGTTCTTGGCAGGGATACCGGGGTGGCTTGCCAGTTAACAACTATCTTAACCTTAAAAACTACATTGAGAGACTCAGTTATAATTGTTAAAAGTTTCCCTGACATGGTGGGTCTTTGGCTGGGCAATCAACCTGATCTCCCATGGGAAAGCTTTCCATAACCTGGGAGTAGCCAGATATAAAGCCGTCTCTCATATCCTTCCACATCAACCATACCTACATTAGCAATAGGATCAGGAGGACAATTGTAAGTGCTGAAAATGCTACTATGGGGAGATATGGTCCCTCAGCCTGGGCCTGAGCCATACTGGACTTGATAGGTGTGTGTGTGTGTGTTGTGTCGTTACAGTCGTGACCAACTCTTCGTGACCCCATGTCTATGGAGCTTTCTTGGCAGGAATACTATTGTGGTTTGCCAGTTCCTACTCCAGGCACCTACAGCACCTGGTATTCCCTGGTGGTCTCCCATCCAAGTACTAATCAGGGCCGACCCTGCTTAGCTTCCGAAATCAGGCGAGATCAGATGTACTTAGGGCATCTAGGGTCCACTGTTGATAGTAATGACCATCATTTTAAATTGACCTGGAAACAGACTGGTAGCCAGCCACTGCAGTTGCAGTAGGTGAGTTATAATATATATTCCTTGAAGCCAGGCTCGGTCAGCAGTATGGCTGCTGTACAATCTGGCTGCTGTACAGTTTACTTTACATTCATTATTGAATTAAGTATGGTAATGAAGAGTTTAAATGATATAAAAATGAGATGCTACACAGACTCACAACAAAACAGCAAACTCAGGTCAGCTTCCAGATACAGGGAACATCGTAAGACCCAGAAGAATGTTGCAGAGAACGTTCTGTAGAGAATATTAAGTTCAACAAAGACAAAATGCAGAGGTTCCAAGAGATCAAATGCACAAAGCCAATTTTCTTAAATGAAGCAGTCAAATTATTCTCAGCAAAGTTAATGCAACAGGCAGGTTTGAAGACAAGGAAAAGAAGGTAGACTAATCTTCCTGATGATGGTCAGGCTTCTCATAGGATGCACCCTGCCTAGATAAAGAATTATTAATGAATCTGTGTGTTTGGTTTTTCCTAAATAAAAGAAACCATATGGTGCCTATTAATTTTCCTCTATACAGTAGAACCCCCGTATCCACTGAATCATTATCCACTGATTCAGTTATCACGGTTGGCAGAGGGAAAAATTAAATAATACAGCAGCCACAATCCAAGCTATTGTCACAAATAGCAACTGTAAAGCAAGCTACTGTCACAAACAGCAGCCATAAAGAAAGCTACTGTCTAAAAACAGCAGTCATAAAGGAAGCTACTCTCAGGAAACAGCAGTTTGGAGATGGGTGGGCAGGCGTTCTCTCTTATCCATGGTTTTCATTATACACAGGAAGGCCTGGAACCAATCCACAGCAGATACCAGGGTCCTACTGTATTTTATGTGCATACATTGGGGCTATCTAGGAACATTAGAAGTTGCCATCATGTTCTGATCATTGCTTAGATGACTTGAAGTGGCAAGCATGAGTAGCAATGAAATGCAGAAGGGAGGAGGAACTGTGTATTCTGTGCTAACTGAGGTCAAATATATTTCTTTATTTGTTCCTATGACCATCCAAAGAAGCAATGCAGTGAGAGAGGCCCCATCAACCTGATCCAAGATAAAAAGTGGCAACAACAGAGGGACATCATGATAAGGGGTTAAACCTGATAATCCTTGGTTCTCAGTTCTATGACAACATGGATGCAGGGTCTCAGCAGGGCATCATTCCCCAGATAGCAGAGAAGCAGAGTTAAGTAAGATCTTCTACATTTGACACCCACAGACACTACATCCATGCAAGGTGAGACCATTAGCAATTTAGTCACTGCCTGTCTATGTACAGTAGCTGACTAAGAAAGAAAAGAGGTCATAATCAGGGGGTGTGCCTTGGTCAACAACAGATGGGGGTGGGAAGAACCTGTGAGAAAGCCACATCAAAGCAGAGCCTCATCGTATCTCATGATTATGTAGAATCATAGAATAACTGAGTTGGAAGAGGCCTAAAAGGCCATAATTCCAACCTCCTGCTCAGTGCAGGGATCCAGTTCAAAGCAGATCTCATAGATGTATGCAGAGGCAGATGTAGAACAGGACTGGGACAGTCTGAACCACTCCCACCTCTGGGTGTTTCTGTAAACAATAACAGAGTGAAGCACTTATGATGGCTACCAGTCTTTCCCACATAGGCCAAAATTATGTTCTTAGCATGATAAATAGCACTAGACCTACTGAGGCAATGGGACTCCCCCGTAAGTTCCATTGATTCATATGGGCCTGTTCTAAGTGCAGCTTATTATGCTAAAATCACAGTTACAGTAGGCCCATTCAAGTTAAATGAATGTATGTTGAAGATGACTAAATTAAAACATTGACCATATCAAGTTCTTTGGGACCTGGCAATGTGTTTAATTATATTACTTAGCGATGGTGAGCTTTTCAGGAAGCAGTAAATTTAAAGAATGGCTTCACTCCTGGTGCTCAGCAGTTCTTTATTCTAAGAACTTTCAGTTGTGTCAGGCATCCAAAGATGTGGCAAACAAACTACAACATCATCAGATGTGGGGTCCCTTTCTACTTCCAAACTTCTGTTTTTTATCTCCAAACTGAGATAAGAATCTATTTAAAGCCTGAAAACCTGTTACAGTATATGGAACTAGTTTAGTGACTGGGGAAATGCTATATGGGGTAAAGCTCTGGTTTGTGAACAAGAAAGCTGTTCCATGAAACTGAAGTATAGTTACCAGATTGGGAAGTTGTTGTAGCTGCACTTACTCCTAAGTAGTCATGCATTCGATTAAGCATTGTAAATTTGGAAGAAAAATATCAAAATAGGTAAGAACTGCCCCACCCACATTGCCTGATATTAACTCATGTCCTTGTTCACTTCTGAAAGGGAGCCCCTGAGAGCCTGCCCAAATTGGGCTTCAGTTCTCAGATTAATCAAAAGCTGTTCTTCACCCTTGATTTAAGTGTCCACCAATTGTGCTGCCATTTTATTATTTATTAGATTTCTGTACCTCCCATCTAGCAACAAGGCTATTTTCACTTTGTATTTACCGCCCCAGAAGATTACAGGTTTTGAAACTAAATTCGTATCTAACATGTGTGTGTGTGTTGTGTCGTTACAGTCGTGACCGACTCTTCATGACCCCATGTCCATGGAGTTTTCTTGGCAGGAATACTGGAGTGGTTTGCCAGATCCTACTCCAGGCACCTACAGCACCTGGTATTCCCTGGTGGTCTCCCATCCAAGTACTAACCAGGGCCAACCCTGCTTAGCTTCCAGACTCAGGCGAGATTGGATGTAGTTAGGGCATCTAGGCAGGTATGTATCTAACATAAAGCAAAGCAAAGCAAAAAAGCAAAGTGTTCTGCTTATATGCCACCCCATACCACTTCAAGTAATCTCTGGGCAGTTTACAGTTTAATTATGCAGGCTACACATTGCTCCCCCCCCCCGAGCAAGCTAGGTACTCATTTTACCAACCTCGGAAGGATGGAAGGCTGAGTCAACCATGAGCCTGCTACCTGGGATTGAACCCCAGATCATGAGGACAATTTTACCTGCAGTACAGGCATTTAACCACTGTGCCACAAGGCTCTTAGGCAATTGGCTCAGACTTGTGCCTATCATTTTAGTTGGCACTGCAGTAACAGATAACCTTGGGAACGGATTAACAGTCAGACATATTAAAACTACACACAGACAAACTCATGAAAAGTAAGTCATTTATGGTTGTCGTTTTTATAATGGCAGCATTTCAGTGGCATCTCTATTTCATATTCAACATACTGCTTTCACCATTAAAATGCCTACAGTAAATACAGTAAGTCAGCTCTTCATCAGCCTTAGCAAGTAAGATTATCATGAATGAATGATTGATTGATTTTACATTTTCCCAGAAGCAACTAACGATTTTGTACAGTATTCTCATCAGCATGAGGAAGGCTTATTTTTAAAGCCTTGTACTGAATGAAAATCAGGTCAGTTTAAGGTACCCTATTTGGATACAAGACACATTGAAAAATGCAGTCAAGAGCATAGTTTGGCATGTTGTGCACTTCACTACAAAACACTTGGGAGACAACAGTTCAGGATCCGTCCATTTCTCTCCATTTCTTTAGTAGCCTAAAGGAATCACCTATTCCACTTTTGTATTTTGTTTTTGTGGTGGCTACACAGCTCCTCAATGTGTTTTTCTCTCCATAGTGAGTATTGTCTGTTTACGCCTCTCTGCTTCCTTGTTTAACTAATCAGTAATCGGAAGATTAAACTGTCCACTTCCATAAGGAACAGGGGGAAGAAGTAAGTTTCCCCAAGGATCTGCAGGGTTCTAATACTATGCAGTTTGTTGTTACATACACTGGAGGTAACTGACCCAGGTTTCAAATGTCATCAAATTATTTATGATGGTGAAAGCCCTGGTGAACCAAAAAAAAAGTCTGGATAACAAAATGATAAATGTAGTTAATTATAATGGCACATGTTGGGTCAAAGAGATTTCACATATGTTCTGGTGAAATCTGAACAGAACATGATTATCAAAACAGGGATGATGGTGGGGAATTTGCCCTACTTAAAATTAAAAAAGAAAACCTTAGGGTGTAATCAAATGGAATAGGAATAGGAAATCTTTATTGTCATTGCACTCTTGCAGGAACAACGAAATTTCATGGTTGCTATATTCAACTCATATAAAACATTCCAACAGCTACAACACATTGCAAACACGAAGACACTCACAGCTTTTGCAGTACTCGCTCCGCAACCGGATAGATAACATATCTTGTCGACTGTAAGTAAGTCTATTTTGGCAGAACTTAAAAGCCAAATTCTGCGTTGAGGGGCAACCAGACGCTACGTCTGCACGCGCCGCCATCTTGAAATTAAAATGGCTGCAAAAGTATGTGCCTGATCACACCAGAAAGCATTGCTTAAAAGGGAAGCAATCTCCTTTCCGGCTGCTAGAGAATCACTCCATTCAGATGCCAAAAGGTTGCAGCCTAAGAGCAGGCCCCAGAAGATTCATCTCAGACGGGGATTTGGAGACATACTGTGTGATCACCAGGAAATACCATCAGTCGCAATGGACTGCTCCACGAGCTCTCCCAACTGCAGTCTGTTTCCCCATGTGATCACACCTTCAGTGGACAATGGCTGTGAAAGAAAACACATCTGATTCTACAGATTATCATGAAATGAATGAAAAATGGATGCTATCACAATTATCTATTCTATGGGTAACCATATGTAAAACAAAACAAAATGTCACTGCTGTTCTGGTTGTTCAATGTCAGAAGGGATATCAGAGTAAGAAAACATGCAGAGGAGTTCAAGTGGCAGGATAAGATAAATGATTGGAGTTGGTGCACCGTTCTTAGAAAGAAAAGCTGAACTTTTTGTTTTTCTGGCTCTTAAGTGTGATCCCAGGGAGTAGGGTAGAGGTACATTGTGGCTCCCACACCCACAACAGGCTTTCCAGCAGTGCTGCTGTAATCAGCAACAATATTTGTGAACCACAAACCGTACTGATATTCCTACAGTGCCTGCAAAAAATTGCCATTTTAGGAGATTGTGGAAGCATGAAAAGCAAGTTTCCAAACTGTGTCCATCCCCCGCCCCCCATGTTTCCTCCAGTAAAATTGAACCCAAGGACAGAGGTGGAAGATAAAACGCAATACAAGGCAGCAGTGCCATGGCTCTGCTCATTATGTTTGCCCAGTGTTATGGAATTCTGCTGTAGACTCTGATAATTCTGAGATGCTTATGTTCAGAAAAACATTGCAGAGTCGTGCATAATGCTGGGGAAACAGAATTTTTTTTAAAAAAATCCATGTCGTTTAGTCTTTGGTTCATCTTGACCAACCATGGTATTTCATTAACTCATATTTTGCATTTTGTGCTATCTCTTAAGGCTGCATGAAAAGCATGCATGTATACAAGTATAGATAATATCCTGATGCAAAAAGATATTGCTCTGCAGAGTTCTTTCATAATTAGGGATTTGTTTTAAAATTTGTTCTGTAGTTCTATAGAAGCAGTTATTAAATGACTGTCTGTAGATAAATTCACTCTAACTTTAAGATTGTCCATGGATTGCTCCCATGGCTGCCACTCCAATAAAATCTATCAGATTAGGAACTCAAGAAATTCGTTGTTGTTTTCTATGATGGGTCCATTTCTATAAAATACCCTACAAAAATATGCATCCCTGCAGCTTTGACTGTTTTTTAAAACAGCCCTAAAGACTTTAATGCTTTATTCTGCTTCTAAATGAATAAATGACAATTTAAAAAAAAATAAACCAGACTTTTTCAATTGCTGCTTTCCTTTTTGTAGGTGGCATGCTGCTGTTTTAAAACAGCAAAGTTTTATTGAATTATATTTTATACTTTTAAAATTTTATCTTGAAAACCAGCTTGAGGAGGCTTTGCTCCAAAGCCAGTATAAAAATATTTTAAATAATTAAAGAAAAAATAAGAAAAATAAGAGTGGCAAGGCAATGTCACAATGCACACATCCAGTAAAAGTAGAAAAATGGAATGGTAAGTAAGGGGAATCTTCAAAAAACCATTAAGAGTTGAACCGTGTGTGTCTGGCTTGTATCTTAGGTGGAGTGCTACTCTTGACATATGTCTCTGAATCTTGAAATATGTCACTGGAAAGATGTACAAACATACACTTTAACCGGTTTCTCTCTGACCTTTGCTGCACTGGGTGAACACTAATGCACAGGACAAGCTCTATAGATCCTTTCTAAAAATATAAATTCCTGTTTATACAAAAGGAGATTCATTGATCATTGCTGAACACACTCTCACACACACACACACGTACACACAGAACAGAAACATCATGACTGTGTGTCCTCAGAGCCTTATACAATATATAGACATGCACAGTGTGAGTCCAAAAAAGAAAAGAAACTGACATCAGATGCTGATGGGCGTTAAAAAACTGATCCAGACTCTACAGTATCAGTGTGGTTTAAATGGAAATTGGAAAAAGACTGCCCTACACCAGGTCAGGATAATTGGTTATCTAGCTCATGGGAAAACAATTTTGGAACCTCCTTCTTCTTCTGGGACTACATAACTTCTATTTTTCCACCAGTTGCTGAAAATGACAGGGCAAATAGAATACTGGTGCTACTAGCATATGGGGGGAATGTTCTAATTTGGGGGGAATTAGTGAATGCCATATATATTTTACAGAGATGCTATCTAGTCCATATGGACTAATATTTTTGAATGTCACCAAAATGACCCAGGTACACTTCAGATAAATGTCTGTTTTATATTATAAACGTTTAAAGCACACATTAGCAGAGAATTCAGTCCATGTTGTCCACTCCAGCTCCTATTTATTTATTTATTTATTTATTTATTTATTTATTTATTTATTTATTTATTTATTTTCTATACTGCCTGGTTAGTGGAGAACACTGTTTAGGGTGATTTACCTGTTGACAGCAGAACCCTCTCCTCCTGTCCTCCTCTCCCTCTCCTCTTTGCTTTGTTTTTTTCACATATTTATTTAATAATTTTTATTCAGCATGACACAGATGATGAGAGCATCAACCTAACACCTGAATGGGTTATTCAAGACATGTGACCTTGTGGGCTATTATTAGTAGGACTTCCGGTGCAGAATCTGCTGCAGTTCTCACAGTGCTTTTGCTTCATTTTTATTTTTATTTATTTTTTGAGAAACCAATAAGGGAGGGAAGGGAACGAGGACACCGTGAAAAATGAAGATGTACAATGAATCTTTTACTACAAGAAAGTACCATCTGTTTTGTTTTTCTTTCCATGAAAGCATGACAAAAGTTGTATCTATTTGTTTGACCTTTATTTTTTTTCTGGCAGCATATTAATGGCATTAGTTTCACCATTATAATTATGTTTCAAAATTATTTTAATAGTTTATATTATATTATATTATACTGTGGTACCTTGTATAAAGGAATTAATTCGTTCCAAATGAAATTATGTTAAGCAAATTTTCCTTTATACACATTCCCATAGGAATGCATTGAAAATAGAGTAATCCCATTTTTATGTTGTACAGATTTTCCCCATAGGCAATTATGTTAAGCAAATTTCCCCTATCTCCGGAATTATTTACGTTGTACAGATTTTATGTTATACAAACTGTTTGTTATACAAGGGTCCACTGTATTATTATTCAACTGTAGAACCACTTAGAAAGTTTAAAATGTTTTTGGGTCCATAGCTTCTTTAGTTCTGGGAACACTCAATATGTCACCTTCCACTTTCCACCTGTCATCGCCTTTTCCTTCTTCTAACATAACAATGTTGCCCATATCTCTGGCATTCTTGTAGAATGGAACATGACCAAGCCTCTTGCCTGGTCTTACTGATCACTCCTTATTTAGGAACCTAAACAGGTAACAGTGTCAAACTTGGCTGCTTTATCAAACATGAAATTATTTAAAGGCTACAAGGTCAGATACTCAAGGCATTAGTTGTTGTTGTTTTAAATGAGCAACCCCAACTCAAGGATAGCAAAACTCAGGATGCCATAAATTATACTTCTGACTTTTTTGTTGGCTAAAATGGTTGGCTAAATCTGACCAGACAAAATGAAAATTACCTGGGCAAAAAGATCTATGTCCTTTGACATATGTCTCTGGCTGACTGGCAGCCATTTCTTCCTACATTTCTGCCCTATAAAGGTATTGCCTATAGCAGGGGTCCTCAAAGTTTTCAAACAGCGGGCCGGTCCACCACCACCCAGACACCACTGGGGGCCGGATCACAGTCCAAAAGCAGCTGCGGAGGCTGGCTTGCTCACAAAACAGGGGGTAGGTGGGGGGTTTTGCAATTGGTCCCAGGGGCCGGATTCAGGACCTTGGGGGGCCGCATCCGGCCCCGGGGCCTTAGGTTGAGGACCCCTGGCCTATAGCATAGTATTGCATTTCTGTCTCTACAGGTTTAGAAAAGCAATTCAATCCTACACTGAAACATGATACCTCAAACTGATGAAACTGAATCTTAAGTCTTCATCTTGAGTCTTTCTGTAACATGTGTATTGACCCTGCAGTTTCTGCCCAAGATAATTTTTGGATTTTTCTTTTTCTCCCTTGTTTCACTCAAACTCTATAATGTTCACCCTCCTGAAGACAACTTTTAATCATATAATTATAATATTTTAAAGGTCCAGAAATGTTTGACCCTTTATTGTTGGTTTTGAAATTGTGCATAAGAACTATGCGGCCTTTTCATTTTTCATGAGCCCATTTATGCTACCGAAAATTTTCCAAAGCGCCTATCACAAAAGAGAACAAAAAAATTTCTGAGAGCTTCTGCACCTACTGACCAAATTCCTGCTGCTTATTGTAGTAAATTACAATAACACAGCCCCTTTGAATCAATGTGAATTTTGTGAGTCAAGATTTCTGTAATTTCCATTGATTCAGATGGGTTTACTCTAATTGTGACTTACTTTAGAATCAGAATTCACACAGTAGACCTGTTGCTGGAACTTACTCACTAAATTTCTGTTGTTTCAGTGGGCTTACCCACTGTACTAAGCAACAGGGTTTTGGCTATTGTTTCAGATGCCATCAGCATTTTCTATTGATAAATATTTTGCTTCTAACAGATACTGTTTAACATCCTAAATAGATATAAAATCAACACAAGATGGATGTTATCAGATCCATATTTTTTCAGGCAAAGATAATTGGCTATCCATAAATAAAAGAACCAGCTTGATCAATTCATTAGGTCCTCAGCTCTCCATATGATGTAATTAATATGGAGACCGGAGTAGTTTGCCTGAGAAAGATACTGCAAAAGTTAATTAAACAAAACTTCTGAGGAAACTGAGGGAAATACTAGGCATCACATTCAAAATGGCCTTTTCAATATCTACAACAGAGATCTTACCAATTTACAGACACCATACTCATTTTAATTACCATACTAGTCCTAGACACACAAATTGTGTTTCCATTGAGGTGTCACACAAATGATGTGACAGTATTGTTATTTCTCCTTTTACTGAAGATTGGCTAGGTAAATACATATTTAAGCACTGGAGAAAATAAAAGCATGACCTAGAACTGTATTTGGTTGGTTGGGTTTTTGTTTGTTTATGTTTATATTGGTGGAATAGCTGGCCTTGATATGTGGAAGATACTATTTTTAATCCTTGCATAGGTTTTATTGTTATTGTTATTTAAGACAATGCTGGAGAAGTACAGTGGATCATGCTTTAAAGACAGTGTTCTTACACTGCAGCAGGAAACTGGAAGAAAAGGCAAATAACTGTTATTATAAATTAATTTAACTGTTGTTAACACTGTGTTCGGTTTAGGCTTTAACTCTTCACACTGTTCCTCCATAGCAACTCTTGTTTATTCAGTGCAGTGGAGTCGAGGTTAGACCATATAAAGTTATAAGCTATATACCACTCAAAGTCAATGGGATATTCTTCAGTTTCAAGTACGAGCAATGGTTTGTATAATCTAAATGCAGGTCAGAATTAAGTATACTGTAAAGGGGAACCATTTCACCAGATACAAAATCTTTTGTCTAAAGAGATTATTTCACGTAAAGGAATCTTCACCCATATGAGCTTCCCCCCTCCCCAGCAGGATCAAACAAATTAGTAGATAAATCACCCCAGATTTTATCACTTCAGTGAGAAGAAGGCCTAAAATCAATAATAATAGCCAAATCTTCATTTCAAATGCCAGGTATATGTTTCCAAACTGCAAGTACAATATTCTAAAAATGGTGGGTTGATGCAGTGTTTTCTACAATGGCAAAAGATGGAACACTGCAGAGTGAAGAGAACAACGCAGTACACTGTGATGGTTTGGTGATCTTTTCTAGAAGCTTCACTTTTGCTACATCCCTAGCTTTCTCAAGTGTCAAATATTTATAAAGTCATATACCAGAGCCTAATTTATCCAAAGAGGCAATCTAAACAGTCAGAACAATGTAAAAGCTATTTACATAGGACTGTACCTCCATGGCATTAGTTGCACAGGGCAAACAGAATGGACGCATATTCGGAATAAGGTTGGTTTAGATTAAACCTTGATCTAGTAAGGAAGGTAAGTACACTTAGCTGAATGTATTTATTTTGCTAGTCTGTTATGCTAAGTATACTAACCTGGGAAGAAGAAATCCTCAACACAACCAGACTAGGGGGGAAAAAACAGAATTAAAATGAGAATCAAAGGTAAGGAAACAAGAAAGGTGTAGAAATTGAAGGAGTCAAATCTGGCAGGCAGAAATGAGCAAAAGCAAATATCAGGGATATTCTGTTGTGACTGAGAGCAGAGATGGTAAGAAAGATGCAGAGGAGGTGGGGTGCAAAGGGAGTGAAGGACAAGGCAGGGTGATGAAGTCAGAAATAACAAGGTTTTCCATGTTCAGCCTCCTTTTTCCAGTCAAATACCATATTTCAGTATCTATAGCTCTTCTATTCCACTTCCCCCTCTTTGAACCCGACCCATTCCCTCCCTTGCCGCCTTCCATTTACTCCTCACGTCTATGGAACAGAAATAATCTGTTAACATTCTGGATCACATTTATGAGTTTCAGCATGTGGCCATATATGGATCTGGAATGTGAACCCAACAGCTACAGAAGTGTAAGTGGGTCTCACAATGGAGCTCACTTAACAATTCATGCCCTCAAATCTTATACCAGGCAAGATTTCTGTGTCATCGAATGAAACCTTACGTGGATTTTAAAATATAAATCATTATTACCTCCTCTATCTGCAACACAAGAAGAGTGGTGCTTATAAACAAGATAATACAAGACAGGTTACAATTCCAGAATTAGTGTTGTGGTCAATAATGTACAAATGAGAGAGAACACAGGCTCCATATGATATAACCAAACTGCCTTTCAGAGATAAACCCTCTAGTAGCGACTCTATGAATCTTAAAAGCTTATTTTGTCTGACAAAATGGAACATAAAATTTGCAGGAGGAAATACAGTACGGCATGTGCACCAGTAAAGCATCATATTATAAAACAATGGTTTGCAAAATGCCCTTTTATATCCTTCTGAGAAATACAAGAATATTTTCTTCTCCCCTTTTCTTCTCTTGCACTGTACTGGACAAACAACCTGAAATTTGATCAGTGACACAAGGGTAGCCTGTTCCTTCAAATGCCCATAAGAAGGAATGCTGGCTTAATAACTATTAGATTGCATGTATTTTATTATTATGGTGTTGTGTTCCATCTTTGAAATTGTTTTATTTTCCAAAGCATTCAGAGATGTACACCAAGTGGGCATTACACAGTAAGAATGAAAGATTCCATAATTCTATATCTGTGCATGTTTTATGTTGCTTCACACTTACAAGGGATTAATCTGTATTGAACACAATGAGTCCTTACTCCTAAGTAAGCATCAAAGTCCTGCTCAACAATCACTTTGGTAAGAGGAATCTGACATCCTTCTTTCCTGGGTACACTTGAAATTACCTATCATGGAGCCAGACGTAGCTCAGAGGGTTTGGTTACCAATTTCTATTTCAGAAATGATTTGTAATGCCACTAATTCAAAGCTTGTGTCAAGGAAGTCATGGATCAAATGTTGGACTTGATTAAAAATACTTATTGAACGTGAGAGTTTCGTATGATCTTGTGTTCTTGACCCACATTTGTGTTCTTGCCCTTTTCTGCTCAACCTCTTTGTTGTTTATCCCCACTGAACTTGTATCCGCTTTTGCTGCAACTAGAGATGGGCACGAATAAAAAAATGGCATTTCATTTGTTGTTTGTCGTTTGGAGGGTCCGTTTCGGTTCGTTTCTGTTTTTCGTGATTTTTTTGCAAAAAAATCATTTTCATTTTCATTCGTTCCGCTACCATTTCGTTGCCATTTATTTCAAATTTTGTGATTTTTTTTTAGGATTTTAAGCAATTCACTCATATTGCAGTAATGGAAACGAAACACACGACAAAATTTCCGGTGTTTCTGTTCGTTTCGTTTCATTTTAGAGACAAAATTCGTTTGTCGTTTCGTTACGTAACGAAACGACAAAACGGAAACGAAAAATTGTTCATTTCGTGCCCATCTCTAGTTGCAACTCAAGAAAAGGGAACTAAAGCCTCCCTTCTGTGATATTTCCTGGGGAGATAACTAATTTTGAATGCCATTTTATATCAGCTGCATGAAATTAGAGAGCTAGTGTCTTAGGGAGAAACCAGAAGTAGGGGCCTTCTATATGTGATTGGTTCCCAAATAGGGTACACAACGTACTTTAATAGATTTAAAACGGGTGCTTCTAGAGATACAAAATTATAATTTTTGTTGATATATGCTTTAAGTCAGAACCAACTTATACAGTATAATAAAATAACAGTTTTTATTTTACAGAATTTACAGAATTAATTTACAGAAGTGTTAAAACAATCTCAGCAGAGACTTAAAAACCCTAGTTTTAAAAAAAACCACAACCCACTCCTTGTATTTTGAACTAGTAAAAACAATGAAATCTCGTGATGCTACTGAGCCTTACCAAATTTATTCCACCACAAGTTTTTGTAGACTATAGCCAACTTCCACATACTTAGTTGAAAGCCCATGAAAGCTAAATCAGTAATATATGTGTAGGTTTTAAAGGCATTGATTTTGCTAGGGAGAGTACCCTTTTGGAGAGTCTCTAGCAATTTATCTTTCCAAGGAATCGTCTCTTGGAAGTAAACTATTCAGCACCAAATTAAGAAAGAAACTTGACTGTGGACTCCTTTCTAAAATAACAGTGTGCAATTTTGCTTCTGAACTGTTACAAGATATTTCAGGTCAGTGGGAAAGGGGGGGCTTTGATCACCTTTTATGGGAAATCGGTACACATGCAGGTTTTATAGCATCAAAGAGTCTTTCGCTGGGCATTAAAGGATTTGAATGGACTAGCAAGTTGGAGAAAACCTGTGCTAGAACCATTTAGATTGAATCCCTTAGACAATTGTGCAACTTAATAAAGATTCTCTCTCTCAGCTGGCAGTCTTTTTAAAAATTCCTTTTATAGTTAGTTGACAGCAGAACATCCTTGAAGACTCCCTTGAAGTGTTCATGGCCATCAGCTTATTCCTGCAGAAATGTTACTCACTACAAACACACGATTTCAGAAAAACCAAAAGCAAACACTGAAACATCACAACTACTCACTAACAACAGTATGAAGCGATTTTATATAGAAAACTTTTAGTTTGGGCATCGATTTACCAATTAGTTATGCTACTGCTCGTCAACTGATTTTTCCCTTTCACACCATGTCCAGTAAAAGCAAACGATAAGAAGACCATGCAAATGACTCTTGTGGACAACTTTACGGCACAAGACCCAGTGAAAGTGTTCCAGTATGCCTCAGAGTATGGAAACACAGTACCCTAGGAAGCACTTTCTTATTGCTGTCCTCCAGCACCCAATTATCTCTGCAATGTATTTACTGTCTTTTTTGACCTTTCTTTTTGTTATTTGTCTACTCAGTTCCTGCCAACATCCTCACACCATGTTTATCCATTGTTATTCCCAAATGTTACTACTATAATTTGGACCTGAATACTAAACAACAGATTGTTATAGCAAAATATGACCATCAAAATAACATGTTATTATCCAAGCAATTCCTCCACTCAATTAGCAAACATGTTATAAAGGTAAATATAGGTATGGATGGTTTTTAGATTGAAAAGAAAACTATGTTTCAGAAGAACTTGCTATTGCTACTTTTAACACCCCTTCATGACTGAAGATTTAGGCAGCTTCTGAGGCACGCAGGAAATATAGGAACCGCTGTCATAAGTGGTTACACCTGAGAGTGCAGTCCTAGGTATGTTTACTCAGGTGTAAGTTCCACAAAAAGATGTAACTGTACTTTAAATGCATTTGCACAAGATTAGATGTACTGTATAGACTCTATTTAACTTGAGAATGTGGATACTGGCTTCAAACCAGTAAAGGTTTAGACATAAAGACGAAGTGCATTTCTAGCGTATATATCATACTGAGGATAAGCTAAAACTACCTACAAAAATTCAAAGGAAGGTATTTTTCAAAATAATAGGACATTCCAAGTGCTGTATGTATTGGTGCATTCAATTGCAACTTTGCTGTTACTTAGACACTGGCCTGATCCATAGTGTAAAAGGTAAAGGTAAAGGTTCCCCCCGCATATGCATGCTAGTCGTGTCCAACTCTAGGGGCGGTGCTCATCTCCGTATTCAAGCCGGAAGAGCCAGTGCTGTGCAAGTCCATGGCCATGTGGCCAGCATGGCTGCAAGGAAACACTGTTTTACCTTCCCGCTTTTTATGGTGGTACCTATTTATCTACTTGCATTTACATGCTTTCGAACTGCTAGGTTGGCAGGAGCTGGGGTTATCAGCGGGAGCTCGCTCCGCTGCATGGCACCCGGGATTCGAACCGCCAAGCTGCCGACTTTGCAGTCTACAGTTTCGGTGACTTAGTCCACTGAGCCACCACGCCCCTGATCGATAGTGTAATGACATGAAAATGGTGTGACTCTAGTTATACCCCACCTTTAGTATTTACGTTCTAATGCATTACATTTTAAGACTTAAGTGTAAAAATCAATTTGTTAAAAAAATATGAACTAATTTGTTGATATTTTTCCAGGTCAGCTTGAACTGTGACATTCAATAAAACAGGCCCGCCACAAAGTATGAATGTTGAGATCTGCCTGGTATATTTATTTACATGTAAAGTTGCATACAATTTAAAAAGGGGCCCTTCTTGTGCTATTGACGTATTCTGTCAAGCTTGATTCCACATAAACCTCAAAAGGGAGAGTAAACTGACTCTCACAATGACCTGTAAGATCTTGGTTAAACTCCCTTACATAACATAGTTAAGAAGGTTATTTAGGGAATAAAGAAAAATATCTGAAAAGGAACAATTTAAAGAGGAAGGAAAGAAAAAGTCACAAAAAAGACCTAGTTTTGAAAGCACAAAGAGCCAGTAGGAATCAGCTGAAATGATGCAATATGAATGAAGCTGAAAAATGAATAGAACGTGGTTTGGATGCATTAGTATTAATCAGTCTGCCACTAAGAAGATCCTGACTATGAGCAATTGCTGGCCTAGTTGCAAGAGCCGTTTTTGTGTTTCTGTTATTAATCAAGAATGGCTCAAGGATCTTGCTATCTTCAGTTTTGTATCCAAAAAAGAAAAGAAAAAGAAAAAAGAAATTACCTCTTCCAGCTAGAAACAGAGGCTAGAGTTTTAAATCTTGAGCGTCACCATCAGTTAAGGCAGACCTGCACTACAGACATTTCAGTATTTGCACACCACTTCAACTGTCTTGCTGCCCCATCACGGTCAACTGTAGGCTGATACCCTGTCACCTCCCAGAGAACTAAACAGCCCAGGTTACTGGACGATTAACTCGGGTTTGCCTATGGGGTACACTATGGGTTTTCCTGAAGTTCACACTAAAACAACGAGTCTTCAGAGAAACACAGCATCCTGCCTTTCTCCATCATTCTCTCTATTTTCCCTTTTCTTCCCCCACCCCCTTTAACTTGATGACTCCTTGACTCGGCATCTCTGTGGCACCATCTTCTGGCAGAGGCAGGATCCACACAGGGCATACTTTAACCCAGCCCTTTAATCAAGCACCCACAAAAAGTATTTTTCTTTTCCTACTTGAGACAGTTAATGTTGCCAGAGAAGCAGGACCCCCCACTTCTGTCCAATACAAACAAAGTTGTGCAAGGAGAAGAATTAAATCACACCTACAAGTATGGTTCTCGACCCAAATGGGATTACAGGGTTGCAGACAATTATTCTTATCATCATCATCATCATCATCATCATCATCATCATCATCATCATCATCATCATCAGATTGACTCTGATTTATGGTGACCCTTTCCAGTGTTCTCTAGGTATACAACACTCTAATGATGTTTACTATTTCCCTATTCCCTGGGACTGAGCAACTTGCTCAAGTCTACAAAGTGTGACTCTTCTCCCTGGGGGGCACCATGGGAAATCCAATTCCAAAATCCAATCAAACTGCCTACCCCCATCTCCTACCCCCAAATATTCCTCTGTCAAATGTTCACAAGTACTGGTAGTATAGGTCCGCCTCTCTAAGTCATATGTATGTGCATTAAATACTGTATGCTGTAACCAATTTTAAACACATGTACCCATGAGAAATGTAATCAATAGTAAAAATGATATTTGGAGCAACTATTTTTATTATGTGGGATGAACAACACTAAAAATGACCTGATCATTATAAAAAATACTATATTGTTTTGACTTTTGTTAGTTTTGCACTATGGAATTTTGGGATCTGATAGCCGCTTTGAGTTCCTTTGGGAAAATCTGGCAGGATATAAATAAATAAATAAATAAATAAATAAATAAATAAATAAATAAACTCAACCAGCTCTTGTTATGTTATTCTGTTCTATGCCAGCAGAACCAGGTAGTTGTATAAATCCAGGTAAATCTGATGGATAAGGGAGCACCTGTGTTGGTCACAGAACAAAAACAAAGCACACTTGTTTATCATTTTTGCTCCCTAAAAATGCAGTTTCTTGGTTTCCCAAACTGCAGGGTCGAGTCAGGCAAGTCGTCTAACTGAAACATTTATAAAACTAAGAACAAAAAAATAAGGAATAGGCGAGGCCTGTTCTGCCTCTAATTCAATGTTATCACCCAAGTTTTCATGGGAAGTCCAAGTAATTCTGCTTTTCTGTTGATGACCCCTGAAAAATGTAACCCAGTTCTCTCAAATGAGATTTTCCAATCCAAAAAAGGGCAGCTGGATTCTCTATCTCTTCCAGTCCTTACAATCTTGTCTTTTCAAAACTTTTGCTCCAAAGTACGGCAATATATTAGAGGGTGAATTTGTTTTAGTCTACTCTACCACCATGGTCCTAAGTACCACCGCCACAGATCAATACATTGGTTTTGGCAAGAAAACCTAAGGGACCAGCCTACCAAAACACGGGCATTCAAGCATTCTGAGGAAAAGGGTGGAAAAGTTGTAAGAGAAAAAGAAACTGCTTAAAATGGAGTAAATTGTAAAAAAACAGAATATGGTGGATTTTTAATAGACTCCCCAAGATGCAATGGATTTTCAGTTTCCACTTTCACTTCATGTACGAGAGGAAACTATTTAAATAAATACAAATAATTATAGCTTCCCTTACACATGCAAGCCAACATGCACTCAGCTGTAGCTGCCTAAGAGCAAAAAGAAATTAAACTGCAGAGAGAAAAGATTGCAAACCTACTCCATATATATTATATAATCACTGCAGCTGGTAAGTCGAGAGCTAGATTCAGGTTGCCATAGTATTTGGCATATTGCTATGGAGGCTGAGCTTTGGTCCACTTATCAGTAATGCTGGCAGCAAGGAAGGAGAGACACACTCCCACGCTCAACAGACAGATGCACATGGATAAAAGTACCGAAAACAGACCTCTGTACCGGGTGCAAGATGGCTTTGTACTCTCTCCTGAGGCACTTGATGTCTGTTACTGGTTTTCTTTCTTTTCATTTATTTGCCTTACTGAAAAATGTTGTTTGCCTGATCAGAAATCATCAGCATCACTATCCATCGTAATTATCATCCATTTCTATTTTGGCCAAACGCAAATATTTTGTTTTATTTTTCAAGGTAAGAGATTCCATTGTTATGGCCAAGAAAGGGACAAGAGATCAAGCAAATCTCTCTTCCATTCCCATCTAATTGATTCACGAAGAACCAAGACATAGGTACTCTAACCATTGGTCCACCCAGCTGATTGCCATCAACTCGGATCAGCAGGATCTCTGGTGTCTCTTTCAGAGGAAACTTTGAGCCCAGCTATCAGAGGTTCTTCTATTATTTGCTTTGAAACTATAGATCCCTGTGATGGAAGCAGCATTATCAAGGGTGCATTACCTCATTGAGATCCTGGGTTCAAATCCCTGCTCAGGCACGAGGGAGGGAGGTGGCAGTGGTAAAACCACTCCTTAAATATCTCATATACCTATTGGGCTCACCAGAAGTTGGATGTGACTAGATAGCACATCTCTCTCTCTCTCTCACACACACACACACACACACACACACACACACTGCTTGCTTGCTTGCTTCCCTACACAAAATAGTACCCAACATCTCAGTACAGTGATAGTAAGGCTGTAGGAGCAGGGCAGTTTACTCAAGGAGACCAACTTGTTACTGTGTGATCCCACACCTTAAAGTCTAAGCAAGGAAACTTGGATTCTAAGCATATAGTCTCAGAAAAAGCACCCTGATGCGCCACAGATGCCTGGGGATTTATTTCTCTTGAGTCGAAGCCAAGACAGTCATATCTTCTTTCGTACATCCCTGTAAGGAACAAGGGTGCGGTTGGGCCCACAGAGGGTTGTAGCAGCACTCTTGACTCCGAGTGGTGGAGTTAAAAAGTAGAGTGATAAAGGAAGAAGTAGATTTACCTATTATGTGGTCCCAACAGTACTGAGAAAAGCATCTCCAGAAATAGGTTGTTTTTTAAAATGAACCAGGGGGCCTGCGCATACTGTTTTTATATTTAAACAGACCCACACATTAGACATTTTAGTTGTTGGTGTGTCTTAATTCGGACATTTTCCAAGCTTATTTCTGGGTTAATATGTCTTCGGGAACATTTGTTTTTCTCTCGCAGGGAGCCCATGAAAGGAAGGACTGGCCTGGCTGATAGAGAGAGGAAGTCTGAGAGGCTCTGAAGGTACAACTGTATGTATATATCTTCTCAGAAGTAAGCTCCATTGAGTTCATTGGGACATGTTAGGGCGATTGTAGGTACAGGGTTGAAGCAAAAGCACCTCTCTATTGCCCCCCCCCCAACTTCCCTAAGATATTTGGCAACCTTGTCATGAAACCATTGAGTTGTTTGTTGTTTTTTAAATGTGCTGTGGATGTAATTAAAATGAAGCTTGTTTGTGGCTGTAGAGGGGCTACCATGTAAGATGTCCTACGTATTTAATATCCTCCCCTAATTGTGCAAGGAATTCCTGCCAGGTACTAAAGTGCTCTGGGATCAGCTCACCTTCCTGTAGGAGTTGAACTTGATAGTACTTTATTCTGTGTAAACAAGCAATGTATCGCACTCCCCATGGTGTAAGTATTTGTTTGGGGGGAAGAGGGGGAGACAGGGAGAATGTCCAAAAACATGTCCACCATGACATACAAACACAACACAACAAACAAACAAAACCCTAAAACTTTTGACAACGAATCTGCCCTGAGAGAAGTGATCAGGGATGTGATGAAAGACCCTTCCCAATTTCCTGGATCCTGCCCCCACCCACCGTAGTTTTAGACTAAACAGAGCTAGAAAGCAACTTTGCCTTAGCCAAGCATAATAAGGTTGAGAAGGTGCAGGAGCCTGTGGATTTGATGGTTATCTTGTTAGTTGATTTCCTTTGTTTTCTGCGACCCCCCCTTACTAAGACCACTGAATCAAATCTCCCCTTTATATCATCATCATCATCATCATCAGATCAGGAGGTCCATGTCCTTCCTTCCTACCTAGTTCCCTTTTGCTCTTTTCTAGCAGCTGAAGAAGAAGAAGAAGAAGAAGAAGAAGAAGAAGAAGAAGAAGAAGAAGAAGAAGAAGAAGAAGAAGAAGAAGAAGAAGAAGAAGAAGAAGGGGACAGAAACGGATAATAAGAGCATGGACAAGACTCCCTCCATGCTGACCCCCACCCGCAATCTTACCTTGGTGGTTTTCTTCTGGAATGTACATCCTGTTGTTTTCATTGACCATTTAAGTAGAAGAACGAGGGGGTCCAGAGGAGGGAAAAAAGAAAAACAAAGAAAAAACCAAGCAGGAGTTCAGGTTTTATTTCCTCCAAATCCAAAAAACGTACACAGAATCGCAGACAGGGCGAACAGTTCAAGGAAGAAGTCGGAGCTGTTGCGGTGATTTTAAGTTCCTCCCCGCTTGGTTTATTACCTGATCCCCGTGATTGCATTAAAGCCCAAAAACTGATCCTTTCCGCTACTACCTCCTTTAGTACAATTGGAGAGCATCCTCAGAGAACATCCGGGCCCCTGGCGGAGAATTTAGCACAGCACCTCTGGCTCCTGCCGCTGCTGCTGCTGCTGCCACCACCGTCCAGAAGAACAGGAAGGGGCTTCTTTCCACCTGCCTAATTTTTTTTCCCCCAAGGAGGAGAGCGGTGGGAGCAAAGAGCTCTGAGTAGGAAGGGAAGAGGGGCAAGAACCGAGGCAGGCAGGGGCTCTAGCGAGCTCAGGAGGGGCTCCAACTGTTTCTCTTGACTTGCTTAGATCCACCAACGGGAGAGAGAGAGAGAGAGAGAGAGAGAGAGAGAGAGAGAGAGAGAAGGAGGGCAAAAGGGGTGAAATGCAATCTGGATGAAGCGTGTCCAAAGCGGCTGCCGCGATTCCTTCTTCAGAAGCAATTCCGTGCGTTTCTGTTGGCAGGGAGCTGTTTCTGCAGCGGGAGAGGGCGAGAGCGCTAAACCCAGCCCCTCCCCTCCCCTCCCCTCCCTCGCTCTAATCCTCCCGCCCTCCTCCCTCGCTTCGACAGACAGACACCCCTGAACCGTTCCAGATGTTCCAGCTGGGGCAGGGCAGCCAGCGGCGGCGGCGTTGGCGGCGGCAAGCCTCTCTCTCTCCCCCCCCCCTCGCTTTTAGGAACCGGAGGACTTGATCTGAAAGTTGAACATGCCTTGCGCCGCGTAGTCTCTCCCCCCCCACACACACACACACACCACCACCACCCTTTCCTCCCTTTCCACGTCTCTGCGCCTGGTGCTGGGTTTTGCTACCGCTGCTCAAACCTTTTTTAAAAAAAAAACAGACATGACGTCAAGGAGGCAAGCTGGATCTAGCTTGCAGGAGAAAGTGGGGAGGGGGTGTTATGGAGGAAAAGATCGTGGGGGAGGAGACCATTTGGAAGCCTAAACCTCTTTTTCCAAAGCAGAGCGGCTCTCCTTTTGCCCCCTGCCAGGACCAGTTGCCTCCACATATTCCCCCCCCCCGTTCCCAGTCCATCGGATTCGTCAGTATTGGGACTCGATCGCTCCCTACGTGCGGCGGAGCGTGCGAGCGGGAGGGCGGGAATGGAGCCGAGGTGGCAATAGAGGTCTTGCAAGTTTCCCCACCACTGAAACCCATCTGTGATCTGCATGTGGAAGAAGAGCGAAGATTGGGGTCCGGGTGGATGGGTGCGTGTAGTGGGGGAGGAGGAGGTTGTCACTCAAGCCGCTCGGCTACGGCATCGCTTAAAAGGGGGGGGGGAATAAGTGACACCCTCACCCCTCACCGTTAACAAGAGCAGCAGGAAAGGGTGACTGTTGGGTCTGTGGCACGGGGTCGGTGGCTAACTCCATGGGCACACACACACTTAGGCAGCCGCACGCGCACCGCGCGCGCCGAGGAAGCACAAATGTGGAGGGACGGGTTTAGTGGAGCCGCGGTTTCTGCAAAGCCACGGCTGGGAGACCAGCAACCTCTTCCGCGGGCAGCAGGGGGGCCTCTGGGCTCTGGCAAGGCTGCCATGTTAATAAAAAAAAAAAAGCGGCGCGGAGGAGGTCGCGCCATGTGGGTGCCTCTTGCCTGCTCTCACCCACCCACCGACCACCCCCCGTCCGCCCGTTCGGTCGCATCTCTTTGAAAGAAACCCCATTCCAAGCTGCGCTACTTGCGCACGTGGGAGGGGGGCAAGAAGGTGGGGCGTTTCCTCATTCAGGAGGGGGACGAGCCCAAAATTCAGCCTCCGTCCTCTCTAGTGTATTCTTGCGTATCCGAACATCGTTTCTCTCCCCAACATTGTTGCATACTTCTTGTTTTACAATACACAAATAGGATCGGATCTCGGATCGGTCGTGCTAGGCGCGCTCAAGTCACTTGAAGAGGAAGCTTAACGGGATGTATCCGATTTTATTTGGGAGCAAGACATAAGATTCGGTGGTGGTGGTGGTGGTGGTGGCGGTTTCTCCTCCGACGGCCGTAGGCAGATGGATGGCCACGGGATTTCCTCCCCCCCCCCCAGAAAAAAACCACCCTCTCTCCATTCGCCGGCCATTGCAAATTAGATCAGCCGTTGACTCGCCCAAGGCGGCGGGGCGCAGAAAAGCAGCGCAACGCACGAAAGACGGAGCGCGGAGGGTTCCCTTGGGGGCTGTCGATGGGGATGCGCGCGCCCGTGGAGGATGGCGTCGGCCGCCGCGGGAAGCACGTGTGGGCGGGTGCCACCGAGGAAAGAGAGAACCGAGAATGTCATGGCGACGACGCCACTAAAGCACCGAACTTTCCGGGGGACGCGGGCCGAAGTGAGCTCCAGTGGGTGCTCTTCGCCCATGAATAATAATGCCAGCCGGCCATCACGGCGACGAGAGACGGCAGGGGTTAAAAAAACGACACGTCGGCGACGCCACCTGTGATAGTAGGTGGGCAGGCAAGGAAATTCACTGCTCGGCTAAGCCAGTGGGGTCAGTCGAACCCATTCTCTGCACATTTTCTTTTTTTTTTCCTTTCCTTTTTTAAAATCCAGTTATGGGTGCCAGAAGTATTAGCTGAAAGAGCTTCCATAGAAATGGGCACCAACCGGGAAAATGACGAATCAGGGTGGCTTGGGCTTGCCCATGATCCACAAAACATCCAGTGTCACCTGAAAAACGAACCTCCACTCCCTTTTGCTGCCGTCTGGTCCCCTTCCCATTGCCCCTAATGCCTCCCTCCCTGGTCCTGCCACCTCTTCCTGTCAGTCCACCAGGGCTCTAAAGAGGGCAGCAGCAGAGGATGAAGAGGAGGCCGGGGCTGGACCAGGCAGGGAGGTGATGGCGGTGTCAGCAGGAAGAGAGTGGTGCATCTATTTTGCCAAAAAAAAAAAAAAAAAGTGTCAAGTTGAATAAAATGGAAGCACAGACTGAACCATGAACCAGCCCAGTTTGTGGGTTCTCTTGGTTCGGAGTTCAGCTTGTTCCCACCTCTACTGCCAAATGTTCAGATTTAGCTCTTAAGGGGATTGGGAGTTCAAGTTCCCACGGTGTGCCTCCTGGAGAAGAACCAGCCTGTGGAGTGATGGGCAAACTGCACAGTCCCGAAGTACCCCCTGAAGAAGGGAAAAGTAAGCCACTGCTGTGCATTCTGTACCTAGAAAACCTGGAAAGCGTTGCTACAATTTGGAATCAACTTGAGCACACAATTATTAGTACATAGATTGAACTGACAAAGGGACAAAAAGCATGCTTGTGTCACCCCTTTACCTAAAGGAAACACTCCTTTATATATTCTGTCCTTGCCCTTATTTCTTTGCAACAGAATGATAAGGGGGGGGGAGGAAGAAATAAAACAATTATATAGAAACATACCAAGATAATACACAAGAGGAAACACACACACACACACACACACACACACACACCAATTATAGCTTACATGAACTCAGCAAACAAAAATACATACTGTGTAACTTACATGAACTTAACATTAGTGCAACCAACGATAGGTTCTTATCCACAATCCAGGTTAGGCATCAGGAAAACTAACAGTTGAAGCACACCCATTTCACAACAACCCATAGCTTCTCATGGATTGATGCAGCCAAAGACTTGGATGTACTCCATAAAGCACAGCCTGGTCTTTCCCTGAAATTCTTGAGGGCACTCCACTAGCCAGGTGACATTTGGTAGTGAAACAGTTCTTCAGATAGCCTGGACCCAGTCATAGAGGTCATCGGCATGTTGAACTACACTCCCAAAGAGACTGGGAGCCATGACGCTATTGTAATAGGGAAGCCACATGCTCCCCACAACCAGTGTCAGTTAGCACTCTGACTGCAGCATTTTGAATCAGCTGGAATTCTAATAGCCTAAGATACATAGATGATGTGCTTTTTGCCAATTTTCCTGAGGTCTTTTCAATAGGATAAAAGTAAATCTCTACCTTCCTAGCAAATGATGCTATATAGATGTCTACAAGTAACAATCAAACAATAAAAGCTGCAGTTGGGGCGGCGGGGGAGGGGGGAGAATAAGGTAGACTAGCTGCAGTACCCGGTGTAATGTAGTGGATAGTGGAGTCCAGGATGGAGAGAAATCAGTTTGATTCTCTGCTCAGCCATGGAAGTTCAACAGGGTGTGTGGAATTGATAATGCAGCTCCTTAAATGCCTCATTTATCTTGAAAGCCCTATTAAAGTTACAGTACTAGAAATCTGTCCTGATTAGATGGTTCATAATGACAGGGCTAAAGCTAGCAGATTCACTTAGCATGTTCTGGGAGCCTTTTTTTCCCCTTTTGGCAAAAGAGCTTCCCCAAAGTGATGAGAAATGGATGTTTTCCAAAGTCTCTGATTGTTCTGTAACTTGCCAGTAACTTGCCAGTAACATAGCTTGTTAGAGAGAACTGGGAAAGAGCCAGTGGTCATGGTACACGTTGGTACCAATGATGTCAGGAAGGCCAAGCGGTCAGTCTTGGAAGCCAAATTCAAGTTGTTAGGTAGAAGATTGAAGTCCCGGGCTTCTAAGGTAGCATTTTCAGAAGTGCTACCTGTTCCTCGTGCAGGACCCGCCAGGCAGGCAGAACTCAGAAGCTTCAATGCGTGGATGAGGCGATGGTGTCGAGAGGAGGGCTTTAGATTTGTCAGGAACTGGAGAACATTTTGGGACAAGCCAAACCTGTTCAGGAGGGATGAGTTGCACTTGAATCATGTCTGCTCGGGTGTGGCCAGCAGCCACTTGAATCATGATGGTACCAGATTGCTGGCACTCAACCTCAAAAAGGCTGCAGAGCAGCTTTTAAACTGATAACTGGGGGAAAGCCGACAGGAACTGAGTGGCATCCGGTTTGGAACACATCATCCTCGGGGAATGAGGTTGGAGAGGGTAGTGAATCACATAGAGATGACATAGCAGGTATTAGCACTGGGAGAATAATGGAATATGATAGTTTGTCTACTGAAAATAAAAGCTGTGAAGGGAAAAGAACAAAGCAGCAGCTGTTGTTGCAGGACCCACTTTACAGGTGCTTCTACGCCAATGCTCGAAGCCTCCGAGCAAAGATGGGAGAACTTGAACATTTGGCAGCTAGGGATAACATAGATATAATAGCCATAACAGAAACCTGCTGGAATGTGGAGAACCAGTGGGATACAGCAATCCCAGCCTATAAACTCTATAGAAGGAATAGAGAGGGGCGGGTTGGAGGAGGAGTGGCCATCTACATTAAAGAAGGGGTAAAATCCAGCAGAATGGAGATTGACAGAGGGTCTGACTCCACCATAGAATCACTGTGGGTTAAACTACCAGGTCCAAGGAGTGATGTGATAGTTGGGGTATGCTATCGCCCACCAGATCAAAAGCTTGAGGGGGACCTTGAAATGAGGAGACAAATCATGGAGGTGTCTCAGAAGGATAGGATAGTAATCATGGGGGACTTCAATTATCCCCACATTGACTGGGCCAATGCGAGCTCCGGGCAAGAAAGAGAAACTGGGTTTCTCGACTTGCTGAATGACTGTGCCTTAGAGCAATTTGTCATGGAGCCCACCCGAGAACAGGCAACTCTGGATCTAATACTGTGTGATACTCAGGACCTGGTCAGGGATGTGAATGTCACTGAGCCTCTGGGGAACAGTGACCATGCTGCAATCTCCTTTGCCATGCATGTTGGAGGAAGAGTATCAAGCAAATCAGACATAAAAACCCTTGATTTCCGAAGGGCAAACTTCCCTCAGATGAGGAAACTAGTTAGAAAGAAATTGAAGGGGAAGGTTGGAAGAATCCAATCTCTTCAGAGTGCATGGAGCCTGTTTAAAACAACAATAATAGAGGCCCACCAAAAGTGCATATCACAAAGAAAGAAGAGCTCCTCTAAGTCCAAGAGGGCGCCAGTGTCAAGCCCCGCACACAGAACACACAAACAAGCAGAGTTCAGTTCTTTGCCAAGTTCTTTAGTGGAAAGCCAGATAAATAACAGAATCCAACTCCCAGCAATTACCAGTCCAAGTCAAAGCCAGAATAGCTCACGGAAACCAGATGCCAAACCCAAGGGAACAGATAAAGCCGTTGTCCAGGAAGCCGGTCCGAAGTCAGGAAACAGAGCCAAGGTCACAAACAGGAACGTGGTTGCAAGTTCAAATGTCGCGTTGCTCCCACAGAAAGCTCAAGGTAAGCTTGCCAGCTTTATCCCAAAACAGGGAACACACCCTTACTTCTGGAAAGGCTCCTGCTAGTACTCAGGGCTTCCAGACCTGATTCCCCGTCTAGCATCAAAGACCCTTTCCCTAGCTCTCCTGGTAGCACGTCTTTGCAGAATCCTGCTCATGGCCCTTCTAGGAGGAGGAGATATGCTTTCAGCTGAGTCATCAGACCCAGCTGCCTGCTGAGTTGAGCTGCAAGGCTCCTCCAGCAGCTCTTCACCATTTAACCCCTCAGATTCAGGTTCTGTGACAGGCAGGGTCCTGGCAGCCAGCATGGTTAACGAGTGGAGTTAGAGAGGCTCTAAAGCGCAAGGAGTGGTATTTCTATAAATGGAAATCCTCCCCAAATGAGGAAAATAAAAAGGAACACAAACTCTGGCAAAAGAAATGTAAGAAGATGATAAGAGAGGCAAAGAAAGATTTTGAGGAACGCATGGCTAGCGATATAAAGGGTAATAATAAAAGCTTCTTTAAATATGTTAGAAGTAGAAAACCTGCCAGTGAACCAGTTGGCCCTCTGGATGGAGAGGGAGGAAAGGGGGAGGTTAAGGAGGACTTGGAAATTGCAGAGAAATTAAATGAGTTCTTTGCATCTGTCTTCACGACAGAGGACTGTGAGCAGATTCCGCTGCCTGAACTAAAGAATTAAATCAAATACAGGTTAAAAAGGAGGATGTTTTAGGACTAATTGATAAATTGAAGATTAACAAGTTACCGGGTCCAGATGGCATCCACCCAAGGGTTATTAGGGAACTGAGAAATGAAATTGCAGATCTCTTAACGGTAATGTGCAACTTGTCTCTTAAAATGGCCACAGTGCCGGAGGACTGGAGGATAGCAGATGTCACACCAATTTTTTAAAAAGGAAGGAGGGGGGACCCGGGAAACTACAGGCCAGTTAGCCTTACATCTGTCCCAGGGAAGATGGTGGAAAGCCTCAATCAAGAGAAAATCTTAAAACACATAGAAGAACAAACCTTGCTGAGAGGAAATCAGCATGGCTTCTGTAAGGATAAGTCTTGTCTGACAAATCTTTTAGAATTTTTTGAAAAGGTCAACAGGCATGTGGATTTGGGTGAACCGGTGGATATAGTCTATCTGGATTTTCAAAAGGCTTTTGAGACAGTCCTTCACCAAAGGCTGCTGAGAAAATTGCACAGTCAGGGGATAAGAGGGCAGGTCCTCTTATGGACTGAGAACTGGTTGAGATCCAGGAAACAAAGAGTAGGTGTCAACAGGAAATTTTCACAATGGAGAGAGCTGAAAAGCAGTGTGCCCCAGGGATCTGTCCTGGGACCGGTGCTTTTCAATCTGTTCATAAATGACCTGGAGACAGGGATAAACAGTGAGGTGGCGAAGTTTGCGGCTGACACAAAATTTTCCGTGTGGTAAAAACCAGAGAAGATTGTGAAGAACTCCAGAAGGATCTCTCCAAACTGGGGGAATGGGCTGCAAAATGGCAAATGCGATTTAATGTAGCCAAATTTAAAGTAATGCATATTGGGGCAAAAAATCAAAACTTTATCAACTTATGGGCTCTGAGTTATCCGTGACGGATCAGGAAAGAGATCTTGGTGTGTTGGTGAACAGCTCCATGAAGGTGTCTACCCAATGTATGGCAGCGGTGAAGAAGGCCAATTCCATGCTAGGGATTATCAAAAAGGGGATTGAAAATAAAACAGCCAACATTATAATGCCATTATACAAAACAATAGTAAGGCCGCACCTGGAGTATTGTGTACAATTCTGGTCACCGCATCTCAAGAAAGACATAGTGGAACTGGAAAAGGTGCAGAAGAGCAACTAAAATGATTACTGGGCTGGGGGACCTCCCTTATGAGGAAAGGCTAAAACATTTGGGCCTCTTTAGTCTGGAAAAAAGGTGCTTGAGGGGGAATATGATTGAGACGTACAACATTATGCAGGGCATGAGTAAAGTGGATAGAGGGAAGCTCTTCTCCCTCTCATAAAATACCAGAATTAGGGTACATCCACTCAAATTGAGGGCTGGGAGAGTAAGAACAGACAAAAGAAAATATTTTTTCACCCAGCGGGTTGTTAGTCTGTTGAACTCTCTGCCACAGGATGTGGTGATGGCATCTGGCTTGGATGCCTTCAAAAGGGGATTGGACAGATTCCTGGAGGAAAAGTCCATCACAGGTTACAAACCATGATGGAGATGTGTAATCTCCAGGCTTAAAACCGGGGGGTACTTCAAGGGCCAGATGCAGGGGAGTGGTATCAGGAGACAGATATCTAGTCTTGTGCGCTCCCAGACGCATCTGGTGGGGCCACTGTGAGGTACAGGAAGCTGGACTAGATGGGCTGTTGGCATGATCCAGCATGGCTCTTCTTATGTTCTTATGTTCTTATGCTTGGTTTTATGATAGATCATTGGAAAGAAAATGTGGACTTAATTTTGGATTCTGATTGCTGAGGAATGTGTCTCTGAAGAAATTCGGGATATTTAAAGAAGTCTGATTGTTGAGGCATGCATCTGTGAACTTAGGGTTTGGGACTGGAATTCATATGCATTTCATTTAATGTCTCGTGCTGTAAACAAGAAATAAACTGAGTCTTGCATTTGGTAAACTAAAGCATCTGGAGAATCATTACTGTGCCTCCCTAGAGATCTGCCATGGGACAGTGGGTTAGGCTGTTCATTTGTGCTTTTCTGCTATGGTTCTTGCTATGATTCTGGATAACTTGTGGATCTGTAAATAAATTCAAATCTTGCAAAATGTCACAAGCTTTTGGTAAGCTTGGTTCCAACCCCTGAACTTTTTCTGTGCTCATAAAACTGAAGAGGCTAAATAATTTGAAACACAGTAATACCTTGGTTTACATCCATTCTGGAAACATACTTGTAAATCAAAGCACTCGTATATCAAAGCAAATTACCCCATAAAAATAATGGAAACGCAGATGATTCATTATGGAGCCCCATAGACCACATACTGTACACACAAAATGTCAAGTATCAAAAGAAGTTGGCTAGAAATCCATGTCCACACCATGTTTAGGTACCTAGCTGCAGAATCTGCTGTGCTTGTGATAAACAACTGGATTTTACTTTTATGTTTTTAATGTGACAATAATAAAGTGCCATTTGTAGATCAATACACACTTGACTAGCTGCCCCATGAATAGAAATGGTTTGAAAAACAAGAAAGGATGTTAAAAACAAACTAAATAAAATGTGGATATAAAGAAAAACAAAATCCTAGCCTGCAGTCCCCTTTGAAAACTTTCATCGCTGGTGCAAGGGAGACCTCCCTTCCTTTCTCCAACCCCTGCTTTTGAGGCTTGCCTGAGATGAAACGTTCTCTAGACAACCCCCCACAATCTAGCAGGGAGGGGGAGAGAGACCTGATTGGCTCACTTGTGATCATGTGCTTGTATTGCAAGACATTGCTTGTTGATCAAGGCAACATTTATCAGAAATGGTTGCTTGTCTTGCAAAGCACTTGTAAACCAAGGTACTCGTAAACCAAGGTATTGCTGTATAGGCTCTATATCTCAATCTTTTCCTAACATGTAAAGTTTCCTCATCTCTAAAATTCTTTTTTCATCAAGAATACACAACTCCAGAGATATGCATTTCATTTCAGAAGGGGACTGGTTCCTAAACAACACACACCAGCACAGCTGGCGCTCAGAACCCAGTCCCATCCTCTGGAAGAAAATCAACCAATATCTTACCTTGGTGTAGCTCGTGCAGGGCAAAATTTGAACTAGGAAGCAGTCTCTGATGCATCATCTTTCCCTCTCCCTGGCGCTGGCCAATCAGACAGGGAAGCGGGATTATGCATGTCCTTGCACAGCTCCTGATTGGCCAGCACCAGGGAGAGGGATAGATGACGCATCAGAGGCTTCTTCCTGATTGGAATTTCACCCAGTGCCAGCTACAGCAAGGTAAGACAGTGGTTGATTTTGTTCCAGAATGTGAGACTGGGTTCCAAGTGCCAGCTGTGCTGGCGTGTTTCATTTCGGAACCAGTCTCCTTCTGAAACGAAACGACCATCTCTACACAACTCCTTTTCTCCTCAGGTTTGTGAGATATTTTTTGTCTTCCCTATGATCTACTCCTTCCTTTGCACCTTTCCTATTCCACCACTGATGCCATTTTAATTTATATTGTTCTCATCTGTGCCAGAAGCTGCTCTGAGAATTATTTTTGTTGGCCAGGACAGGGACTCAAATACCAAAATAAAATAAAAAATAAGTCTCTCACTCATGTCCCTGCCTCTCAGATAACTTTTGCAACATTTGCTTTTACTCTGTCTTCTAAGCAGCCAGTTAAGATTGGCCAAAAGACCTAAAGCTAGGTCAAGCTTAAGAAAGCCAATACAATAGTGTGATCAAAAATATGTAGTTGGGGCTATTTATTTGTTGGTTTTAATTTAGAGATCATATCCATAACCTGATGTCCTAAATTATAGCTCATGGAAATTCAGCATGAATCTGGCACTGACTGCTTAGACATCCTTCCATATATGTATTTCTCCCACCACCCCAAAGTTATTAGACTGCCATAAATTGTTGTAATATAAAGTTGGAAACCTCTACAGGTTCCTGATCTGATGACAATTCTCCAAATGTACAAACAGGAGAGTTTTTCCACCTTGTATCCTGAAGAAGTACAGTTCACCCAAGGTACTGCTGTTACCACTCTCCCCTTCCTGCAGACACGTTTATTTGCCTAGTGGTGCCAAGGAACAGGAAGGAAACAAGAAGAAGCAAACCTTTGTCTCATGACTGAGAAATAAGACCCACTGGGTTCACTGAGATTTATTCTCATTGAGCATGAATGTCCACCATCCTACATTTATCATGGGAGTTTGGTGCCTGGCCCACCTGCGATATTGGAAAATCCACGAAATGCAGACACCTCAACAAACTGACCTTGGGCTGCTGCTGGTGGCGTGCACTTCCAAAACTATGTTTTTAATGACCTCCTGACACGTCAGCAAATAGATCTGGGGCTGCTGCTGCTGGCATCCTCCTCCAAAGAGAGGCTTTAACACCTCCAAACACACACACCTCAGCAAACTGACCTTGGGCTGCTGCTGCTGCTGCTGGCGTGCACTTCCAAATAGAAGCTTTAACACACATACACACGACACCTCAGCAAACTGACCTTGGGCTGCTGCTGCTGGCACGCACTTCCAAAGAGAGGTTTTTAACTCCATCCTGTCACCTCAGTAAACAAATTGGGGGCTGCTGAGGTGTTAGGAAGGGATTAAAAGCCTCTCTTTGGAAGTGCATGCTGGCAGGAGCAGCTCAGGGTCTGTTTGCTGAGGTGCCAGGAGAGGGTTAAAAGCCATTCTTGGTAGCCTGCTTCTCTCAAGAAATAAATCTGTGGTATGCTGAGACCATAATATATGAACAGTGTTGTGGCAGGGGGCTACTGTATCACCATTAGCGGACCCCACCACCAAGTGAAACTGACGGTTTTAAAAAGGGAAAGATTTTAATTTATCACCCTGCAGACACCTTTCCTCCCAGAAAAAAAATCTGCAGACATTCTTCCAAGGTAAATACAAACAGAGATCAACTTCCACAGCACTTTTCTGACTTGCTTAAACAATATTCAAAATGGTTGGAGGACTTTATAAAAGCAGCACTCTTTCTTTAAGATATATAAAGATGGTTAAGAAAACAAGGGCCATGTGAGGGGGAGATTACATATATTCCACTCAACTTTTATTTTCATTCAAAATTGATTTTCACTTTTTGAAATATACCTTCCTCTCAGAAAAATTATCTCCTCCAGAAATTCAACATGTTTCCAACGAAAAGGTAATAACAGCATTGGTTTTTTCTTTGTTGTACCTTGCCTCTGTGCACGCACAATTAATTCTTCATCTTTTTGGACTAGGATCATTCTATTTACTTGGAAGGATGACTCAATAGAGAATTCCAAGTATGATTCACCAAGAAACCTGTCCATGGGGAAGATGTGTTCACTTGGGAAACATTTAAAAGAAAGTTGATAATTACGGTATAAGAGTTAGGCACCTTTCAGAACATCTGTGGGCCTATTTTGATAGCCTTACTTGGCCACGTGTTCCATGAGCAGCAATTTTTTAGGCAGCATTAGTCAAATGTCATCTTCCAGCTACCAGATCACTGCTTCCTGCCAAATCACATACATAGGCAGGGACGTATACAAGCTGTCCCTACCATCCACAAATCTTTCTCTTCTCTCCTTGGGCTTCTCTGCCTGCCAAGTTCCCACCATGGGACACAATTCAGTCCAATTACTGAAAACAAGATTTGGTAGAAAAACAGCACAGGAAGCATAATTTCTTTCTTTCCTTCTTTTCAAATTGGCACTAATTACTTTAGCACAAAGACATTTTCACTGTAAAATTAAGTTGCCTGATTCAGCATTTCTTGTTAGTACCTTGCTACAATAAAAGAGTTACAAAGCCGAGCCAAATGTACATTTACAATGTGATAACCAAAAAGAAACCCAGACAGCATTTTTTTTCAAAAATTGCATTTTTGCCCTGTGCTTGTACCGTCTGATGTCTGGGGTGCTAATTATCATTCTGTGTCCACTCTGGATAATAGAAAGCATGGAGTTGGTTCCTGTTACAGCAGAAGATTGTTTGTATACTGGTGTAATTATAACCACTGATGTTCAACTTGTTTCAAGTTCTTCATCATTATCCATTATGACAGGCCGGCTGAAATATTTTAGTAATGTAGCAGCAGAATGTAGTGTAATGAATACATGTGTTGGACTCGGGCTAGGAGAAATATGTTCTAATTAGCCAAATCTTGAAGCAAACAGGAAACTTTTTATGGAAAACACCTGCTCTCTTTCTAAACTATCTCATAGGTTTGTTGTGAAGCCAGTATGGCGTAACATGCCATAGCACGTGCCTCGTAAGGAGAAGCAGCACAATACCATGCTGAATGATTCACAATACAGTGGTACCCTGACTTCCGACACGCCCGACAATGGATAATCCCAACTTTTGAGCATGCTTCCATTGTTCCCCACCACCACCTTACAAACAAGGTGAGGTTTGCCCTAATAACAACGGTGCATGGGGGGGGGGGGGAGAAGAGGCAGGTGGTTAAAATGTCTTTGAGCCACCGACCCAAGTGCTTGGGTCGGTGGCTCAAAGTCATTTTAAAAAATGCCCGCCTTTCCCCCAATATCTTTGCCTGCCTGAGGAAGGACAGGAGAGATGGAGCCGGCCTAGCTTCCTGTGGAAGGGAGTTTCAGGGTTAAGGGGCAGCTTGCTACATAAAACCTGGACCTAGGACAGTTTCTAATAGGAATTGATAGCAGAAGAATGTTTAATTGATGCCAGTCACCTGCAAATTGCCCTGGGATTGAGGAGTCTTTGTTTTTTCTGCTATTCCACGATGCAAGCGGGCATAATGGTAGATGGAACTACCATTATGCCATAGTCCTTCCTGTTCCCTACTTGCATCATCATCCCAGGGACATAGAGAAACACTCTAATGGGGTGAGGGTGGGGTGGAGAAAGGGAAAGAAACCCAGGAGATCTCTTTAGTAATAATCTTATAAAGTTTTTTCCCCAAAATTAAGCATCTTTTTCTTTCCTTAAATAATTTTTCTCCCTACAGCATTTTGTCATATGCCTACTGCATATTTTATCTTCCTAAGCCTATTTTTAGTAGATTATCTTCACATTCTTTTTGAAAGTGATGCTTTATACTATAAGACCACATTTCATATACAAAAGAAAAGAGAAGTATCCTGGGAAACAGATGCTAATGTGATTAGTATATTTCCCCCCTCTGTAGCTAGAGAAGAGCAGCCACGGAAATAGACTTATTTATTGGGAAATTAATCTCTCTTGCTGCAGTGAGGGGACCACAGTACTCCTGTACGAAACTGGGAATAAGTGCCATGGAATACTTTGGGATACAGAAAGTACATATGTATAGCAGGAAAGTGGAACCATGAGTGAGTGGACAGGTAAAGTTTGGCCCTCAGAAGATCCAGCAGATGCTTTGAACCCGCCTTGAAGCCCATCTCCAGTACCATTACTGTCTCCATGGAGATTCTGTCCCACATGGAGGGGGCATGGGAGATATTCAGTAATACTATGAGCAAGAAGCCGCGTGGCGCAGTGGTTAAATGCCAGTACTGCAGCTGTAACTGCACTCACGACCTGGGGTTCAATCCCAGGTAGCCGGCTCAAGGTTCACTCAGCCTTCCATCCTTCCGAGTTCGGTAAAATGAGTACCCAGCTTGCTGGGGGGGGGGCAATGTGTAGCCTGCATAATTAAACCGTAAACCGCCCAGAGACTACTTGAAGTGGTATGGGGTGGCATGTAAGCAGAAGACTTTGCTTTGAATATGAACGAGTTGTATGATGTGGCTGCAAAAAGGGCCAATGATATTTCAGGACGCATTAACAGAAATAAAATCTCCATATCTCCTGAGGTACTAGTCCTTGTTTATTCAACACATTAGGCTGCATTCAGTGGCGTAGCTAGGGGGGCAAGGGGGGACATCTATCCCCAGGCGCAGGATCTGGGGGTGCCAAATTGAGTGCCAAATGGGGCCCTGCCCAGGAACCATGGGAAGGCGTGTCGCAGGCAACCTGCCAGGGCTGGTGTGGAGGGCTCCCTGGCTGCCGCCAACGCATTCTCCATGGCACCTTAGCCCCTTGTGGGACACGAAAAGTGACTTTGTCCCTGGGCTTTGAAAACCCTAGCTACACCTCTGGCAGCATTTTGAGTACTGTGTCCAGTTCTGGACACCACATTTATAAGAAGGATACTAATAAACTAGAAGTTCAGAGAAGGGCAACAAGGATGATCAGGGGACTGGAAAACTAACCCTGTGGAGAACGACAGAAAGAACTGGACCTGCAGCCTTGAGAATGGAAGACTGAGAGGAGATATGATAGCACTTTTCAAATACTTAAAAGGTAGTCATATGGATGACAGTCAGGATGTATTCTTGACTGTAGAATACATAATAATGTTACAGGAAGTCATATTTAGGCTGAATATCAGGGGAAATCTATTTAACTGTTTGAGCAGTAACACAGTGAAATCAATTGCCTCCAGAACTGGTGAGTGCTTCAGTACTGGAGGCATTCAAAAAAATGGCCAACATCTTTTAGATCTGCTTTAATCTGGATTCCTGCACGGAACAAGGAGTTAGACTCAATGAACCCAGCTCATTCTATGATGCTATGATTCACTGTGGATTCATTCATTCATTTAACTTACAATATATAACACCCGATACTGCTTGTAGTATCCTCTGGATGGTTTACTACTTAATTAGGCCAGGAACACTTTTCCCTCCAGCAAGCTGAGTATTCATTTTCCTGACCTTGGAATCATGGAAAGGCTGAGACAACCTCAAGCTGACTACTTGAATCCATCAGTCAGGACAAAGCTCAGGTTATGAGCAGAGGCCTAACCGTAGCACTGAAGCTTAACCACTGCTCCCTAAGCTATTACTTGAGTGAAATATATTTTGGATTGGGGTGTGTAGGTAAATCAAAAAGGACACACAGCCATGTTCTGCATGAGGAAAAATCAGGATTGGGTGATAAGTTTTATTGAACCACTAAAATACATTAAAGGAGGGGAATTATACCCCCTCCTCTTTTCAAGCTGATGCGAGTAATGTGAAAAATTACAAAATTCTCCCTAAACTAGACATCTGACAAGTTCCAAGATAGTGACTGCAAACATGAAGAATCAGCATGAGGAGTTACTGCAAACCTTCATTTATAGAGATATAGCTTGACAACTGATTCTACATTCTCAAAAGTAGAACCTGATGCTATCACATCCTAGACCAGTGATGGCGAATGTTTTAGAGAAACTGCAATTCAAAACCCACTAATTTTTTCGTAAAGTGTCAATACAGCAATTTAACCTCAATACAGGTGGCTGTGAAGGGGCAAAGTCAGGCGCCCACAGAAAGGGCTCCAATTGCCACCCGTGCCATAGGTTCGCCAACACTGTCCTAGACTGATTCTCCAGGTTTGCAGTCTGACACTTGAAATTATAGATTCCATATCTTCGTATTTTGTTTTTGTTTATGTTTTGTTTATTTTGTTTGTATTTTTTCTTTTGTCTCTATACAATCTTTTGTCTCTTGTAACAATCTTTTGTCTCTTGTAACAATCCCAGCTTGTTCAAAAGACTTTTTTTAAAAAATATTTTAATAATGACCCAATAAAAGTATTACCCAAGGCTGATTGGTGAATATATATTTTACAATCCAATTTAAGCAATACAATAGGCCTGTACATACAGTAAATGTAAGACTACGCCAAGAGTTACCGTATTAGGTTACAGTGTGGACTGTGCTCCTTGAGTTTTCAGATGCAAGAGTAACATCCCCTGTTGAAAAAATAAAGGAAGCCAGACCCTTGAGTTTGCAGGGTAGTTATGGGCAAGGCATTTTGGAGGTCAGTCATTCGTTGTTCTGTGCCATCAAATCAGAATCAACATATAGTGAACCCAATAGAGCTTTCAAGGTAAGTGAGATATTAAAAGAGTGTCTTTGTCAGTTTCACATACCCATGAGCTTCCTTATCTGAGTGTGGAGTGGAACCCTGGCCTTCTGATTTCTAGTTGATCACACTAATCACTACACCATACTGAGTATCACTCATAAGTGATCCATAAATCAGACATGATTTGACAGCATGTAACAATAGCACTGAAAGAAAGAAAAAAAATGAATGAATAGTAAAATCATCTAATATGGAAAGGACTTGAACCTTTCCAACTGGAATAGAATTGGTTTGTTTGCTTCTTTTTTTTCATTCAGGAAGTAAAATATGTCCTTTATTCAAAGCAGGATGTGGAAAACTTCATTCTGCCAGCTCGTTATGTATTATTGTTATCACATTTATGCACCACTTTTCTGCTATTTTGGAATTACAGCATACATAGAAATACAAACACTCTCATCCCCATGTTAGAATTTAGCTATAGACTGTATTTTCATAATCTGCCCAGAATTCTAATGCTAAATTCTACAAGTCGTTGGCAATTTATTCTAGGCTTCTCACTTCCCTGTTTTGGACAGTTGCCTAACATGATGATTAGATTAAACCAATTGTGCTAAATGTTCTCATTGTCTATACACCTTCAGATTTTCAAATTATATACTGAAATTATCTTGCAACCAACTCACTCCCAAATTAGACATCATTGTAAAATTAATCCTTTTCCAGCTCATAAGCGAGAGACATTTAGAAGAATGTATTCTCAATGGCTTTCACGACCAGGATCTGTTAGCTGTTGTGAGTTTTTTGGGCTGTTTGGAAGTCTTTTTTCCTGACGTTTCGCAAGACTCTGTACCCAACATCTTCAGAGGGCAAGGAGCTCAGGGAACTATGAGTTATCTCTGTGCTCTGGGGTATAGGGTGAGTGAGACTATGGGGTTTTAAAGTTGTGGGAAATGGGAAACTTGTCCTATCCAGGAGAACAGGTGTTAGTCACTGCATTGTGATGGATGGATTAAGAAGTTTCACTGCAATCAGGGGAAGCAGCAATCATTCTCTGTGGTTGATGGGTGTCATTAGCTGTCCTATTGTGTGAACTGATCACTGGTGCTTGTGGCTGGGTGGGAATCATTGAACTTTGATCTTTTGCAGGCTGTAGTTTTCAGTACTGGAAGCCTACAGCCTGCAAAAGATCAAAGGACTAGGGTAAATAGGGATGGCCTGTGGTCCAATCAAGAGGGGTGACCCCATTTTGAAATGGTGGGGATCCATTTTGAAATGGTGGAGAACCACTTGTTGAGATCATAGGCCACTGGTAAACCTCTCTCACACACTGACTCACATACTAAATCCTCTTTTCTTTAAAAAGCTCAATACTGTCTTGAATAAGTGTCCCAGATGTCTGTCATTCTGGTGCTGCTTTGTCTGCACCCCTGCTTTTTTTTCACCAATGCAATGGCACAGAGTTTTTCCAGCGCATTCATGGATGATCCTTCCATGCAGAGACACCCTCTAGTGGTCTCCACATGACCTGTTTAGAGAGTGAAGATGACTCTCAACTTCAGAAGAAACTGCAAATCAAGACCAGGAATAGATGCCCTTAACTGTCTCCTCACAGCCAGCCTCAAATTGAATCTGACACAGAATTTTGAAGGGGGAGGGAGAATTTCCACCTTTTGTTACAAAAATTAACAACTGAAGGAAGAACACACAACAAAAGAATAAACCCGCACTGCTACTGAAGCTTCTCAGAAGAGTGGATACTTGCTTCAGTATAACAAAACAGAATTTTAAAATGTTTCCACTTGTGTTTAGCTTGAGCCAAAAATTCAGTCAAGAAGGAAGAAGAATGGTAAGGTTTTTTTCTACAAAGCTCATTCCTAGATCAGGTATACAATCCTTTTGGGTTGACAGCCATATTCCCTCAAGATAACCTACCAGGGGCTTCATGATGATAGTTAGTATAACTTGAAAAGCTAGAAATAACTGGATCAAAGCCTTTCTATTAGCCATCCCCCCATATTTTTCCCAGTGGTTGATGAAGAAGGAATAGATTCTTGCTGAAGCTCTGAGCCTGAATGGATCACTTTTAGAAGGGCCATAACATGACGCCAAAAGCTGTTCATTCATTCATTCATTCATTCATTCATTCATTCATTCATTCATTCATTCATTCAAAATATTTTATCCCACCTTTTTTCTTTAAAAAGGACTTAAGGTGGGTTACATAATTAGAAAGACAATATTTAGAGGCTAAAAACAGTAAGTATGCAAATATTTAAAAAGAAGTATTATATTTAAAATAGTAAATAAAATCAGTACTAATACATATTTAAAACAGAGCACAACAATCCATTAAAAACACCTCTCATACCAAGCCAGCATGTGGATTTGGCTTGTGTGTGTGTGTGTGTGTGTGTGTGTGTGTGTGTGTGTGACAGTATGCTTTTTAACAATTCCTTCCATTTCAAGGGCTGTCCAGTTGAAGGAATTTATCTCCACTCCACAGTTAGAGAATTTTGAGACCATCCGAGATGCTTTGCCGTGATTCTATGTAATTTATTCTTTAGTGAAGAATAAACACAGTACACCTGAAGTGCATTCCCTTGAAATACAATAAATTGCCTCACCAATCCCATAATTTTGTGTAATGCAACCATTGCAGCTAGAGTGGTGGCAGACTGGACATATAAGCAGGGACTGTCTGCAAAGTATAATTGTGAGAAGTATAAATAACGCCCCCCCCCCAAGTATGAGCCAAAGGAAAAGGACCATACAGAGAAAGATCAGGCACCATGAATTTGGCCATCTACAGTCAGCACACTCAGAAGCACCCAGTCTTCTTTCCAATAAGATGTTTTATAATTATTTTTTCAATTACAGAAACCATTTCTAATTCTTTATCTGTATTTTCATTTAAAAATAACTCAACAACCTCTTTGGCCCTCTGTTTTTGGTGATGTTTATGCTTTTTTCTGATATGTAATGTTTGGAATGAATAGAAAGGTTGACCCCCATGTCTTGAACATGTCGATTCTTGATCTACGCTGCCCATTTGCCCTTTGAACCTAACTGGATTCAGTGATGCAGAAATCTGATCTGCTGTCACAATTTTAACCTAGTCCGATTTAACCAAAAATGGATATGGGAGGACACTTGCCAGTTTGCTTGGACAACCTATGTATGGATGTGTGGTTCCTCTAACACAGCTGAATATAGTGTTTGCCCTTTTTGTAACAGTACAATATTGTTGATTTAGATGTAATGTATCATTTGCTATACTCTGGGCTTTGCCTTGCAAAGCTCTTATCTATTCAGTATTCTTTCCCTCCACATTGATGTCTATGATTATTTTTCCCTCTGTGACCACATTGTATTTATTTTAGATGAGTCATTTTCTGTTGACTTCAGTTGATTTTAAGGGGGGGAGAGACAGATTTCACTCTAAGGGAGATTCTCTAGCTTCAAATAACCTGTGAATAACTTCTAAGTATGCTTTCTTATCCTTTGTGAAACTAAGAACATAAGAAACATAAGAACATAAGAAGAGCCAGGCTAGATCAGGCCAAGGGCCCATCTAGTCCAGCTTCCTGTATCTCACAGTGGCCCCACCAGATGCGTCTGGGAGCGCACGAGACTAGATTTCTGTCTCCTGATACCACTCCCTTGCATCTGGCCCTTGAAGTACCCTGGTTTTAAGCCTGGAGATTACACATCTCCATCATGGTTTGTAACCTGTGATGGACTTTTCCTCCAGGAATATGTCCAACCCCCCTTTGAAGGTATCCAGGCCAGATGCCATCACCACACCCTGTGGCAGAGAGTTCCACAGATGCTAGTTGGGGAACATGGGGAGTTGTAGCCCAAAAAAGGGGGGCTACAAGCCCTCACTTAATGAGTGGTAGATAGAGCTGGGCAAAGGATGCTTACAAACCAGCTACACCACTAAATTGAATTCTGTAATCTCAGGGCAGTTGGGTATCATACTATTTACGAATGGAACACTGGTGCATCTACTGCTTGGAACTAATAAATATTTACAATTTCAAAGCTGAATGATGTCAAAGAGTTCATGCTCCTGGGGGCAGAGTAGCGAATAAAGTAGAAGATCACCTATATCTGTTCTCTGGATCAGCCCAGAACTTGTTCGGATCTGTGAAGATTTTCTAGTCTCTAAATCCAGTGGGAAGCCAGTAAACAACAATACAGGAAACTGCATGATTAACAGTGGTTAGCAGCAGACATCAGATCTCTTCAACCTACTGAATCTTTCTTTTTTTTTCCACATAGGAAAGTGGGCTATTAATATGTGTGTAACTGACAGATAGCTATGATTCAGTTTGAAGAGAATCTGAGTATATAGGCTTTGGTATGCTTGTCTGGAGTAAATTGAGACTTCCTTTTAACCAGGATATTCTTAGAGATCTGTGTCATAAAAGTGAGCAGAACACTTTGTTTTGCTTATTATGCAGTATTTCTACACTGCCCTTCTGCCAACCAAGCCACTCTATGTGGTTTTTTTTTACAACAAAAAGTGATATCTGGCAAAGAAAATACCAAACTTATGTTGCTCAATTTGTGGAATTCTTGTTCTAGTTGTAAACTGCCCTACTCTTGGGAGTCTGCTTGTCTGGTACCTTGCTCAGAGAGTTCTCAGGGTGAGATAACCAGCAGGTGGTAGTTGGTTCCAAAAGCAGTGTCTACTGCTCCTTTGCCAGGGCATTTGACACATCAGGCGAGTAGAAACATGTAGTGGGACGTCCCAGAGATGAACCCTTCAGGGTTCCTTCAATCGCAATGCCTTGATCTGAGGAAGAGCTGCCTTAGGGGAAAGTATTGGTGGAATAGCCAGATGCCCTCTGCTTCAAACAGGAGGGTATTTTATAGAGCTGCTATCAAAAATCTTTTCTGTCATACGCTACCAAATCAAACAAACCTTTTCAACTGGACATGTCACAGATTCGGCATAGGACCTTCTATATTCAGTCGCCTTCCTGGAGTGGAGTCGTTGCTGTCTCTCACCTCAAACCTGCATAGAGGGTGTTCCTACTGAAGTGAATGAAGAGTGATCCTGCAGCGCTGCATAGCATGCAAGAACTGGGTCTCAACCAACATGCAAAAGTGTCAGCTAGTTAGTGCTCCAAGGTCCATGACAGCATAAGATCAATTCAACAGCAATGCCAACCTGTCAACATTTATGACACTACTTGGCTGGCAACTACATTTTTCCAACATGCTGCGGGATGAATGTCATGCACTCTACATTGGATGAGTTTTTAAATCACTCTTTCACCAACCTGGCAATGCTCCAGATGTGACAACTCTCATTCTCCATAGCCAAGTAAATCACTGGCTATATTGACTGGAAATAAATAGATGCTGCAGCCCAATACATTTGAAGAGCATCAGCTTTCAAGTAAGCTGATTGTAATTATTTCCAAATAGTGCTGGCTCTAGATTTTATTATTGCTCAGTTGTAGAGATGGGCATGACCAGAAAAAATGACATTTCGAGTTTTCGTTTGTCGGAACGGGTCCATTTCGGCTCGTTTCCGTTTGTTGCGAAATGTTTCAAAAATTTGTCGTTTCCGTTTGTCGTTTGTCATTTCCACCGCGATTTAGCACGATTTGACTTCCCAGAGCATAGGGGCGTCACGCAATCAGGGCTGGTGCTAGGTGTTTTTGCGCCCTAGGCAGCGGGTGGGGCGGGGGGCGGGGGGAGGTACGGGCGGGGGGCGGTGGTGGTGGGCCATGGGTGGGCGGCGGCCACGGGCAGGCGAGTGGGCGGGCGGCAGCGCAGGCTGCAGGCGGGTGGCGGCGCGGGCGGATGGGCGAGTGGGCAGTTAGGATATCACTTAGGAAGGATAGAGGTTCTGTTCTTGGCTTGCACCCCAAATGTGTGTGTGTGCAAGCAAATTGAAGTTGGGAAAATAGAAAATAAATGGTAGTATATAATATATTTTTAAAATCAATCCACACCTCCCACTCCCAGTCGAACCTCCCCCTTTATCCAATATCAGAAAAAAATCCTCAAACTGCCAGAGAAGAAATAAAGAATAAACTGCTATTCCCTTCAGCAGACAAAGCTGCAGGGAATCAAAGAAATTATTTTCTAAATTCAATTCCCTCCCTCCCTGCCTAACTTAAATCCTAAAGCCTCCAGCCTCCCTCCTCAATCTCGATCGGATCACACCAGCACCAGCAGCCAGCCCTCAACCACATCCATACACCCGACTGCGATTTCTGGAAGGTGCCGGCATCCAGATTTGTCAGTCAAAAACCTGGCGATGCCATTGGTGGAATGGTTCAAAAAATTTGCATGGTCCCATCCCATGCCCAGCCCAAATGGGCAGGTCTAAAAAAAATAACAATAAAATAAAATAAAATAAAATCAGTATGACGTTTTATTGCTATAAAAAACCCACTGCTGCTACTATAAAAATTCAGGAATTTAAAATAAATAAATTTCACGTTTCTGTGGTGATTTGGTGTGTGTTTTTGACCACGAGTTCAAAAGAAAAATTGTTTTCGCCATTTTGGATCCCCCCCCCACACACTGCATGGCATGCAGCGAGACAGACGACGAGGATGACCCCCCCCCCAGCCTGGTGCAAGCAGCCCAGGACAGGAGAAGAGGGGGGAAGGCCGGGGACCCCCCAGAAACCACCCCTCTGGTAGGTGGCAAAGCCTCAGGCAGGCATATTTTCGCCTGCTTTTTTGGCCGGGAGTCGGGTTTTTTTAAAAAAACTTTTAAAACTTTTTCTGTGCTTCGCATCGCGCAATCGCTGCGATGCCACAAACGGAAACGAAAAACCCGATCAAATTTTTCTTTCGGTTCGAGTTCGAGTTCTGACGGCTTAATTATCGTTACTGTTTCCGTTACGTAACGGAAACGATAACCAAAAATGGAAACGACAATTTTGCCAAGTCGTGCCCATGTCTACTCAGTTGCAAGGAAAGTGTGTACTCCAAATGCCCGTATTTATCAGAGAAATCCCAATTTCTTAGGTACCTATTCAAAATAAACAATTTCCTTCCTTCCTTCCTTCTTTTATCTCATGTATAAGTCCTCTTTCTACCAAAACTGGAACTCAAGATGGAACATACTATAGTTTTAAAATACATTGAACTAAAATACACTAGTAGAAATACTGATGTGCAGCTCCTTGCATGTAAAGGCTGATTATCAAGCTTTACTCTTTAGACATTTCTATTCTGCCTCTTTGATTCTGAGGTTCTCTAAAACCCTTTTTGTGACCTGGTGAAACCTTTGGAAGCCTTGGGATGGTGGTCAGGGGAAGTCTTTAATATTCTTAAATCACTGCCACTTATCCTGTCACTGGGATTTGGACTACCACTAGTGATTTTTCAATATTAAAGGCTGTTACCTGTTCTGAGGTGCTTTTTAAGTCAGTTGCCATTGTTAGAATTGACTTGGCTCTATGCAATTATTATTACAAATATATCTTCGTAGAATTCTTTGGCTTGGGATCACAGTCTGTACTCTAAAATTTATTTAGCACTGAGAGGGAGACAGAAGTTGTAGCAGTTAATCAATAATACACACACATAGAGCCTTTTTGCAACTGTTTTTACTGCATTGCTACTACCATGCATATACCCTACCCATAGCCCTCTTTGCTTATACCTTTAGCTACTACATTAAGATGAATGGTAGATTTGGTTATGTAAGTCAGCTCTATTAAATCTTCCTAGCATTTTTCATTTCAACCATTACCAAATCTGAGTGGGGAATGCTAATTGTACATATTCCTACAGAACATTGCATTTAACCATCAGTACACTGAATCCTTTACTTAGAGCCATTGTCCCCCAGAATAACTATAAGTAAAATAAAAATTAAATTGCAGTAAAATTACACAGAGTAATTCTTTTTGCTAGTATTAAATATAATGATCAAAATGTCACAGGCCATTGCTACACAGAATGATTAAACTGGAGAGTGCAAATATGTTTGTTTTACTACACTGCTACTTTAAATAATTCTTCTATAAGGGCCTCATGGCGCAGTGGTTAAATGCTTGTACTGCAGGCAAAACTGTGCTCACAACCTGGGGTTCAATCCCAGGTAGCTGGCTCATGGTTGACTCAGCCTTCCATCCTCCCGGTAAAATGAGTACCCAGCTTGCTGGGGGTACAATGTGTAGCCTGCATAATTAAAATTGTTAACCACCCAAAGAGTGCTTGAAGTGCTATGGGGTGGTATATAAGCAGAACACTTTGCTTTGGTTTGCTTTCTCTGATGACATTGAGATCCCAAATTCTGAGCTCACAGTATCATAGAAGTGTTGGGAGTGTGCATTTGATCCAAACTAGCTGGTTTGCCCAGAATGACACAACTAAGTGATTCACAAAGGTTTCATATAGTGATTCATGTAGGGATATTTAATTCTCTGAACCTATTTTGAGGAAATAATTTAACAGAGATGTGCAATAGCAACAGAATTCAGATTCCGAATTTGAATTTGGAATGTGGAATTTTAGAATTTTCACCTTATATACTAAAGTTGTAACCAAGCAACCAACTCACTCCCATGTTGGACATGACTGTCAAAATAAACTTTTTTGTGCTCATGAGTGACAGACACCTAGAAGATGTTAACTGCACAGTCACCTTGTCATAGTCATAGAACTGTGCACTGAATTCTTCCAGAAGAATAGGGGAGAATTTGGTGTCATTCTGATCCCTTCTGGTGCCAGGACAGGATTTGTTTGTATGTGGATAGTTCGGTTACTTAGGTGTCTGGCCACAGAGCCATATGTATGGAGTACAGTGCCCCACTATTTAACGGCCTGTAGAATCTACCGAAAGAATAGTATCTGATTCTGCTATAGAAGAACACAAGCCCTTCCAAGGAAAATCACACACACACATGCACAGACACAAAATCTATTTGCTTGAAAACCTCAACTATTCATCCATTCAGTGGATTTCAACTCTCAGCTTTACCCCTTGGATACCTATTAAATCTATCTACATGCCTGTAACTGTGCCTGGATGACAGGACGTGTTTTATTTTTTGATATGGCTATATATTCCTCTCCATTTCTTCTCTGCCAATAAATCAGTGGAGAACCATTTTTATGAAGGCACTGAAAGAGTCTGCAGATCACATATTCGAATAATGCTATTATCCTACTGAGTGTTTTTTTGACTGTGTGAAGATTTTCATTGCTCAGGGAAGCAGAGCAGGCCCTACCATGAAACATCATGAGGTGGTTTCCTCAGACAGCAGATTTCTGAATGTCATGAAAGAGCAGTAAATTAGTTGCATAATTTGTTATTATATATTCTTTCAATTTGTGCCCTCGAATAACCTGGCTGGCTTAGGAAATCATGTTCCTTAACGGATATCATGTTCCTTCACTTGGTGTGTGTGTGTGGGGGGGGACCATTTGCTGCACTGTTCTAGGCAGAAAACATGTACTGCAGAACCCCTGCAAGGAAGAGGAAGTTGAACAGTATTATTTACTGGGCTACATGTGAGTATTTAAAACTCAGGCTTCAATGGCCCACAGAAAATATTCATCAGGAGAAAGAAAAATGGCTGAAAATAAAATGAAATGGATCATAAACTTCTGCTATCCAAATGGAGGAGAGACAGATGCAAAAGTACTCGCTAACAACGGAACAAATGTTGGGACACAGATGAAAGAATTACCTCATGCCACCAGAGAAAAATGGAAAGGGAGTATGTGTGGGCAATAGGAAGTCAAAGAGACTAATAACGCATCCTTGTGCTTTCTAAATAAACCACTTCAAAGCTAGGTCTATGAAAGGAGTTCACAGCCCAAAAGAAGCAGATACTGAATCTGTGCGATAATGTAGTAAGGGTTTGGTGTTTTTTTTTAGTGGTGGCAAAGTTTGGAGTTTTTTGGATGGGGAATTTTTTATTCATGCTTGCTTGCTGGTATTAAAATCTCTGGTTGCATGTCTGCCATGATACAATGGAAGGGTAAAGGTAGGAGGCCCTATGGAACTAATGTAAAACTAATATATTGTACATTAAACGTGTGGTTGAATTTTGCTGATTTGTGTTGCATTTTTGAAAAGGCATCCAAGGGCAATGAAATCAGGATTTGTACCACAGTAGGAGTTAGGGTTCCTAATTGGAACTTCTACTCCTACTAATTGGAATCTTCTCTCCCAAGCTCCTATTTGCCTTGGGTTGAGTATTGGTTATTTTAAAAGCTGCCCAAGAAAATTCCCTTACATAAATAATAATTAATGGGACAGAAGCTAAATGTTTGAAAAATAATTAGCTACCTTCCCCACCCCATTTTACCTTGCTGCAACTATGCAGACCTTCTCACTTTGTAACTGTCCATCTCCCTGGGCTTGCATTGGTGAAAGGCGTCTTTTCTCATAATGTTATTGGCATGCCAAACAAACACCATCACTTGCTTCATTTCTGGGTATCAAGGTGAAGAGTAGTAAAGCTGATTTAAAACACCAGAGAACAAAGCTGACAATCTTTCCTTCATTACTCATACATTTTTACAGTTAGGTGCCAGGGTGGGGTTATGAAGCTGGGGAACTGAGGCTTCCGTGCTATCATTTGTTGGCGGCAATGATGCATATCTTGGAGTGAGCCCTACTGAACTCAAAAGATCTTAGCATTGTGCTACAGTATATGGGGCAAATCTGTGTAGGACTTTTTAATACTTTAAATGCATACTGTGACCGTTTGTTTGTTTTTGCTCAAATGTAAGCATGGCTGTGATCCATATCAGGCAACAGAGAAGATAATTCTGAAGAAAATTAGGTGTCATATTAAAGACAGACACATTAAATCCATTTAGTATATGTAAATCAGCCGCATTGTCTATTATGCAGTCTGAAGTAAGAAGATTAAGTCTTGTCCCCGAAAATCCTGGCACTGCACAATGTTCTAAGCACAAATTTTAAGCATAATTAAGCATGACAACGTGTTAATATAAAGTGGTAAATACTAAAATGGTTTATCCTATGGCTGTTTTCCTGCTGTGCAATACTGTTACTTCCTCACCTCTTTCTTCTTTAAGGCTTAGAACTGATCCTGCCATTAGCAGTTTAGTAATGCTAGGGCTGACACACCACAACTCTTTGATCAGTTGGGATAATAATGTCATCGGCCACCCCCACCCAGACTTTTCTTTGAGCCTAGTTACAGTTTGTATAGTCACTGGATTTGGGTCATATTTGGAGCACAGATCAGTGGTTCTATGATTCTGAATGGAAACAATAACCACATGCGACTAATTTAATGATGTCATTTAACTTTTACAAGAATGGGGATTTGGGGGGGGGTTAGGAGCCAAATTGCTCTAGTTTGTATCTCTGCACTGATTTCATTCAAATGCTGTTTTCTCACAATCTAGTGAACCACCCAGAGTGGCCCTCAGCGGTACAGAAGGTACGCCAGCTACCACAGGGAGCTATTTTTGGTTCTGTTTGTGGTAAACAGATGATAGTTGAAACTGTATTGCTTAGCATTGTAAGTTGCAGATAGAGCAGCCCAGCTAAATCAGTGAACTCATAGGAGAGTTGATTCATCAAATTCCCACAGACTCAATGGGTCTACTATAACTCTGAGAGTGTGGGGCAGGTGATCTGCTTGCTTTCTCAGTTGACTGCCTGTGTGCTAATTAGTGATAGGCAAAATCAAGGCAATTGTTTTCTCTTTGTATGGTTCTTTATTTTCAAACTTAACTTGAATATGGTAGCCTTTCTTTTATGGTACTGTCATCTGTCGAGTACTCCATGTGATGTAGCAGTTAGAATGATGACTAAGTTTCCATGGGTTTGGCCATGGAAACTCAACAGGGCTAGTGGAACTGGTCAAGCTGTATCTTCAACATCTCACTTACCTTGAAAGCCCTTTTAAGGTTGGTATAAGTCAGTAATGACTTGATGGGACACATCTAACTAATTATTGTCTATAGAATGCAACACATAAGGAAGCTGGACTTGGAACTAGGTTCAAATCACCCACACAAAACTAATCTTAGGCCACTATCTCTCAGCTTAAACCACCTCCTAGGATGTTGCAAGCATAAAAATTGGAAAACACATTTACATCACACCTTCAGCTCCTAAACATGTTATGATAATTTTAAAAGACAGCACATCCCTTTACTTTAACCCTTGAGAAGAAAGAAAAATGACCGTTTCCTTTGCATACTGTAAGTGAGCTGTTTATATTGGCCAAACATCCAAGCAGGTAGGAATATTTCCTCAGTGATGAGGAAAAAAGATGTCTGGTTGTATGCTTCATAAGATGAAGTATCATGCAACAATAAGTTTTTTGGATTACAGTTCCCAGAATTCTCTCGCACATTAGTCAAGAAAGTTGCTTTTCCAAGGTTACTTTTATATAAATATATGCCACTTCTAATGGATTGTCTACTGCATGACATCTTAAAGTGTACAGTCTTAGAATTTATCTAGTCACCTCTCCATAGAAATTATAAAATATGCTATTTTATAACTGAGAAGACAAAATATATATAATTTAAAATTCACATATTTGCTTCTTGTGCAATCAGTTCAAACCTAGTTTTTTATTTCAAGGACCGGAGTGATTTCCCTGACCTCGTTGGGTGATTATAATTTTGTTTTTGTTTTCTAAAAGTTCTGCTTCAATATATGCCTGAGCTGTAAACACCCATTATTTAGTGTTTCCCTGTCCAAATTCATGCCTGTGGTCAAGTGTGGGAAATGTTCACTGTTATTCCACCTGCCAAACCAACCCACCCACCAAACAAACAAACAAAAACTCAACCTGAACAAATCAAAAAGCCAAATGACCGTATCATGAATGCTGCTAGCATTTCCCCCATGATCAAAGCAGACTGCCGGCAATTTAACAGAGAAGGCAAGGTCGCTAATAAACAGAAGTAAACTGTGTTTGGTTTTATAAGTTATATACAAATACAGATACAAAAAATAAGCACAATGGCTCTTGAAGGGAACTAGGACATAATTCTATGTTTACACACACACACACACACACACACACACACACACACACACACACACACACACACACACACACACACATTAAATTCAGTGGTTCTCAACCTGTGGGTCCCCAGATGTTCCTGAACTGCAACTTCCAGAAATCCTGGCCAGCTCAGATAGCGATGAAGACTTCTGGGAGTTGCAGTCTTGGAACATCTGGGGACCCACAGGTTGAGAACGACTGCATTAATTAGACAAATGCCTAGAATGGCTACATGAGTAGTAATACAGGACCTTTGTACCTGTATTACATCTCACACACAAAATAGGTTTTTGTGTGTGTGTCATTTGTCCAAATTTCCCCTTCTCTGTATCTGTTAAACGTACAGTGCCTGCATCGGCCCATCGTATCTGCCCCCACGCTCCATTTTAATTCGGTTTGGACAGACTTGGGTTTAAACAGATCTTCCAGGTCTACTGTGATGCACATGTGTGTGTATGCATATGTATACAACAACATAAGAACATGTTTTGTTAAAACAGAGTCTACCTCTGTGGTTATTTTGCAATATCTTCAGAACAATCGAGTCAAATGCTTAGCAATTTAACCAGCAGAGCTAGATGGCCGTGCTTCTACTCCATATTTCGCCAGCCAGAACGCCATGGTGAGCCTTGGACAACAGAGCACAATCCCATTTAAATAAATGAAAATGCATCTGCTTAGCCCCAGTATTGCATTTAAGTCCATCACATCCTGTTTCTGGTTAAGCTTTAAGCTAACTCAACTGAATAGCTGGTGATATAAAACACACGTCAAGACAAAATCGGTCTGAAATGCTCATTGAATATCTGGCACAATGTGTCAGGGAAACAACAATCCAGAGCAATTTTTTCCACTCTTATAACCTTACCTTACCTAGCCTAGTCTCCTGCAGATACCAAAGAGAAAAAATATCAAACACTAGAAACAGAAATATTTTTCTTCACAGTGGAAGTCTGTTCCAAATCTGTATGCCTTACATGCCTCTCTCTTCTCCTACAGATACCTCCACTAAATTTGCTTTGTTTGGTTTTTACTTGGCTTCAGAACTTGGTTGGGTTCATGGCAGTCAATAAGATTCAATGAGAGGGAACAAATGAGTGCATATATCATTTCCAGCTCTTTTAGGCATCAATACTAACATTTTCTACCATACCTGTTGACACAAATTAGTTCTACGATGCAAACAACCTTTGTAGTACATATAGCTCTGCCCTCCCAGGGATGGATGGGAGGGTAGGAAAATCTGCCAGAGTATCTCTGGGGTGTCCTTCCAAGAGTGCAAAATGTGGCAGCCAGATTGGTGGTTGGTGCAAGAAGGTATGACCGCATCATCCCAATCTTGGCTTGTCTGAATTGCTTACCCGTTGCCTCCTGAAAAAGGTTCAAGGTATTGCTTTTGACTTACAAAACCCTCTGTGGCTTGGGACCTGAATACCTGTCGGAGCAAATTGTCCTAAGCTCAGCTATGGGGAGCCTTGTGGTGCAGTGGTTAAATGCCTGTACTGTACCTAAAATTGTGCTCACAACCTGGGGTTCAATCCCACGTAGCTGGCTCATGGTTGACTCAGGCTTCCATCCGTCTGAGGTCAGTAAAATGAGTACCCAGCGTGCTGGGGGTGGGGGGCAAATGTGTAGCCTGCATAATTAAATTGTAAACCTGATACAGCTGATACAGGTAACATCAAGGGGATATATGATGGAATTAAACAGGCCTTAGGGCCAATACATAAGAAAACTGCACCCTTAAAGACTGTTTCAGGTGAGATCATCCAGGATCGTGAGCAGCAGATGGCACGCTGGGTGCAGCACTGCTCTGAACTATACTCCAGGGAAAACACAATAACCAAAGAAGTCTTAAATAATATTGAGTGTTTGTCTGTCTTGGAGGAGCTTGACAATGAACCAACACTAAAAGAACTAAATGTGGCTCTGGATTCACTTGCCTCTGGCAAGGCACCTGCAAAAGATAACATCCCTGCTGAAGTTCTGAAGTGCTGCAAAGAGATCATTGCCACTGAACTGTACAAAATCCTCTGCCTTTGCTGTAGGGAAGGGGGAGTACCACAGGATATGAAGGACGCTAATATTGTTACGCTTTATAAGAACAAAGGTGACAGGAGCAACTGTAACAACTATCGTGGTATCTCTCTTCTTAGTGTTGTCGAGAAGCTGTTTGCACCTGTTATACTGAAGAGGCTCCAGATACTTGCAGAGAGAGTCTACCCAGAATCACAATGTGGCTTTCGAACCAACAGGTCCACTCAGGCAGTTGCAAGAGAAATGCAGGGAACAAGGACAGCCACTTTTTGTAGCCTTCATAGATCTTACGAAGGCATTTGATATGGCTAGTAGGGACAGACTCTTTAAAATATGCCTCCGGGTTGGATGCCCACCCAAGCTCCTTAACATCATTAAGTCTTTTCATGAGGACATGAAGGGCAATGTAGTTTTTGATGGCCTAGTGTCAGATCCCTTCAATATCCGAAGCGGAGTGAAGCAGGGCTGTGTCCTTGCGCCAACCTTGTTTGGGATCTTCTTTGCTATCATGCTGAAGAATGCTTTTGGAACTTCAACAGAGGGTATCTATCTCCGGACCAGATCAGATGGAAAACTCTTCAATCTCTCTAGATTGAGAGCAAAGTCTAAGGTACAGGTGAAATGTTTGCGGGATCTCCTCTTCGCTGATGATGCCGCCATTACTGCTCACTCTGCCGAAGATCTCCAACAACTCATGGATCATTTTAGTAAAGCTTGCAAAGATTTTGGGCTAGAAATCAGCCTGAAAAAACACAAATAATGGGCCAGAATGTGGACTCTCCTCCTCGTATTACAATTTCTGCAAAAGAACTGGAAGTTGTCCATGACTTTGTGTATCTTGGCTCAACTATCTCAGATACACTAGAGTCTGAGCTGAATAAATGTATAGGTAAAGCAGCTACTATGTTTTCTAGACTAACAAAGAGAGTATGGCTCAATAAGAAGCTGACAGAACATACAAAGATACAGGTCTATAAAGCTTGTGTACTGAGCACACTTTTGTATTGCAGCGAGTCTTGGACCATCCATGCCCGACAGGAAAGAAAGCTTAATACCTTCCATATGCGCTGTCTTAGGCGAATATTCAACATTACCTGGCATGACAAAGTTCCAAATAGCATAGTCCTGAATCCAGCCGGAATCCCTAGCATGTACACTTTATTGAAACAGCGACGCCTACGCTGGCTTGGACACGTTGTGAGAATGGATGATGGCCGGATCCCAAAAGATCTTCTATACGGAGAACTAGTGCAGGGAAAGCACCGCAGATGGAGACCAGAGCTGCGGTATAAAGATATCTGTAAGAGGGACCTGAAGGCCTTGGGAATGGACCTCAACAGCTGGGAAACCCTGACCTCCGATCGCACTTTCTGGAGGCAAGAGATACAGCATGGTCTACATAAATTTGAAGAGGCATTTGTCCAACAGGCAGAGGAAAAGAGGCAGGCACGGAAAGAACGAAACTCGAGGGCCAGGCAAGAAACAGAATACATCTGTCCCCAGTGCCGTAGAGACTGCCATTCCCGAATTGGTCTATTTAGTAACACTAGGTGTTGTTTTTAGGATCTCAACTCCAGGCATGATACCATAGTCTTTCGAGACTGAAGGATGCCAATGATGATAATTAAATTGTAAACCACGCAGAGAGTGTTTAAAGTGCTATGGGGCTGTATATAAGCAGAACATTTTGCTTTTGTTTGAGCTGTGGCTCAGCCCATAAAGCTTCGCAGGTGCTCTCGCTCTGGGTGGCCACTGTTAGGGAGGCCCAGAAAATGGTGATCCGTAACCAGGCCTTCTCAGTGGTTGCCCCTACATTATGGAATAAACTACCTAGCGAGATACGCCTAACACAGTCCCTGCCTGGAAGACCTTGCTTTTTAAAGAGGCATATGGTGACTGCTAATCTATCCTGACCATTTGTTTATGTGTGTTTTTTTTTGCCTGAGGATTGTTTATAGTTGCTCTTGCTGGTTAGCCTTTATATCTGCTTTTATCTGTTTATTTTAATTGCTAATATTTTATATTTCATGTTTATTGTAAACCGCCCAGAGTTCCTTTTATCCTCACAGGAAGATTCGAGTGGCACAATCTTTGTCTTTCCAGCATCAAAAGGAAATGACTTTCTACCTCCCAGGGTTTTTAATGAAAGACATGTTTCTTTTGTTTGTGGTCTCATTTGTGCATTTACTAAAGCTTTGAACAACCCTTAGCTTAATTTCAAAACCAAGTTTTGATCATTGTTTTCATCTGGCTTGTTCCTGTTCTGTTTGGATTAAAAAAAAATAAACTACCTTCTAGGTAGCCATAAGACCTTTCAAACATGTACATTTAGAAGCATGGTGAATTAAGCATGTTTTGGCCATCTTTTCATGGTTAACCTTCTCATTTTGCAATCAAGTCACTTCCCTCTTATGGTGACTCACATAGGTCTGTCCTCAAGGCATCTGAAATGTCTGAGTAGATTCACTCTTTGCTATCTCCCATAGGGATATTTCATGGGCATGCAGGGATTTGAACCCAGGTCTCTGGTCTCTTGTGAGACGTCCTTCTGAGTAAATAAGCACAGGATTGCACTACCCATTGTATCATAAACTCGCATGCCCAGAAAACTACAGAACAAATCCCTCTACTAAATGATGCAATATACTGCATTACAGAACAACAAAAACAGTTTTTATTCCACCTTAAGGCCGTGGTCACACCTGGGTTTTGATCCTGATCTTCTGAAGGTCTGGCTTTTCCTCTTCATCCCATCACCTGATTTAAATGTGGGACAACAGTTCCCATGTCAAAAGCTGTTTTTATTATTATTATTTTAAAGTGCAGTTCAGCCCCCTTGGCCAGCAGGTGGCGCTAGCATTTGGAAAAAAAAACGGACCACTTGGCTGGGGGAAATTAAAACTTGTAGGACCGGATAGAGCTTCCTGTTTCTCCGAAGGTGAATAGCAATTAAAAAAACATAGCCCGTTGGCCCCAGGAACAGTTGGTCGGTGCTATGAAAAAAGAAAGAAAAAGAAACCCGGATCATCTGTGTGGTCTCACGGCATCTGCCTCCTTAAAAGCTGGATTTTCAAAGCGAGGCAAAAAATTCCCTACCTCTTGGGTGAGTCACAGAAACCTTGCTTAAGGGAGCATTACCTGGTTTTCTGTTTTCTTTTTTTCCCAAAAAGCCCAGTGGCCGTGGGGACGGCATTTTTAGACACAGGTTATCTGGTAATTTAAACTGCTTTTAAAGGGACGTGGGACCGGGGACTTTAAAGGCAACAGCCAAAGAAAATAAAGACTTTTGGGCTCACATCTCTCCACGTCTTTCCCCCTCCATCTGTGAGGCACTGCAGAAGCTGATACGTTCACAGCTGGGGGGAAATGAGGTGCATGGAGTGCAGGGTGATTTATTATTGACGCATGCAGAAATTAGCACATGAAACAGTGCCGGATGTCTCAAACAGAACTATATATGCATGAAATTCGCCTTTCTCCAAGCCTGTTCTTTTAGCAGATCCATCATCACCATGTCTCTCTAGAAGGTTTGGAGAACAATGGTTATGGTGAAGATGGGGAATGTATGGGCCTTATGGTAGTTCAATATTATATTTTGCTATCTCTATTTTTTGTATTAGATGGAAATAGATATAAGTAAAGATAGACAGAATATGGATGGGATAAAAAGGAAATTAAGTATTAAAATATGTTCTTTTAAGTTGGGAAAGGAGATATGAATTATATTGGGCTGAAATGTTGGGGGGGGGAGTTGTGATTGACTTTGCAACACGACAGGAGACAAGCAACATATTTGTTTTATGTTGTTTAGTGTAGGAAACAAATTTTAAAATGTTTAATAAAAGAAATTCAGTATTGGACTGGTGGACTCAGGGACTTAATGGTCCACAGGTTAGGGGGCACAATACATGCCTTGCTGGCAATTCACATCACTCCACTAATATTACAGACAGTCAGACTGGAAAGAGGGCATTGAAATTTTTCCTGGTATACCACTGTTGTAAGATTATTCCATTCTGTTGAAATATCATTGTTAACTATTTAATCCAAGTTAAATCCTGCTAATGATTAAGATCCCTGTGCAAATCCTCCTGGATTTTCTTTGTACTCATGACAGGAAATTACTGTCAATTGTCTGGGATCAGAGGAGTTGTAATTCTAAACATCTGGAGGGGACTATATCAGGAAGGGATACAGGTTCTGCATTCCTGATGTTGCAGCAGATAGCAAATATCTAGCCCAGAGATCCTGGGCAGCTGCTACTTGTCATAACAGGCAGTACAGATCACAAATAGATGACTTGCTATATAGCAATTTCCTACATGCAACTAGAGCTAATATTGATGCTTTGCTTTTTTGGCTTTTGCCATCTCTGAACTCTGCAGATGCCACCAGGCAGACACTCCTGATTGGCTGGTTAGGAACTTCCATGGCTGTGCAAGTTGACTGTGCTTTGTTAAATCTCCCAGTTTATCTTGCAAGATTTCTTTTCAACCCATGTTTTTGCTTCAACTTAAATCTAGAGCCTCATGTTTTCCTTATATTCCTTCTCCATTAGTCTGCCTGCTATGATGCTCCCGAAAAGTCTGATACTATTTTGTGTCTGTCCTTAACTTGTTTTATTCTACTGAGGAAATATCGCACAGCAAACAACAGCTGATTTGCAGTACCAGTATGGGGTAATGCTGATAGGCTGTTTATTTCTTTTCATTTCAACATTTACAGGTGACCTTTCTGGGTTGCGTCTGTGAAAATGGTTCACAGCCACGGCATATTAGGAAGAATAACAATATACAGGAAGTGATGAAATCACAGCATGAAACACTGACCCATCTATATATGTATCAGCAGTTAAAATAGATTCAGTATACAGACAAGTGGCAGAACTTAGGGAGACTTGGACCTGCTTGAATCAGCACCTTCACATTTCATAATGTCAAACTCAGTAAGCTGGAGCACCAGGCTATGGGGGCAGGAATTGGGAGTTTGATTCCTCTCTATACCTTGCAGAAAGAAGAACAGACACCCTCTAGCCAAGCTGTGTAGTCCCAAAGCACACCCAAAAGCAACTCATAAACTACTCTTGATTGTGTATACTTAGAAAGCCCTGGAATTGCCTTGATGCTTAAACCAGCATTAACAAAATCTAGTCCATCCGCAACATCAGGTCAGCATGCCAGACTTATTTGGCTTGTACTTTGTGTGCTCACAAGGGGAAGAGACAGGCACATAGAGTATGTTTATCTTTTGTGCCCTTGAATGTCTTCGCAAAAGCAGAGGCACTTCCTTCAAACATGTTGTTTCTACAATCTATTTCCAGAGTAAAATTAAAGATAGGCTTAGGGAGGCTGAAACAACTTTTCTTTATCTGGAAGTTGAGTCATGGCAACTGGACTTCTTTTTCTTCAGCGACTGAAGCGTTTCGCTGCTCATCCAAACAGCTTCATCAGTCTGGGGGGAAAAAGCTAGTTGCGAGTCCTCCATTTTATAGCTCACTTTGACCTCTTGTCAGCCTGGTCTGAAATAGGCTCATAAGATGAGCAATGGCCTGAATAGGCTCATTCAACAGTCTCAATAGCCTTCAGGTGAACAATGGCCTAAAGTGCTGAAACCCATAAAGTATGGGTTGTTAGCTATGGCCTTGGTGGTGAAGGTGTGAAGTATTTTTGATTTGTCTAGGCATTGTTGAAATCACAGCCTGATAAGTGGCAGATAGAGTGTGCCTGAGGCCCCCTACCTCTGCTGAGACTTTCGTCTACCTAACGAGCCTATTCAGGCCATTATTCATCTTACGAGCCAATTTCAGACCAGGGTGACAAAAGGTCAGAGTGAGCTATAAAATTTAGGACTTTCAACTAGCTTTTTTCAGACTGATGAATCTGTTTGGATGAGCAGCGAAACGTTTCTATCTCTCAAGAAAAAGACATCCAGTTGCCATGATTCAACTTCTAGATAAACTCGTCTGGATGACTGAGAATCTTCACAGACAACTTTTCTTGGTGTTGATCAGAATCAGTACAGAAAAAATGTAATTATTACTTAGTAAAAGATTAAACAGACTTATTAAGATTAAACAGACTTATTGAGGAGGGACCAATCCAATCACATGTTTGTTTGGAGACGAAGGCCAAGCATAAAATTCTGTTCAGATATTTTGGGGATGTTGAAGCTCAAGGCTGGCAAAAGGTAGTTCTGTGTCAAATAGTTATACACTAGTTTCTTGATCCATAGAGAGCACATGGATTCAAATTGCTTCGTGTTTATATGAACTAATGTGTGTGTATCATTTCTATATTCAGCCTTGCAATTGTATTCTTAGCTCAAATTATATTGGCCCCTCAATCCCTGGGAGATATGTGCTTATATGTCTTGGCATCGGCAGTATCTTGTTTCTGATGCCACTTCCAGGACCAATACTACAACTGGAGAGCCACTTTCTACTTCTTCTCTGAGTCCAGCTGACTGTAGTCTCTGGTATTTCACTTTCACATCTCTCAGCATTAAACAAGGAGGTACAGTTGTCCCCCGCCCTTTCGCGGTTCATATACTGCGGTCCCGGTATATTGTGGGTACACAGTATATGAAAAAAGGCCCCCTGGGGTAAGGAGGAAAGGCCTTCCCAGGTCTGTCGAAGGCCCCAAAAGTGCTTCCCTGGAAACCGGAAGTGGCTTCCGGCTAAACAGACCTCCAGATCACTAGAAAGCACTTTTGGGGCCTCTGGGGGACTGGAAAGCCCCTTGCAGGCCCATTTGGGGCAGCTCCAGGCCTGGGGTAAGTACAAGAGCCCCCAGAGAGCCCGCCCAGTCCCGACCTGACCCAGCATCCGCATATTGCGGATTTTCAATTATTGCGGATCAGATCGGGTCCCTAACCCCTGTGATAGGTGGGGGTTTACTGTATATCTATCCCAATTTAAAAAAAAACTTGTTCCTGTGCTTCCTCCAAGTTTTTTGCTCAGGTGCTCCCCGCAAATAAGTTTGTTTGTCACGGCATGCCATTTTCATCACCATACATTTGCATTTAGTGTGATTTGTTTTGGGACTCACTATTGAGGAGCAGAAACATGGACTAAATGTTTGGTTCCAGTTCCTCAAGTATACATCTCTGGAGAAATCAAGGAAGTTTGGGTTCTGATTTCTGACATGGGCTTCTGAGAAAATCCCACTCTGGAAAGGATTAGTTTGATGCTTCACTATCCAAAACCAGGTGTTTTCCTTCCCATTGTGCTCTCCTTTCAATTCTCCAAACTCTTCTTCTTCGACACATTCTTTCTGATGCTTTCTTCTTTCTATCCCAAAACTGTTAGTTTGTATCTTCCCTTTCACTTACCATATATACTTGAGTATAAGTCGAGGCCCCTAATTTAACCCCCCAAAACTAGGGAAACTTATTGACTCGAGTATGTCTAGGGTGGGAAATGCAGCAGGGCCTGGCAGCTCCTCCTTTGTGAGCTGGGGGAGTGGCACACAATGTTTAAAATGACTTTTAGCCACCGAGGCAAGCGCTTGCCTCGGTAGCTAAAAGTCATTTTAAACATTGCACGCTGCTCCCCCGTGATGTGGGTGGGGGGTTAGGAGAAGCAACGCACAATGTTTAAAATGACTTTTAGCTACCAACTCAAGCACTTGGCTCAGTGGCTTGTATTGACCCAAATATAAGTCAAGGACCCCTTTTTCACCCCAAAATTAGGGCTGAAAAACTAGGCTTATATTCGAGTATATACAGTAAATGCTTCCATTGACTGTTATGCACATCTTCAAGTCAGATGCATGTGTTGTCCTTGTTTGTCTTGCTGCCGACCGCCACCATTCAGTTTGGCAGTATGAAATGTTATATCAGGAATTAAATAGAAAATATTTTAAAAATATTTTCTATTTAATGTAGCAAGCAACATCTCATTACAAGTACATTTACCATTACATGTACATTACATGTACATTAACCATTACATGTACATTTACCATTGTACACAAATGGTGAGGAGGTGGAGAGGGTTGGTAGCTTTAAATATCTGGGTACTTACATCTCAGAGGACCTCTCATGGACTGCAAACACCAATATGGTTGTGAAGAAGGCACAGAAGAGGCTGTATTTCCTGAGAATGCTCAGGAAGATGAATTTATCTCAGCATCTACTTCAGTCTTACTATCACAGCACCATTGAGTGTGTCCTAACTTATGGCATGCTATCATGGTATGGGAGCAGTTCTGTAGCGGACAAAAAAGCTCTACAGAGAATAATTAAAATTGCCCAGAATGTTACCGGGCTCCAACTACCAACCCTGGATGACATCTTCACATATTGTTGTTTGAGGAAGTCACACAACATTCTGAGAGACTCTACTCATCCTGCTCACAATTTCTTCGAACTGTTGCCTTCTGGCAGAAGATACAGAACAATTAAAACTCGGACCACACGTCTTCTGAACAGTTTTTATCCCAGAGCTATAATTGCACTGAATAATGAACTCAAGGACCACCAGCAGTGAGCACTTGGACAGGATTACCTAGCCTGTTGTGTAGATGCTTGTGTTTTTAGGGGGGGGGTTGCTGGGGGGGGAGTGTTCGGGGAATTTTATGTGTGTGTGGTGAAGGGTTTTTTATTGTGTGTGAGAGTGTCTGGGGATGTGTGTGTGTGTGTGTGTGTGTGTGTGTGTGTGGAATCTGGTCTCTGGGTGTCTGAATTTCGTTGTATGTGTATACTGTGTATATACACACAATGACAATAAATTATTATTATTAATAAACAGGATAATATCCCATTTCCTTTTATCTCAACAAGGACCCTGTTTTGAAAAATTGGCTAACTAGCAAACTAATTTAAAATTAATTGACTACTGATTAGTTGATTGGAGGACACCTGCTTAATAAGATTCTCATTTATGAAAGCCTACACTGTAATGAATTTGCTATTTCTTATTATCAAACCAGACTCTTGGTTTTATTGAAGCAGAGTTCACATGGCTACAAAATGGGAAGTTTTGGTCTATCACAGTCCTTGTGTAAACCAACAGTATTGCTTAAAAGTGCCACACTCCTCAAAACTGCCCTATAGACAGTGTTTAAGTTTAACTTACAGAATCTCATATATCATTCATGAATGGGATATTAATATTTCATTCTTGGATCTCATCTGGCACCGACATCAGCAGCACTATCTGAAGTCCTGTCCTCAGAAAATTCTGCTGGGAGCCGGCGTGTAAAAAAACATCTCATATTTGTCTTGAGTTGTCAAATCCCAAGAGGAACAATTGAGAAACAAAAACTGAGAAGGCTTTTCTTTTAAAAAAAAAACAACAACACTAAACTAACAACTAAAAATAAAAACCATCAGCTGCTGAGGATCAGAAGCTCAGCAGGTAGGCCAGGTACCTGCAGGCATCTGACCCTCTCCCAGGGTGACTCAGTTAGTCAAAGGGTTATTTTTCAGGAAGCCACTGTTGCCTCCGGTCCTTTGGATTAACAAATGTCCTACTTTGTGACATCAGCTTTGCTTTGGAAAGCAGCATACTCAGTCTGTTAGGACGGCGGGAACTATTCAGTAGTAGAGATTTTTTGCAGTGGACCAGGGTACATTGGGGCTGGGATGTGGATGATGTTGTTTCGATTCATTGATAGAATTTGCCCGCATTTCCTATAATTTACAGTCATTTTGATGTTCCTGCTGTGCTTTTTGAGAGCAGTATTAGCAGTATGCACCAGTTTCAGGGGCACTTTTTTCAACTTTGAAAGGTTCTCCTCTCAATATGAAATGTGCTGTAGAAACACTGAGCCTGTCTGAGTCTGGCCAATAATTCTTTACTATCTACTACGCTTGGATTCCTGTAGGACAAATTCCAAATTGAGCAGTATGTCAGGCAATGGCATACAACTGAACCCACAGTTTGAGATACAGAGACAATGGCCAGAGAGGCAGGTACCAGAGCAGATGCCAGAAGACAGAATTCAGAAACAGATATTTATATACTACTGTTATGTTCTGTTTCTGACCTGTGTTTCTATATTTCTGCTGTTCTGGGGGCTTCTAGTATGTCAAATTCAGAGCTTTGAAGTAACTGGCTAAAAATAGCTAGCTTCTGGATATCCAATTTCCCAATAAATGGTGAATAACTAAATTCCATAGCATTTGTAACTCAGTGGGACACTCAGGGCGTTTATACACGACCCCTAAGCTCCGCTGCAAATGGCTGCAAGCTCCGGAGCTTAAAAATGTTTCCCCACCAGCTCCGGAGTTTGCAGACAATTAAGTGCGACCCCGCCCACTTTAGCACGACCCAGCGCACTTTTCTTGTACCTTCTCTTTGGAGGTGAAAAATCTTTGATGCGGTGCAACGATAGTGAGTGCGGGGCTCTCCTCGCTTCTGTTTGCTGCTTTTTGGCTCCCGCCCCTTTAAGAGCTACTTTTACAGAGACGAGGGGGTTGGACTTGATGGCCTTACAGAGGCGAGAGGCAGAACGAGGTGAGCGGCATGCTTTTCTTTCTCTTTTTCTCCCTCCCTCATGCAGCCAGCAACCAGGAAGTGCGGTGGGGGGTGGGGACAGAGGAAGAGCGACGAACCCCTAAGATCTCTGGTCCGAATTTAAGTGGCCAGCGGATCTTAGGGGTCGTGTAAAAAGGCCCTCAGTGTACCTGTTAGTTACTTCTGTTTTTTGAAGGATGAGGGACATTCAAATGGTTCAACCACTGCCTTGCATGTTATTGTGCACTGAGAAACAACAAGATATATGAAACCATAGAAGTAACAAAAAGTGTAGTGAGCCGTGTGACCAGAAAAACAAATGCAAAAGTAGGCTAGGTGATACTTTTATTGGTCACTAATAAAACAAAAAATGCAAGCTGAGCTTTCGATAGCAAGCTATCTTTATCAAAGCATTGTACCAAAAATACATTCTTAATAATGCATTTTTGATTCCCAGGCACTGAGAATCTTTTTGGTGAGGTGGAATACACCAGCTGATGGTATCAGGAGGCAGGGCTGATGTTAAGATTGCTTATCTGGGACTTTGAAGCAGCCCTGCCTCCTGATACCATCATCTGGTGTATTCCATCTCACCGAAAAGATTCTCAGCGCCTGGACTACATCCTCTATCAAGAATGCATTTTTGTTACAATGCTTTGATAAAAATAGCTTGCTGTCGAAAACTCAGCTTGCATTTTTGTTTTATTAGTGACCAGCCTACCTTTGCAAGGTATATGAAAATAAGCTAGGTTTAATTACACAGGCTTGTAGCACTCAGGTTTTGTCTTTAAACCAAGTGGTGTTAAGTGTTACTCCAGTTCATTAAGACACATAATGTAGATCACCCTGTAACTCTCCAGAGATAGCCTATTGCCATGCTGGCCTGGCCTGGGCTAGTCCACTTGCAGAATAGCAAAGAGGGCCCTCATCAGCCACCCAAGTCAAGGCACTGCATATAGTACCCAAATTATGTTGGCATCTGAGGCAGAAATATCACAATAACATTTCACCCGTCTCTCAGCAAACTATGCCCTCCCAAGCGAGACCCGCCTGGCACCAACATTGATGACATTCCGGCACCAGGTAAAAATATTTCTGTTCCAGAAGTCTTTTAACTGATTATTGTGGGTCCTGACAGCGATTTTAGTGTAGTATTTTAATATATTGTATTTATTGTATTTAACTGTTTTATTGTTTTAATTTTATTGCAATTTGATGTTTTAATTGTCTGAATTGTCTATTTTGATTGTGAGCCGCCCAGAGACCTTTGAGTAGTGGGCGGCATACAAGCTATACAAATAAATAAATAAATATTAATCATATTAAAGAATTAACAGTTCACTACCCTTTCTTGATACCTGACACCTGATGCCTAAGGTGACTGTCTGTCCATACCTAATAGTTAGGATTGCCACATTCCAGTTCTCCAAATGAGCAGCCTCATTCGTACATAATGCAAATTGGGTAACACTATCTGCATGTTACTCAGTTTAAATACACTAATTGTTGCATTGTATGTGTAGCCTGCATAATTAAAATTGTAAACCACCCAGAGGGTGCTTGAAGCACTATGGAGAGGTATATAAGCAGAACACTTTGCTTTTTGCTTTTTACCAGTAGTTTTTTGCCTTGGCATCATCGTCCCAGAAACTACTGAACTGTGACAGTCAGTGTGGCTTAATGGAGCCACACATTCAAATTCCTGTTGACTCACAACACTTGTGTAGAATCCTTGGGATAGTAAGTACTCTTCAACAAAACTTACACTAAAAGGTTACTTTCAGAACAAATTGGGACAAAAGAGAAATATGTTATATTAATCATGTAAAGTATTAGTGCAAAGGAAGAAAGGAGGGGAGGGAGGGAAGAAGGAAGAAAGAAAGAAAGAAAGAAGGAAGGAAAGAAGGAGGGAAGGAGGGAAGGAAGAAAGAAAGAAAGAAAGAAGGAAGGAAGGAAGGAAGGAAGGAAGGAAGGAAGGAAGGAAAATTTTTGTCATGTGCAGTGACTTTGAGTGATTATCTCAAGGAAAGGTGTTAATTTTTGCCATCAATTTTCTACAGCCGCACCCTTTTACAGATCTGTGAGAATTCTATAAGAATCCCACACAAGTGACACTTTGTCATCTGATTTACAAGGAAAAGTGAAAGGGAAAGTGAGGACAAATTGCAAACATCATAGGCAAAACCAAGGTGTGATTTCTTTTGTAGATAAAGATTAAGAATTTATTATAGCTAGAATAAAGCTTCACTTACTGTCTTTGCTGTATTTGAGTGTTCATCCAAATATATAGTATGTGTTAATCAGATTGTATAGGCTGAGATTGCTGTGGTGTCATCCTATTACTGTTTGTTGGTGACTACAGTTTATGTAATTATCAAAGTTTGTCCTCCCACCTTTTTGAATTTCAGTTTCCTTGTGTGAATAATTACACCCTCTCTCTCACTCCCTAGCATGTGTATGGTAGTTTGCAAATTGAAGCAATTCTCTCTATATTGCAGTAAAAGGCTTATGCCAAATACGACTTTTTAATCTTTAAGGTGGCCGGAGATGGTTTGATGTTTTCACTGCAAGGAGAACACCAGTATCCTACACACAGGTACTACACACAGCATAAAAAAGTAAAGGAATGGCAATATGTGTACCACTTTCACTGCTGCGCTGGTATCAAGAGGATATTGGCTGAAGAAGCTGACCAATGTTATTATCTCAATTGTTATGTTGCTTTACGTAGGTTTCAGTAGATATTTCATTCCCACATTGTGTTTGCTATCACAGCCATCCTCCTGAAACTTTGAAAAGTTTTCCCATTATAGATAGATAGATAGACAGACAGATAGATAGATAGATAGATAGATAGATAGATAGACACACGATATATTCAAAGTAGGTCCAAATCCAGTATTGTGCCCCCTCTTAATCCCACACTCCCATATTTTGCTTCTCCTTTTCCACCATATATATCCCTTCTAAGCTTCCACCCCAAAAGCTGTTCCCAGTCCCCACCTTGTCCTCTACCTTATAATAGAGAATGAGATTCATAGGCCGCGGTCTCACCAGCGTTTTCTGCGCATTTTTGCTGTAGTGAACTGTGCAGTAAAAGATAGCGTCCTAGCCGTGAAGGAAAGTAATTTCATGCCCCGACTGACCAGGCCCCCGGAAGCACACTTTCACAGAAGTTTTTTAAACCACCGCTAGGGGTTGGTTTAAAAAATTTCCCTTAAATATGCGCAGTTCTTTGCTACTCTAGCAAGGTGCGACCCTAAAAAATATGCAGTAATTAACTTTGTACCCCTTTTCCTGCTACTTCCTGCAACAGAAACTTACAAAATCGACCCAGAAAAGGGGGAAAAGATGCACAGTAAACAAGTAGAGATGGGCACAGAGCAGTAAAATACTACCCTGCTGACAGGACACTAACTGCGCATCAAACACCACGTGACCACCTGGGGGAAAAACCCCTATGCATCAAATTAAGATGCGCAGAAAGCTTTAGTGAGAGCACGGCCATAATAAAGCATGGAAAAGTTGGTTGGTTTGCAAAACAGCATCCAGAATATCTTGGCTTTAGTCCAAGAAGGTATCCCCCTCTCCCCCTAATCTCTGACTTTAATAAATAGCAGTGTATGAATCCCCAATGGTTGTTTATGGAGTTACAAAATCCATTTAATATAGTAAGGTATTCATCTGCATAAACAGTTCAAAAGGCCAGGTAGAATTAGTCTTGCTGAAAGTTTTCTTACCATCTCCTTGTTATTATTTGACACTTCTTTCTAGAAATGAGATTGATAGCAACCATAAATCCAATAAACATAATAATATGAGGGTCACAGTGCATTTTGGTTTTCCTGTATACTGTATATGTCCATTAAAAAATCAGCATAGAAAGCTCCCCTCATATATATGTGAACAGTTTTGCTTTAGGTCCTCTTTAGACCCGGGAGGGAGGGGGGTTCTTTCAGAAACCCTTACTAGGTCCTGCCTAGTTAGGTGTGGTCATAGTAAGTCACATAGGACTTCTGTATAATTGCTAACATCTATAATGGTTGTGGTTTATATTCACTAGTAATATTAGGGGAATAAAATAGAAAAATATAGAAGAAAGTAGTAGATGGGGATATTAAGCTTGGTAATACTACATGCAAGAAAGCAACTGTTGTAGATCAGAAGATGAATATGTGCCAACAGTGCAATGCAGCTTCAAAAAAGGGCAAATGCTATTTTAGGCTGCATTAACAGTAGTCTCCAAACTGATGGTGGCACAGTGCTGAGGGTTAGCCCTTTGTTTCCTTTCTCAAGGAGCAGGGAAAACATTGGGCCTTATGGAAGCCTCTCCATAAAGTGAATAACACTTGCAGATCAACTCATGTCAACTCAATGTGTGATCATATGGACAAATAGAGTGCATTTTAGACCATATGAGGAAGGTTCTGCATTAAAACATGATGTGTGGTAGGTGTGGTTTGGCTCCTGTTTCCATATGTGTGTGTGTGTGTGTGTGTGTGTGTGTGTGTCATTACAGTCATTACCGACTCTTTGTGACCCCATGTCCATGGAGTTTTCTTGGCAGGAATACTGGAGTGGTTTGCCAGTCCCTACTCCAGGCGCCTACAGCACCTGGTATTCCCTGGTGGTCTCCAATCCAAGTACTAACCAGGTCCAACACGGCTTAGCTTCCAAAATCAGGCAAGATCGGATGTGCTTAGGGCAGGGGTCCTCAAAGTTTTCAACCAGCGGGCCGGTCCACCACCACCCAGACACCACTGGGGGCCGGATCCCAGTCCAAAAGCAGCTGCGGAGGCTGGCTTGCTCACAAAACGGGGGGTAGGTGGGGGGGTTGCAATTGGTCCCAGGGGCTGGATTCAGGACCTTGGGGGGCCGCATCTGGCCCCGGGGCCTTAGGTTGAGGACCCCTGGCTTAGGGCATCTAGGCTGGCTTGTTTGCAGATACCCCAAGTAAAAACTTGTCTGCTTCCACCCTTTGTAGATATTGATATTTCTTTGATAGTCAGCCAAGGGATATCATAACCAATAGTGACTTAAATAGTGGGAGAACAAGATAATCATTAATAAGATTAGATCTTGTATCCAAGTGCCTTTTTGTCTGAAATTTGAAGTTAAGTGTTCTGAGTAGGGCAATGATAAGAGGTGCTGAGTAAACTAGATTTTCCCCTCTTTCTTTGTGATATTATGAAAATAGAAAACATTGACGTGCATCTGATGTTAAGAATGACCTGATTTTTTTTTCTGTTGTTGTCCAAAAAACAGGCAAAAGTTAGCATTTAACCAAGCAGTTTATGTGTCTCTTCTTATTGTTGAATGATGCCTGGCCATCTTAGACACAAAGACTGATAAAATTATGATGCTGGCAAGCTTTAAATACTGTTCCTTCAAACATCGCAAAATGGATTTGCTAAATGAAGGTCAGGCTGCAGGAGAAAAGTCATCCCATTCATTGTAAATGGCCATAATAGCAGAATACATTTAACAAAATGCCAAAGTGTATCAGGACACAAACCGACTTTTTTTCTTGTCAATTTTAGTTTCAATCTAGGACAATGCAGCTTTTCTTTTCTTTTCTTTTTTTTTGTTACCCTAGGTTAGGTTGAATCTAGGGCTGTCAGTTTATGAAAAAAATTGGGTGGGGATGGATTAATCATCTAGCCTTTAGCATATTCTCCAGTCTTTCACAGACAAAAATAGGAAGAGATTTATTTGTAATGCTTGTTCTCACATCAGAATTTACAGCATAACCCCTCTATTGGCTCAGTACTACACATTTATTAATGTTATTCCACTCATGCGTTGTCTTTCTTTCATGCAGAATTCATTCTTCTCTGCTTTTTTCATCCTGTGAAGGATGATGGAGGGTCCCTGACTTTAGTTCAATCATGATGTGAAGGGTCAAAGCCTGGAAAAGTTCATTTTTGGGGAATACAAGTCCATCAATCTCCTACACCAGGCATGTCCAAACTTCGGCCCTCCTGATGTTTTGGACCACAACTCCCAGAATTCCAAGCATGTGTTTCCAATGGCAAAGGACTGTGGAAGTTGTGGTCCAAAACATCTGGAGGGCCGAAGTTTGGACCTACACAGTGGCCATGCTGGCAGACAGTGTCTGGGAATTGTAGTGCAAAAAAATAACTTCACCAAGCTGTGGAGTCATCATATGAGTGTCTCTAACTACTATATCATCTGGCTGATTTTCTGCTTACTTTGCTTTAAGTTCAAAGTGAGGATTGATCTAATTGGCAGCATGGAAGTGCATTCTCCATCTCCAACCCCTCCTTATGCAGATGACAAAATCATTGGGGCTGACTCTATGCCATCCGTGGAATTCCTCTCTTTGACTGCTGTATAAGTTATCTTGCTGTGCATCACTCATGTTGCACCCTCTTCTAAAGTTGCATCAAGGCGTAATTCAACTAAATACAATTTTCTTTTTAAAAGATTAAAAATCAGTAATGTAATCATATAGTAAATCTGTTAATATGAAATATAAAACATTTACATCGTGAACAGTTTCTGTAACATTTACTGCATTGGATCCAAATGCACTCATTAAATCACACCCACTGAATCAATGGGACAAGAGTAAGTCATCATTAACAGGTGGTATTGATTTCAAGGGGTCTACTGTAGGTCTGAACAAGACAGAATCTAATTATGTGTGGAACAAGAGAAAGAAAGGGAATTGTGTCCTGGCTTATTCTCTCCACCAGTGTGTATTTCTCTGTGTGTACTGTCCCTGATGTTGGGAAAGACTGAAGGCAAAAGGAAAAGGGGACGGCAGAGAATGAGATGATTGGATGGTGTTATCGATGCAACCAACATGGATTTGACCCAACTCCGGGAGGCAGTGGAAGACAGAAGGGCCTGGCGTGCTCTGGTCCATGGGGTCACCAAGTGTCGGACACGACTGAATGACTGAACAACAACTGTGGATTGCTATCTTTGGTATTTAGGAACAGACTTATTGAAATAAATGTATTAATCAATAAATATCTATACACTTGCACATTGTACTAAATATAAATGATGCTTGCAGGATATTCTCTTAAGCAAAGGTGCCAGTTCTCAGAGTGCTAGTTGAAGTGTCAGGAAATTGTCATGCTTCTCTAGATGAGAAATCAATCTTAGAGTGACTGGATCTGGAAGAGCAGACAGTATCTATAGGGAGCGGTTTCCCAGATGCCGTCAGTGATCATTAGGGTTCAGATGCCATCCAGTCTTAGCAGAAATATGTTTTATATCAGTCAACCAACAAACCAAGTGAAGGAGAGATTTGGTGGGAACAAACACTTGGGCCAGTCATAGTATTGGGAGCCAGAGATGCAGTAGAGCAAAAGGTAATTTTCCACACACATGTGTGCTGTCTGACTCTAGGTGCGGTGCTCATCTCTGTTTTCAAGCCAAAGAGCCAGTGTTGTGCAAGTTTGTGGCCATAGAACTGGCATGGCTGAACGCATTTCTATGCATGGAACACTATTTATCTTGCCGCTTTTTACGGCAGTGCCTATTTATCTACTTGCATTTACGTGCTCTCAGTGTGGCACCTGGGATTCGAACCACCAAGCTGCCGACTTTGCAGCCAACCATTTCGGCACTCTAGTCTGCTGAGCCACCACGCCCCTGTAGAGTACCAGCATTGCAAATCATGAGCCTTCTTGTTAAGAGAAATTCCATAGATAACAGCATAATGTCTGTGTGGAATAACATTCAGAGAGGCTGGCAGGGAGACACGTCCTAGTCCCAGCATCAGTGTAGGGCTTGCAAAACCTTTTCATATGCTGCATGGCTGGCTGTGCAGGACATGAGCTGTAGCAGAAATGGCAGCCACTGCTGCTGTTGCGGTGTGCAGTATTGACTAACAAGCATCTAAAGCTCTATTTTAATTATTTAAATATTTTATTAAAACAGTTTATTGCCTAAGGCACTTTAATGTGGATATATTGCTTTTGTTTTGTTTTGTTTTTCCTGCTGATGCATTTGCAACAGGTTACTTATTGGTAGCTTGCCACCAATAAGTAGCTTGTCACAGCTTGCCACTGTGTTCTAAACACAGCTTGGAAAAGTTAATTTTTAAGACAGTGTCCAGAATCCTGTTACATATGGCTGCAAGTGTAACTCCAACGCCAACTACCACCAGTTAAGAAGTAGTTCTTTTTGTCACACAACTGTCTCATGGTTTGGGACATGACAAAACAACCCATAAGCCTCCGCTTTTTAACTGGTGCAGTTTTCTCCTGTAAAATAAGCTGTTGGCGAACCTATGGCACAGATTCCAAGGGTGGCAACTCAGAGCCCTTTCTGTGGGCACCCAACATCACCCCTTCACAGCCACCTGTATTCAGGTCAAATGGCTGTATTGGCACTTTGCGAAAAATTAGTGGGTTTTGAATCGTAGTTTGGGCGCTCGGTCTCTAAAAGGTTCGCTATCACTGTGTTAGCTTATGTATTAGTAAGATCCTGCCCCATAAGTCTGAGAATACCTCCCCTAGAAGACTTGTTTGGGGCTGTGAGGCCTGAACAAAAAATATTTCTAAGCTCTGATTCTAAATAAGTTCAAGTTTTGTTTTGTTTTGTTTCTTAGTTTAATTATTTAAATTATGATTTGTAGTTCTGTTTTTTTCACAGTTTAGGCACAGAAATATTTAATTTTAAAATATTGTTTGAAACAATTTATATAAACGTCTGGAGGCAAAAGCAGTTGAAGTTCTTGTGACAGATCAAAATCTGGTTCGCAGTGGGTCCAAGTGTGAGCATTTCATAATAGTGGAGGCGACAACAGCGATCAGTACCGTGATCTGATTTAGTATTATTAAGTTTTGGATATGTCTACAAGATATAAAATCAGAACTGTACAGACAAACAAAGATTAGGGCCTTATAAACCAATGATCTAACACTGGCCATTGCTTAGCGGCCAGTTGGCAGCTATTGCGGCAATTTCAGCAGAATATTATGTGCCCACTGAAAAACCTGGCTGCCATATTCGGCATCAGCTGCTGCATCCTCCATGCACAATCTTGTTCCGTACTCTAATCCTGAAGTTACCAATGAATGTCTCACTGTAGGGAGTCTGTTTTCCCAGGAATAGAGAGAGCTGTTTTGCCAGACAACACTCATTAAAAGATGCTCCCTGCCACCAGGGAGGCCTAACAATCATGCTCTTGCACCTCTGCAAAAGTTTTATGACAGTACTCTGAATCTTGGTAGCCCAACCCTCAGAGGCATATTTAGGGCCTTTTTACACGACCCCTAAGATCCGCTGGCCACTTAAATTCGGACCAGAGATCTTAGGGGTTCCTCGCTCTTCCTCTGTCTCCACCCCCCTCCGCATTTCCTGGTTGCTGGCTGCCTGAGGGAGGGAGAAAAAAGAAAGAAAAAAATGCCGGTTTACCTCCGTTTTGTTCCCGGCAGCATACAGATCTCTTAAAGGGGCGGGGCGCAAAAAAAGAACAAACAGAAGCCAGGAGAGCCCCGCACTCACTATCCTTACACCGGATCAAATATTTGTCACATCCAAAAAGCAGGTACAAGAAAACTGCTGTTTGGTCGCGCTAAAGTGGGCGGGGTCGCACTTAATTGTCTGCAAAGTCCGGAGCTGGTGGGTAAACATTTTTAAGGTCCGGACCTTGCAGCCATTTGCGGCGGAGCTTAGGGGTCGTGTATAAACGCCCTTAGTCTCTCACTGAAATCAGTGCAGTGGAAATGAGCTTCAAGATACAGAGTAGATTTGGAAGTCTTGATTCAAAACATGAGGTTTCCCCATGCTTTCTCAGATACTAGTAGCTAGGACGTGTAAAAATAATAGTAGTGGTGGCGGCGGTGTTTAAATGTGTCTGTCAACCATGCCTTTATTCTGGGGAAAATTTCAGTGCAATATACATAAAGACTGTGTTAACTTTAGTACTCTAAGGTGCTAAAAGGTTCCCACTCAGTCCACTTTGATCTAGTTGTATTGCTCTGCAGACAGTCAAGCATTACATTACAGGTGAGAAGTTGATGGATACACTTTTTTGTTGGTTATTACGTTAGCTGCTGATATTGGTTGGCATTATTCGCATCATTTGCTCTTCCTTTTTTTGTAGAATGCAGTGCTTTAGTGCAGAGCCTGTAACTGATACTCTGCAGACTGGTATAAAAGAAAAAAGAAGTTCCTATTTGCAATTTAAAGAAATCCATTTAGGCATATTACAGGATAGATTTCTAAACCTTATGCTTCCAGGAGAGACCCACCAAGAGAAAGACACTACTAGTACTCCTTTCTGATTTTGGACTGGACAGAAAGTAGCAACAGCCTAGAAAGCATTGATAAAGAACTGTTCAGAGCAATACAACTACCATGCACTTCCAGTGTGCCTCTCTGATTTGTAAGCAAGTATAGTAATAACCTAAGTTGCGCTAGGAGCTCCAAAATGGTTTATAGGTAGAACTCAGTACATGTTGTGAATATAACCACTGAAATTGGATGTGACTGCTATAGACCATCTGTCAATATACTAAGTCAGATTTCAGCTATCTGTCATTTTCTCCCACGCAAGGAAGGTCTTACATTCAAATGCTGGGATTTATTGAGTAGGCTAGGGGGAAAAAAGAAAATACATCAGGCTTTTCTCTCTTTTTCCTCCCGTGCATGTGTGTGGGATGATAATTCACCTGTTTTATTTATTTATTTATTTATTTATTTATTTATTTATTTATTTATTTATTTATATACAATGGCATTTGGCCAAAGGTGCACCTATTTTATTGTTGTTTTCTTCATTGTAAGATGCCCAGAGTGGCCCTATGGCCCTATGGATGGGTACAAACAAAAACAACAATGATGACAATGACAACAACAACAACAACAACAACAACATATTATTATTATTATTATTATTATTATTATTATTATTATTATTATTATTATTATTATTATTATTATTATTATTATTATTATTATTACTTTCCCCTCAATTTTAGGCCTGCTGTGGACATATTGTATGTCAAGCCATTAGACTAATTTCACTTAGATTCTAGTTGAAATAAACTAAACTAGGCAGCCACTGCAGTTATGGTTTGATAAGGGATGTTTACTTGGCCAGTTATTTTAAACATCCTATAGATGATTTGTTTAAAAAATCCAAATGTAGGAAGGCTGGAAGAGCATTTAAACTGCCCATTAGTAGCTAGTGTCCAAACAGCAGACAGAATGTAGGCAATCTGTTTCTCTCTATGTTGTGTCGCCCTTGTACCTAAATTGTAGCAATATTTTACACATCTACTTCTCTATGAGTATTCCTCTAAACCAGGGGTGCCCAAATTTTTGTAAAGAGGGCCAGATTTGGTGGCTGAGAATGTGCCAGGGGCCGGTTGCTCCCCGACCCTGCCACCCCACTGCAAGCCCCACCCACTGACCCATAAGCCCCACCCACTGACCCCTTGCAACCCCACCCGCAGGAAGGAAGGCGGGGAGCAAGGGAGGGAGGGAGGAAGGTGGAAACCAAGAGAGGAAGGAAGGAAGGTGGGGAACAAGGAAGGGAGGGAGGGAGGGAGATGGGGACCAAGGGGGGGGAGGAAAGAAGGAAGGTGGGGACCAAAGGAAGCACAGGGAGTCACGGCCACAGGTCTCCCCTTGGAAGAGGCAATCTGTGCAACCTTGCACCCCCCCAAGCTCCCCAGCAGTGGCGATGGCTCACCCGCCAGCCCACCCCAAAGCTCCTTGGCGGTGGCAGAGACCCGCTGGCCTGACCACCCCCACACATTCCCCTGCGGTGCCGGTGGCACCAAACCATCCGTCCACCCAGCTGCCCAAGCTTCCCAGCGGTGCCGGTGGCGCGGCCCGCCCGATCACTGCCCCGTGCGTGCTCCCAACCTGACAATGTTCCCGGCTATGCCGGTGGCCGCGGCCCGCCCGTGCACCACCCTGCACGCACACGCCTAGCTTCACAAGGTTCCTAGCAGTGCCGGTGGCGGCAGCCCGCACGCGCGCCGCTCCGCATTTGTGCCGAGCTTCACAAGGTTCCCGGTGTTGCTGGTGGCAGCGGCCCACCCATGCACCACCCCCGTGCACGCACCCAGCCCCACAAGCTTCCCGGCGGTGCTGGTGGTGGTGGCCCGCCCACCCAGCCCCGCAAGCTTCTGCTCACTGGCCAGCCGGCCCGCCCAGCTTCTCAAGCTTCCCACGGTGTCAAGTGTTGGTGGGATTTTTTTTTTTAAAAAATGGGGCGAAGGAGGGGGAGGGAGGGGTGGGCCAGCCAGCCGCGGGCCACTCAGAATGGCCTGACGGGCTGGATTTGGCCCCTGGGCCAGACTGCGGGCAGGCGTGCTCTAAACTAATCTTTATGCAAGTTGTATTGAAATTCTGTTTTCTCTTCCCTCACATCCTTTTTCCAAATGGATGCATTTATTCTTTCTCTCTCTTGGTGCTGCATGTGGTCCCCCTAAAAGAGCTGATCTCTGAAGATAATTGATGCATACTTCCATACTTATATGGAAGAAACTGCCTACTTCCATATAATCTGGTCCATCCCTTTTTTAGGTAATCAGAGAAGGCCCTTTAACGAGTGCCACCGCCTAGGGAGGTGCATGGGGGGGCGGCAAGAAACAGGACCTTCTCAGTAATGGCACCAGTATAATGGAATTCCCTCCCCTTTGAGCTAAGTACTGCTTCCTCCCTGGAAACATTTAAGCGAGGCCTCAAGACTTTTTTATTTAGGCAAGCCTTCTGAGCCTCCAGCCTTTTACAAATTCTTTATTTATATAACATCTTTATATTCAGTTTTATCGGCTGGGAGGCCTTTTAAATTCTGCTGCTATTGCTATTTTAGTTTTTTTTGATAGTGTATTTATTATTGTTTTTAAATATTATCTTTAGTATTTTAATATTGTTATGTGAATTATTGTTGTAAGCCACCTTGGGTCCCTTTGGGGAGAAAGGTGGCATAAAAATAAAGTTTATTATTATTATTATTATTATTATTATTATTATTATTATTATTATTATTATTATTATTATTATTATTATTATTATTATTATTATTATTATAAAACTAACATAAAGCAGTGAATGTGGTATGGTAAGTACTGCATGCCAACCAGACCTTGTAGCTCAACATGATATATCACAAATGCAATCCAACATATCAAATAGGCTACTTCCAATATTCTTCAACATGCTATAAATGCAGTTATGAATGGTTGTTTTATCAGAACCACTCCCATGGCAACCATGATACTGTGGTGTGACCTTGTAGGATTTGGTATTAACATATCAATGTTTAAAAACTAAAATCCCAATAAAGCTAATTCTCCCTTAACTTGAATCACAACTGCTGAATCACATTTTATGTTCTCAAAACCCATCAGGAAAGCAACCGGGAAAGGCATCCAGCTCCCCCTCAATCTCTGATTATACTTCAGACACAAAAGAGAAATGTATGTGTGTCTCAGAGTGTATTTAGCCTAGTTCTCTAGTCCTAGCTACCTCAAAGATCGAATCTCACAGTATGAACCGACTCAGGTGTTATGGTCATCAGGAGAGGTCCTTCTCTCCAACCCGCCACCCTCACAGGTACGTCTCGTGGGAACCCATGAAAGAGCCTCCTCAACTGCTGTGCCCAGACTCTGGAACTCCCTCCCACTAGAGGCCAGGACTGCTCCATCTCTGTTGTCTTTCCGGAAACAGGCAAAGACCTTTCTGTTCAGGCAAGCTTTCCCTGAATGATGGACTACCATGTGTATTAATATGAATCTATAGGTTCACACAGACTTTGTGTTTATATCTTCTTAAAATCTTGTAGCTTTAATGTAATGTTGTCTATTAGTGCTGTAAGATGTCCTTCAATTCCTTGTTCTCAAATACATGAATGTGTCTTAATTGTAATGGACTGTATATTATCCCTCATTACTGTAAGCAGCCTTGGGTCCTTTTCCAAGGAGAAAGGTGGGTTAAAAATACTCTAAAATAAAATGAAATAAATAAATTGTTTGCAATTGGAAGGGTTTTTTTTTAATTCCCCTGAAGACAACTGAAATCCTGTTGAGCAGAGAAGAGCTACTAAAGGTAAATGATTATAGGCAGAATATGATCCTGCCAACAAGGGTCTAGCAGGAATTTAGATGTAAAAAAGCCTCCAAAACTGTACTGCTCCACCCTTAACCATGGCCCCATCCCTTTTATGACTACAGCTCCAAATGACCGTGATCATGAAACAAACAGAATTGAAAATATGCCAGAGACCAGTGGAAAGAAAAACATGGATCTTTATGCATGAATGTTTCAAGCTCCTCCTTTGTTGCAAGCTCCTCCTGTGTGCCTTGCTGTAGCCACCAGGCAGGATAATGTGCGTGTCAGTTCTATCTGACAGCCAACACATTGCAGTAACAGCTTCACTTGAAAATGACAGAAAAATCAGACAGTGGAGAAATGACGGCCAAACAACTCAATGGCATTCAAAGCACACCAAGGAAAACAAATCTACACAACAGATTAAACCTAGACGTCTCTGACAGATCTCAATTGATGCTTAGCGGCTGCTAATTTCCTTAGCTCATCCTCTAAAAACCTCTTGCATATTCTCATACATCTCCTTGTCCATGCAAGGAATGCCACATTCAACCATGTTGGTACCCAGATGCCCTAAGTACATTCTATCTTGCCTGATTTTGGAAGCTAAGCAGAGTCGACTCTGGTTAGTACTTGGATGGGAGAGCACAGGGAATACCAGGTGCTGTAGGCGCCTGGAGTAGGAAATGGCAAGCCACTCCAGTATTCCTGCCAAGAAAACTCCATGGACATGGGGTCAAGAAGAGTAGGCCACGACTGTAACGACACCCACCCACAAGTTTAATCTGTCAACCTTTCCCATGTACTGTATATAGGGACATGAATGAAAATCATACAGAGCTCGTATGTGCAAGATGTGATAGACTATGGTGATTTCCCCTTAAAGGATATACTGTATTACAAAAAGGAGATACTTGTAATGTTAAGGTTATTTTTCTCATAATCTAGTCAATATAGTCATGCTTGAAGCACCCCAAGATTTAATCCAAATTCAGGTTAGACCTTGTGATGAACAGCCCTGTGCATTCTACAGATGGAAATGGAAGAAGATAAGACTGTACCCATCCAAACCACAGATGGAAAATAAGATTTTGAAGGTACCCCTAAGCAAAATGTGCCATGGTGCATTTTCTAGTTATTATTGAAAATAAAATATAAATGGCATGAGAAAGCTCTTCGATAGGAATTTTTCAAGTTTTATGTCATTCTCTTAGGAACCCTAAGTGGTGAGTATTGAATTTCTATCACCTCTCACACTTTTGTAAGCATTTTCAAGGTGCAATATGAGAGTTGGCTGTCAGAAGAAGTCAGAGTATTTTCCTGCATTTTTCTGGTGTGCTGGTAATGGCAATATAACACAATAATATGAGTTACTTTAGTGAACAGCAACTCACCATGGTTACCAACCATCTGGCTGTCACAAAGCAGTGCATAACTCAACAAGCTCCTTCAAAAGATAATATTCCAAACTCTGAGCTGATATGTCTTTCGCCAATGAGCCAAAGAATCAGATCTGAGGAAGCACAGAAACATTCCCCACTGTGGTCCTTCCTCGACAGGGGAGGGACCCGATGATCCATAGAATTTCTTCCAGCTCTGCAGTTCAGAGACTCTTGCTCATACAAGGTCTCCGGCAAACAGGAAACCCTTCATATTCTGTCCCATTTAGCAGGGATCAGTTGTTAGTTTGGGTGGGTGTAGTTACATTAGAGTGTTTAATTGCCTGGAAATTACACACATGCAGTTGACACACAGAGAATTCAAGGTGCACCCAATTCTGGTGCTGACACATCATCATAACGAGCGATAAGTTCTATAACTACTATAGTTCTGCTGGAACATGCTTCACATCGTGTTCATATATTATCTTTAAATCGTGAATGTGAAACATATGTTTGGACACTTGTCACAACAACATATGAAATGAGCCTCAGAGTTCTTCTAAGCACTTTCCCCTCAATTTGATGGAGTCAAGAAGACCACAGATTCATTAGGAAAAATACACTTTGTGTACAGCAGATTGGATCACCAGGCTTTGATGGATCACTTTCATTAACTTTTTGGCAGAGTGCTTGCTATTGCCCTATCTTGGGATTTGTTAGTTTGTTCTAGTTTTGAATAGATGCCACAACACATGTTGAAAAGATGTTTCAATACCTGATGCTCTATACAGGATGCTCTATAGCAAGCTCTCTGTCTGTGTGTCTGCCTGCCTGCCTGCCTGCCTCTCTCTCTCTCTCTCTCTCTCTCTCTCTCTCTCTCTCTCTCTCTCTCTCTCTGTGTGTGTGTGTGTGTGTGTGTGTGTGTGTGTGTGTGACAGAGGGCGTTTGTGTTCAATCCTATCTTTTCTGCTAGGTCCCTAAGGAGGGAGATATTTTAAGACAACTTCAATCTGTCAAAATAGTCTCAGTACTTTTAACACATTGTATCAGTATTCACAGCAAATATCCAATTATGAATCATAGTTGCAAGTGCAAGGCTTACTGAGATGTAACACAGTGCCCACTGTCAACATGAAGAGGCTAAAACAAAAAAAAAGATAGCCTTTTGGTATTTTTAGTAAGTTTCCCAATTGATTAAGGCTGTTGCAGTTGATTTAATCTGCTGCTTTGACTGATTAATGAATCTGTTAAAGTATCTCCCGGATGGGAGTTCTTATATGTTGTCACAACACAAAATTCTAAATCACGGCAATAGAAACAGGGATGATATCCCTTCACTGGAGATTTGCTAAACACACACACACACAGAGAGAGAGAGAGAGAGAGAGAGAGAGAGAGAGAGAGAAGAGACAGAGAGAGATTCTTTGCATTTACCAGTTTGTGAGACAGTACAGTACATATAAAATATCATTTTCCAATGATGTAGTGAAAGAAGATATACAGTATGCCTTTGCTGAGAAATACACTGCTCCATGTGTATTCTCAAGTTTGAGGCTGAGGGTGAACCTTCACAAGACTGTCAACTTGCAATTAGAAGCTGATAGCATTGTTCTCTCTTCCAGTAAAGAGATTTTAGAGAGCCACAAAACCCTGTGTTTGCCATCTGATGAGTAATCTCCAAACAAAATAGGCTAATTTCCAAAAATGTGGAAGTGAGAAAACCTCATGCTAAGAAAACAATGTTTTTAACAGTTAAAGATTGGTTTTTCCAACTGTCTTATGCAGTTTGCCTTCAAATGTATGGCAGCATATATGGCTAACAATTCCAAATGGTGCAGATAAGATCACCTCTATGGAGATTCATATGTTTCAGAACCATTGTTATTTTTATTCTTTCCCCAGTTCACTGATATCACAACATTGAAAAGTAATATAGTTATTGGAGAAAACCCCTTGACATAGGAAACATATACGATAATAGTTCCTTTTGGTTAATTTTTGTAGACTTCATTAATGAAATTGCAGCCCCCCACCTCATCATATATTGACCTCCCATAATATAAAACAGTTACAAAGCCTGATAATTTTTAAAAAGAATGATAATAAAAGCATACAGGCAACCTGATTATGGTCTTCACTTCAATGGTGATATATACTGCATTCTTAATTTAATTACTGTACTTATTTCTAAATGAGGATCCCTACTAGACAGGGGCACAGAGCGGCGAAAATCTCGTTTCCGTTTTCGGTTCTCGTTATCGTTACGTAACGGGTAACGGTAACGAGAATTACTCCGCTCCAGCTCGAACCTGAACCGAAAAAGAAAAATTGGGTCTGATTTTTCGTTGTCATTCATGGCATCGTGGCGATCGCACGATGCCAAGCAAGCACAGAAAAAAAGTTTTTTAAAAAAAACCCGATTCCCAGCCAAAAAAGCAGGCGAAAATATGCCTGCCTCAGTGAGGGCACCTACCAGAGAGGGGTGGTTTCTGGGGGGGGTCCCCGGCCTTCCCCCCTCTCCTGTCCTGGGCTGCTGGTACCAGGCTGGGGGGGTCCATCCTCGTCGTCTCCATTTGCCATACGGTGGGGGGGGGAATCCAAGATGGCGACTGCAATATTTATTTTTAAATCGTGGTCCAAAAACCCACCAAAGCACCACAGAAACATTTGAAAATTAGGTATTTTAAATGCCTGATTTTTTTATAGTAGCAGCAGTGGGTTTTTCTTGCAATAAAACGTCTCCATTGATTTTATTTTATTTTATTTTTATTTTTATTTTTTTACACCTGCACAATGATGGGCTGGCCGTGGGATGGGACGATGCAAATTTTTGGACCCATTCCACCAATCGCATGGCCAGGTTTTGACTGAGACTTCTGGATGTGCCAGAGGGCATAAAAAGCCCACTAACCCTAACCCTAACCTTAACCCTAACCCTAACCCTAACCCATATGCCAGTACACTGTCCTTCTTAGTGGGTCAGAGGCACCCAGAGGTGCAGCCCACTAACGCACCCTAACCTTAACCGTACCCCTAAGCCTAGCCCTTACCCTAACCCCAACCCTAACCCAGATCTGTACGCAAGTACACTTTCCTTCTTAGTGGGTCACAGGCACCCAGAGAGGTGCCTCCCACAGCCCACTATCCCCCACCCCTACCCCTATCCCATTCCCTAACCTGTACGTCAGTACGCTAGTACGCTCCCCTTCTTAGTGAGTCAGAGGCACCCAGAGAGAGAGGTGTCTCTGCCACTTACCCCCCCCAACATAATGTAATGTAATGTATGGTACGCGGCGGCTTCGCATTACGCTTCCCTTCCTTTCCTTTCCCTTCTTAGTGGGTCAGACGTCAGAGGCACCCAGAGAGGTGCCTCCCAGAGCCCACTTACCCCAACCCCAACCCCAACCCCAACCCAATCGACAAACGAGAAACGGAAACGACAAATTTTTGAAAATTATCGTGACAAATGGAAACGACCCGAAACGGACCCGCCCCGACAAACAACAACTTGAAACGTCATTTTTTCTCTACTGTATATTCCAATTTATATGTAGGGATTAGAGATGGGCACGACCAGAAAAAATGACGTTTCGAGTTGTCGTTTGTCGGGGCGGGTCCGTTTCGGGTCGTTTCCATTTGTCGTGATAATTTTGCGTACGGATCTGGGTTAGGGTTGGGGTTAGGGTAAGGGCTAGGCTTAGGGGTACGGTTAAGGTTAGGGTGGGTTAGTTGGCTGCACCTCTGGGTGCCTCTGACCCACTAAGAAGGACAGTGTCCTGGCGTATGGGTTTGGGTTAGTGTTAAGGTTAGGGTTAGGGTTAGTGGGCTTTTTATGCCCTCTGGCACATCCTGAAGTCTCAGTCAAAACCTGGCCATGCGATTGGTGGAATGGGTCCAAAAATTTGCATGGTCCCATCCCATGGCCAGCCCATCATTGCGCAGGTGTAAAAAAATAAAAATAAAAATAAAATAAAATAAAATCAATGGAGACGTTTTATTGCAAGAAAAACCCACTGCTGCTGCTATAAAAATCAGGCATTTAAAATACCTAATTTTCAAATGTTTCTGTGGTGCTTTGGTGGGGTTTTGGACCACAATTTAAAAATAAATATTGCGGTCGCCATTTTGGATTCCCCCCCCACCGCATGGCAAATGGAGATGAGGAGGATGGCCCCCCAGCCTGGTACCAGCAGCCCAGGACAGGAGAGGGGGGGAAGGCCAGGGACCCCCCCAGAAACCACCCCTCTCTGGTAGGTGCCCTCACTGAGGCAGGCATATTTTTGCCTGCTTTTTTGGCCGGGAATCGGGTTTTTGATTTTTTAAAAACTTTTTTTCTGTGATTGCCGCGATGCCATGAACGACAACGAAAAATCAGACCCAATTTTTCTTTTTCAGTTCAGGTTCGAGCTGGAGTGGAGTAATTCTCGTTACCATTACCCGTTACGTAATGATAACGAGAACCGAAAACGGAAACACGATTTTCGCCGCTCCGTGCCCATGTCTAATATACAGTATACAGCTTATACAAATCTGTTATCTCAGACAACAGATGGCATCTTCCTTTTCTGTTCACATGTAAACAGTCACTCTATTCAAGTCATTCATGTCAGGACAACTACGCTGAAGAGAAACACAGTCAAAAAGACATGGGGTGGCAATCTTCCCTATGTGCAAGGTTCCATCCCTGAAATTGGTGACTGGGAGATTAGCCACCACTGCTGGGTAAAATATTTCCAGGGAGGGAGATTTGAGTCTGACCGACAGATTTTTGTCCCAAGGTGCTGTGTGCTGTTTCCTTTATTTCCTTCTTGAACTTTATACCCACCTCTAGTTTTTAACCCCCCCACCCCCCACCCACCTGCCATCTACTTTTCACTCATTCTGGTCTGTTCTCCTTTTTTTGTTCTTACGGTTATCCTTATTATTTTCTTTTCAGGTCTCTAGAATTCCAGGCTCTGGCCTTTCTATCACCTCTTTACATACCCTTAACAGTAATGCAGCTGCTCCTCTTAAGCCAAATCATCCCCTGAACTGACCGATGAAGCTGTTTGGATGAACAGCGAAACGTTTCTATCTCTCAAAAAAGAAGTCCAGTAGCCATGACTCAACTCCCAGTTAAACGAACCTGGATGACTGAGAATCTTAACAGACGTATCCCCTGAACTATTCCAGACAAGATGTCTGTGAAGATTCTCAGTCATCCAGGCGATGTTATCTGGAAGTTGAGTCATGGCAACTGGACTTCTTGTTTTGAAAAGTCCCGTTGCCATGACTCAACTTCCAGATATTCCAGACAAGGTTTTTTATGAGCTCCTGGAACCTGATTCTAATTCTTTGACCATGCATATCTGGAAGCAATTGTTGGAAGCCATCTACAGTTTGTATCATGGGATCCAAATGGCAACAACATCTTTCATTTCCAAAATTTATTTATTTATTTATTTATTTATTTATTTATTTATTTATTATTTGTTATATTTGTATCCCACCCATTTGGCCTAGGTCACTCAGGTTGGCTTACAACAATAAAATATACAAATGCAATGCAGTAATAACAACGTACATAATATATAATCAAAACAAACAATACTGTGCAATCAAAAAACAAAGAAAATTATTCAAATACAGCACAAATCTCACAATTTAAAAAGTAAGTTCAGATGGCAGGAATAAAAATGATGAGGCTGGACAAGATGTGAGATGAGACTCCCTTTTGACGGAAGGGCAAGTGTTCACAAGGAATGGCATTGCACAAGCTCATCCCTGGTTTCTAATACATGTTTTAGTTCTACCATGAATCAAAATCCATGCATTATAATAAGTGCAGTTCAAACCCATTTAATGTGCTGATTATTAGCTGCCTTGTAAGATTTGCCTGAATCAAGATCATGGAGGGCAAAGAAGAAAACACAGATGGAATTTGAATGGGAAAGAAAATCTACACATTCCCTATTTCTGCAAAAAAACTGGGAGATAAAGATTTGTGGAAAGATGAACAGCCCTATAACCTGTCATAGGGTTCTACAGATTGAATAGAGTTATGTACAGTCCTAAAAATAATACTATAATATCAAAGCAAACTTTAAAGTCTAATTGTGAAGATTGCTAAACAAATTAAGGGGAAGATAAAATGCAATCCTGAAAATGTAGATTGTGCTTAAGAAAATAAGGTTTGAAGAGCTATGTACTAAAACATGACAATCAACTAAGCCATCACAAGGCAAGCAAGGTCAATGTAAAATAACATTGCCTCACAAAGTATCTCTTTCCTAGCCAGTGGACATGTAAATACTGATAAGGAAAATGAAAACAATGGAGGGGTGGGAATTTGTGGACCATAAAACTCATGGAGTACTGAAATGCAATTATAACAAATTGGTACCTCACCAAATTTGTTCATCAGATATTTCCATTCCTGGTGTCTTGATAGTTTTGTGGGTGTTCAAAGGACCTAGTAACAATATAGAATCATAGAAGAGTTAAGTTGGAAGGGGCCTATAAGGCCATCAAGTCCAACCCTCTGCTCCATGGAGAAATGTATAAACAATGTTTTATCATGGTGGCAGTTTACTGTTATTGTAATTTGCAAGGATTGTGGGTTGCATGGTTAAGCAGAAAGCAACACCACAGAGAGCTAAAGAAATCATGGATTTTCTTTCAGAGTTGTACATGGCTGGCTTAGCTGGTGAAGAACATTATTTAGTCACTTTCTTATGTGCAAGAATATGCATAAATTCTATGAAACATTTTACTTATATACACGGGAAGAAACCCGAATCCACCCTAACATGCATACCTATACCCGTGAAAATCTACGAAAACAAATATCCGACCTCTACGGGGAGGAAACCTTCCAGCTGACCAGAACCTACGAGAAACTAGAAGTCCGAAGAGCCACCATCTTATGTGACATTACATTCCTACGCAACTGCCGAGATAAAAATGTGATCCCCACAAGCTTCCAACTGAAATTCCACTCAAAAACCCCATCCAACGAAAGGATCCTGAAAAGAACAGAACTAGCCCTAATCAGAAACGAACTACACAAGAAAAGATACCTACTAGATCAAACCAACAGAGACCTACTCACTCTCCACCTCAAACTCAGCAACAAAATCCACCCAACACTCTGGAACAAATCTAAGCAACTCGCCGCCTGGAGAGCTGAAACAGAGACCTCCCACAAGACAGACACACACACCAACAAACTCCACAAACTGGAAAAATGCCAGAAGCCCAACCCCCCACAACAACCCATGAAACAAACAGTTCACAACATATCAGACAGGACACTCACCATCGCAGAGACCAAAGTCCTGTCCAAAGGATTCAACTTTGCAGTCGCCCCCAGACACATCCCCACTGAAAACATCATATGCGGAGTGGAAGCCAGCCTAACCAAAATCAACCCAGATGAAGCCAACAAAATCAGACTCGAAGTCACCAATATCCTCTGCTCCAGCAAACCACCCAGAAGCAATTTACACAAAGAAGAACAAAAAGCCCTCACCAACCTGAGGAAAGACAACAACATAATCATTCTCCCAGCAGACAAAGGCAATGCCACAGTGGTGATGAACACATCTGACTACCAAGCCAAACTATCCAACCTACTACAAGACCCTGCTTACATACCTTTGAACACAGACCCCACCACCTACCTGGAAAAAACCACCAAAGCCAAAATAAAAGCCTCACCCTTAAGTGAAGAAATCAAGCCAAGCATCATCCCCAGAGAGAAATCTTCCAGATGCCCCAAGCTCTACGGCCTCCCCAAGATTCACAAAGAAGGAACACCTCTCAGACCCATAGTCAGCTCCATAGGCTCACCCCTACAAAACCTCGCCAAATTCCTTGCCAAACAACTCCAGCCCTATGCAGAATCCATCACTTCATACGTACAAAACTCGTTCCACTTCATAGAAATTATAAAGAAACAAGACCTACAACCCAATGACCTACTCGTGAGCTTCGATGTTGTTTCGCTCTTCACACAAGTGCCCATTCAAGAAGCCTTGACAGGTATCCACAACAAATACAACCCCCCCAAGCACATCCTAGATCTGACCAACCACTGCCTAACCAACACATACTTCATCCACAATGGACAAAGATACAAACAGATAGAAGGAGCACCCATGGGATCACCCCTCTCACCGGTCATCGCAAACCTATATATGGAACACTTTGAAACCAACGCGTTACAGAAGTCCGAACATAAACCCAAACTCTGGCTCAGATATGTTGATGACACCTTTGTTATCTGGCCACACGGGAAAGACAAACTGAACAACTTCCTCACACATCTCAACAGCCTACACCCCAAAATACAATTCACTATGGAAATAGAAGCCAACAACCAACTTCCCTTCCTGGACGTCCTAATCTACAAAAAACCCGACGGCTCCTTAGGACATACCATCTACCGGAAAAAAACACATACAAACCGCTACTTAAATGCACAATCACACCACCACCCTGCACAGATCAACTCCGTAGCAAAAACCCTCATCTCCAGAACCAAACGCCTCGCTGACAAAGACCACCTAAAAACTGAATTACACACTCTCTCGAATGCTTTAATTGCGAACGGATTCCAAAAAAACACCATCACCAAACTAATCCAAAAAGAAACACCCCCCAAGAACCAAGAAACAGAAGAGAACAACGGCACTGCCCTCCTCCCTTACATCAAAGGCACCACAGACAAAATAAGCAAAATTCTCCACAAACACAATATCAAGACAGCCTTTTGCACCGAACAAAAAATAGCCAACATTTTAAGAAACCCCAAAGACAAGATTGAGCTAGAAAACCAAGGAGTCTACGAAATACCATGCAAAGTCTGCCCAGCCACATACATCGGACAGACAAACAGGAGAATAAGCGCACGCATCGCAGAACACAAGAACGCAGTCAAAAAAGAAGAAAAATCTTCCTCTCTCTTCCAGCACATAAAAACAACAGGTCATGAAATTGATTTTAAAAGAACCAAACTCATCTCCAAAACTGAACACTTCAACAGTCGAATAATCATGGAAGCCATTGAAATAGAGAAACACCCAAACAACATGAATAAACGTGATGACACCTCCCGCTTGCCTGACATCTGGAAACTAGCCCTGGTCAACAGACGAGCCTCTGCCACAAAGACTGACACCAGGTCCAAAAGGACACAAGATGCCACCACCCTCCATCCACACCAAATACAAACCCAGACCCTTCCCACAGATGAAACGAAACCACCATCCAATAACAAAACCACGACTGCACCATCTACCACTACTCCCCACTCCAGCCACCACATGGAGCACACTTACACACGCCAAAAAAACATTGAGAGACCACAGACACGCAGCCAGACCAAAATGAATTCACAAGACACAGGACCCCACTCCACCCAAGCCCAGGATGCTGCCAGAACGCCCATCACCAAGGTCGTTAAGAAACAAAAGGCTAATAGACACACATCCAGCACCTCACCCACACAGGATGTCTCTAAACAGCCATCTAACCCACCAACAGTTAAGCCCTTAACGATCGCCTCAGCCACACAGCAAATCACAAAAGAACAAACAAACCTACAATCAGCAACAGAGCAAGCAAACCACACCCCCCCAGCAGTATTTATAGAAGGACTTCAACTGAGATCACGCTTTGCTTCAGGAAGAAAGAAGAAGCCAGAACACCAGCCTGAAGATGACGAGTGAGACCTCGTCGAAACGTCGCCAAAACAACCAGATTTCTACACGGGAAGAAACCCGAATCCACCCTAACATGCATATATATATATATATATATATATATATATATATATATATATATATATATATATATATATATATATATATATATATATATATATATATATATATATATATATATATATATATATATATATATATATATATATATATATATATATATATATATATATATATATATGTTTTCGTAGATTTTCACGGGTATAGGTATGCATGTTAGGGTGGATTCGGGTTTCTTCCCGTGTAGAAATCTGGTTGTTTTGGCGACGTTTCGACGAGGTCTCACTCGTCATCTTCAGGCTGGTGTTCTGGCTTCTTTCTTCTTGAAGCAAAGCGTGGTCGCAGTTGAAGTCCTTCTATAAATACTGCTGGGGGGTGTGGTTTGCTTGCTCTGTTGCTGATTGTAGGTTCGTTTGTTCTTTTGTGATCTGCTGTGTGGCTGAGGCGATCGTTAAGGGATTAACTGCTGGTGGGTTAGATGGCTGTTTAGATACATCCTGTGTGGGTGAGGTGCTGGATGTGTGTCTATTAGCCTTTTGTTTCTTAACGACCTTGGTGATGGGTGTTCTGGCAGCATCCTGGTCTTTGGTGGAGTGGGGTTCTGTGTCTTGTGAATTCATTTTGGTCTGGCTACGGGTCTGTGGTCTCCCAATGTTTTTTTGGCATGTGTAAGTGTGTTCCATGTGGTGACTGGAGTGGGGTGTAGCGGTAGATGGTACAGTCGTGGTTTTGTTATTGGATGGTGGTTTCGTTTCATCTGTGGGAAGGGTCTGGGTTTGTGTTTGGTGTGGATGGAAGGTGGTGGCATCTTGTGTCCTTTTGGACCTGGTGTCAGTCTTTGTGACAGAGGCTCGTCTGTTGACCAGGGCTAGTTTCCAGATGTCAGGCAAGCGGGAGGTGTCGTCACGTTTATTCATGTTGTTTGGGTGTTTCTCTATTTCAATGGCTTCCATGATTATTCGACTGTTGAAGTGTTCAGTTTTGGAGATGAGTTTGGTTCTTTCAAAATCAATTTCATGACCTGTTGTTTTTGTGTGCTGGAAGAGAGAGGAAGATTTTTCTTCTTTTTTGACTGCGTTCTTGTGTTCTGCGATGCGTGCGCTTATTCTCCTGTTTGTCTGTCCGATGTATGTGGCTGGGCAGACTTTGCATGGTATTTCGTAGACTCCTTGGTTTTCTAGCTCAATCTTGTCTTTGGGGTTTCTTAAAATGTTGGCTATTTTTTGTTCGGTGCAAAAGGCTGTCTTGATATTGTGTTTGTGGAGAATTTTGCTGATTTTGTCTGTGGTGCCTTTGATGTAAGGGAGGAGGGCAGTGCCATTGTTCTCTTCTGTTTCTTGGTTCTTGGGGGGTGTTTCTTTTTGGATTAGTTTGGTGATGGTGTTTTTTTGGAATCCGTTCGCAATTAAAGCATTCGAGAGAGTGTGTAATTCAGTTTTTAGGTGGTCTTTGTCAGCGAGGCGTTTGGTTCTGGAGATGAGGGTTTTTGCTACGGAGTTGATCTGTGCAGGGTGGTGGTGTGATTGTGCATTTAAGTAGCGGTTTGTATGTGTTTTTTTTCCGGTAGATGGTATGTCCTAAGGAGCCGTCGGGTTTTTTGTAGATTAGGACGTCCAGGAAGGGAAGTTGGTTGTTGGCTTCTATTTCCATAGTGAATTGTATTTTGGGGTGTAGGCTGTTGAGATGTGTGAGGAAGTTGTTCAGTTTGTCTTTCCCGTGTGGCCAGATAACAAAGGTGTCGTCAACATATCTGAGCCAGAGTTTGGGTTTATGTTCGGACTTCTGTAACGCGTTGGTTTCAAAGTGTTCCATATATAGGTTTGCGATGACCGGTGAGAGGGGTGATCCCATGGGTGCTCCTTCTATCTGTTTGTATCTTTGTCCATTGTGGATGAAGTATGTGTTGGTTAGGCAGTGGTTGGTCAGATCTAGGATGTGCTTGGGGGGGTTGTATTTGTTGTGGATAGCTGTCAAGGCTTCTTGAATGGGCACTTGTGTGAAGAGCGAAACAACATCGAAGCTCACGAGTAGGTCATTGGGTTGTAGGTCTTGTTTCTTTATAATTTCTATGAAGTGGAACGAGTTTTGTACGTATGAAGTGATGGATTCTGCATAGGGCTGGAGTTGTTTGGCAAGAAATTTGGCGAGGTTTTGTAGGGGTGAGCCTATGGAGCTGACTATGGGTCTGAGAGGTGTTCCTTCTTTGTGAATCTTGGGGAGACCGTAGAGCTTGGGGCATCTGGATGATTTCTCTCTGGGGATGATGCTTGGCTTGATTTCTTCACTTAAGGGAGAGGCTTTTATTTTGGCTTTGGTGGTTTTTTCCAGGTAGGTGGTGGGGTCTGTGTTCAAAGGTATGTAAGCAGGGTCTTGTAGTAGGTTGGATAGTTTGGCTTGGTAGTCAGATGTGTTCATCACCACTGTGGCATTGCCTTTGTCTGCTGGGAGGATGATTATGTTGTTGTCTTTCCTCAGGTTGGTGAGGGCTTTTTGTTCTTCTTTGTGTAAATTGCTTCTGGGTGGTTTGCTGGAGCAGAGGACATTGGTGTCTTCGAGTCTGATTTTGTTGGCTTCATCTGGGTTGATTTTGGTTAGGCTGGCTTCCACTCCGCATATGATGTTTTCAGTGGGGATGTGTCTGGGGGCGATTGCAAAGTTGAATCCTTTGGACAGGACTTTGGTCTCTGCGATGGTGAGTGTCCTGTCTGATATGTTGTGGACTGTTTGTTTCATGGGCTGCTGTGGGGGGGGGGGGTGGGCTTCTGGCGTTTTTCCAGTTTGTGGAGTTTGTTGGTGTGTGTGTCTGTCTTGTGGGAGGTCTCTGTTTCAGCTCTCCAGGCGGCGAGTTGCTTGGATTTGTTCCAGAGTGTTGGGTGGATTTTGTTGCTGAGTTTGAGGTGGAGAGTGAGTAAGTTTCTGTTGGTTTGATCTAGTAGGTATCTTTTCCTGTGTAGTTCGTTTCTGATTAGGGCTAGTTCTGTTCTTTTCAGGATCCTTTCGCTGGATGGGGTTTTTGAGTGGAATTTCAGTTGGAAGCTTGTGGGGATCACATTTTTATCTCGGCAGTTGCGTAGGAATGCAATGTCACATAAGATGGTGGCTCTTCGGACTTCTAGTTTCTCGTAGGTTCTGGTCAGCTGGAAGGTTTCCTCCCCGTAGAGGTCGGATATTTGTTTTCGTAGATTTTCACGGGTATAGGTATGCATGTTAGGGTGGATTCGGGTTTCTTCCCGTGTAGAAATCTGGTTGTTTTGGCGACGTTTCGACGAGGTCTCACTCGTCATCTTCAGGCTGGTGTTCTGGCTTCTTTCTTCTTGAAGCAAAGCGTGGTCGCAGTTGAAGTCCTTCTATAAATACTGCTGGGGGTGTGTGGTTTGCTTGCTCTGTTGCTGATTGTAGGTTCGTTTGTTCTTTTGTGATCTGCTGTGTGGCTGAGGCGATCGTTAAGGGATTAACTGCTGGTGGGTTAGATGGCTGTTTAGATACATCCTGTGTGGGTGAGGTGCTGGATGTGTGTCTATTAGCCTTTTGTTTCTTAACGACCTTGGTGATGGGTGTTCTGGCAGCATCCTGGTCTTTGGTGGAGTGGGGTTCTGTGTCTTGTGAATTCATTTTGGTCTGGCTACGGGTCTGTGGTCTCCCAATGTTTTTTTGGCGTGTGTAAGTGTGTTCCATGTGGTGACTGGAGTGGGGTGTAGCGGTAGATGGTACAGTCGTGGTTTTGTTATTGGATGGTGGTTTCGTTTCATCTGTGGGAAGGGTCTGGGTTTGTGTTTGGTGTGGATGGAAGGTGGTGGCATCTTGTGTCCTTTTGGACCTGGTGTCAGTCTTTGTGACAGAGGCTCGTCTGTTGACCAGGGCTAGTTTCCAGATGTCAGGCAAGCGGGAGGTGTCGTCACGTTTATTCATGTTGTTTGGGTGTTTCTCTATTTCAATGGCTTCCATGATTATTCGACTGTTGAAGTGTTCAGTTTTGGAGATGAGTTTGGTTCTTTCAAAATCAATTTCATGACCTGTTGTTTTTGTGTGCTGGAAGAGAGAGGAAGATTTTTCTTCTTTTTTGACTGCGTTCTTGTGTTCTGCGATGCGTGCGCTTATTCTCCTGTTTGTCTGTCCGATGTATGTGGCTGGGCAGACTTTGCATGGTATTTCGTAGACTCCTTGGTTTTCTAGCTCAATCTTGTCTTTGGGGTTTCTTAAAATGTTGGCTATTTTTTGTTCGGTGCAAAAGGCTGTCTTGATATTGTGTTTGTGGAGAATTTTGCTTATTTTGTCTGTGGTGCCTTTGATGTAAGGGAGGAGGGCAGTGCCGTTGTTCTCTTCTGTTTCTTGGTTCTTGGGGGGTGTTTCTTTTTGGATTAGTTTGGTGATGGTGTTTTTTTGGAATCCGTTCACAATTAAAGCATTCGAGAGAGTGTGTAATTCAGTTTTTAGGTGGTCTTTGTCAGCGAGGCATTTGGTTCTGGAGATGAGGGTTTTTGCTACGGAGTTGATCTGTGCAGGGTGGTGGTGTGATTGTGCATTTAAGTAGCTGTTTGTATGTGTTTTTTTCCGGTAGATGGTATGTCCTAAGGAGCCGTCGGGTTTTTTGTAGATTAGGACGTCCAGGAAGGGAAGTTGGTTGTTGGCTTCTATTTCCATAGTGAATTGTATTTTGGGGTGTAGGCTGTTGAGATGTGTGAGGAAGTTGTTCAGTTTGTCTTTCCCGTGTGGCCAGATAACAAAGGTGTCGTCAACATATCTGAGCCAGAGTTTGGGTTTATGTTCGGACTTCTGTAACGCGTTGGTTTCAAAGTGTTCCATATATAGGTTTGCGATGACCGGTGAGAGGGGTGATCCCATGGGTGCTCCTTCTATCTGTTTGTATCTTTGTCCATTGTGGATGAAGTATGTGTTGGTTAGGCAGTGGTTGGTCAGATCTAGGATGTGCTTGGGGGGGTTGTATTTGTTGTGGATAGCTGTCAAGGCTTCTTGAATGGGCACTTGTGTGAAGAGCGAAACAACATCGAAGCTCACGAGTAGGTCATTGGGTTGTAGGTCTTGTTTCTTTATAATTTCTATGAAGTGGAATGAGTTTTGTACGTATGAAGAGATGGATTCTGCATAGGGCTGGAGTTGTTTGGCAAGAAATTTGGCGAGGTTTTGTAGGGGTGAGCCTATGGAGCTGACTATGGGTCTGAGAGGTGTTCCTTCTTTGTGAATCTTGGGGAGGCCGTAGAGCTTGGGGCATCTGGATGATTTCTCTCTGGGGATGATGCTTGGCTTGATTTCTTCACTTAAGGGTGAGGCTTTTATTTTGGCTTTGGTGGTTTTTTCCAGGTAGGTGGTGGGGTCTGTGTTCAAAGGTATGTAAGCAGGGTCTTGTAGTAGGTTGGATAGTTTGGCTTGGTAGTCAGATGTGTTCATCACCACTGTGGCATTGCCTTTGTCTGCTGGGAGAATGATTATGTTGTTGTCTTTCCTCAGGTTGGTGAGGGCTTTTTGTTCTTCTTTGTGTAAATTGCTTCTGGGTGGTTTGCTGGAGCAGAGGATATTGGTGACTTCGAGTCTGATTTTGTTGGCTTCATCTGGGTTGATTTTGGTTAGGCTGGCTTCCACTCCGCATATGATGTTTTCAGTGGGGATGTGTCTGGGGGCGACTGCAAAGTTGAATCCTTTGGACAGGACTTTGGTCTCTGCGATGGTGAGTGTCCTGTCTGATATGTTGTGAACTGTTTGTTTCATGGGCTGCTGTGGGGGGTTGGGCTTCTGGCGTTTGTTTTTGTGTGCTGGAAGAGAGAGGAAGATTTTTCTTCTTTTTTGACTGCGTTCTTGTGTTCTGCGATGCGTGCGCTTATTCTCCTGTTTGTCTGTCCGATGTAGGTGGCTGGGCAGACTTTGCATGGTATCTCGTAGACTCCTTGGTTTTCTAGCTCAATCTTGTCTTTGGGGTTTCTTCCAGCACACAAAAACAACAGGTCATGAAATTGATTTTAAAAGAACCAAACTCATCTCCAAAACTGAACACTTCAACAGTCGAATAATCATGGAAGCCATTGAAATAGAGAAACACCCAAACAACATGAATAAACGTGACGACACCTCCCGCTTGCCTGACATCTGGAAACTAGCCCTGGTCAACAGACGAGCCTCTGTCACAAATATATATATTTGATATTTTTAGATATACACACTCTCCTTTTTGATTGTGCCATTTCAGGCTATAACCTTTATATTTTTAGAATATAATTAGAACATAATTAAAATGTTCTTTTTGATATTTCTATTATACTTTTGTATACTTGTATTTTGGATTAAAATCTGACTTCTATATTTGGCTGAAACTTTACACATAAAGTTCATATATATTTTAAACATTTGTGCGTGGAGGTTTTCTTCATAGCTATAAGAATGTGTTTTACAGTAACATACCTGTGAATTTTCAAAAAGTTATATGTTTTCAACAATTATTTAATTTTTATGCATAGAAACAATGGAGATGAATTAAGCTTGCAGAAGTAGGCAAGCTGATGCTGCCTAGCATCATTCTGACAGTGAAACTACTTTTACTGTACCTTGAACCCAGCTGAATATTGATGTGATTGGAAACTTTATCTGATTTCACACTGGAACTAACCCTTTCAGGGATAAATGTCATCCATGATGGACCATGATAGGCTCAAACTACAAAGGGGTGGGGTGTTAAACATTTTATAGTGATCTGAAGTCATTGTTTGAGTGTTTTGACCTTGACATAACAACCAGAACAGAGGCTATGATTATTGAACTTTGAAGCTTTTAATGAACAACCACTTGTTGTAATGAGGCCAATGTTCGTTAGTGGGTTATTCAAGGAAATGGCATTTTGCAACTGAACACCACAGCCAGAAGTCCCATATCTCCACAAAATATACTACACACTGTTGTGGAGCATATATGTGCAGAGAGAAAGCATGAGAGAGTTGTTTTATGTGCTGCCAAGTTGCTTCTGACATAATGGTGACTCTATGAATAAATGACCTCCAAAACTTTCTATTAAAAACAGCTGTTATCAGCTCTTGCAAACTCAAGGTTTTGAGAGACTCTTTGAAATCTGATGGGCTTTGTGTACCATTACTTACACCACTAATTGGGAAAATTAGTATATTGTCAAACAATGCAATTCTTTCATTCTGGCAGCTAGTGCAATCTAAATACTGTACTATATTCTGCTTTAGTTGCCATGTCATTAAAATCCCAAGTGGAGTGGAACCACTGAATCAATAGATGAATGATAAATCAACGTGTATGTAAATCAAGTTGTTTAATAGCTGATTGGAGCTACAAGCTGGATTTAGATTTAAGAGTGCAGAGCTAGTGATCTATAAAAAAATTAATTCCAGCTTTGACTTTTACATTTTTATAGCCTCTTGTTCCTGCAGTCCCAAGACAAATAACAAAATTAAGAACTCTACTGAATTACCAAAGTGTTCCTGGTGGGGTGTGTTTCGTTTGGCATATTGCAAGGTGCATTTGGTTGGGCATATAGGAAGACATTACTGGAACTACTACAGTATTTTGTAAGGATGCAGACATTTTAAGTCTCTTGAAACAAATGCAGCATTGAGTCACGTGGTACTTTAAGGTTTAACATGTTTTGTCTGGCATAAACCTTCATGGAATCAAATTGACTGCTATCAATAAAAAATATACCACATAACATTTGTTAGTCATAGTCTTAAAAGTCTTACAATCTTTTTTCTATGACATATTTTTAGTTCCAGCCTAGTAATATTTTGTAGTGTAGTGTAATTAAAGATATTAATCATAAACAGAGGCTGTGACTGGTAGAATGAGAGGAAACAAAATTGCACTTTTGTAAAGTCTTAAAGGTCTACATTAACAATTCCTTTCATAAAGTGATTAAGGGTATTCCACTAGAGGGCAGTGTCACATGATTATTTATAATCAACTAATACTGTAATGTATACTGTATGTACTTTTGTCCAAGCTTTTTTGGTCTAGTCTGAAAGAGTAGTCATTCAATAAATGTAATTGGATTGTACAGAACATTCTACACACTGTGAAAACCAAGTGATCATAAGGGAGGGGGAAATAAGGATATTGAGAAACAGGGGGGTTGGCCACTGTGTCACTTTCATATGCTTGCATGTGAACTGAGTCAATACAGTGGTACCTTGTATAAAGGAATTAATTCATTCCACATGAAATTATGTTAAGCAAATTTTCCTTTATACAAATTTTTCATAGAAATGCATTGAAAACGGAGTAATCCCATTTTTATGTTGTACGGATTCTCCCCATAGGTAATTATGTTAAGCAAATTTCCCCTATCTCCAGAATTTTTTATGTTGTACAAATTTTATGTTATGCAAGCTCTTTGTTATACAAGGGTCCACTGTATTTACTAAAATGAGTTGCATGATCGATTAACCTGTGAGTTTATTGCTCTATTAACCATTGTATTCATTGTCCTGTGCATTTTGTGTAAGGCAACACAATCAAATGAGAAAGCAAATTGGTCCAGTGTGTATCAAGACATGTTTCTTTGGGGTGGGGTGGGGCTATTTTGTACAGATAATACTTGGGAAAACAGTGATTTTTTTAAAAGGGGCTTGAAATTTAGCCCGGATTCCTTATTTCTGTTTGCTCTTGAGATTTAATCTTTCTTATATTTTTCAAAGAAATTACTTTTTTTGTTCTTGAGCTATCGAACAGCTGGCATTCCAGATATTTGGTGTTTTGGGGTTTATAGTTCTCACAAATAGTTATATACAGTTGTATACAATGCAGACGTTCTATCAAAAATTGAACTGCTCACAAAGATGTGAAGGACAAGGGCCATTTAGCTATATATCTACTCAACATTTGACTCATTTCTCATAGTTGATTAGTCATTATTCAAAACAAAAGAGAAAATATATTTTAAATACTTTGAAAAGTTGATCACAGAAAACTAGCAGGATGGAAGTTTCGTGAGAAAGCAGTCCTGGAAGGGAGACACAGTTTAATGTATTTTAATGTACAAAGTGAAGCATGTGTGTAAGTTCCAGAGCAACAGATGTTTCAGGAAAAATAATTGAAAGAAAAAATCCTTTGCAGAAGGCTAACTGCCTCCATCATCTGTTTTGTCAGGGGAAAGAAGTAAAATGCATCCATATCATGCACCTGATCATATCATAGAACCTAAAAGAGTGGTGACGGCATTCAATAACTAACTAGTTTAATAATTCTGAGTTAAAATGGCAACAATATACATTTTTCCATGATACAAAATGTCCTTGTGTTGCTGATTTCTTTTTAAATTGGCAAGGACTAATTCTTTGTAGCAAAACAAGACGGTTTGCAGCATTTTATAATCTCATATACGGAGAGGGAGCATTTATTTTGAGGGCAGCACGTCGTATTTTTGTCAGGTGCTTCGCTCCCCCCCCCTTTTTTTGACTCGGCATTAATGAAAGATCAGAAGCCACCGCTTTTAGAGCTGGGCTTGTTGCCAGGGGCAACAATCTCGCCCTTTCCGTTTTCGGCGCTCGATTGCGAGGGCTGGGTTCCCCCCCCGCCCCATAATCGGATTTCGCCTCCCGTCTCCAATCTTCCCCTCGGCACTGGATTACCCACGCCTTGCTCCGTGCTCGAGTGTTGTTTTAATCGGAGGCAAGATGGCCGCCCCACTGGGCAAGGGGCTGGACATCAGCCTGGCAGCGCTACAGCGACACGACCCTTATATCAGCAGCATCGTCGACGTAGCTAGCCAGGTGGCGCTCTACACTTTTGGGCACCGCGCCAACGAGTGGGTGCGTGAGCAAAGTGTTATGGGGGGGCGCGTTGAAGGGAGAGAGTGTGGGGGGGGGACGGGTGGGAAGGAACGCAAGAGGGTAGATATCGCTTTAAATCAGCCACGTCATCGCCCTTGCCGTAAATCCTGTAGCACACGGGCATCAGGCGCGGGGAGGAGGGAGGGAGGGAGGGAGGAAGGAGGCGGGGGAGCTTCAAAGCGCCTGCCTGTATCTAAGCGGGAGGCAGCCCCCCCCCCGCTCCGCTACGATGTGCAAGGAGGGGGTTGCTATTGGCCGCGATGTTCTCTCTACCCAATAACTTAAAATTTCCTCTCCATCGCTATTTGCAGCCATAGCAAGTGGGCTGGGAGAGGTTTCCGCCGTTTGATATTTGACCTTGACTGGCATGAAAAGGGAGAGCAGCGTGGCTCTGAAATGCAGCAATAAAGTGCATTCTTTTTTTTGACTACATCTTTGAAAACATAGAGCAAAACTCCCCCCCTCCCCCGCGCTCCCTTGCCTGGACCTGGTCGGTTTGCAGTCCCCATCGCATGCAGTTTTCAAAACGAAATTTTATATATCTATATCTATATCTATCTATCTATCTATCTATCTATCTATCTATCTATCTATCTATCTATCTATCTATATATCTATATATCTATATCTATATCTATCTATCTATGTATCTATCTATCTATCTATATAGAGAGAGGGGGGACTCCAGGCGGTTCACAACAATAGAAAAACAATAAAACAGAATTGAACACATAACATATAACAGTGATACAAATAAAAACAATGTTGCATTCTGTGTACCAACCTAGCTGTAGAACAGCCACGTTCCACCTGTTGGTGGCTGCTTGACAACCTTTTGGATCATTCTGTAAGGCTACATACACTTGAGCAACAACAACACTCCTGCAATGGTTGTGCAGTGTGTAACTAGATTCCCAGTTTTTCCAGACAGGTTCAGTCTGGGTCAGTTGTTGTTCTAAAGTCCCCTTAAAAGGAGTTTGTCCATAATTGGCCTTTGCATCAGAAACAGTGGGGAAAAGAAAAAGATAATGAAGCATCTTGTGGGGGAGTGCTTAGTGCTTGCTCTTCAGTGCAGTGGGAGAGTTTGTCAAGTCTCTGACTAATAGAACAGAAATTTTGTATTATTCAAATAAGGAGTGTCCATTTTCCTTCACTGGTTTGGAAATAGATTAGGGTCAAATAGATATGATCCTACATGAGCCCATAATGGGCCTCTTTCTTATTATTTGACACATTACATTTCATATTAATAATGATTAATAATGTATTAAAACAAGTAAGGAAGAGGAAGCGACAGGTATGTGTCTGGAAACTTGTGTACTCTGATCAAAATTGTGTGCATAGACCTGCTGTGCGGTAGTAGATAGATTGACAGATTAAGACTTTGGAGACTTGGCCTCAGATCTCTTCCCAACTATGGAACCTCACAGGGTACTGGTGTGTAACACTCCTTAAATATCTTGAAAGCTGTTTTTGGGTTGCTGTAAGCTGGTTCTGGCTTAATAAGCATGCAGACATTCTGACTAGAAAGCCAGTGACCAGTTTACGTTATGAATGAACAGTGAAACATCCTAACATTAAAACACAGTTTAAATGTATGCACTTTTAAAATCTTATTCTAGGAGAAGACTGATGTGGAGGGAACATTATTTGTTTACACAAGGTGAGAATTTTCTATATTTCATATATTCTTCCTGCCAAAACAATAGAAAAGCAGAGCCAATGAGATGGCATTTTTGGATCACAAATGAACATTTTTAAGTCACAAAATGTGGGTATTCAGTCCACATAGTGGAAAGGAAAGATGCCCGATTTGAGGATAATATGATAAATAAAAGAGTTTTTAAAAAGAGATTCCAAATTGATAGCCCTTGGTGTCTCCTACAATCCCCTTTCACAAAGATAAGTACTGCAGTGACAGTTGTATAAAGGAAAGGCACCTCTATACAGTAGTCCAAATCAAATAGGAGTGGAAGTGGATTACCAGTAAAAGAAGCTTTAGAAATCAATATTTGTGAAAACCGTGAAGTCAAATAAATTTATCAGATTTGCTGGATTAGCAACCATCTTAGATTTACTACTCAATTCTTGTATTCCCCAGGCCACCTCTTCCACAGCCGCCAAGCTCTTACAACTCCCCATCACTACTTAACCTCCATCTTTTTCCATATCACTATCCAATTATCCTATAATAACTAACAGTGAGTTACTTCAGTGTTGTTCTTTGCTGTTTGTCCTACTCCAAAGAGAAAAGAAAGGGTTGATGATGAATTATTAAAAGATAAAATAGAAAAGGGGCCCACATAAAGAATAGCACCTTATAAACACAGTGAGGAATTGAAAAAGAAATGCAACTGAAAGGGAAATTAGTATAAGAAGAAAATGCTAGCTATGTCATGAATGTGTTTTAGTTGATAATATTGAAAACTTTAGCTTAGGGCATGGCAGCTAAAACTGGGAACTTAATTGTTTCAGACATTGGGGAAGAAATATTCTGTACCACCCACCTTTTTCATGAAGCCATTTCATTAGTGACGGCAATTCAGTAAACAGGTATGTCCAAACTTCGGCCTTCCAGATGCTTTGGAGCACAACTCCCACAGGCCTTTGTCATTGGCAATCTAAGCTTAGAATTCTGGGAGTTGTGGTCCCAAACATCAGGAGGGCTGAAGTTTGAGCATGCCTGAAAGGAACTTGTTTTTGATAGTTGTCTCATGATTTGTTTCTCCTACTTTTACAGATTTTGCCTTAAATTTATAACATATGATGAGAACAACAAATTACTATAGCAACATTCTTTTTACTGCTTGATTGAAAACAAACCTAGCAAGTCAGAGCATGAGACCAGACTTAGGGTATTTGTACACGACCCCTAAACTCCGCAGCAAATGGCTGCCAGCTCCGGAGCTTACAATTGTTTCCCCACCAGCTCCGGAGTTTGCAGGAAATTAAGTGCGACCACGCCCACCTAAGCGCGTCCCAGCGCACTTTTCTTGTACCTGCTCTAGGAGGGTGAAAATCCCCAGGTCCGGATTTAATCTGGTGAGTGCGGGGCTCTCCTCGCTTCTGTTTGTTTTCTTTTGCCTCCCGCCCTTGGGGCGGGAGGCAAAAAAAACAAACAGAAGAGAAGGAATCAGGACAACGACGGGGCTCCGGGCAGCTTCGGAGGTGAGCCTGCATTTTTTCCTCTCTTTTTTCCTCCCTCCCCTCACGCAGACAGGAGCAAGGAAGTGCGGAGGGGTGGGGACGCAGAACGAGCAACAAACCCCCAAGATCCCTGGTCCGAATTTAAGTGGCCAGCGGATCTTAGGGGTCGTGTGAAAAGGCCCTTACTGAACAAACAGAATACAATAAGCTGTGACAGTAAACTTCTGTGTATATTTGCATATGAGAGTAGAGGCTCATTATTATGGATGGCAGGTTATGTCAGAGGCTGACATAAGAAAAAAACACACCATGATTTCTGCCTGGAAAAAATACTGTGTTCCATATATAAATATCCTTCTTGCCCAGTTCACTCGCTCTCTCAAATCTTTAATGTGGTCAAAGACCAACCTCCCAATGTACAGATAAACAGATTGCAAAGTACTACATTCTCCTATGTCCTGACAAAAGTAAAAGTGCATACATTCCTCAGAGTGCTCGAGGAATAATTTTAAGTAAGGCTCAATGAATTTTTCCAAATATCAGATTAAAATTGGCAAAGTAGGAGAACATGAGTAGCTGTTTCTGTTGCACCCTTTCAAATTAGCCAATTACCCATATTTTTACCTGTGGCTAATACAAAAACACTAGAAAGCCTACACACCCTTGCCTGCCTTAAATGGACTACCATCTGCAGTATAGGAAGGGAGGTATAAGAAGATTGCATAACCTCAATGCAAATGTCCTTGCCCAGATGTCATCATGGAACAGTGTTGGCGAACCTTCGGCACTCCAGATGTTTTGGACCACAATTCCCATAGTCCTTTGCCAATGGCAATACAGGCTTGGAATTCTGGGAGTTGTGGTCCAAAACATCTGGAGTACCGAAGGTTCTACACCACTGTCATAGAATAAGGAAGTTGGAAGGGGCCTTTAAGGTCATCACTACCCCCTGCTCCATGCAGGAATACAAATCAAAGGATATCTGGCTGGTGGTAATCAATATTTAAGATCAGTTAACTCTTATGTTAATTTTGGCTCTTTTGTTCTGGGTAATACCCCTGCTGTACACTTCTGCATATGTGATAGGATGCCCTGTATCTCTTATCTGTTTCCATAAGCATATCTTCTCTTTCCATCTTTGTTTGCAGCATCTTGGCCAGCTATTAAGGTTTACTAATAATATATATTATGTCCTTTTGCATGCATATCTATCTGTGCTCTACAAATTTATTTATACAAACTCTGCTTTGGTTTGCTTCTTTTCCTGCTGTGAATACTGTCAGGACTGAATGAAAATCCCATGTGGCTAAGGATGCACATAATTTATTTTGTTTATTAGGAGACATGTGGCAATAACTTCTGCAGATCTTTTGCAAGCTTGGTCTGCAAGTAGCACTTTTGATTTGTTTCTTACTTTTTGGAAATACGATTAAGCAATAACCCCAAAGTATATGAAACACAAAGGTACAGTAATAATATGAGTAGGAAATAATATCTAGGCTGTTATTTGAGAGGTTACATGCATTGCACATATGTTCAGCAGTCCTCATGATGATTCTGTCATGAAGGACAGAGTGAGGAAATACTAGCTTGCTTATTCAGACTGGATTGCCTAGTGGTTTCATTCCAGAGATATGACCAGATGCTTTTCTGATTCATGGCATTCTGGTAGCTATTTTTATTTGTCTGTTTACATATTTTAATGCCAGTTGTTGATGCGATATAAAGGTTGGTGAACTTCATATTTTAGAAAGCAAACTAGCTATGTGAGCGAACAGCAGCCTCTGTCATGTCTGTCTCCCTTCAAGAGCCAAGAGCAAAAATCCTCCTCCCTCCAAATCCATTTTAGACTGCAAGCCAGAGACCAGAAACAATTTTATTTTGTTTTATTGTGAGTCACTCTGGGGACCCTTTTAAGCTTAATTAGAGCGTATGAATATGACAAGGGAATAAAATCTTACTCTCTTCAGTCAGTTAAAAGGTGAAATGAGAGACAAAACTAAAAAAATGCCATTTACAGCTATATGTGGAGATAGTGTAAGATCTGTATAAATTAATGTAGACTAGATTTGTTTATCTCATACATTACTACAATTAAGGCAGAAAAAAATAAGAATAATTCTTTTTAAATGAACCATTTTGCTTTTGTCATTATCCTGTTGGAAATAATAGCACATTAGCTTGAACCAATTCTTCATTTGATTTTTTTTTCATTTTCTTCATCTTTGCTTTCTGTTATTTCCACCTTTTATTTCATGTTCTGTCGCCTCCTTTCCTCTGTTGCTGTTTTGGTGACAGAGAATGTAGAGACATCCTGTGAGGACTATCCAAATTGGATTGTCTCCAGATACTTGGCCAGTATTTTTCCATTGATATCAAACTCAATTCTGAAATCCCAGATGTACCAGTTTTATTAATCATGCATCAAAAATACTAAAAAGGGGGAAGGTAAAATTGTGAGAAGAGATTCTGTGGAATGAGTTGGTTTATTTCTGGCTGTTGCTTCAGCATGAGAAGAGAGTTAGGCTGCAGTCCTATTTATGCCCGCCTGATCACAAGTACTACTGAAATTAGTGTGGTTTAGTTCTAATCAAACACAAGACTCTTCATTTATGGACTTTCCAGCAATAATAAATGACATTAAGCTGTAAGCAGACCTTTAGATAACATTTACATCAGGACAGAATTGCTCTGTACACATATTTAAAGGTAAAAAATTCCAGTTATTTCGGCCAGTGATCATTACGTTCATATAAATTAATACAAATTTTTTTTTTGCTCAAGTTAGTTAAAAAGAACAACTGAGTAGCTAAGCTCTTGGTAGGTCCTCTCTTAGTCATGTGATAAAAGATATGCCTTAATATTTATAAGATAAATGATGTTTCAGGAACTTAGAATAGTTTGAAGAAGCCTTTAAATTTCAGCATAATTTACATTCAGTGAAGAAAAATGCGATAGCAAGAAATTAAGATCCAAAATTACTAGAGGAGAGAGAGAGAAAGAGAGAGAGAGACTGATTGAAGTAATAAAGTTTCCAGTTTAAGAAGTAAAGAATGTGTATCTATGTCAAAGTTTTAAAGAAGCCAAAAAGCCTCTTTTCAAGATAAAAGACAAAAACATCTTTTCAAGATAAAAGTCTCTTCAAAATGTAATACATAATTATGCCTTTTACAAATATAAATTACTACATCTTTTAAATTCATTTTGTAAGCTGGCTTAGTTCTGCACCATACATAAATAATAAATACCTTTTAAACAACTAAAATTACAGAGGTAAATACACTATAGTACATTTTGACATATTTATCATATTGCAATTTTCAATTGAATGCTTTTGCCTTTGATAATTTTCAGATCAGCTTCACCAAAATATGGATTTACCATAATGAACAGACTAAGCATGGAGAATCGGACGGAACCCATAACTAAAGATCTGGATTTCCAGTTGCAGGACCCTTTTCTACTTTACAGAAATGCCAGATGTGAGTAAACCATTAGGAAAGAGCTAGTATTCGTTAATATTAAACTTTGATTCTTAAAACGCTATCTGTTAAAAAAATTTAATCTGTATTCTGATCTTTCAAAAAGAAACCTATTGGTGTCAAGGATAAAAATGGGTGAAGTGGTTTGGGACCCTACTTTTATGGATAACAAAGAGAATGACAGAGGTCCACATGCGTTCCCTTGGACCTTAGGTTGTGCATTGTATCATATCACAGCTTGGAAAAGGGGGGTCTTGAAGTTTATCCCCTCTTATGCATTAATTTTATATGAAACACCTGCTTAACTCATGAGCAGACTTGTCAAAACCAAGACAAGTTTAGCATTGCTTTGCGGGGAGAGGGAAGCAGATGGAAGGGGTAACATTGCAGTCAGGGAACAGCAGAATGAGAAAGGGTTATGCACCTTCTTCATTTAAAAAAATGTGGAATTGTATCTCACTTCAGTGCGCAGTACGACTGTTCTTTATGTAACTATAAGATCCATAAATTATGAACAGCTTGTAGGTATACTGTGTTAGGATTTTCACAAATGTATATTAATAAACAATCCATCTGCCTAAGATATTACAGCATTCTTTAGCTTTTAAAATTAAATTAGCCTGGTAGGGGGAAACATGCAGTTGAAGGAATGAGAATGGTGGATTGTTTTCTGTGATATAAATGTTCATACACAGACTTACTGCCTACACATTATATTAGGACTAAGGAATTGTGGAGACCCTAACCCCGTTCAACAGCTGTTCCTGACATTTTGGTACTTCTGGACTTGGGCATGGTATTGGCTTCCTCCTGGTCATAATTGAGTTCTGAATCCTTGCATTCATCCTTCTTTCCCTCTCTGCTGGAGCTTTTTGGGCACACCTGTTTAACACAACAGTAGAAATGACATGAGACTGCCACGATCTAAAGCCACCCAGCCAAGGGATGAGCAACATGATTGAAGTTAAGCCTTGCCTGCATGGCTTCGTGTGCTTGTTGCTGCCATTCTGACTCTGCAGATGTGTTGCTGCCATGGATTGTTTTCATATCTCTTCCAGGGCTTATAGGATGAATGAGGGGGAAAACCCACTTCTATATACCAGACAAGGAAGGAGAAATTAATTTCTCCTCTTCTTTTTCTAGTAGTAATTCATTCCTGGTTCCTTCCTTGCCAAACACTGTGGCGTTGGTAACTATGCAGCTTTCATCAACATTCTTTGTCTGTAAGGTACTTGTCTGTTCCCTTCTACTCTTCTTCAGTCTCCTCTAGAATGAATTAGAGTGGATTGTGAAGAGTTTTTGTTCTGGTCTATTCTTAGGGTGAGATGAGGCACTCCAGGTTAAGGAATACATAAAATGTTTGGCAGTAGGGGTACTATCCAGTTGGAATTGCAATCGGTGAAAATTTTTGTCGATGGTAATTGGTGTAGCTCACTTTTCTACCTCCTCTTATTTATCTTGTCAGTTTTAGTTAATCGGAAATCATGTATTTGTTTATACAACTGAGATGTGAATGCTCTGGCTGCCTTAACAATTCAACCCGCTTTTCATGGGAAATGCAGCCAGAGCAAACTATTATCTCAAACTTGTCTAAATTAAGAAACAAGGTGCTGTACTTCGTCTCAGCTAGGAAACTGCACGACAGCCTCAGAACAAGCCAAGATGTGCTTGGTCACATGTTTATTCCTAATCTTGATTTAATAAAAAGAGGTATTTTGATCTGAGCACAGCCAAGCTGTTTCCCTTTGTTTTGAATAATTTAGAAAACCCAAGTTTTCTGTTTTCCTTCAGCTGAGTGATTTCTTTCTCCCTTTCCAATTCAAAGGTTATTTATTATTATTTATTTATTTATTTGTTGCATTTATACCCCGCTTATCTACATAGTGTACTCTAAGCGGCTTACAAGGCTACCAAGCCATAGAAATTACAATAAAGGCACAAGTAAAGCAAATAGTAATAGCAATAAAACAGAAGGTTAAAAACCTTATGGCACCTCAATCACTGTACAGTGGTAGATAAAAACAGATTGGAATGGCGGAAGAGAAAAAAAACTCAGTTAAAGATCGCCGAAGGCCTCCCGGAAAAGATAGGTCTTTAACACCTTCCGGAAGGCCAGCAGGGACTCTGCAGAGCGCACTTCACTGGGGATGGAATTCCAGAGGCTGGGGGCCGCCACCGAGAACGCCCGGGTCCGAGTACTCGTTCTCCGGGCTTCACGAGGAGTGGCGACCCGAAGCAAGTGCGCTCGCGCCTGCCGAACGGGACGGGCCAAGGTTGGTCGCTGAGCGATACGCTCTGCCAGGTAGTCCGGTCCCAAGCCATGGAGGGTTTTATAAACTAAAACCAAGACCTTGAATCTAATCCGGGCTGCAACGGGCAACCAGTGCAGACGGGCCAGGACTGGGGTGATGTGGTCATGGCGACGCACACCAGCCACCAGCCTGGTCGCTGCATTCTGTACCCGCTGCAGACGCCGGAGAAGAGTCAAGGGCAACCCCATGTAGAGGGCGTTACAGTAGTCCAGCCTCGAGATCACCAGAGCTTGGACCACTGTTCTCAGAGAGTTCGCGTCCAGGTACGGGCGGATCTGGGCGATCCGACGGAGATGGTAATAGGCGGACCTGGTCACCGACGCCACCTGGAGCTCCATGGCGAGCGCCGGGTCCAGGAGCACACCCAGATTCCGCGCCCTCTCCGCAAGCTGCAGGGAAACTCCCCCCAGACGGGGGAGAGGGCCACCGTACCCCGACGGCGAGCTCCCGAAGAACATGACCTCCGTCTTCTCGGGGTTGAGCTTAAGCCTGTTCGCCCCGGTCCAAGCCAGCACGGCCTCCAGGCACCCGTCGAGGATCCTCACAGCTTCCACAGCAGAGGTGGTAAAGGACAGATAGACCTGCGTGTCATCAGCGTACTGATGACAGCAGACTCCAAAACTCCTGATGACCCCCGCCAACGGCCTTATGTAGATGTTAAACAGCATGGGGGACAGAGACGACCCCTGTGGAACCCCACAAGGGAGAATCCAAGGGGCCGATAACTCCCCCCCCATGCTGCACGTACTGTGGACGGCCCTCCAGGAAGGAACGGAGCCAACTGCGAGCAGTGCCTCCAATTCCGACCTCAGAGAGCCGGTCCAACAGGATACCGTGGTCGACGGTATCAAAGGCTGCTGACAGATCCAGGAGGACCAACAGGGTAGAGCAACCCCTGTCGGCCGCCCGGAGAAGGTCATCTTGCAGGGCGACCAAAGCTGTTTCGGTACCCCGGCGGGGCCTGAACCTGGACTGGCATGGATCGAGGCACTGCCGATCCTCCAGGTATGACTGCAGCCGGACCGCCGTTGAGTCAAAAGCAGCTCTGTTGTAGGAGCACGTCCACTTCATGAATCCATCTCTAAGCACAAGTAAATTTAATAATAGCTACTTGCTTGGCCTAGCTAACCATTCCCTGGAAACAGAATGAATGGTTGTTGCAAGAAAATTACCTTTTTATGCTGTATCATTAAATTGTCTAGTACTTAAAATTCAGGTTACTATACATTTTTCTGTTGTGGGTGGTTTTGAACACTGCAGCTTCTGTCTGCAGTAGAATGCTGGGAGACTTTTCTATATAAGAGAAAAATTACTACTTGGTATTTTTAAACTTAGTTTCAGCAGGAACTGAATTTGGAAAACCAATTTGGAGGACTACGCTTGGTCTTAGCCAAAAGACCGAGAAGTGATTCTAGCCTATGCCTAGAATCCAGGCTACTCAGAATTGAAGCCAGAGTTAAGTCTTACCGCCATCAATTTCTGGCTTGCTTTAAATTACCACCCACAAGAATTAAGATATTTAATTCTCCAAGTCTGCTTTGGCTCTCCTTGGTAAAAGCAGTATGTTAGAATTTAACATATGTAGGTTTCTCCCCTCAGTCTCTCTGAGATTAGACAAAACAACTGCGCCTGTCAAACAGAGGGTGTTTGGCATAGAGAGGCAAGGGAATATCAACACAGCCCCCAACTTTCTCACAGCAGATAATTCCACATATACTGTAGCTGCAGTTGCCTATCTGTCTCTTGGATCCACCACAGGGCCTTCTTCCTAACTAGATGGGGAGTTCTTCCCTCAGAGGCTAATGAGGCAAAGTATAAACATATCCCTATTGCAGAGAGGGTTTGTTCTTTTGATGATGGTATGATAGAATCTACTACACACATAATATTACACTGCCAGTTCTATCATGAACTACATATATTCTATGTTTTAATTGTTTTAATTGTTTTAATTGTAAGCTGCCCAGAGACCTTTGGGTAGTGGGCGGCATATAAGTTGTAAAAATAAAATAAATAATTAATAAAATAAAATAAATAAATACTATGATTATACTTTCTTTGCTTTTGGGGGGATGTTATGAAGCAGAAAGCTCACATAAACTACTTTTAAGTCTTAATTCCCAGGTTACTCTTGTTCATTGTTAAGTCATGTCCTACTCTTCGTGACTCCATGGACCAGATCACACCAGGCCCTCCTGTCTTCCACTGCCTCTCAGAGACTGCTCAGGTTCATGTTTAAAGATTATACTTACCTGAGCAAAAATTTCTCACAGCGGCATGAAGGATACATAAACATGTAACAGACAATGATTTTAATTTATAACTTTCCTTTAACTCTTTTCCCCCTCTCTTTTATACAAGCTGTATTATTTTTAATATCACTTTGCTGGTCCTGGCCCATAACAACAGTAATAAAAAAAAAACTAAAAACTTGGGGCACTTGAACTGATAAATGATAATGTTTGAGGTATCTTGGCCAACATAGTATTTTTAAAGCAAATTTTGAATCTAGATAGATTTCATGAAACCGGTTTGATTTTATGATCAGAGCACCTGTAATATATCCAAAGAAAATGGAATTCTGTTTTGGAGCTCAAGGGACTCAAGTGTTGGTTTTAGAACAGAATACTTGCTCATGCTGTTAAGGGAACTGTTTTAGAATAGGTCACTAATATATAATTTAAGAGAACAGGAAACCTGTTTGAACTGTGCTGTGCAAACAACACTCTTTTTAGAAACTGTGTAGGATAGAGTTGTACAGTTTAAGTAGTATATTCTGGAAATCCTCTGAATCAGAAGCTTTTGAGGAACTTCTTCCTATGCATCTGCCACAAAACTCCAGAATTTTACAGAGAACATTGTGACATGCTAAAGGGTATGAACATGGTTCACGGTGAGTATTGGCCAGCCTTTATCAGTTGTCACATGAGCCAACTGTAAACCTACCATTTGTGTGACTACATACTGTGGGAGAAGATTGGTAATGGCTGACAATGTATTTTTCAGAAAAACCTGCACACAATTATTGGTTTTATTTGTATTAGCAGTACTTAAAGCTGGCCAGAGTCTGGGATTCATGATGACTATAGATCAAGTGGTTTGACTTTATGGGGATTGTACAAGAGGTATTCAGGACTTCTGTAAGTGTCAGCTGTAGTGGGGATCTTTGCTTGTATAAAGACAACTCCTGTTTTGATACTGTTTATTTCAAATAATTATTTTAGGTACCTTACATCTGTTTGTTAAGAAAAAGATGCTTAAATAAAATAAATAATAATAATAAATATCTGATGAAAAATAAATAAATGTGTGGCATGGTGAAGTTGAATTTTATAAATTAGGCAGGTTATATAATATTCCCCTACATACTACTTATAAAACTATTCTACTTTTATCACAACTGCATTGCTCAGGATGACTAGTAGTAAATAAAACACAAAAGGGAATAAACATATGTCCCAATATGATTCTATAGAAGATTGCAGATGCTTCTCAAAGACATTAATAGAATTTGCCACAAAAGGGTGCAGCAGCAATGGGTGCAGCAGCCAGATCAGTTGAGGTCAGTATTGCCATTTGTATTATAGATGTGACCCTGAAACATAGATCAGTCCACAACGCTGTGTCTGTAGTGAGGTGAACATTGATTCCAGTTTCCTGTAGCTCTTTCAGATGATATAGGAGAAGTTAGAGCAGCTGTCCTAACAATGCAAAATATTATTGAGATGAAATTGTGTTAGCAGGAGTAGAATTCTAAAATGATTTGGGTTGCCAGGGAGTTGTAGATTTGGGGAGGTGAAATACCTTGGCATTGCAAGTTATTTTGGTTAGTTGGTCCAAAAAAGCTGCCAGAATTCTAGAATTTAACATCTAGATCAGCAGAAATGCCCAGTTGCTACTGACAAAACAGTGCCACAGTCGTCCCCCACTATATTGCGGTTCATATACCTCAGTCCCAGTATATTGCAGGACCGCAGTATATGAAGGCAAAGGCTCCTGGGGCAAGCTATGTGGGCCTGTTTGGGGCCTTCTGCACTTATCCCAGGCCTGGCGCTGCCCCAAGCAGGCTACCAACAGGCTTTCTGGGCCTGTTATAGGCCCCAGAAGTGGATGGACACCACTTCTGGGGCTTCCGACATGCCCAAGAAGCCCATCGGAGACCCATTTGGGGCAGAGCCAGGCCTGGGGTAAATGCAGGAGGCCCCAAACAGCCTCCCCACTCCCGACCTGAACCAACATCTGCATAACACAGAATTCCCTTTATTGCTGGTCGGTTCAGGTCCCTACCCCTGCAGTAAATGGGGGATTACTGCATAAGATTTTGTGTTGTCTTTTCTTGAACCATTTTCTTATTTGATATAAAGGGCTTCTCAATTTTACCTTTTCCTTGTTCTGAAGAACATTAATCTGTGTAGCATGGCATCAAGCACTAATAAAGTTCATTGGCAGTTGTAAATAATTTGGGAGAGGGTGTTACTGACTTTGTGGGTCAGATGGTTTAGTGGAAAATTTCAAAAACCCCTCATCTAGTTTCTGCATTAGATTAAGAAAAATAATATCCTAGCCTGGGAGTCATGAGAAACAAAATCAAGAAGAATCTTACAATTGAAAATTTGTGTGACTTTGAGTGTCTTCTGAGTAAAAGCCCTGAACATGGGCATGAAGTTTGATATAGAGAATGTCATATGCCTTAACTCTATCATAATATCATTTGCAACTGATCTTTCAAGATACATAGTACTATTCAGTCATTAGGCAGCCTTCCTTGGAGTTTGTAGTAATTCAGTACTATTGGAACTCATGCTTTGTATGTGGAAGGTATGAAGTTCAATCACATGCCAAGTGTTTATAATTTCAGGCAGTAGGGCTGGAAAATATTTATGCCTTGGGTCTTTGAGAGCTACTGCCTATTAGAGCAGACAGTATTGAGTTAGATACAGGCCTGCCCAACAGGTAGACCAGGGGCTACCAGTAGCCCGTGAAGGATTCAAAAGTAGCCCACCAGCCATCAATTAAAAATGTGAGGTGATAAGTTCTGCACTTCTACCTCCCCCGCCCCAAGGACCACCACTGCCCCAGCAAAGCTCTGGGTCTGTCAGCCCACTGTCTCAGCCGAGCGGGGCAGTTCAAGGGCCATGGCACAGTCCGCTGCTCTCCCTACCGGCCAGATGATCGGCACACCACTGTCTCGTGACCAGTTGAGTTGTTGGTGCAGAGCGGAGGAAGGGGTGTGAAGGGGACAGCGAGGGGTGGGGTCATGGGCGTGCCCACCTCCTTTACGTGGTGACGTCCCCCTCTTCTCCCCCCCCCAGAGAATTCCTTCCTCCTACCCTTCCATCCACCTCCTCCTCCTCCTCCCACCCCATAGCTGCCTCACAGAGACTGTGACCTGCCGCTCCTCCTGCTCCCCTTCTGAGCTATTCCCTTCTCCTTGCACCGCCGTGGTGATGTGATTGCCCCACTGCTGGCCCATCCCAGCTACACAGCGAACATGGCAGAAGTGAGAGAGCTATGGGCAGCATCAGCAGTGGCAGCGAGGGGGTTGGAAGGGAGAAGGGGGGAAACAGGAGGAGAAGTAGAGTCAAGTCAGGCCCCAGGTGGGTTGGGAGAGAAAGTGCATCTTTTTTGAAAAAAAGTCTTCCAGCAGCCTGGGCAAGCGTAAGGGGTGATCTGCGCAAGCATGCACGCACCTCCCTTGCACCCGTCCATGCCGGCTCAAGCGGGTGTAAGGGAAGCATGTGCATGGTCAGCCCTACCATAGGAATGCATTGAAATATGTTCCCTCCAGAAAGGATTAATTGATTTTCAATGTGTTCCTATGGGAAATCTCTGCTCTGCTTACAAATTATTTTACTTATGAGCATATGCTCGGAACAGATAAAATTAATAAGTAGAGGTTTTAGTGTAGTAGCCCTCAGAAACGTTTGTTTGGAAAAAGTAGACCTTGGCCTGTTCAAAGTTGGACAGCCCTGGGTTAATATAATATCTATGCTTGTTGGACTGTATAGCAATGATTCCTACAATTAATGGAAATCGTCTGCTTTATTTCTCCTGCAAATATGTATGTAAACATGAGTCTGTGGTTGCAACAGCACATGAATGGTATATGAAACCCACTTAATGGAAGTCTCTAGTGGGTTCAGTCTGTAGCTTAATGAATGTTCCATATTTTTTTTCCGGAGCAGAACTCTGCCATGTGAGAAGAAATGGACTGAAGTGTCTAAGATAACAATGCTATGCAGACTGTCAACAGCTAGTGCTGCTGGCATTGGATGGATTTTTCAATCTGGAGGGCAAATGTAGGGTGGGGGTGATGGGAGAGAGAAATCTAATTCAGTTGAAAAGAAACACTGTGAGCACTGCTTGAGATTTCAGAAGGATGTAGATGGGATTCATAAAATCAACAAATCACCATCATAATTTCATCATTGTTCGCCTTTATAGATTTGACAACATTTGTAATGCTTGTCTGTCTGGACAATGTGTTGAGAACATCATGCCAACTAGGAAAATTCTGGACTTTGTGATAAGATAGGACATACCAAATAGATGGTAATTAAAACAGTGGCATCATTTTATATATTTTAAAAAGAGCTATTTCAAATCACTTATTATTCATGCTTCTTCCTAATTAAAGGCACAGTGATGGCTTCTTTATTATGTTTTCATCCAAACATATAAACCCAACCCAAATTTCATGTAGCTTTTGAAAATTAAGAAGACAAAAATCTTACAGAAATGCAGCATTTGCAAATTGGTTTAGTTACAATCGTTTTAAAAGATTACAGTTTTTCTGACAAGTTATATAGGCCTAAGCTCAGCTGGTTTTAGTTGGACTTTCAAAGTACATGGTTACAGACATAAAATTTTAGAGATATAGGAAATAAGAGGCAGTGAGATTTGGTCAGTGTAAAAGAATAGTCAGGTTGTTTTAAGGCAGTGAAAACAAAAAAATGTGTATAGGATAAACATTTAAGTTAAAATTAATGAAATGATTAAAAGAGCGTAAAAAGATCCATTGGATGAATTAGACTGTTTCAGTCACTGGTGTATAGGTCCTTTGATAGTCCTGTACAGTATTTGTTTTACTAGTTCCATCACAACACTCCCCTATTCTAGGTCTATCCTATCAGAGCTGCATTCTAGAGTCACACCACTCTTGTCCTATAGAAATTAATTGTTGTACCTTCTGTAGAAAATGACATTGCATGTTTAAAATACAACTTTATTTGCTGCACCTGCATACATCTTCAAGTGTTGTGGAATTCTGCAGGTAACTTTCTTGCTTATTTATAAACTAAATTATGGAATTCTACATTAGGATTTACCAAATGTTCTTTTAAAAGAGATGAACCGGTCACTGTGATTACTTACCTCCGGGTGGAATGTAGAAGCAGCTGAGTTGGGTTTCGTGGACCATTTTGCCAGTATACTTCACCCCTGGCTCCTCTGGCGGATGTGCAGGGAGCGGACGATATGTTGAGATGGCTTGCCGAACAATGGACTGAAACATTCTGTTCTTTGAAATGAGAGTTCACTGCTCAGATCTAAGTATATGCTGCTGGTCAGTGGCACTCTCTACCTTAGAAATGTGTAAAGGTAGGAGACTTCAAGAAGTACATGCAATTTAGTCCAAGCGCTTCAAAATCCAAGGAGCGGCAGAAGGAAATTCCCTGTCTCCTCCTTTTGCTCTGTACCCTAAGCTCGCTTAAGATCCCAGTGCTCCTCTGTTAGTTTTACAGGAAAACTTGGAGTGAGAAGTGAAGATAATGGGCTCCATCAGCCTGTCAGTTCATCACTTCCCTGAGTCATGAAGGTCTCTGGTTCTCATACATCAACACCACCACCATCTATCTGATAATAATGTTCCCTTGTGTTTAGAGAAAGATGACTTTATAAAGGGGTTTTTGGACTTTCTGGGCTTCACCCAACGGGAACATTTCTTTTTCCTGACATGTTCTCTCCTCTCTCTCTCTCTCTCTCTCTCTCTCTCTCTCTCTCTCTCTCTCTCTCTCTCTCTCTCTCTCTCTCAAAATGGGAACCAGTCCACCAATACAGTTACTAATGGTGGGAAACGTGTAGAGTTTGTGTAGGATAGATCATGTAATGCGTATCTGGATCTTTTCATCTACATGCAGTATGACTGATGAAAAGTGCCTGTTCTATTACAAATAACAAATACCAGCCTTTACATATTTTCTAGCAATTGAAAAAATAAAGGCAGGATAGCATTTCCCTAAAAGGAAAGGAATGCAGTCCACGCTGTAACTATCCAGTATTTCCTGTAAAATTAATCTTAAGATTGAAAATGACTCCACAGATAGAAGACGGGTGAAGGAAGAGGTTCTTTATTCATATCTGGGATTATAAATCATTCAGCAGCAGCTTGTTTTAATTGTTGTGCTGTCTTCACTTTGTCTTCAAAACTTTATAGGAATGATGGATACAATTGTAGTTAGTTATTGGTCTATTTCAAGATGGAGATTTTCTTCTTTCATATGTGCATGTGCCATAACACCACTGAACATACTACTGAAAATTCCATTTATTTATAACTGTATTATATTCATTTAAGTGCCACTGAGCATTTCCTGGGTTTTCAGCTTTGGGACAATCATTCTTATTTAACTAAAACAGACAGGGCATACTCAGCAAAGCACATTCCATTATATAGTTTGCTTCCAACCAGAAACCAACCACTGATTTCCAGGACTAAGGAGAGATGTCTGTCCAACATCCTCGCTAATTTGTTGGAGATAAATTGATTTCATTTGTTTTGAAGTACTGTATACGGCTTAGTTTGTTCTTTGTGAATTTAGATATTTAAGTATGCAGTGCTTTGCATGTCGCACATTGATTACCTTCAGACCAGTTTAATACACGTCAGCCAGTTATGTTGATTTCTTCAAATTAAAATGAAATCACTTCTGTACTTCAAATAAAAAATATTCTAAGCAATTAAAATGTATACTTTTGCTGTCCAGGTAAATAATAGATGGTATCAGGAAACAAAACTGGAAGGGCACACATCCATCATGTCTATTTCTGTAAATATCCTCCATTTCTAATTTCTTTGTCCAGACTCTGTTACTTCTCTGTGTGTTTTAGCAGAAAGCAATCTATCCCTTTTTGCTAGTATTTTAAAGATATGCAAATATTTCAAAATTTTATGTATTTTTCATATATATTTTTCTATTAAATAAAAAAAAGGCTTACACACATTTTTTTATTTTTTTGAATGCTAAAGTACATCCAGTCCATTTCTATTACAGGTTGCAGACTGGGAAATTTTAAAAAGCCAAACATAGATTCCACATACATTTCTGCTGGTACTTTAAGCTATTGAGAGTTATATTTTCTTTAGGATTTATATTTTAACCTTGTATTGGAAATGTTAAGAGCTAATGAAATGCATATACAGTACTATGTTTTGAAAATGATTGGCTAGAGTCTTATTGTTGATTCATGGATCTCATCTTTGTAACTTTCTGTGCTTTGACACTAAGAAGAATTCAGAGGACATGTAAGTCAAGAGAAGGTCTGCATCAAAAGAGCCCCTGAACTGATACTCCTCAATCCATTATATATACTGTATATACTCGAATATAAGCCTAGTTTTTCAGCCCTAATTTTGGGCTGAAAAAAGGGGCCCTTGGCTTATATTTGGGTCAATACTTTTAGCCACTGAGGCAAGTCATCTGTGGCTAAAAGTCATTTTAAACATTGCATGCCGCTTCTCATGACCCCCCTCTGCATCACAGGGGAGCAGCACGCGATGTTTAAAATGACTTTTAGCCACTGACCCAAGCACTTGCATCAGTGGCTAAAAGTTATTTTAAACATCACACACCACTCCCCCCAGCTCACAAAGGAAGAGCTGCTAGGCCCTGCTGCATTTCCCACCCTAGCCTTATACTCGAGTCAATACGTTTTCCCAGTTTTTCAGGGTTAAATTAGGGGCCTCGACTTATACTCGGGTCGACTTATACTCGAGTATATATGTTATGTGCAAGTTGTCTTCTGCAACCTGTGTATGCCTGGTAATATTGGTAGCTGCGGTTTACATTGCTCTGCTTTCAATTCATTGACTTCAGGTGAGATCTTTGCTGTTGAGAAATGTGTTTCAGTTGTTAACTAAATCTTCCACTTCCTTTTGACGCTACTTATTTTTGTAAATTAGTCATGTGCATTAACACAGAGCTGGAATGATGATCAGTTCAGGCAAATATTTTTTAAACTTTTTGATGCATTTTGACCAACTATGTAAGCAGTAGCAAGATAAAAATATTTTAAACAAACAAATGTCATTTTTGGTGACATTACCTATTCATAACATTATTTTAGAAACAAAATTTGCTTACAAAATGAAAGGTAACTTTGTAGTGGTGGAAGCTTATCACCAAATCAGAATAGAGACATGGCCTTGATTCAGTTCACATACGCAGGTATGTTAGTTTTATCCCATACAATGAATATATCCAGTATTTTCTTCTTGAAAATATTTTGATGCACACTGAGAAGTAAATCTGACATTTTGCAAATTGGACCTCTGCCTCGCATGGATCAGAAAAGAGGACTGGGGCCAGGAACTTTGATATTACAGCAAAATTGGAGCCAGGAAGAAGCAGGTGGTAGAGAGATCCTTACGTAGGGATGCATGTCTACTCCCAAATAATTCTCAGCCACTGCTGGCCATCTACTTTGTGAGAGGAATCTTTTATAAGCTAATGTGAGCAATAAAAGAGGCCTTGTGGAAAGCATGGTGTGATGTTTCGCTTTTTTAAAAGGTTAATTGTATCTTATGTGACAAAGATGGTATAAGTGGATTTCCCTCCTATATTTTTAATCTTAAAAATGTAACCCCAGAGAGTTAAATTCAAACAAATTGAAAGATTTTGGATAAAATTGACAGGTATAGTTCAATCTTGAATTCTCATTTACCATAGTATTGTAGTAGAATAAATGGACTATTTACAGTCTTAATTCACTGTCAACATCTTCCTCTCCCCCCTCCCTCCCTCCCCTCCTCCCTCCCCCCTCTCCCCTCCCCCCCCTCCCCCTCTCTCTAAGGACATTAGAACAATGTTTTTATCTATAATTTTCCCCCTCGTGTCAATACACAATGCAGTTTACAGCTGTAAAATCAATAAAATATCCATTATAAAATCCAGTAAAATACTAAAATTTATAATGAAAGCAACAAGAACAGCAGATAAATGAGGATCATGAATTAATAGATGGGAGCTAAATGATGACAAAGACCTTGAGATGTAAGGAGGAGAGTGTAATGGGTTTATCTTTCTAGACAGTCTATTGCAGTGATGGCAAACCTTTTAGAGACTGAGTGCCCAAACTGCGATCCAAAACCACTATTTTTTCACACGAAGTGCCAATACAGCAATTTAACCTGAATACAGGTGGCTGTGAAGGGGTGATGTCAGGTGCCCACAGAAAGGGCTCCGAGTGCCACCTTTGGCCCGTGCCATAGGTTCGCCAACACTGGTCTATTGGTTTTTGTTCCTGCTTTTATTGTGAAGTCCCTTTCAGAAGCTACAGATGTTCCTTATTCAGTTTTGTAGCAAAGTATCTAAATCAGACTTTTATTACATAATGCACTTAAAACCGTATTACTAAAAAGGTAACATTGAATTCCAATACCGCTTGAGAGTGAACTGTTTGAAAATATACTGTATATACTTCATTTGAGAAATAAAACAATTCTCATTACCACTTTCAGTAAATTTCTGGGGAAAAGGTGGTGTTTGTTGGTTTATGTTATATCCACAGACCTTCAAGGTTAATTTTCTTTTTCTGAGTAAATTGGAAATATTTGTACATTATAAAACTAACCATGCCTCCTAAATTATGTATACAGTAATCCGGGGGCCATTACAGCCTGTTGTGTTAAGTGCTTTATTTAGACAAGTAATCTGTAAAGTGAATATAAAAATGTTCTCCAAAGACAGACACAGCATTACTGCTGTTTCTCTTATTGTGGTTAGGATTTTGAAGTTAACCCCTAAGCAAGTATAGTACCCTATATATTTTAGTTATATTAAGTTTTCTAGATTATAGCAGTGAACTATTATTTATTTATTTATTTATTTATTTATTTATTTATTTATTTATTTATTTATTTATTTATTTATATTTGTACTTATTAACCACCTGAATTTCCCTCAGGAACTCTGGGCGGTGTACAACAAATTGCCCAAGTAAACAATTTGCCCAAAATAACAGCCCCAACAATAAATCAAATAAAAAGAGGTAAAACAGAACAACAAACAGCCTACGACAAAGTCATCCAGCAGAAGGGGTATGTTTTGTATATTCCCCAGTTCTTATTGAAACTGTGTCTTCCAACAATCAAACAGGAGAAAAATAAGACATAAGATGCAGACATCTCAGAAAGCAAAGAATGTTTAGAAGGTATCAGCTTTCCTCTAATAGGGTTCCCACTGTTCATTTAAAAAATGTAAGTCTTTTCGAATGAGAATATGAGACAAAGCTAGAACAATTAGAGATTGGGCCTGGTTAGTCAAGGCGCTTAATGAAGTCAATATGGACTCTGGAGCATAAGAGAAAGTGAGAGACAGACAGAGTCAAGACAAAAATGTTTGGTTGTATGGAGAACCTGGAAGAAAGTAGGGTGCATTCAGGCAACAGTACTGTTTACAAGGTGGACATTGTTTTACTGATTAGACTGGTGAAATACTGACAACCCTGTGGAGCTATGATATGTTCATTATGAATTCAGGTAAGACGGTAAAATGCCCTGATTTAAATTGTGCAGCTGGGCATTTGCATCATATAGCAAATGATTGTGAGAGAAATAAGAGAAGGTAAAATGCAACTGTGTGGGGCTTATTTTAATGCTTTTGGAAACCAATTATAATAAAGCGGACAGGTGGCTGTCAAGATGCTATGTTCATCATTTGCATTTTATGTTCATTAACAGTGTCCATTTATGGAATCTGGTTTTATGATAAAGAAGAATGCCAAAGAATTGCTGAGCTCATGAAAAAGTAAGTCTTGAGGGGCAAAGAATGTGTTTGGGGGAATTTCTTGGTATGTGTTTTTGCATGCTGCATCACTGCTGCTGTGGATGGTTCTTATATTTGTACCCTTTGTACTGGATTGGCAAAACATGTTTGCTTGGATCAGCTGACGTTACAACCCTATACAAAGCTGCCAAGAAGAGTCCATAGACATGGGATCACGAGGAGTCGGTCATGGCTGTAATGACACAACACACACACACACACACACACACACACACACACACAGAGAGAGAGAGAGAGAGAGAGAGAGAGAGAGAGAGAGAGGACTACACTTGTGGAATCTGCTTGTGGGTAAATATGTATAGGATTGTGCTGTAAAGCATTCTTGAACTGAGACACATTTATTTTGGGGGTAAAATGGTTTTTTTCCCACTGGGAAAGGGAGGGAAAATCTCTGAGTACTAATATAGGGATTTTAGTGATTAGGAGTGGGAGTTTTGTATGCCAAAGAACTCTAGGAAAATTCTACTTGCATTTTATTTTCTGTGGTTTGGACTGCTTTTGATCTTCCTCGCCAGGTAAATACAAAAGTTTGCAGAGGGATATCCTGACTAATTGAAAAGCAGCTGTTTTAAAATTTTATTTGCTGATATAGATTATCATCAGAAACTAGAACTTTCAATAAAGAACAGATACTTGTTTGATATTATACAACAAGAATAGTGGCTGGTAATTTAAGAGGCATGTGTTTTACTCTCCAGTAAATGTGATCTTAGGTTCAACCTTACAGTGATATTAACCATTTGAAGCCTGACCAATAAAGTTGTTATAATGGGTGAGAAAGTTCCCATGGAACAGCTAGAAGCCTCCATAAAATATGGACTCCACATTAAGTTATTTTTTAAAATGGGATGGACCATTTTGCCCACCAGCTGCATTGGACGTCACGTTTCAGAGGCCTCAGTCAGCGTGGGTTGTGATTAGAGATTGTGGAAGTTGGAATTCCAAACTGTTCAAGGGCCAGTATTTCCTTGCCCCCCTACATTAAGATATTGTGGGATGTTAGGTTTTTATGAGAGTAGTATAACTGAAGATGATATCTATATCATTCCACTTACATTGGCCCATATGCGTATGTTTGTGGCAAAAGAGAAAGACTGCCTTAAGTTGTCTGCAGCTGTACAACAATGAGGTTTTGTTATGGTGCACTGCACTAGAATAGATGCATCAACAATACAAGATACTGTAGTTTACTCAAGCTTTTGTGAGGAACAAATTGGCATCTTTAAGAATAATACATTCTTGACAGTTTCAGAGAGGGTAGCCATGTTAGTCCTGTTAAGAATTGCAGGCAAATATCAAAGGGGAAAAAAGATACAAAACATGTGGCACCTTAAAGACATTCATACTTTAATGTAAGATTTTGTGGACACGTCCACTTCTTCAGACATATAGCGGCAGAAACTATATGTCTGAAGAAGTGGACGTGTCCACGAAATGTTACATTAAAATATAAAAGTTAGCCTTTCAGGTGCCACATGTTTTGTGTCTGTTGTTTTATTTTGTTTTGTTTTTCCTTGATACATTCTTGACAGATAATTTTTGCAAATAAACTCTCATGGTGATTACTGGTGATTAAATGTCTCTCAGGCTGATAATCTGCTTCAGTAGAGTACTTGTATAATCGCAAACCATGTTTATTGGTGTATAATAGCAGCATTTCATCTGGTTAAATGTGCACTAGTTCAGCTACGTTAGTGTGTGTAAGAATTCTCAGCAGTTTGCAGTAATTATAAAACAGATGGGGCAGGAAATTGGCTGTTTGCTGGCAGTTAAAAGACTTATTTGCCTGTATTTGCTATTCTTCCACCAGGAACAATCCAAAATGAGCCAGTGTTTAATGCATCTCCTGGTAACGGCATGAACTGTCTGGGATCATGGTAGTAGAGTCTTTTTTGGTCCATTGTGCACAGAACTGAAGAAATCATGTTACTAACCTTAAGCAAACCTTGTTGCATTTTTCTTTAGTTTCTCTTTTTAAAAAATCTCAAACCATTCTTAATGTCTTCTCAAATATTTGAAGCAACGGAAGATGAATTCTGTTTTCTCAGTCACTTCTTACTTGACCTCCTTTTCCAGTTTAACTCAGCAAGAACAGCTGAAAGCCCAGCAAGGGGCTGGCATGGGAATTTCCCTGGTAAGCCTGAATTTAGGTGACAGCAAAGAAGTGGATATCCTACAGATGCTCACCAGAGCCAAAGATGAATATACCAAGGTGAGGCTTAGCCTTTGTAAAGAGCAGTTCCAGGCTTTCTTTTGATTGTTTCATCTTTCATTGGTTTTATTATGTAGGAGTTTTGTTCACATCAGTCTAAGATGCCAGTGCCCTGTTTTCCATAAGATTTACGCATCAGCCCTAAACCTGAGAACCAAGAACAGGTGAGAACTATGAGCAGTGGGGCCAAGCCTGAGATCAGCAAGTGATAACAGCAGGCAACTGCCCAGGACTCACTGAGGCTCTTGCCCTTATTCACTTACCGGAGGGTTCATATGGCTTAAAGAGAGCTAAGTAATAAAGGAATAGTATCTTTCTAAGTGTATACACTATATCAGTGTTGGCAAATCTATGGCACGGGTGCCAAAGGTGGCATGCGGAGCCCTTTCTGTGGCCAGGGGGCATCACCCCCTCACAGCCACGACACTTCTCCCACTGCTCGGAGCACCTCACTGTGCTCCGTGCAGAGAGCCGGGCAAAGGAGAGGCAGCGGCTTGTGGCCTGCTTCGTAACCCCAGTTTACTCTCCAGCCATGCCATTTTTGGGATGCCCAGAGTGTCGTGCCTGGAGAGTAAACTGGGGCTACATATGAGCCCACAAGGCGCTGCCACTACCCCCTGGCTTTCCCGATGTTGTAGCACCCCATCTGCCTCTCTGCCCCAGGTAGAGAGGTGGATGGGGTGCTACTCTTCGGGAAAGCGAGGATCGAAGAGTAGATTTTTGAAATTCCAGTGGCCACAGGTACCCTTTGGGAAAGTAAGTATTGAAGAGCGGAGAGTGCTGTGGCCATGGGAAATTCAAAAGCCTGCTCTTCAATCCTCGCTTTCCCGAAGGGTAGCAGCCAAAGCATGTAATCCGCGGTACAGTACCACAGTATTCAGGTTAAATTGCTGTATGTTGCACTTTGCGAAAAATAAGTGGGTTTTGAAATGCAGTTTGAGCACTCGGTCTTTAAAAGATTCACATCACTGCTCTATAGCTTAGATTTAGTAGAATCTAAGAACGTGGCGTCTTTCATAGAATGTTTGTCCTCTTGTTCCCACATATGCAAAGGTTTATAGGGTTCTTCCCCTCTATATCTGAAGAGGCTTCATCCAGTGCTAGTTCCATTGAACTCTGGGGTTTACAGATCCCGACAAGTAGTGTCTTAAACAGTGTGTGCATCCCTGATTTTATTAGCCACTGATACTATAAACAAAAATGTGGTTATCTCCACTGGCGTAGGTGGCTTTAAGGTTTATTATTATGTCTTATTTATTTAATATTTTTTCTTTGTATGTCATGAAGAGAAATAAATAAAATATGTCATCTCTCTGCCAATAAACATGACACTCACCATTTCAAACAATGCCTTATCTTAATAGGTAGGCAGGAGAAAAAAGTGAATATAAGGACCACAGTGTTTGCATAAGATGTGTCCGGGAGAGGAGAACACACATCCTTGAGATTATTAGTGGCAGTTAGGTTTGATAAGTATAACTGCATAGTTTTCTGGTCACCACTTGACTCCTATCCTCTAGGCACACTGATAACTTCATGAACAGATCACTGCACTACGGTTTATGTCAGGCTTTCCTTACATTTAGTCTAGAAGCTGCATCTGGTTTACACCATGGCAAGTAGAATACTAAGTGCGGTGGTTTGCTGTGTGACTATTAGACCTGCATTGAAGCAGTTGCTTTGACTACTTATCAGTTACTGAGCCAAATTCAAGATTTTAGAGTCTTACAAAGATCTCCGTATCTTGGGACCAGACTTCTCCAACAGATAGGTTCTTTATTGAACATTCATAGACCTGAAAAGAGTAATATATAAAAAGCATACAAAAATATAAAAGCATTATAAATTAATGTAGCCTAAAATATGCAATATTATCAAAACAATAAAATATTAAACCAAAGGTAATATGCAACCTAATACCTCTCAGATAAAAATATAAACTGTATATCACATCCAGGGTACCTACCTATATTATTTATTTAAAATATTTTACGTGGTGTTTCTCCTTGAAAAGAACCCAAGGCAGGTTACATCATTAAAAGACAACATTTAAAGCTAAAATTATCATTATCTTGAGTGTTGGACTATTCACCACCTTGCAAGGTAATTGGTTCCATTGTTGTTCTGCTCTGACAATTGGGACGTTTTTCCTGTCCTTCGACTGAAATCTGGCTTCTTGTAATTTGAGCTCATTATTATGTGAGGCTTTCCTTACCTTTAGTCTAGAAGCTGCTTCTGTCAGTTTCTTTCAGTCTTTTTTTCATAGGGCTTTGTTTTAAGTCCTCTGTTCATCCTTGTTGCCTTCATTTGAACCTCTTCCAAGTTATCTAGATTCCCCTCTGCACAACATCAGAATCCTTCACTACAAAGAATATCAGAGAAACAGTCCTCCAAAACTACGGAGGGTAAGAAGTTGAACTGTGTTAAAGAAAAGACCAAATAGGATCAGAGGATGATTAAATTCTTAATACAGTATAACTCACACGTTCACCAGAAAGAAAGTCAAATGAAGATAGAGAGGTGAACAAACAATTTGGTTTTTTTAAAAATGATTGCTCAAATCAGCTATTGAGATTTTAATATGAATCAAACTAATGAGGTAATCTTTAAAACATTTGGATGAAGCAAAATTAATCCCATTGAAATTTATTTCCACCCAAAAAAGAAAAGGACACCTGATTCAGAAGCAGTTTTGATGAAAGGAAGAATGTTACATTAAAATATGAAATTTGTTTTCTTCAGTCAGTCAGGACCTTTATTGGCATCAAACCAAGTATACAAACAGTAGACAATAATACATGCACATAGAAGAAGTGTGCTAAAATACAGAACAAGACATGGTATGGCAAAATACAAAATGACATGATATATCCATTTGAAAGGTATTTGACCATCAACCACGAAACTCTGGCCCACCTAGGGATAGTCATCCTCGTCCAACTCCATAACTCCATCAAAGTTGAAATCAGCCAGACCATTGAGCCATAATAGGCCTCTTGAAATGCTAAAACTAGCAAGAAATTGGCCGGCAGGATTGATTTGTTTATCCTTGGAAAATCTCGTCCAGGACCAATGATGTGGCCAAAACACTCCTTCGATTTGGGTGTTTAATGTCTTAAAGACGTCAGGACCAGGCCCCACCCTAGTGCGGTCTTCGGCCACGAAACTCCATGCTTGGGGAAAACCTCGTTTTGGCATTCTCCAGTGCTTGGGACAGGTAGCACCTTTGTCATTCTCTGTTGGCTTTCTTCTCAGTGCGGGGGAGATACACGTTTGCTATTAGTAAACCGTGAATCCTAGTATTCACTCTGATTATCTGAAGTTTACAGTAGTTGTCAGCCATGAATACTAGCTCAGAGGGAATGTGCTGAGCAGTCAGTGTGGCAAGCCCACCTGAGGGGTGGCCGCTGGTCTTCTTCTTGGTAGCGGGAAGGGAGAGAGAGTTAAACCAGTGGTTCCCAACCTGGGGGTCAGGACCCCTTTGGGGATCGAAATAACATTTCACAGGGGTTGCCATGGGCCAGTGAAGACAAAGGCACACATGGCTTGGGTCTGGGGGGGGGAAATGGGGGGGAGAGTGAGTTACAGCTTCATAGGTTGGAGGGGATGTCAGGCAATGGCACCGGAGACTGCTATTGGCTGAGGGTGCCTGAAGAGGGAAGTTCTCTATGGCACCTGCGGCAGTGGCCTGCCAAAGGGGGCTTGTGGCCTCTTCCAAGCAGGGCAATGGGGTCACCACAACATGAGCAACTGTATTAAAGGGTTGCGGCATTAGGAAGGTTGAGAACCACTGAGTTAAACCCTTCCAAAGAGATACCAAAGATTGACCAAGTGTCCTGGAGGAGAATGATCCCTTGCTCCAGTAGAAGCCCTCTGATTTCTGGGTCACGAACTTTCCCAGCCCATCCTGCTACATTCCAAGAGAGAAGGCTTAGGAAATGGGAGTTATTCCGAGGGGGGGCATTCACAGGGTGTCAAACCAACTGAGTAGGGAAGTCAGTAGTTGGAACCACCACTTCCGTGGGAAACATCTTTGCCACCACTGCGGTTGGGACCAATGCAGCCTGTTCATTCAGTATACAGTGAGAAGGTTCTGGTAGGGAAGGGCCAACACATATATTATGTTTATCCACGAATATTATTATTTGGGAAGTAATAATTGGCAGAGGGAGGAAAGAGATAGATTGAGGACAATTATCTAGAATTTTGATAGGCTAGGATCTGGCACTGTCTATGTTCTGAACTACCTTCCATTGTTCTCCTGAGGGTATGCTCCTGATAGCCTTGGTGGCATCGTGGGTGGAGGTCTCATCAGCTGGAACATAGTCTGCCAGCTTTGGTTTTACCAACCAGTTACCCATCCAGAGATTTGATCACTTGGGGCTGCTTTTTGATCAGAAAAGACACATTATAAACCAGTAGGACCTTTTTTTCATTTTTATTTCTAGAACATTTATGCTATGGCACCTTGTGCTATAGAATGGAAAATGAACTATTAAAACTGTGTATGGCATAATGGCTTCCTTTCCTTCATTGTAGGGAAGATTGTAAAGAGGAACGTACACATACTGCAGTGACTTCATTTCTTTATCCTTATTATTTCAGACATTTGTTTGAAAACAATGTATTTGATGACTGAGTCATTCCTGTGCTGCTGAGGTCTCCACTTGTATTTCCTCACATAATGGGTTGCCAAGGAAATATTATATCACAGAAAATTTTATCTTTGGAAGTGCTATGAGATATAGAAACAGCTGTCTGCTCAGAGCTGAAAATCATGTACATTAGGTTGAACAGAGGTGACACAATTTCCAGTTTCCTTTGGATGAATTACAGTACTATCACGCCTAAGAGCTAATGTTCTTCTCAGAGTAGCTGTTTTACCTTTTGTCTTTTTGTGAGTCAAGATTCCTTACATTAGAATCAGCCTATCTATCCTTCACAACCTCTCCTCTTGTAGTTTTGGATAATTATAAAGAAGAAGGGAAAATCTGTGCAATGAAACACGCAGAAGAGAATAAGAAAACGAGTTCTTAGTGGGATACGATTTATTGGTTATATTCATATTGCAGCAGCTTGTTTCAGCTGTGGTAATTGTTTTTGTATTTTTATTGTTTTAATTTCCATCAGTAGGTAAATTTGCTGTTGTGTGATACAATATCCTCTAGTGACTTTTAGGAGAATAGCAAAAAGTATCCTTAAAATAAGTAGCATCCACCAAGTTAATTTCAAGCGGATGTACGTGCAATTCCTTCCTTGATTTTACCTGTGAAAATGAAGACCTCTGGTGTATGTGTGGTTCTCTAGACAATCTGATTAAACAGTAATTCTACTTCTGTATGACCTGATCAATTGCCAAGATATATGCCGATTAAACCATAAAGAGAAGTGTAACATCCCCGAGGGAATGTAATCTATGTGTATTGTTGAGTTTGAATCTGTAAATAGTTGTTGTCAGAGGCTTGGGATAGCTGTACCTGAAGGGCCACCTTTTACCGTACATAGCTGTCCAAATTATACCTTCATCTTTGTAATTTATATTTTAAACCTGTTCTGAAGCTTGGCACTGTGTAAATCTTTAAAACGAGTAAATATATAAACATAACTCTGGAGAATCCTATTCAGTTGTTCATCTCTGATTCCAGTTAGAAAGAAATATAAAAGGAATATAACATCTTCTCTATTTACATAATAGGCGAATAACATAGGATCCCAGCGAATGGTTTGGGGGTGGTGGTAGATTCCTATATGTGTACAGACCTACAAACTTAAAACATTACCTTTAATCATGTCAGCACTGTGGAGTTCATGCTGTGCAGTACTAATCATTTCAGCTTTGGAGGTTAATTTTGATGGCAGTTGTATCTGTAGATGTTTACATATGCAACTTCACCACAGCAGATTAACTTTTACTCAAGAATCTTTAGATAAGCTCTTTTCTCTATTCCTAAAAAGAAGCTTATCAACTGTTCTACTGAGGTTTTGGTGTAGCATCTCAGTAACTTTGCAGCCCAGAACTGCACTTTAGTTCCTCTTTCGTCGGTGCATAAACATGCAGCATACAGGCAACAATCTATCTGCATTTTTGTCAAGATGAAGGTTGTGCCGAGACCTGTGAGTAGGTGGTCTCCATGTACGTTTCCAGGTGTGTGACCAAATGACAGCAGTGTGCCCCTCCCCTTTTCTATAGTTATTTCCTGTTTAAATGCCTGGTACAACATGTCTCCAGTTATTTTTTGGATACAAGTGTTTTGTGTTGCATTTAGAGCTGTACGACAGTGGAACCACTTATCTCGAGAGGTGGTGAGTGCTTTAACACTGGGGGGCATTCAAGAGAAATTTGGACACCCACCGGGCAGATACCCTTTGATTTGTATTCATGCATGTAGCAGGGGGTTGGACGTGATGGCCTTATAGGCTCCTTCCAACTTCACTATTCAGTGATTCTATGATTGAAGAAGCAAATTCTCACCGAAAATCTAGTATCATAAATGTACAAGTGATGTTGTGCTTAAAACCTTCTCCCAGTGGGTCTTGTGGCTTTCTTGGGATCCGTGGAACCTTTGAACAAGATTCAAAGTGTACATTTTTCAGCTGACCAATTTTGATATGCTATGAGTTATGCTGAAGGTCAGCCTATAACATTAAGTGTAGTGTGCCACTCATAACCTGAAGCCACTATAGTTAAAACATGCATCTTTTCTTTGAAATGAATGTCTATGCTTTAGTTTGCTGTTAAACATACGTTAAATGCAGAGTGGGGAGAAAAACAAAAAAAGAAGAGATTTCAAAGGTCTTCTATTCAGCTTTACCTTACATGAGCGTCATGTCCCTAAAAACCAGATTGACTTCCCCTTAAGTATCCTCTATGTGGGTGGTCTTCTTTTGATAGTTCAATTGAATTTTCTCCTCTTGAATGTAAGTATATTTATTTACATGATGATGCACCTCTTGGGAAGAAACACAGCTTTGAAAAAAACTATGTTGTTGTTGTTGTTCCAGTGTAAGGCATGCTCAGAGCCAAAACAAATAACCAGCTCTTCTGCTATATATAATAACCCCAACTTGATTAAACCGATCCCGGTGAAGCCTAGTGAAGCTCCTCACCAATGTACATCTCATCAAGTCCAGGTACGCTCATGCATTTTTTCCACTCCTCTTGACTCATACCTGTGCTGTCTGAAAAGACTTAATGGGGAGGTTGTGCTGGACAGGTGAGTTGACAGCTTCTTAGCCAATTACAGTGTGACAAAGCAACCTCCAGTCAAGCAGGAGAGGGAGGTTTAAAAATGCAAGGACTGACCTTTTTGACCATCAGATAGGCTTTGGACTTGGTTCGCCAAGTATCCAGAATTGGCTGACCTAGGGAAAGAGGCCTGGTTAATAAAGAAGCCAGCTAGTGCTTGGATAATGGAGAAGAGTACTTTGAAATGTGTCATTAAAAGCAGATAGGACAAAATAACTTTTAATGAAAGGTTTAATAGTTAAAATCCTGTGCGGTGTCCTTGTTGGTAACCGAATCCTTTCACCATCTTTGAAATAAGTGCTTTGTTTACCATTAAGCTTTGTCCCTTATCTACGTATATGCTCATGTATTTTCTTTGTTGTTGTGTTGTTGTTGTTCAGTCGTTCAGTCGTGTCCGACTCTTCGTGACCCCATGGACCAGAGCTCGCCAGGCCTTCCTATCTTCCACTGCCTCCCGGAGTTTGGTCAAATCCATATTGGTAGCATTGATGACACCCTCCAATAATCTCATTCTCTGCCGTCCTCTTTTCCTTTTGCCTTCAGTCTTTCCCAACATCAGGGACTTTTCCAAGTACTGGAGCCTCAGCTTCAAAATCTGTCCTTCCAGTGAATATTCGGGGTTGATTTCTTTCAGGATGGATAGGTTTGATCTCCTTGCAGTCCAGGGGACTCTCAAGACTCTCCTCCAGCACCACAGCTCAAAAACATCGATTCTGCGGCGATCAGCCTTCTTTATAAAGTGTTCTGCTTATATACCGCCCCATACCACTACAAGTAGTCTCTGGGCGGTTTACAATTTTGATTACAGTGTGCAGGCTACACATTGCCCCCCCCCAGCAAGCTGGGTACTCATTTTACCGACCTCGGAAGGATGGAAGGCTGAGTGAACCTTGAGCCTGCTACCGGGGATTGAACCCAGGTCGTGAGCACAGTTTTACCTGCAGTACAGGCATTTAACCACTGCGCCACGAGGCTCATTTATAGTCCAGCTCTCACTTCCATACATCACTACTGGAAAAACCATAGCTTTGACTATCCTGACCTTAGTTGGCAAAGTGATGTCTCTGCTCTTTAGGATGCTATCTAGGTTTGCCATTGCTTTCCTCCCAAGAAGCAGGCGTCTTACTTTCGTTGCTGCAGTCACCATCTGCAGTGATCAAGGAGCCCAAGAAAATAAACTCTGCCAGTGCCTCCATTTCTTCCCCTTCTATTTCCCAGGAGGTGATGGGATCGGTGGCCATGATCTTAGTCTTTTTTATGTTGAGCTTCAGCCCATTTTTTCACTCGCCTCTTTCACCCTCATTAAGAGGTTCTTTAATTCCTCCTCACTCACTTACATGCATTTTCTTATAAAGGCTTAAATGGCTTGAGTCTAAGATATCTAAAAAGCAAAGGAAAATAAATATGTGTTGCATGTATATTGCCCCCATAATGCATAATTCTCACTCACTCTCTGCTTGGTTTACAATTTACTTATGCAGGCTACACATTGCTCCCCCAGCCAGCTGGGTACACAGCTTTCCCAACCTCAGCTATCTGAGTCTAGGATCAAACTCAGATTGTGAGCAGAGTCTTCATTGCACTACTGCAGTTTAACGACTGCCCCATAAAGCTCTTTACAGTACTATGTCTTCTTTTATGAGCCTACCCAGGTATTAAGATCATCGGGAAAGGCCTTTCTCATAATCCCACGACCCTCACAGGTGTGTTTGATGGGAGGAAAGAAGAGGGCCTTGTCTATTGCTGCTCTTTCCAATGGGAGACCAGACTGGCTGCAGGTTTGCTATCCTTCTAGAAGCAGACAAAGATCTTTAAATGACTGGTTGACCAAGGACATTTTTTAAAGGAGCTTACTTTATTCTGATGTTTTGATTGAGCTTTTAATACTGCTGTTATTATGAGCTTTAATATAATATCTGTTTAATGCTTTATAAATATTCCAATAATTCAGCTTTTAGCTTTTTTAATATTGCAAAGTTGTCTTGGATACTTTAGAAAAATGGCATATAAATATTATAAGTAAATAAATAAGTAGTTCAGTGTTACTTATAAATCAGTATTATTATCACAGTAAACTCAGGGATAATATAAGATTTTGATCTCTCCTAGCCTTTGATATGTTCCAGCATTTTATCTTCAGTGAATGAGTGCCATCAAAATTTTTGCAGGCGCTTTTCCAAACAAAGAAGGGATGCAATTCTGTGCCTGTCATCATTCCTACTCGTCCTTTCATATCAGCCATGTTCCTGTGCCCTAACACCAATTCTTCCCCTTTGTAGAGCTGGTGTCCTTGTCGTGGGTGGACCTGTTACTGTTGTAACAAATAACTCTGAATGAGGCTCCATCTTTAATAGCTTTCACAGCTGAAGAACTTTGGGATTTTAAGTAGGAGCAAATTTTAGCTGCCTTAGCAGCCTGGTAGCATTCCCTCTGAAATATGGGACAGAATGTTCTCATATACTAATGATATAATGTGGTTCTCAGAACCATTATTTGCCAAAAAGGTTGCTGCCCCCTCTCACCATTCCCCCCTCCCAATAATGTTCCTCTCTAAAGAATGTGAATACTCTATGACAGATATAAATTCAGTACATCATTCTCGTCCACCATCCTCCACAATAAGTTAGTTATACTAACTTCCTTCATTCAAAGTCCCAATACACAGCTGATCAGACAAGAACATGGCAATTTCTGACACTTCTTTCTTCTGGCAATGTGGCTACAACACAGGGCTGTTGTATAGGACTAACATAATCCATGCTCTCCATCTGTGTCGCCATCTCTCTGTACTGTCCATAAGATGATAATTGGGAATTTAATCTGCATTTCAGGATAAGTTATTTTCCCAGAGCCATTGGGGATACCATTGGGGGGGGGGAATTGTATAAAAACTTGGATAAGAAAGAGCACCAGCCCATTATGATGAAGAAGTAGGACACATGAAGAACAGTTTTACCATTTGCTCTTCTTCCCTGCATCATTTCTCTTTCATCACTTTTCCGTCTGCAGTTTCAAACTTTGGTTTTTGCTAAAAGCAGAATATGATCCCACCCCCTGTTGTAGAAAATCCATGTGCTTCATTTTTAGAGACTGGTAACAACCGTGTTGTCCCTTCCTTTAATGCTGCTATCTGAACTACTTACTTTCCCTCTTGTTAATATGATTTACAAAAGTTTTCTTCTCATTCCCACAGAAAGTAGACCTTGAACCACAGCACCTATCCTTAATGACCCTTTTTGGAAAGCAGGAAAAATCTAGCACGTACCAGGATCCCGCAGAACAATCACAAAAACCTCGCCAAGAAAACCTCCCGTTGAGGCAAGGAGTCGTGCGCTCGTTGTCTTACGAGGAACCCGGGAGACATTCCCCTACCGTCGAGAAGCAGCTTTGCCCAGCCATTCAAAAACTGATGGTGCGTGGGGCTGAGCTTCACCCAGTGGTGGAACTCCCGGAGAACCGCACTTGTGAGAGCGGCAACAAACCTCCCCTGGGGGAAGTTTTCAAAGGACTCTTCCAGCCAGTGGCTTCTCAGAGCATTCGGCCACCTGCCCCGGTCCACGACGCGGCTACCCCTCAGAGTCTACTGCAGCAGCTACAAGGTCGGTCAGGACAGATGACTAAACTGGAGCCCAGCAACCTCGGACCAGTAAATTCAGTTGCATCAGTCTTCAGCCAAGCTCCTGCTGTTTCCTCAGTGGCCCAGGTCAAGAGTGGAACTCAGTCCCATATGGTCTATTTCAATGGCTCCCTCCCAGCCCAGACTTTAGGACCTCCAGCTCTTGGGAAAGAACAATCCAAACTTTCTGGACAGTCCATCTCTCTCTCTGAGAACCCATCTGGCAATTCTGGAGTGATTTCGCCACAAGAGTTATTAAAGAAACTTCAGATAGTCCAACAGGAGCAACAGTTGCATGGGTCCAATCGGCCAACCCTGGCAGCTAAATTTCCTGTGGTTACTCAGAGCAATTCCACGCTAAAAGCTTTGGATTCCTGGATGGATAAAGTTTCCATCGCAGAAAAGCAAGCTCCTCTGTTTCAGGTAAGCCCACAATAATTTGAAAAAACCCAGGATGTAATTTTTATCAAGAAGTTGATTGTGCTTCTAGTAGTAGTGGAATTCTTAATGGCCAAAATCCCCTTAACTATGCCCACAGGCATATTTATTTATTTATTCAGTTTATTCATTTATTTAATTTATATACCACTCCATCCTGCTACATCTAGCTCATTCAATGATATCTCAGTGGCAAATATCAGTTTAAGTAGGTATTTTTTGTCTCACACAGCAATCATATGACTTGGTGCATCACCAGAAAAATGAGTGCTACTTTCTTAATTAGTGCCCATTCATTCCTGAAAGTCGCTTCAGTTGACCTACACGGCAATATTTATGTAATAGGGTCCCAGTGAGTTTATTAAGTCTGTATTTATATTTGTTTATGTATTTTTTATACCGCCCGTCTTCCCAAAGGAATTCCGGGTGATGTACAACAATCACAGAAAACAAAAGATAAAATAAAATAACAAGTTATAATCACCTCCACTTGAATCCCTTTTTAAAAAAATTCTAAATTATAGTAGATTCGCTTTCCCTTTTGAGTCACTTCCCTGTGAGTTAAATAATTTCTTTAATAATCATCAGAAACCTTATATATTTGATTGACAAAGGTCTTTTCTTTTCTTTTCTTAATGTACAGTCTGCCGTTTCACTCCCAAACAAGCTGCACCCCAGACACATTATGAAATAAAACTGGAATTAGAGCTTATTGTTAAGCTCTATAATGTGAACTAATATAAAATGTGATAATGCAAGAGGTGTCAAAACAAGAGAAGCTGGAATGGGTGAATCATTGGCTCTGTGTTTGAGAATTTTTTTAAACAAAAGTGCTTATGACATTTGGATTTGAGATGGTTATACATACATACATACAAACTTTATTGTTTCTGACCATAGGCCTTTACAATATACAAACCAGCAGATAAAATTCAGTTAAAACAGGTGATTACCATGAACCCGGTAAAATCCAATCCAAGAACAATAATGTAATATCACAGTCAACAATATACAACATTTATGTGGCAGTAAGGTTCTTGACAAACTGAGACCTCAGTTTCTTAGCTGCCAGTGCAAATTGTGCTACCGCATATGTAATATACATCTGGGTATCAGCAAGCAAACCTATTACTGTTTCCATGGTGGTGCAGTTAAAAAAACAGCTGAATAATGGATGACAAAAATCTTTCTCTAGGATTTTCATAAAGAAGGCAATGCAGCAAATAATGAATTAGATCCTCAATCTAGTTACAGCTAAACACACATTTCCGTTCCTCAACTGGGATTCCTTTATATCTCCCTTCGAGGTATGCTGAGGCCATCTGTCCAAATCTAAGTTCTGTAAAAGCTCTGCGAATCTGAGGAAAAGTCAGTACTTCAAAGTAATGAGGTTTTGCGTGATTCACCTGAAAGTGAGGATACCAAATAAAAAAGTGGGACCCAACAATAGCAGCTCTATCTTGACAGGCATCAAAGTCATAGATCCAGTTTTTGAGATGGAAAAACAACAGTTCGGGACATAATTTGATAATCACTTCATGATGTGAAATTTTAATAAGCTTGGTGATATTCTCCATGGCATGGACAATGAAGCCAATGTATAGAGAGAAATGGATATGTTTCATTACATAGCTATCATTTCCAGCCCATCTCAGGTCTGGAAAGTGCCCTGTTTTGCAGTAAGATTCTTTGCAAGGGATGCGAGGATGGATTGTGCATCATTTTGAATTCCACTCAGTGAAGGTTGAGCTACTCAAGGCCATTGACAAAGAGTTTGATTCCCAACTGTAAATGTCCCTATAGAAACCATTTGAAGCTATTCCTTAACATAGGACAAAATAAAGCTATGTACACAGAAACACACTGTGGGATTGACACACAGAAAGGAGGCAAAGAAAGACTTTGAGGAACGAATGGCTAGCAATATAAAGGGTAATAATAAAAGCTTCTTTAAATATGTTAGAAGTAGAAAACCTGCCAGAGAACCAGTTGGCCCTCTGGATGGTGAGGGAGGAAAAGGGGAGCTTAAGGAAGACTTGGACATTGCAGAGAAATTGAATGAGTTCTTTGCGTCTGTCTTCACGACAGAGGACCTTGAGCGGATTCCGCTGCCTGAGCCGCCCCTCTTGACTAAAGAATTAAATCAAATACAGGTTAAAAGAGAGGAGGTTTTAGGACTAATTGATAAATTGAGTATTAACAAGTCACCTGGCCCAGATGGCATCCACCCAAGGGTTATTAGGGAACTGAGAAATGAAATTGCAGATCTCTTAACGGTTATATGCAACTTGTCTCTTAAAACGGCCACAGTGCCGGAGGACTGGAGGATAGCAGATGTCACACCAATTTTTAAAAAAGGAAGGAGGGGGGACCCAGGAAACTACAGGCCGGTTAGCCTTACATCTGTCCCAGGGAAGATGGTGGAAAGCCTCATCCAAGAGAAAATCTTAAAACACATAAAAGAACAAACCTTGCTGAAAGAAAATCAGCATGGCTTCTGTAAGGGTAAATCTTGTCTGACAAACCTCTTAGAATTTTTTGAAAAGGTCAACAGGCACGTGGATTTGGGTGAACCGGTTGATATAGTCTATCTGGATTTTCAAAAGGCTTTTGACACAGTCCCTCACCAAAGGCTGCTAAGAAAATTGCACAGTCAGGGGATAAGAGGACAGGTCCTCTTATGGATTGAGAACTGGTTGAGATCCCGGAAACAAAGAGTAGGTGTCAATGGGAAATTTTCACAATGGAGAGAAGTGAAAAGCGGTGTGCCCCAGGGCTCTGTCCTGGGACCGGTGCTTTTCAATCTGTTCATAAATGACCTGGAGACAGGGATAAACAGTGAGGTGGCCAAGTTTGCCGATGACACAAAACTTTTCTGTGTGGTAAAAACCAGAGAAGATTGTGAAGAGCTCCAGAAGGATCTCTCCAAACTGGGGAATGGGCTGAGAAATGGCAAATGCGTTTTAATGTAACCAAATGTAAAGTAATGCATATTGGGGCAAAAAATCCAAACTTCATCTATCAACTCATGGGCTCTGAGTTATCCGTGACGGCTCAGGAAAGAGATCTTGGTGTGTTGGTGGACAGCTCCATGAAGGTGTCTCCCCAATGTGTGGCAGCGGTGAAGAAGGCCAATTCCATGCTAGGGATTATCAAAAAGGGGATTGAAAATAAAACAGCCAACATTATAATGCCATTATACAAAACAATAGTAAGGCCCCACCTGGAGTATTGTGTACAATTCTGGTCACCGCATCTCAGGAAAGACATAGTGGAACTGGAAAAGGTGCAGAAGAGAGCGACTAAAATGATTACTGGGCTGGGGCACCTCCCTTATGAAGAAAGGCTAAAACATTTGGGCCTCTTTAGTCTGGAAAAAAGGCGTTTGAGGGGGGATATGATTGAGACATACAAAATAATGCAGGGTATGAGTAAAGTGGATAGAGGGAAGCTCTTCTCTCTCTCCCAAAATACCAGAACTAGGGGACATACACTCGAAGGCTGGGAGAGTAAGAACTGACAAAAGAAAATATTTTTTCACCCAGCGCGTTGTTAGTCTTTGGAACTCCCTGCCACAGGATGTGGTGATGGCATCTGGCCTGGATGCCTTCGAAAGGGGATTGGACAGATTCCTAGAGGAAAAGTCCATCACAGGTTACAAACCATGATGGAGAAACCAGGGTACTTCAAGGGCCAGATGCAGGGGAGTGGTATCAGGAGACAGATATCTAGTCTCATGCGCTCCCAAACGCATCTGGTGGGGCCGCTGTGAGATACAGGAAGCTGGACTAGATGGGCCTTTGGCCTGATCCAGCATGGCTCTTCTTATGTTCTTATGTTCTTATGCCTTTGATGACAGCTTTTTGAAGGTAGAAGTAGATATCGTCTGTCTTTTTAAGTTGTGTTGATAGCATCCAGCTTTCTTCACGCCATATAAATTAGCTACGCACAGGGCCAGTTCTTCATAGGGCCTGCTCTAGTCTTCCAAGATTGTATGAAATTCAAGCAGAGGTATTAGACCAAAGGATCAGAGGTGGAAATTCCTCATTCAGCAGATAACAAGAGCTTCCACATTTTCACCGAAAAGCCATGCATTTTGTTGGAGGCATTTCTAAGAACAGCAGTTAATAGCAAAAGTTAATAGTCTTATTTCAACATGACACCTGTCTATTTCTCTTTTCCTGACCTGAGCATCCTTTAGAAGATTTTAACTCTCCCATATCTACAACCTCTCTCTTCCTGTGTACCTTTGTTTGCCTCCATTATCTTTCATTGTCTTACTGAACTGTTCCTTGAACACCATGTGTCATTGGACAAGGATTGGACAAGTTCATGGAGAACAATGGTATCAATGGCTATTATTATGGATGCCTAAGGACAACCTCCAGGTTGGAGAGATAGGCAGGATATCTCTCAATGCCATTTTCAGGGAATCGTAAGCAGGTGAAGACATCTGCTTGGGAATACCCTGAAGCAAATGGTGAGCCACTGGGTGAGACAGAATGCTGGACTGGATGGGCTGTGGCCTGTTCCAGTAAGGCTGTTCTTATGTTCTTATCCTTGCCGCAGCTATTTTAATAAATTATAGACTCTTCCTGCCATCCTGCTGCCTGCAACAGCTTCCCCATGATGAAGAGCATTGCGTAAGATGCTTGGGTTCTAGTTTTATTTGTCACGTTGCTTTCTAGATAATGCCAGTTATAATGCTCAAGGGTTATATTGGAGTTTGAGAATTTCTGCAAAGCTACATTTTCTAAGGGATTGTTTTGGTCATGATGTCGCTGCCTGATGAAGCTGGTCTAATTACAGACGGAGATCTGAATGTCTGAGCTTGGCTCATACTTAGCCCAGACACTTCCAAACTGAGGACACTGGTACTCCAGAGTCTGAGACCCCAAACGTCACTGCTTTATTTGTGTCCATTTTGCAGAAAGATACAAGTGTTTGAAGACTTCAGCATGTGCATCGTGTGTTGACTATGAACTGTAGAGTCCTGCTAGCCATCTGAAGAATTATTTGTCTCTGCAAGTAAGGACAAACATTTCATTCAGATGGTCTTGGCACAATTACACTTGCAAATGTTCAGAGTAACCAAATCAAAGCAGATTCTGAGAATCAATGCACACAAAATATCTGCTTCCTTGGACTGTTTATCTTTTGATATTGCATCTGTTCTCCCATCTTTTAAAGGACAGTGGAACAGATTTTATGAAGTCTGTTGGATACAGCCTGTCACCTAGACAATATCTTGAATAGTGGGCGAAGTAGCTGAAAAAAACATATATTTAGAGAACTCATCATAAAGTGCTTTATTATCATAAATGTATAGGTTGTTCTCCTTCAGCAATAGACATGTTATATTAATAGCCTCCTTGGCTTGTGATACATCTCCATATGAATTAAAACCTGTCATTTGCATTGTGAGGTTTAATGGAAATGAAGTACTTATTACCAAAGCAGTTAGCCAAAGCAGAACATCATCCTAATGGTTGTATTTGAATTTATCTAGAAAACACACAGGCTCGATGAAGTCTGATCAGCAGTTCAAAAAGCAAACTCTGGCAATCTGTTTGAAATCAATCCTTAGAGAAGTTGATCTTGTAGAAAAATAATCAAGGGTGCATCTTTTTGAGTGCAGGGGAGTCTTTCCACACATATATTTATTTATTTATTTATTGGATTTTTATACTGCCCATCTGGCCGCGATTACAAAAGTGAACACAAACATAGTGGAAACGATTGGGAAGAGAAAAAGAAAATAGGCAGAACCCATCCAGGAAATGCAGCATTGTTTCTGAGACTGGATTCTTTGAGTCTGGGTCTGGTGGAGCCATGTTAAAGTGAAATAATAGATGACTCCATAGGATCACCACGTAGAAATTTGCTGCTACACCTGTATGCGTCTGTCTTGTCAGTGCGGCTGTTGTTTCCACCATGGCTGACTTTTGGCTTCCAGCAGTGGCTTGCCATGCTGTCTGATACGGAACTCAACCTTACATAGCATCAGGTATCTTTGCTTTATCTGTAGTTGCCTTGGATACAAATAGTTGATAAACGAGTTCTGCTACTTTCCCCCCTTGTATTTTGAGCAGGTTATCTCACCACCGCGGATTCCTGCTACTGTTGCTCCATCATTGTTGATGTCACCAATGGTTTTTAGTCAGTCTGCCCCAACCCCACCCAAACCAAATGAAAATGGATGGCTACCAGCTGTAAATCAAGAAGCTGCTTCTGTTTCAGCAAACCTTCTCCTACCTACGCAGAACCCAGAAGGACTAGCTGCCAACAGCAATCCACTGACAAAGCAGCAGCTCCAGGAAACATTACTCCATCTGATCCAGGTAAAATCGGCCCTTCCAGATTACAGTGTATCCTCTCTTGATAAATGTGCATATTTAAACTGGGATAAAAGATTTGACCAAGTAAAAACTCATCACGGTGTGAGGTTGGCTTTGGGATTGACCAAAGCCCAGATCTAATCCTAATGATCCACTTCTCTCATCAGCAAGGAAAGGTGATTTTCTTGATAATAAGAACATAAGAAGAGCCATGCTGGATCAGGCCAAAGACCCATCTAGTCCAGCTTCCTGTATCTCACAGGGGCCTCACCAAATGTGTCCGGGAGGGCATGAGACTAGATACCTGTCTCTTGATACCACGCCCCTGCATCTGGTCTTTGAAGTACCCCAGTTTTAAGCCACATCTCCATCATGGTTTGTAACCTGTGATGGACTTTTATGTCCAATCCCCTTTTGAAGGCATCAAGGCTAGATGCCATCACCACATCTTGTAGCAGGGAGTTCCACAATCATGCGGCGAGAGATTAAGCGGTTTCGTAGGCCTCCTTTCCCAAAAGGTCTTCCATATTCCCTCTGCAAAAGTGGGAAGAGAACACTATATTTGTTTGTTTGTTTGTTTGTTTGTTTGTTTGTTTGTTTGTTTGTTTGTTATATTTATATGCCGCCCATCTTCCCGACGGAACTCTGAGTGGTTTACAGTTAAAATAATATGAAATTGACAGGACGTTGAGGAAGGGATTCAGTAGCTGTGGTTAGGTTTCTATTGGGGCCCACCAGGTTCAGGTTAGATACCTTTGTGTGTGTGTACCCATTAACCTCTTTTTTACTTCATATTGCTTAATTGAGCTATGAGCGTGTTTGTATTACTTTTTAATAGATACATTGTAGTCATGCAGTTGGATATGTGTGGATTGTTTTGGTCTTAAAAACGGGTGGGGGGAGATAACCATTACTGTTTAGTTCCTAATTCCATTAAATGAGACACTGATTGACACAGGTACAATCTGATCAGACGCCATCTATCAGTTTTTTCTGATTGTCTTTAATGTATGCTGATTACTGGAGATGGTGACCTATGCTGGTATACTGCTCATGCTTCCAACCAGGTGGAATAGCAGTAGAGACATTGATTACATTTTACCGGTTGGGCTGCAGTAGTAGTTTATCCCATATTTCCTCTGTGCTGCTTAGAAAATCATTTTAACTTCATGGAATCCCTATGTGGTTAATTAGGATGACGCCATGTCACGTGACCAGGACCACCCAATGAGCTTCCTCAACAAGCAGTGATTTAAAATTCCATTTCTTAACACTGTTGCTGTTGAACCGCACCACTTCTAGTGAATTAGAACATATTCCAAAACGTTCAGAAGATGTAGAATTATTGCCTCTGGCTTTATGTTCTGCTGTAACAATTCCTGTATAATTTTCTTCCAGAATGATGAGAACTTCTTAAACATCATCTATGAGGCTTACCTTGTCAGCGTGAAGAAAGCAGCACTGAAGCAGCCTCACTGAAGTGTTTTTTTTTAAAAAAAATATCAAATGTGTGTGATTTCCTGGGCTTGACTTTTTCAAATAATTAGTCATATGAAGTCAGGAGAACTTGCTGGCAAATTTGTGTTGTGCTAACAAATTGGTGAGTAGGAACTGACAGTGCCTTTTGTAGGACTGGGATTTAGTCAACACACATTTAAAACACCTAATAATGCTTTTCTGGCTTAGGCTCCATATCAGCTTGCATAAAGAGTGATTACTTTGTGTCCTCATCCTTAAGTGTGTGTGTGTGTGTGTGTTTTGTTTTGTTTTTAAATCCATGTTGAACGCTCCTACTTAGGTACCTTGCTGGGATTTTGTGTTTGCTGAGATAGCCGCACTTATAGTTACGCAGCAGTATTTATAAATAACAATACTGACTCCTGAACACCAGGTGGCAGGCTAGGATTGTAGTTTAGAAACATGACGCCTCTCTGAACGTCTTGGTTGGAAATATATTTTTTCAGAGAGTTAAAAATATCCTAATAGAGTCCATTCTTTCTCATTATTTGCCCACTATCTTCTCTTTTCATAGGTTTTTCAGGTTATTCAAAAATATGCAAAATCTCTTTGAGCAGGGATAGCATCTAAAGAAATAAGAGCATACATTACAGAATTAATTCTGTAATTAATTATCTTTATCAACTAATTAATCTGTCTTTATCCATTGGAACTTCCCAGCAGGGCACTGATTTTTATGTTGCTTTTTAAAAAATGTCTTAGTATGAGATTAGGCAGAGTCTGAAAAGATGATCACATCTAGAATCTGCTGCTGCAGAAAATCTAAGAAAATACACCACGATTGTTCCTTTTTTTGGCAAAAGAACATGTCATTTCCCTCACCCTACTCTGGTAACTATGGGGGAGTACATGTTTCATTTATGTAAAAGGTGGGATACAGTCCACTATAAATTGAGCAGAAAAATTCCGAGTAAAATCAGTAGACACTATTAAGATTCCTGTGATCTTGAATTATGCTTATTGCCATGTAGCCCAAATTTACTAACAATCTGTTAGCTTTCAAAGATGTAAGAATTTCTGTCTGTCTGTCTGTCTGTCTGTCTGTCTCTCTCTCTCTCTCTCTCTCTCTCTCTCTCTGTCTCCTTTTTTTAAAAAAAAAGACAGCTCCTTTTGTAAGTAGATATTTTTCTATTGTAACCAGAATATTCTCATAGCAGCAGATGTTAGAATTAATGCCCTGAGAAGACAGGTTTTTGCTTCTAGCTATTTTTGCCTTCCCATGTAGGGGCAGGCCATTGCTAGACTAGTTTATGTCTGTGTACTTGTAGAGCAGTGTTGGAGAACCTTCAGCACTCCAGATGTTTTGGACCACAACTCCCACAGTCTTTTGTCATTGGCAATACAATTGGCTTGGGATTCTGGGAGTTGTGATCCAAAACATTTGGAGTGCCAAGGTTTGCCACCACTGTTCTAGGGGGTGGCTGCCTGATTTTTTTAAATATCCTGTAAATGCTAGCAGAAATAATGGAGAGTTTCATTTTCACACTCTTGTTCCATGAATAGATTGACGAGGGTTTCCATTATTCATTTGTAAGAAAAATAAAATTGTTTTCACAAGTTGTGCTTTGAATTCATTTCATTACACCTGGAACCACAAGATTCTGGGCTTTTTTTGTTTGTTTATGGGCCAGTAACCTATTGAGTTTCTTATGAGCAGAAATCGAGGAATCCTTGCAAAAGTATTGGTTTTAGAACATATATGGCAGTTTTTCTTCACAGAGATTACTGTTTGCACAACAGCTGCATCTGTGTAAGTGGCATAGGTGCGGTATATAAGTTTGAAAATAATAATAATAATAATATTAGCTAGATTATCAGTTTAGTAGAATCTTGATACAGTACAGGAATGTTAAAATCTGAATTTACACTTCAGATGTGGAAGTGGAAAGTGCAATGCAATATACATGTACTTATTGCATTACTTCGGGCAGCTTTGAATTATTATACATAAGAAGCAGAAACTTGGCAGCGCAGAATCCCTATCTGAAATAAATCAGATGGAATGAAGTGCCTACTTTGTCAATTTTAGGCTATTTGCCTACAGAGAATTGCAGAAGTTCATCATACATCTAAAAGAAGTTACCAAGAATGATGTTCTCATCTGATGAGAGAACATGGCCCGCCATTAAGGGTAAAAGATGAGAGAGCTACCAAAATTCAGCCATTTTGGCCATAACATTAATTCTAAAACCCATGTTGGATCGATCACTCTTGATAGGCCAAATAGCACAAAATATGTGCATGCATTTGGGTCAATGCAATATTGACCCATATATTTGCCAAGCAATATTTTAGAAAGGATAAGGAAAGTGAGGATGAGGCTTGATCTTAAAGCCGGTAAGACTACATCTTGTCTTGAGATGCAGCATAAGAGCAGTGCTCTAAAGATGTTCAGACACAGCTTGTCAGATGAAATGCTAGTGCGGCTTTCAGCCAGAGTGATCCATAGATTTTCTATCAATCAAAGCAGTAGAAAAGTTTTGTTCTCTGTTTTAGGAAATATAAATCTCCCCTGTAAGCATAAAGCTTTTTCCATGCGTTCGGAGCTCATAGGCTCCTTTACAGCCTGAGTAAACAAACAAAACCTTGTTTGCCGACCCTGACTGTGAGAACGGTACTTGCGATGTGTGCAGCTTTCCATTTTAGACTCACTTAAATTTTCATGAATACAGTAACCAAATGGAGCTTCATTGCTCTTTTTGCTGACCGGACTATAAATGTATGTGAGAATGAACATCATGTTATTTTAGGAAAGGGCAATACTGAGCTTCATTTACAAATATGCAAATGAGCATTTCTAACTACGTACGTGACTGTGGGACCTCTTGTCAACCATAAAATGTTTGGGGTCTATTCTAAAGTAGAAACACAGGATGCTACACAAAAGATGTTGTTGTGATCACCCATTGCTTAGCATACCTCCACCAGGCCAAGGTGCTGAGACTGAGTGTGATTGTTAGTGTCCCACTTACCTGCTAGTCTCTGTTTCAGGGGTGAGAGAGGTCAAATGTCCAATCTTGGACTTTGGCTCACAAATGTAATATAACTGCACTAGTGAACTAAGCTCTGTAAGTAAAGGATGTCTTCTAGACCAGCCATTATTGATGGGGGCTATATATGGGCTGTATGGCCTCCTTAGGCCCTGGCTTCTTTGAAGCGAGGGTCACAGACTGGAAACAGTTCTTCACACATCAATTTATAAGGTTTATTATGCGACTTCTACAATCCTGATTCGGCTTATACTTCTTTCATATTGCATTTATGGCCATGCTCAAAAAAAGACAGAATGTCTGCTTTAGACTAGTGATTCAGAACCTGGGGTTCACAAATGTTGGACTACAATTCCTAGAAAACCTGACCACTGGACTTGCTAGCAGAGAATTATGGAAGTTGAATCCAACCATATCTGGGGGTTCAAAGTTAAAAACTACTGCAGGCTTAAGGACTCTCAAGCCAAGAGAGAAGCCAAGGGATTCCTGCATGGCAGGGGGGTTGGGCTGGATGGCCTTTGAGGTCTCTTCCAACTCTATGATTCTATGAAGCATTTGCTTCTAAGCTATCTTCTCTGTCTGGGTCAAAAAGAAAAAGGAGTACTGCCATACCAAATGACTTCTGACTTATCTACATCTCTATCTCCTTTGCTTACCACTGTTTGGATCTGACCACGGGTGCAGCCTGTCATATCATTAAACACATACAGACCCAAGTTTTTTTTTAATTCCCAGCATGGATATTGATTATTATGTTTTTCAAAAGCAAGACAAGTCTGGTGAGATAAAATGAATCTGATTTCATATGATAGGATTTAGTGCTTGAATTAAGGTGGATGACTCGGGAATATTTATTTATCCATGAATGTTCAACATGAAAGCGTCAGTGCTTATTGGTCACATTTCCTACCAGGTTCTTTACATATGCTGCTCTCAAAAGATGGTACAGTACTAAAATGCCCCCCAAAATATTAGGATTGGGGATTCTAAGTCTTATTCTTTGTACATCTGGTTGATCTACAATTCAGATACACACCGTGAAAGCATCTTTACCTTCAGACTTTTTCATAAGCATGTTGATTTAAAAAAAAGATTCATATATATTATATATTCACCATTCTCTTTCTGATTTTGATCACCATGTGCAATTGATATTTAAGCCTGCAACATCTGGATTAGTATATCAGCACTAGCTCTGGAATTATTGGTTGAGAGCAACCTCACTTTTTAATATTTATTATAATAGGCCTTGGACTTTCGTGGAGGCCAAGAAAAATCACGGTGTTTCGACACATATCATTGATTTTTATCATTTGTTTGCAAATTTATTAAATCTTTATTAAAGCTGAACAGTTATCCATTAATGGGCCCCGTTGACAAGCCGTTTCCTTCTGGCTCGGTATCATTCTGCTGTTCTTTGGCTGTCATTTTTTGTCTGATTTTATTTATCATCCATCACATTTGTCCTAGTTTTCAAATGTTGCTCTTTACCCTGTCAAAAATGTGTACTCCTTTGCTCTAACCAATGACTGACACAAATAAATAAACCTGAATCTAACTTTATTTACAGGGGGAATGGAGAAATAGGAGACTGCCTTTCTCCATTATGCAGGCAAGAGATCTCTCCGCAGGGTAAAGTTGCAAATGCTTTCATCCATCACCTCACGCTCCTGTATTTATTTCTCTTCCTTTACAGAGCATGCATTTTGAAAAGAAACAAAGCAGATTAGAGGTTTAAGGTCTCTTGCAGCTCTTCAGTGAAGTAGCATTCCACCAGAATGATGATGATGATGATGATGATGATGATGAATATTTTTTCTCCACCTTTCTCATTCGAAAGGACCCAAGGTGGCTTACAAAAATTAGGGACCATATACAGTCCAGAACATTTAAGACATATTCAAGTTAAGAACAGGGAGTTTGAAGAGGCATCTTAGAACATTATAAAAAAACATTACAGCTACAAAGAGCATGCAAGAAGAAAAGGAAAAATCCATTATCAGGGGTGAAAAGCAACACAGAAAACACTAGTGTTCTTATGAAATCAGTCAATGCCATCATATATGGTAATACATACAGTATAAAGCCACATAGTAGGTAGTCAGTTCCTCATTCAGAGAAAGCTTGCCTGAAGAGGAAGGTCTTTGCCTGCTTTTTGAAAGACAGCAGAGATGGGGCATTCCTAGCCTCCAGCAGGAGGGAGTTCCAAAGTCTGGGGGTAGCAACAGAGAAGGCCCTTTCATGTGTTCCTGTGAGACCCACCTGTCAAGGTAGCGGGATGGAGAGAAAGGCTTCTGATGACCTTAGCACCTGAGCTGGTTCATACTGCGATATTCGATCTTTGAGGTTGCTTGGACTCAGGCCATTTTGTGCATTTTAGGTTAAGGTTGTGATCTGTACACCAAATGAAAAAGCACCAATATTTTCCCATTGCTTGTGTTGGTAAATTCAATCCTTTACAAATGTCAGGTAGCTTGAAATTACCACTTATGCAGCAACATGTTTAAAGGAAGCAGTAGGACATGACAGACAGATACCATATGGGATTGGGCTTTTTGGGCTGTCTTGGTTATTTGTTAAATGACCAGTTATGGATTGTCACAATTGGGTCACTTCCTTCCAGATCACTTCCTTCTTTTCCAGAAAATAGCTCAGTGTCTTTGCCCTCCTGCATCTGCAATGGATGGTTGGCTGTGAAGACGCCTTAGTGTTGGCCTGTTAGGACGCATGCATACAGAGAAGCCACCTTCAAGGGTGGGGAATGTCTATCTAGATTTTATCCTCTTTCCTCGCATGTTTGTTGTTGCCGTTTGTTTGTTTTTTAGAATAACCACTGGCCCAAATCCCCTTACCTAATCAAGCCTGCATAGTACAAACTCCCTAACCTTTGGTAGCAAGCAGCTCCCAATTAAAAACTGACATAGGAATTATCAATTACATTCTGAGTTATGCGATTCAACATGCAGCTAAATAATATCTGTAGTGATTTCTTAATTTGCAGGAATTTCCATCCAAAACTTAACACAATTTGCATAGCCATACAAGAGGATTTTGGCCCATATGTGCTACCGTTGAGCATCCTGATTCCTGAGTAGTTGTTCCTAGTTTATAAACTCAACTATTTAGTCTGCTGCATGCTGCTAATTCAATTCCTACAAATTCCTAGTCAGGATATAATAAGCAAGCATTAAGCCCAAAGTCATGGGCATAGAATAACTACACAACTCTTAACTCTGTCAATGAAGAAACTGAAAGATTTTGTGTACCTTGATTTGATAGTTGATTTAAGTGGAGAAGGTAAAAAAAAGTGTTCTGCTTATAATCCACCCCATAGCAATTAAAGAACTCTCTGAGTGATATACAATTTAATTATGCAGGCTACCCAAGAAATCAGGAGAAAACCAACTTGGAATGGCAGCAAAAAGTAGAAAAGATCATCAAGTATAAATATATGTCACTAGAGACTTAAGGTCATCCACACTCTAGTATTTCCAATCCCCATATACTGTATGGTGTGGAAGCTAGTCACCTATCTCCGGAAGCAAAAATGTAGCTGTCCTATTTTAGGCACATCATGAGAAGGCAGGATTCTCTGGAAAAGACAATAGTGTTGAAAAAGATTGAAGGCATCAGGAAAAGATGAAGACACAATGCAAGATGAACTGACTCCCTAAAGGGACTACAAATTTGAGTTTACAAGAGTAGAGGACAGAATATTTTGGTTATTCATAGGGTTGCCATAAATTGAGGGCAATTTGATGGCACATAACAAGAATGAAATACACCCAGGGAAGAAGGTTAGTATTCTACCTTTGGGGATTTTTCAGACAAAGGAAGCAATGGGGATGCTCCCAGTTTTCATGGTCAGCAATGGGAGAAAGAGTTCACTAAAGCATGTGCTGATTAATCCCAACACTATGTAAACTGAGATGAAAGTAATTACTCCATGGCAAGGAACTCGATCATGAGGTCATCCTGAAGCCAATACCTTCCAGATGGACAGGGACTGCAACGTCAAGGCTAGGTATGCTGGAAGTTGAGGCTACCCCATACAGAGTTTGACACATGGGAGAAGGCTGCTGTCATATGAAAACTTTTTCCAAAAAAGCAATTCCTTGTGGGTTTTTTTCTTAAAAGTTTAGGAAAGGTCACAGGCTCACACATTTCTTAACTTCTTCCTTGAATGTAACATTTACTAAACAGAAGATAAGAAGTTTTGTAAACTTAGGGAATTATTGGCTGTGATTCCGTGGACTGAAACACTGAAAGAGAAGGGAGTCCAAGATGGATGGGAGTTCCTGAAAAGCGAGATATTAAAGGCACAATTTAAAACTGTTCCAACAAGAAGAAAAAATGGGAGAGGTCTAAAGAAACCACAGTGGTTTACTAAAGAACTTTCAACTCAGCTAACTATAAAGTAAAACAAGTACAAGGAATGGAAAAATGGGAAATGCACCAAAGAGGAATATAAACAAACAGCTAATATATGCAGGGGGATGGTAAAAAAAGCTAAAGCGCAAAACGAACTTAGACTTGCCAGAGAGATTAAAGATAGTAAAAAGGGTTTCTTTAGTTATATCCTCAGCAAAAGGAAAAATAAGGAAATGATAGGCTCTCTGCGTGGCAATGATAACCAGTTACTAACAGGAGACAAGGAAAAGGCAGAATTACTCAACACATTTTTTGCCTCAGTTTTCTCCAAAGTGTTCTGCTTATATACCGCCCCATACCACTACAAGTAGTCTCTGGGCGGTTTACAATTTTGATTACAGTGTGCAGGCTACACAAAAAGGAAGAAAGAGATCCACTGGGACAAAGAGTAGATGAGGTAGGATGGGAATTGCAACATAGAATAGGTAGGGACTGAGGTAGTACAGGAACATCTGGAAACATTAAATGAATTTAAATCTCCTGGGCCAGATGAATTACACCCAAGGATATTAAAAGAACTGGCAGAAGTAATTTCAGAACCATTGGCAATACTCTTTGAGAAGTCCTGGAGGACAGGAGAAGTCCCCATCGATTGGAGGAGGGCTAATGTCCCCATCTTCAAAAAGGGGAAAAAAAAGGACCCAAATAATTACCGCCCAGTCAGCTTGACTTCAATTCCTGGAAAGATCCTAGAGCAGATTATTAAGCAGCCAGTCTGCAATTATCTAACAAACAATGCTGTCATTGCAAGAAGTCAACACAGGTTTCTTAAAAACAAGTCATGCCAGACTAATTTGATCTCTTTCTTTGATAGAATTACAGGCCTGGTGGATGAGGGGAATGCTGTGGATATTGCTTATCTGGACTTTAGCAAGGCCTTCGATAAGGTTCCCCATGGTATTCTTGCTAAGAAGTTAGTAGGAAGTGGGATAGATAGTGCTACTGTTAGGTGGATTTGTAATTGGTTGACTGATCGCACCCAAAGGGTGATCATAAATGGCCTCTCATCAGCTTGGAGAGACGTGACCAGTGGGGTGCCCCAGGGTTCTGTTCTAGGTCCAGTGCTGTTCAATATCTTTATTAATGACTTGGAGGAAGGAATAGAGAGTATGCTAATTAAATCTGCAGATGATACCAAATTGGGAGGGGTTGCTAATTCCCCAGAGGATTGGATGAAAATCCAAAAGGACCTTGACAGATTAGAATGCTGGGCCAAAGCTAATGGAGCACAGATATAGGATGGGGGACACTTGGCTAGAGAATAGTACCTGTGAAAGGGATCTGGGAGTTTTGGTGGACCACAAATTGAACATGAGTCAGCAGTGTGATGCGGCGGCCAGGAAAGCCAATGCGATTCTTGGTTGCATCAACAGAACCATAGTGTCGAGATCAAGGGAAGTGATAGTGCCACTCTATTCTGCTCTGGTCAGACCCCACCTGGAGTACTGTGTCCAGTTCTGTGCGCCTCAGTTTAAAAAGGATGTTGACAACCTCGAGCGGGTGCAGAGGAGGGCTACCAGGATGGTTGAGGGTCTGGAGGAAATGTCTTATGAGGAATGGCTTAGGGAACTGGGAATGTTTAGCCTCTCTAAAAGAAGACTGAGAGGGGATATGATAGCTATGTTTAAATATTTGAAAGGCTGTCATATTGAAGAGGGAACAGGTTTGTTTTCCATGGCTTCAGAGACTAGGACTCGGGGCAATGGTTTCAAACTACAGGAAAAGAGATTCCATTTGAACATTAGGAAGAACTTCATGACAGTTAGAGCTGTTCGGCAGTGGAATATGCTGCCACAGAGGGTGGTGGAGTCTCCTTCTTTGGTGGTTTTTAAGCAGAGGCTGGATGACCATCTGTCGGAAATATTGTGAAGGGGTTCCTGCATGGCAGGGGGTTGGACTAGATGGCCCTTGAGGTCTCTTCCAACTCTATTATTCTATGATTCTATGAAGTTGGTCAACATGCAACAATTTATTTTAAACAGTAGAGAGACTTGCAGGTCTTTCACTGTGTTTCCTTGCTTTGAATTGTGTTGAATTGACAAGCAGTTTGATGCCTTAACTCCTCAGAAACTGGTAGAAGAGTTAATGTGGTATCGACTAGTGATACATTTGGATACATGATAGAATCCGGACTAAATTCTATCATGGGACAGGGCGAGACAAGGGTTGTAAGAAGAGACAAATATAATGTGCTTGAACTGTTAGATGTCAATATGATCAAGAAGATTCTTAGATTTAAGCTATGTTGGTTGTGCAGTTGTCAGTCTCTTTGACATGCCAGACAAATGCTCAGGCAAACTAATATTATTACTTAAGGCATCTATGAAATGGCTGAGATAAAACTCAGAGATTCATTGGTTCCTGTAGGATGCATTTCCTTCTGGTATAGGAGCTTTTCTTGTCTGATTTCATCAGATGTTGTGGTCTAGGCAGCTGCTTAAACTACAAAGGCTTGTTTTTGAAACATGTAAAATAACAATATTGAAAAATACATCTGAAGATGAGCAGAGTAATTTTTCCCACATCACTTGATAAGGCACTATTAGCTTCTAGTGTGTGGTGTAGGGCTGAGTAGGAGTAGATTTCTATAGCAGAATTTATAACTTCTGGAATACTAGCGAAGTGCAATTTATGGGGTCTTTTTAGCTAAAGCTACCCAAGAGATACTTTCAAATTGTTAAGCATTACTCCCCAGACATTTTGCTGATTAAAGCAAAGAACAAAATGGCATTCATCAGGACAGGCATGACACAGTTGGAAATGCGAGGTGGTTGGAAGTGGATTGCTCCTCTTTCGTGGCAGTGCCGAGCCTAATGAAGAGTCCTGTAGGATTTGAAAACTTGTCTGTTTTTGAGATTTTAGTGCCCTAACAAGACTATTGCTCATCTTTGTTTTGACATTTTATTTCTTTTTAAAGATGTAGTCTTATGGCTTTCATACTATGTAATTAAACTGCCAGTGGCACTACCAGTATTTCATAGAACCACTAAAAATACAGCTGAAAAGGGCCTATAAAGCTATCAAAACCAACCCCATGCTCGGAGCAGGAATCCAAGTCAAAGAATATCTGAGAGATGGTTGTCCAGTTCTCTCTTGAATGCCTTTAGTGTTTGTTGGAGAGCAAACCACCATCTGTGGTAACTGGTCCCATTCTTGTACTGCTGTGGGAGGAGGGAATCGTAGAGAAATCAATGATTTTTTTTCCAGTGAAAGGAGAAATTTCAAAACAGTTGTCATGGTTGTCAGTTGTGAGTGTACTGTAACTCAGCTTCTTCTCTCATTTTTTGTAAAGGCTTGTCTTAATTTGTTTCTGCAGCCACATTCAGCAAGCATAGCACTTTTGTTGGGATCCTGTCCATATTAGGCACTTCCACAGTGGCCTGGCTGGAATTCTTCCAGAAACAATATATTGTTGCAGAACTAACAGGAGCTACAGCTAACCAAAAGACTCAGGAAATAACAAGACTTGTCATGTAGACTACCCCAATACTTTTTTCCAGTTCATTCTGGCCAAGTAAATGTTTGTGTCTTATAGAATACCTGAGATAAGAGACAACAATAGGGAATAAGGAAACAATAAGGGAAATAATAAGGGAAACAAGGAAAACAATAACCACACCCTTTGTTTTCAAGAGTTTTGTGTCATATTTCCTACGCAGTAAGAATTAACCAACCAGTTAATTCATGGATTTAATACCAAAGACTCCTGTGAAGAATGCATACCCACATTTGCACTCCTTTAGGAGGTACAGCGGTACAGGAAAAGTATCTAACCTAACTCTACAGACATAGCAGAAGTTTAAACTTCAGACCTGGTATTGTTATTAATTCAAAGCAGTTATAATTTATTGATACACAGCCCATCATCCTTAGCCAATAGTGAGGAATGCTGGGTACTGCAGTCCAGAAAGATCTAGAAGACCACTCTTTGTCCACATACTATAGATCAAAACAGCTACTAAGATTTTGGGATGCTTAGTGTTGTGGCAATGGGTACTCTCATGATACATGCCTGTAAGTCATAATTTAATGAAATGCAACTGTCTTCAGACTCAAATGTGTAACTGTGGAAGCAGGCCTGTAATTAAGGTTTGTGTCATCTGGGGCAAATATGGATTTTGCCCCTGTCCCCTTGAATGGGTTGGTGAGGGAGGTAATGTATTAGCAAGTTTCTGTGCCCATTCATAAGTGAAGCCTCACCGAGCCATTGAAGCTGCCCATTCTTCTTATGGGTCAAAAAGCCCCAGGCTGGGCAGCCTGCCACTGATGTGCCCCCCCCAACAAGGCCACGTGCATCCAAGTCCTCCTGGCCACCGGAGGGACAGAAACAGAGGTGGCAGAGCTTGTGGCGGGAGGGAGGGCGAGAGACTTTGGCCTATCTGGGATCGCCCCCTCCAGTCCTTTGCCTTCTTTGGGCCTGGTAAAGGGGTTGTAAAAGCTGGAGGAAAGAGGGGGTCCAGGAAGAAGTCTACCTCCAGTCACTCCTTTCAAGCCAAAACCACCCCCTGCCTGTAATCTCAGCTTCCCCCCCCCCACACACACACACAGGGAGGGGAGGCTTACTTCAAGCCCAAGGTCACGCCCCTCAAAGCCAGGCGATTGATTCAGTGCCGGGAGGCAGAGGCATGCTCCAAACCCGTTCGTGTCATTTTGATGCCCCCATCCCCAGCATGGTGCCCTGGTACACATTTTATTTATTTATTTATTTATTTATTTATTTATTTATTTATTTATTTATTTATTTATTTATTTATTTAACTTATATGCTGCCCACTACCCAAAGGTCTCTGGGCGGCTTACAATCCAAAGAATAAAACAATTTAAAATAGTTAAAAGTAAAATATCAATAAATCATCAATAAAAACCTTACACTAAAAATCACATACCCCGCTTGCTCACTCCAGTTGCAGCCCTTGTGTGTAAGGAACAGTCCCTTGAAACCAATTTTTTACTTGGTTTTCAACACTGCTCCGTCTTACATTGCGAAAGGCAGTAACATTCCAGCAAGGCCAGAAGATTTTTCGTATCCAGTGGTACCGTCATTTTCAGGCATTAAAACCTCTAGATCAGAATAAGTTTTGCATATACAGTACTTAGAGTAATTCTGTATATGCATCTCCTTTGCTATGTTGAATAATGTTCAGCATCAAGACAGATAGATCAGAACAGGCTTTTAATGTGCCCCTATCTAGCAAGGATCTAAGCAACACACACTTACATTTACTCTCCAGAGATCAAATATAGTACATACAGCAGACATTAATCCTTATTTTTATTGTTTTTTTTAATGCATTTTAGCTCTGCAGTCACATTCCTCTTATTTATGTCGGCATGAAGTGAAACGAGATTAGGTTTAGCACTTTGCATGGCAGTTAGATAAGGAAAGCCTCAATTCGGCAGAGAGGGATGGGAGGAAATCTGCCTTGCAGCATGTAGGAAAAAAGCTGCTATCTACCCAGGAAGGGGGGGGGAGAAAATAAACATCTGCTCTCACTATTTGTAAATTTTTTAATTTTAATTCAAATAATGATAGGAAATGCTTCTTTGCACATACACACGCACATACAGTAGGACCCCCGCATCCACTGATTCAATATCCACTGATTCAGTTATCCACGGTTGGCAGAGGAAAAAAAATAAATAATTCAGCAGCCACAAGGCAAGCTATTGTCACAAACAGCAGCTGTAAAGCAAGCTATTGTCACAAATAGCATCTGTAAAGCAAGCTACTGTCACAAACAACAGCCATAAAGCAAGCTACTGTCTCAAAACAGCAGTCATAAAGCAAGCTACTGTCAGGAAACAGCAGTTTGGAAATGGGTGGGCAGGTGTTCTCTCTTATCCACGGTTTTCATTATCCACGGGAAGGCCTGAAACCATTCCCCAGCAGATACTGGGGTCCTACTGTACACACCACATTCTTCCCTTTCTTGGTGTTCTCACTCTCCCCCACCTGGCTGGTTTTTCTGTTCCCCTGGAGCATTTTGCTAAAAATAACAATGGAATACCCTGGACTGAAGACGCCACAGCAGAGAAAATGCCTGCTTTATGCTGGACTGCGCAAGTCAAGCCTATATTTAAATTATAGTAGCGAAAAACATCTGCCAATGAGCATTAGCTGGCATGATTTCCTGGAGGCTTTTTTCATAAATTGTGGGCATATCATGCAGCATACGAGAAAATCAAAACCAAAGAAGAACGAAGATAAAGTTTGCTATCCAAAACTATCTGGACATTTCCTTCTTGGGGGCAAATAATCATAGAGGCTTGGGATTCTGATTCCGGGTAATGATAAGGTATTATCCTGGACTTAACTATAGGTTGAAGCAAACTGACAAAGACCCAAAGGGGGAATGGATGTGAAACAACATAGTAGAATAGTAACAGACTCCCACCTAGAATGTGGTGACTAGAGATGGGCACGACTTGAAAAAAAATTTTTTCGAGTTGTCGTTAGTCGGGCCGGTCCCGTTTTGGCTCGTTTCCGGTTTTCGCGAAAATTCGCAAAAATTAGTCGGTTCGTTTTTTGTTTTTTCGTTGTCATTAGTACTGGTTTTTTTGGGGGGAGCGGGCTCCTGGAGGCACCTCTGTGGGGTGGGTGCCTCCTCTGGCCCGCTATAAAGGGAAAGTGGGCTCCTGGAGGCACCCGTGGGTGCCTCCTATTGGTGCCTCCTATTGAAGCAGGCTCCAAGAGACCCCTCTACATGGGGGTCTCCCCTCCTCCTGCTGCAAAATGCTATGCAATAGCCATATGGATATTGCATAACAGAATGTGCAGACAGTGAGACCAGTGAGAGTGACAAGGCTCTGGCACCACCATGTCTCACACAGAAGGGAATTGTACTTGCTGCGTGTAGTGCAATGCAAGCAAGTAGATCTGGCTTTAAGGTGGCTTAGTGCAATGGCTAGGGTTAGGCTAGTGACGGGTAAGGTTACGGTGGGCTAGTGGGTTGCACCTCTGGGTGCCTCTCTGACCCACTAAGAAGACAGTCTGTGACGTATGGGTACGGAGTCAAGGGTTAGGGTTAGGGCTAGGGCAGGTTTTAGGGGGCTTTTTGGCACATCCCAGAAGTCTCCATGGCCAAGTGGCCATGCGACTGGTGGGATGGCTCCAAAAATTTGCATGGTTGTCCACTCCCACATGGCTGGCCACTCGGCCAGCCCATCATTGCGCAGGTGTAAAAAAAATAAAATAAAATAAAATCAATGGAGGACAGAGGAGGAGAGGAGAGACATTTTGTTGCAAGAAAAAAACCCACTGCTACTGTGAAAAATCTGGCAGTTTTTATAAATTTTCGCGTGTTTCTGTTGTGCTTGTGTGTTTTTGGACCACGATTTCAAAAACAATATTGCGTTTGCCGCCCCATTTTGGATCCCCCGCCCGCACCGCATGGCATGGCGAAATGGCGACTCGAGTCCGGCTGCCCAGGACGGGGGGGAGGCGGGACCCCCCCTCCAGAAACCACCCCTCCGGTAGGTGCCCTGCGCCCTTAGTCAAGCAGGCAGTTTTCCTCCTGCTTTTTTGGCCCGGGAATGGGTGGGGGGAGAGTTTAAAAGTTTTTTCCTGTGCCGTCCGTGCCGCTTGCTTGCGCTTTAATTGCGGGCGGCCGGCGGCGAGACTGGGCTTTTTGCTGGCTGCGAGCCTGCGGCGAGTCCCACCAGAGCAGCCCAGGACGGGGGATGAGGGGGGAGGCCGGGGACCTCCAGAAACAACCCCTCTGGTAGGTGCCCTGAGGCACGGCAGGCATTTTTCCGCCTGCTTTTTGGCCGGGAACCGGGTTTTTTTAACGTTTAAAAACTTTTTTTCTGTGCCGCGTGGCATCGCGCAATCGCGCGATGCAAGGAACGAGCACGACAAATCAGACCAAAATTGTTCGTTCGTCGGTTCGAGCTCGAAGTCTGGCGGAGTAATTCCCGTTACCGTTTCCGTAGAGTAACGGAACCGAGTAACGGAAACGGAAACGGGAATACCGCTAAGTCGTGCCCATCTCTAGTGGTGACCATCTTGAAAGAGACTCTGGAAATTAACCTAAGGGAAGGAGGGAAGACATTGTAACCAGGCCACAACCAGCTTCCTGAACAAAGGTGATTTCTTGGAAGACATCGTGTCTGAAAAGCATCAGGATCAGGGGGGTGGGAAGGGGCCTTCTGGTAGTGGGTGATTCGACTGTCAGGAACATAGAGGGGGGTCGGTGAAGGATGTGAGGACCACACGGTGACTTGCCTGCCTGGTGTGAAGGTTGTGGACATAAACCTCTTGTCTAGATAGGCTGCCAGGGACCAAGTAGCAATGGTGGTGCATGTCCACACCAATGATGTTGGCAAATGTTGCCGCATGGTCCTGTAGGAAACATTTAAGTTACTAGGGAAGAAGCTAAAAGCCAGGACCTCAAAGGTGGCATCCTCAGAAATGCTGCCTGTTCCACAAGCAGGACCAGCTAGGCAGGGGTCTCAATGTGTGGATGAGAAGGTGGTGCCAGAGAGAGGGGTTTAGATTCATTAGGCACTGGGGAGTGTTTTGGGACAAGCCAGGCCTGTACAAGACAGATGGGCTTCACTTGATTGATGATGGAACCAGACTGCTGGCATATAATATAAAAAAAGGTGGCAGAGCAGCTTTTAAGCTAAATCTTGGGGGAAAGCTGACAGGAGCTGAGTGGCATCTGGTTTGGAACACCTTATCCCTATGGAACGAGGTGGCAGAGGGTAGAGAACCACAAAGTGATGACATAGTAGTAGAGATGGCCATGAAAAGAAAAAAAATTTCATTCCGTTACTCGTTATTCGTTCTGTTATGAAACGGAACGAATAACGAAGCCCAGAGTAATTTAGGAAGGAACCGAACCGAACCAGAACAAATAAGTTCGGTTAGGTTCGATTGGTTCTTTCCTGCTGGCGATGGCAGCCTGGCTGTCATTGCCAGCGGGGGAGGAATGTGAGAGCCCCATTCTCGCCTCCGCATGCAGAAGCAGGACTGGGGCTCTCTCTAAACGGATCTCTGCCATGGGGAGGTGACAGCCGGCTCGGCTCTCACCTCCCCGCTGCGGAGATCGGTCTGGAGGGCCGCGGTCTTGCCGCCGCATGCGGAGTCGAGGCCGCGGTTCTCTCGATCTCCAATCTCCACAGTGAGGGGATGACAGCCAGCTCGGCTGTCATCCCCCGCGGCAGAGGGTGTTCGGGAGAGGGCCGCAGTTTCGTCTCTGCAAGCAGAGCCGAGGCTGCGGCTTTCTCCCAAGGGAGAAGTAGAAGAGACCCCCGTTCACGCCTCTGCATCCAGAGGCATGAACAGGGGTCTCATCTTCCCCGCGCCAGATGACAGCACCGGGCGTGCTGTCATCCAGTGCGGGGAAGATCCCTTTAGAGAGACCCACGTTCGTGCTCTGCATGGGACAGCTCTCCCGGCAGGCTTGCTGCCGGCTCAGGGCTCCCTGCGGCCGTGGGAACTCTCTCCCGGCAGGCTTGTCACCAGCATCAGCAGCACCCGCCCCAGGAGGGCTCCCCGAAACAAAACGAATACGAAATGAATTTTTATATTAAAAATTCATTTTGTATTAAACAAAACAAAATGGGCCCCAAGGGTCTGAATAATGAAATGAAACGCCACTTTGACGTTTCGTGCCCATCTCTACATAGTAGGTATTAGTACTGGGAGAATAATGGGATGTGGTAGTTCTTCTATTGCAATTAAAAGCTGCAGGGGATAAAAGAACAAACAAGTAGCCCTTCTTGGGGGACCCACTGTACAGGCGTGGCAGCGGTGAAGAAGGCCAATTCCCTGCTAGGAAACATCAAACAGGGGACTGACAATAAAACAGCCAACATTATAATGGCATTGTACAAAACAATAGTAAGGCCACACCTGGAGTATTGTGTACAGTTTTGGTCACCACATCTCAAAAAAGACATCGTGGAACTGGAAAAGGTGCAGAAGAGAGCGACTAAAATGATTACTGGGCTGGGGCAACTCCCTTATATGAGGAAAGGCTACAGCATTTGGGGCCCTTTAGTCTGGAAAAGAGGCGCCTGAGGGGGGAATATGATTGAAACATTTAAATTATGAAGGGCATGAGTAAAGTGGGTAGAGGGATGCTCTTCTCCCTCTCACAAAATATCAGAACTAGGGGACATCCACTCAAATTGAGGGTTGGGAGTGTGAGAAAAGACAAAAGAAAATACTTCTTTACCCAGCATGTTGTTAGTCTATGGAACTCTCTGCCACAGGAAGTGGTCTGGCCTGGATGCCTTCAAAAGGGGATTGGACAGATTCCTAGAGGAAAAGTCCATCACAGGTTACAAACCATGATGGAGATGTGTAATCTCCAGGTTTAAAACCAGGGTACTTCAAGGACCAGATGCAGAGAGTGGTATCAGGATACAGATATCTAGTGTTGTGCGCTCCCAGAGGTATTTGGTGGGGCCACTGTGAGATACAGGAAGCTGGACTAGATGGGCCTTCGGCCTGATCCAGCATGGCTCTTCTTATATTCCTATTTTCTATCATTTTCAAGTTCATAAAACTATATCACAATGATCTTTCTGTGAACTGTGGATTATAAATTGGTATGGGATACGGTTACCCACTTCTCCAAATCTAGCAAACTAGTTTTCAAATTCTATTCCGCAAATTATGTTTTATAACCCAATTGGCATAATATGTAAACTAATATGCACATTTTTCACCTACTATGGATTTTTCCATATCGCACAAGTTTAGCACATTGATTGTTGCGCTATTCTTTTACCAGTCCTTTTTAGCCCTGGTATTTATTTACAGTAGCCACTGATTTAAGGGAGCATATCATTTAAATATCAACCTAGTGGCTTCTCAGGCCAGATGGGTGGGATACAAACAAACAAACAAACAAACAAACAAATAAATAAATAAATAAATAAATAAATAAATAAATAAATAAATAAATGCCACTAAGCTTACTTGGTATCCTTGGACCAATCTCTGTCTTACATTGCTGTTTTTGATATAACATAGGGAGAGGAATACCATATATAAGCAGCTATGAACATTGCTGATGCATCCAAATAAAAAATCCACTTTAATTTCACTTGTGCTTTTGGTGATACTTTCATTATATGGTTTTTGGGTTTTTCTGAGTGTTGTTTTAAATGTCAAACCTTCCTACAAACTCATGAGAACACAACAGGAATGCCCTAGAAGTGACATAGTTTCATCTGATCTGCATGGAGAAAATTGGGGAGAGAATTGGGAGAAAACACAGTGTGCTGTTATTTATTGTTTTAATTGCCTACTATCAGCTATATTGTAGTAGGGAATTAGATTCATAAGAGTATATGAAATTTTACATCTAGAATCCCTCAACCAGAATAGTCACTGACTATGCTGACTTGGTTATTCTGAAAGCTGTAGTCCAAGAAAATAACTCTCAATTTCTGATTGCTAATAGGTACAGCTTTATCAGTTTCCTATGCACACTTACTGGTGTGCAATGTCCATTAAATTAAGTAGGGTATGAACAGCCATTTCAAGCAACAACCTAATGTATTGTCTGCCACATTTGATGTGTCATTTGGCCCACAAAACCTCAGCCATTATTGTTTTTTCTAATATAGTATAGCATTAGCACACCCCACCACCAAGTGGGACAAATGCTAAGACAAAGATGAGTATTGTATAGCATAATGGTATAAGGTAAAGTAGAGAAGTCTATCCTTATTTGCACTTACCTGTTACATTTAGTCTTTAATATAGTCTTTAAAATATGACATATTGATACATTTTAAGATGTAATGGCTGAACTCCTATTGCATAGTTATGCAATTTGAAATTTTGAGATGCAGACTATAACTATAAAAATCTCCACAGATTAAGTTTATGGAAATGTATTAATTTATGGCAATTTGCTTCCAAATTTTACAATTTCCTAACTGCACAAGAGGGTTTCCTTGGAAGTCAACTGATTAGGGAGCATGATCTTCTTGTGAAAATACATCTAGTAGATCTACCACTCTGCAAGAGTCCAATTTTAGATCTCTGCAAGATCTACCACTCTGCATTCAACTGGGGTTTCTTGTGTTACAAAATTACTCAAGTTGATAATTCTGATGATACTGTACATCCATTTTCTCCCTGTTCCTTTTTGTGCAATATTTCTCTCATGTCTGAACTCCATTAACACGTTTTTTTCTCTCTTTTTTCTTTTCAAAAAACTGATGAGAAAATTAAATGAGAGGGATTTCTCACTGATAACTGTCTTACACATCCCACAAACTCAGCCACCTGCTGGGCACCATTACTCATCTATTCATTCTTCCAGACAGTCTACAAAGTACAAAGCAGAGAAAGAAAGCAAGTCAATTTTTAAAATTAAATTTCCATTGGATTCTAGAATACTTCATATGAGCAGGAGATGCAGCAAAATGTGTCTCGTCTTTTGTGCAGCCACATGGGGATAGCACAGAATAACAATTCCTACAGTAATCAAAGAAGACTAGCCTAATTAGTTCACAGAGGAGAGGGGAAAGCTAGGACCTAGAATTATTAAGGAAAATGGAAAAGTTAAAAAATTCTTCCAGGGATAAGCCCATGATGGTATCTGATGTAATACTATTAATACTGTTAGACTGGAGTAGGCAAAAACTGTTTTTAAAATGAAATTAAGTTTATTTACAATATGCTGCCTCCCATTGCAAGTTAGACCAACCTGTAAAGCAGTTCATTAAAACATTGCCTCATCAAAGCATACAGTATACCACTTGAAAAAAAAAACATTTCTATGCAGATTAAGACATTGCAACAAGACAATGGTTCAGCACACATAGGATTGATTCAATATTACGACAAGTCAGTAGGTTGGTGCTTTGAAATCATTGTCTGCTGGTAGTACTTTGGACTGTAAAAATATAATCTGGAGGAAAAACACATTTCACAGCACCTCAGTCTTTGCCCTTCCTTTCTGTGGTCTACTCTCAAGTTTCCTTTCCTAGTACGTATGTATGTTCCTTGCAATCAGGCAAGAATGTAGCTTGCTGTTTTTGTTCCTTTTTGGAATGGTTTTGTTTGCCCTGTTTGCTGGCAACTATATTTGTTTTAAAGGGAAAAAAAGATCCATCCCATACCTTTTTCAAGCTGTTCAGCTCGTTTCTGGAATAATACTAGGGATGCAGTTTATTTGGTGCAACTGGCAGAGCTCTTGATTATTCCGTTCTTAAGTCAGTGTTGTTGTTTAATTTGTTCCCAAACAGAGCTGTGGCCGGTGTTTTCTTTGGTCATACCATATGACAGTGATGGCAAACCACTAATTTTTTTGCAAAGTGCCAATACAGTAATTTAACCTGTATACAGGTGGCTATGAAGGGGTGATGTCAGGTGCCCACAGAAAGGGCTCCGAGTGCCACCTTTGGCACCCATGCCATAGGTTCGCCATCACTGCCCTATGACATGTGCAGTGAGTTGTTGACAGTAGAAAGGATGGCAGGGGAACCCTCTCCTCTCTTTTCCTCCTCTCACTATTTTTTAAAAAAAATTCTCATAAAAGATACAATGGTGTTTCAGATATAAGGGAGCATCCATGTTAGAATGATGTATTGCTGTAGCATTATGCCACTTACTAAATTAAACAACACCAACATTCTACTGTGGCCCATAGAATGACAGTTCTGACAAATTATGGAGAAATGAGCATCAATAATGAAAAAGGGGAGAAACTGGAATTATCTGAAGTGCTATCTGAATCCTTCTCATGGGAGAAGAAGCACCTCCCATATGACTTGAAGGCTCATTCATGTATGAGATAAAATACAGTGGACCCTTGTATAACAAACGGTTTGTATAACATAATTTCTGTACAATATAAAAAACTCCGGAGATAGGGGAAATTTGCTTAACAGAATCAACTATGGCGCAATTCCTTCCACATAAAAATGGTTGTGATTAGGGATTACTCTATTTCAATGCATTCCTATGGGAAATTTGCATAAAGGAAAATTTGCTTAACATAATTTCACTTGGAACAAATTAATTCCTTTATACAAGGTACTACTGTAGATCACACTGAGGATAAGAGTCTCTTAAATGCAATTGCTCCAAATTCCTCCATCTAGTTGTGTAACTAGATATGATTTGACAGCACATAACAATATCAATATGTATAATGACTGACAGAAACTGAAGGGCTATAAAGCTGGAGGGAGTGTGAAAACATCAGTTTGGCCAATGCTGATGACTTTTTATCTTGCTGGCATGATACCCTTTCAAGTAGAAGTGCAAGTCTTAGGAAGTATATTCTCTTTCTCGATGGAGGACTGCTTGTCCTAGTAATCTAGAAGGTATTTAGATGCAGTTGTATAAAAACAGTGGCAGAACGGGTAGAGGGGGAGAGAGGCAGGCACCTGACAATGGATAATTCTGATATTATTGGCAGCTGAGATTTCTCTCATCATTGAAATTATTTCCTTTTGTCTCAGTGGGATTTTATGCACCCACGTGGAAAACAGGATTTTTGGTCCAGCATATTTAAGGCTTCCATGGAGATGGGAAATAACTAAACTGGCTTTGAAGGGCAGAGCAGAAAGATGGAAGGCAAGCATGCTCATGGCTACTATAATATCAAGACCAGGTGCTGCTGGGTAAGATCAAAGATCAGGCAGTCCTTTTGCTTTGGGAGTCATGATTCCATGTCCCTTTAATTTAGGGTTGGAGCTGGCTAGTTCAAATCCCTGATTGGACAGACTGATGCCTGTCTGTGGAAATCAGAATAATCCTGGCTGATTTTATCCCACTCCAGTTCCCTAAATCTGCTGCTGTTGCTGCTCTACTAAGGGATTAAAGGGCCGGCAGTGGATTAAGTAGCCACGGCTGTTTCTGCTGTTTGCAGAGTTACCTTCTTATTAGTCTGCCATTCCTGCAGAGCATGGAAGCTGAATTCCTACGGTTGTCCTTCGCAGACATGGGGCGGTTGATTTCCTTAAGGTTCTTGATCTAATTGAGCTCAGGAAACTCTTTGTGGAGTTTTACATGTTGCTTCCCTCTCTGGGGACCGTAATCTCTTTGGGAAAAGTGGAAAGAAGCGATGCTATGCAGGAATATAGGATGAAGGCGTAGAGAGTCCCAGATCTTTGCTCTCCCACTTTCACCGCCGCAGAGCATCATGTTGGGGCTTGACTACCTAACGCCAGGACCATCCTAAAAGAAGGAAACGTGGTCAAGAATTTACATGTCTGTCTATGCATCTCATCCAGTCGTTGATGGTTTTGGCGTGGAGGATGCTGCCAGGTGGCCTTTTGTGGCTATTTCTTTCGCTCAGCTGCTTCCTGCCTTTCACCAGGTCCCAAATAAAGATACCACTTGAAACGTAAGTGGCCCTCTCTTTTTCTTGGCTCCATTATCCATTTTACTTAGCCTTGTTTTATCTCCAAAATTATATCTGTTGGTATTCTGTGTACTCTTATAGAAGGATTTGCTGTCTCCTATCTTGTAAAAAAAGAAAAGAAAAGTTTCCACTCTATAATTCACGTCTATATTACTTGATATAAATTGCATGTACATACAGTACGTAAATAAATTAAGATTTATGGGACTTTGTGCACATTCTCAGTCTGATGCTAGCACACACACTCCTCATTTTGTTCTCCCTACTTTGCGCAAAATAGTATTCAGTAATTAAGAATTGATTCATTTATGTCAGTAACATATAACAATTATTACCTTATTTAAAATAATATTCTCCTGCAAGAATGTTGAGGATAGGATAGTCTGGAGGATAGTTTTATATGGGTGTAAAGTTTACAGAACTTTCCTAACAATCTCCCTTTTAGGTCTTGAAATCCTAGACTATTAGCCCATCCTGAAAATAACTCAGATTTTGTCTGGCTGTGTAGGATTGTAGTGCTAATACTTGCTCTTCCAATATCAAAATAATAGAGGATGCGGGCTATGGAAGATCTTTATAAAGAACTATATTCAGGCTGTGGATATTGGCAAGATATATATTTGAAAAATACTGACCTCCGGGCAGACGGGGGAAAAGAAAAAGAAGTCAGTCAACAAATGTATTTCTTCTAGCACTTTACAGTATTTAATTAAACAAATAACTGTTATCGAGACTGAAAACTACTATGTTTCATAGGTAGCTAAAATACCTAACTATGTGCAGCCCTACTACTTGGTTAATTTGATTATATAACTTATTTTTCTGACAGAATTACATATTATTTTCAGAAATATTTTTACAGAAGAATGGAAGGGCAAATCCCCCCTCCCATTATCCCCTACCATAAAACAAGTTTCCCAAAAAGCTCCCACAAGGCAGTGCTAATGGTTGCAATCCTCCCCCTCCCCCTCCCCCTCCCCCTCCCCCACTGCGTATATCCTGTCTTAAAATCCTTAATATATCCAAGGGGTGGGGATTGAGTATTTGAACATGTTCCCATGGAAATAGTACACAAGGCCTGGAGGAAATAAAAAGCTTCAGTTGACGTTCTCTTTTAGGTGAATGCTTTGATTTTTCCAGTCAACAAACACCCCTCACTCAGGGCCCTTAGAGCCAGGGACTAGAGTAGGTTGGTGAGATTTTTTTCTCTGCACCCTTTTTGCATGAGGGAGTTCTAAAACAAATGTTTTTATAAAGCTGAACATGGAAAGAAGTGTGTTTGTTTCTGATATTTAGGTTTGTTTTGCTCAGCCTTTCCATGCAACCGCACATGTTTCCATGCAAGCTAGGCCTTGGAAGTTGCTCCTTTATTCTAACTTAACTTCGGCCTTCTGCTGTCATGTAAAGACGAGGTCACGTAGATTCTTGGTGGGTCCGTTAAAAACCACATACACAATTGTTCATCCAATTTCACAGCAAGGACAAGGGGAAAGAGAGAGGCCATTTGCTATTTACTTTCCCGGGGCACATAGAGCCATTTTATTGCCTGACAAATAGCACATGCGGCTGTAATCTTTTCCAAATCTATCTTCATAACAGTCCAGTGAGGTAGCTCTGACAGAAGGAGTGTGGCTAGCTGACATCATGGCTGAATGGGATTTAAATTCCATCATGGCTTTGCTTTGGATTCCTGCAATGAGCAGGGGCTGGACTCATTGGCCTTAGAGGCCCCTTCTAACTCAATTATTTTGTGACCCTAAAGCCAGGCATCCTAAGTGTTAGTCCCATGCTCTAACCACAACATCAACTTTTTATTCCAACACATACAGTGACAGGGTCTGTCACCACAGTTCATTGTAGCTGGACAGTTAAGGGTGCAACACAGGCATTGAGCCTATACAGTTTTGTCTCCCAAAAGAAAGCAGTCATAAGGAAACTGGCCGTAGCTACCATCTGTTTCTGCTCACCAGTGTTAGTATGCATTCCTGAGGGAAAGTGTATATGCCAACAGGTTTCTGGTACAGTACCACTGCTAAAATTCAAATCTCTTTAGTTTGACACTAGCACTGATGTAGTTTTTCCCTGTATAATTTGGAATACAGTAGGACCCCGATATCCACTGGGGATTGGTTCCAGGACTTCCCATGGACAATGAAAACCGTGGATAAGAGAGAACACCAAAAATCCCCAAAACTTGTTTTGTGACAGTAGCTTGCTTTATGGCTGCTGTTTTGTGACAGTGGCTTGCTTTACAGCTGCTATTTGTGACAGTAGCTTGCTTTACGGATGCTGTTTTATGATAGTAGCTTGCTTGACAGCTGCTATTTGTGACAGTAGCTTGCTTTGCAGCTGCTGAATTATTTATTTAATTTCCCCCCTGCCAGCCATGGATAACTGAATCAGTGGATATGGGGGTCCTACTGTACTGTGTTTTCCAGGGCTCTGTGACGTCACCCCTTTCAGAGACTGGGTTTTCAAAGGCACAGCCGGGTTTATTTCGACATCCCACTGCTGTGCCACTAAATTGTGACAACACTTCCCTTTTACACATGTAATTCTGTTGGAAATGGTAATGCTGCCACCTTGTATTCACTTGGTAATGCTGCCACCTATTAAAATCGTCGCCTCATGAATTGGGACAGACTCAGATGTAAAATATAAAAATAATAACAAAGTTTATTGAGAAAATAATAAATCTAACAATATCTGAGGATGGTATGCGTTGCATTTAGCATATAATAGATTTCATCAACTCTTCCAGCCCCCCTGTCTTTAATAACTAGTAAACAGTATAGCCCTCACTGCCTGACAGAACTCTCACAGAGCAGTGCTCTCTCCCAGCACTCACTCTCAAAACCTTCAACTTAACTCAACTCAACTCAACTGCCTCAACTGACTAGGCTCCACCCTTTTTATATCATACTATTCCCCGCCCTCCTGCTGGGATTGGCTGATGATTTGTATATTCATTACTCCTGTTTCCAGGGTTTTGTCACAGGCTCTAACTTGTGCAGGAAGTCTCCCTTTTCAATGTGTGAGAGGCTTGAAGTAGTGATGGCATGTGGAGAAAAGAGGCATTGCTCTCCAACCCGCCCCCCTCATGTAGTAATAAAGATGTGGTGATGGAAACCACCTGAATACGACTACATAAACTTGCAATTTTTCATGTCAGAAGCAGTTTGGGTAGACCAGTGTTTGATGACTTGGCTCCACCCAGAGCAGTTATTGTTCAAGACTTAAACCTGGGAGTATCTTTCTTTCAGACACATATTACAAGATGTGTTGTAAAACCATGATTACAATCAAATCACCCAACTATTCCCACCTGTCCAAGGACCTTCAGTAAAATGTAGTCAATAAGAATCTTATAAAGAAACATAACTATTTTATCTTATATGTGTGTTGAAGTATATTGTCAATAAAAATTGAATAGTATGTCATTCTGGGGCAGATAAAATTAAAGAGATTTAAGTATCCAATATCAGTATTGTATAACAACACAATGTAGTTTCAAAACTATTGAGGTTTTTTAAGTTTTGTGCTGCTGTCTTACACACCACTAGATCATTTAAATCTTACTGAAGTAAGATGTTTAAGAATGTAACTCTACACAGCAGTACAACAAGTTATACAACCTATGGATTTCTCCATACTCTTGCTCTCAGTTATTACTGAACAATTCCATACAGCATTTCAGTTTGAATGCCAAATTGCATAGGTATCAACTGACAGTTATCTCGTTCCTCGTAAACAATAACCCTGTGTGCCGTAAGCGATAACCCTGAAGTGTGAAAAATGTACAAAACCTGAAATCACAAAGGGGAATAAATATCTGAAATAGCTGATTTACAATTCCAAGGATGAAGTAACCAAATATGTATGTCACTACTCCATAGGTAAAGTCACGCCCATGCCGTCAGACCACTGTTAAAATTCCTGTGAGAAATAGCTAGCTAGGTACTGTCTAAAACTTCCTAAAACCACAACTTTCCAAGGAAATCCATTCCAGTATCGCCATTTGGTTCTGCCTCATATTTAGTCATGCTGCATGCATAGCTTTCTCAAGGAGGCTTATACATCTACATTTTCAGTCTAAGCCCACATGGCCTCTTTGTAAGGATATGTAAGTTAAACATAGCAAGTTGTACTGTGTATCAGGGTCCTGCCCTTCACTTATGGTTGCTCCTGAATAACAGTGGATAATGTGCCCTGAACATTTATGTACGTGCCCTGATCTAATGCTGCATTACAGTGGCAGAGAGAAGGGCAGGCAGGAAGGAGGCTAAGGCCCAGCCTTGCTCATCCCCCTCCTTGTTGCTGTTCGTTCACTGGTTCAATCTAAACATGTGAACAAGAGTGGGGGAAGTGGTGTAGCTTGGGTTCAGAGGGCAAATGGATGGGTGTGATTACAATGACATGGGCCTTACTCATGAAGCTGGAATCCCACTATATGGAGATGATAACTAGCATAGGGACATTTCGGCATCTGGACCAGCTGGCTTGCTTAGTCCTGCTGTACCGCCCGTCAAATGCAGACTTACTAATATCACTTTTGTATTCTGTGTTTTTCTCCGTGTGCAGCGTAAAATCCTGGGCTGATGCCTTTGGTGAGGACTTGTATTACATTGTCTCAAAGTATTCTGGTTCTCTTTTGTTGCAGAAGGTAAGAGACATACGAACTACATATGGTATACAGTACTTGTACATTTGTATGCATGTGTGTCCACATACAATTTTATTTACTATCTCTCTTTTTGCAAAACAAAACAAAACAAAAACCATTGTCATAGAAAAAGGAAATACCATCACTTCTCGGACTATCAGCTAAGATCAAGTGAAAAAGGAAATAAAGTGGTACCTTGTATAAAGGAATTAATTTGTTCCAAATGAAATTATGTTAAGCAAATTTTCCTTTATACAAATTTTCCATAGGAATGCATTGAAAACAAAGTAATCCCTAATCGCGACCATTTTTATGTCGTACGGATTCGCCCCATAGACGATTCTGTTGTGCAAATATCCCCTATCTCTGGAATTGTTTATGTTGTACAGATTTTGTGTTATACAAAGCGTTTGTTATACGAGGGTCCACTGTATCAGGATAATCATGCAGCATTCACAACCCTTTTGATGAATCTGAAATAGCACGCACTCTAAATGTAAGAGTAGCCCATCAGAGTGTTTACTAATAGGGCATCCCATAATAAAATATGATTTATTTATTTTGTTTGTTTGTTCAAAATAGTTGTGCTTTGGCCTTTCTATAGGATGTTTAAAAGAATCAATTGCAGTCTCATAAAAACAATTTCAGTAGTTTAAAAGGCAGGGAACGGGAGTTTATCGGACTGCTTCAGAACAATTAAACAACATGAAATCTTCAGAGTTATAGCTGCATGAGGAAGAAAACATTTTAATTAAGTGGAGTTTCCTCTGAGAGACTCAGCTTGGCAGATTTATGAGACAAACTCATTTGACCGCATTTCTCCATTAAGGCTATCCTCTTTGAAATTTCCCTAAGAAAAGTACTATATCTAGGATGGCTCTCCCCCTCCCCCATTTGCCATCTGCCTGACCTTAAAAATAACATAAGAAATCAATGTAATATGTAAAACATGAGTATACAGGGAATGAAGAGTCTCATATTCTGAACTCTCAATTATTTCTGCAAGTGGTGTCAGTACCAGAAAACAGTTCATTCACAGACGATTATATTTGGAAAAGAAATGTTTTTAGAAAAACATTTATAACAGTATAGCAAATACCATATACTGTAATTTGAAAATGGTCTGTTTTTATTATCAGTGGAGTGATTTTACCAGAAGATAGCTAAGGTTGTTTGTTTGCTAACAACCAATAGGTTATGTGTTTGAATGGATTGGTAAAATTTAATCATTTTTCTGCTTGTAGTCACATGTACAACTAAAATGAGAAAACAAACCACAACAGATAAATTCTTGAGACAGTGGATTGTATTTGTCAGATGCAATTGTTTAGAAAATATTATTGCGTTTTCTTGTGGTTCACCTTTCAAGGTGTTTTCATGATAATGGCTCCTTTTTTGCTTCATATTGCTTTTTGGAAGTTGAGTCATGGCAACTGGATTTCTTTTCTTGAGAGGTTGAAATGTTTCGCTACTCATCCAAGCAGCTTTATCAGTCTAGTAGTAGTAGTAGTAGTAGCAGCAGCAGCAGCAGCAGAAGCAGAAGCACTAGTACTACTAGTAGTCATAATAGTAGCTACAGTCCTAGTCATAGGTGTTAAAAGAGAATGTTGCTTATATCTGATTGTCTGTGCTTACTCATTCAGTATATCTCAAAGTGAAATTTTCTTATATCTTCACAATAATCCCCCGAAGTGTCATCCTTGTTCTAGCCTAGTGGTTCCAACCTTGGGTAATGCAGGTGTTCTTGAACTGTAGCACCCAACAACCTTCAACACTAGCTGTACTATTTGGAGTTTCTGGAAGTTACAGTCACAGAATACCTGTGTTACCCAAGGTTGGGAACCACTGTTCTAGCTAAAGTTTTTAATTTCTTGGCATAGGTTTCACAGGCTGTGTGAATAGTCTATTTCTATGACCACCAATATTACTGTAACTGTTTAAGGAAAAGGCAATATGATAAAAAGTTGGTTTGCCTAATCAGTATGCTAATTAATATATCTGTGCAGCAATGTACTGACTGCACATATATAATAAGTTACTTCACATTTTCAGTAATAATACTAATGTAGACTAGAAAGCAGAAGAGGAGGATCAAATGCACAATTTAAGTAACAGTTTAACTGCTCTTTCTTTTTACTTTTCCAGTACCTGAAATCAAGTTAAGTAATTTCTTGTTTTTGTATAGTGATGGATTTAGTAATGATACTTTTTAAAATTCACAGCAGCAATAACGAAATTGTAAAAAGGGGAGGGGGAAAATGTTAAGGAGGTTCTGTCTGAAGGAATATCTGACTGATTCTTCCGTGAAACCCTTTCCTGTAGTTTCATTTTTTTACATATTTCTCCTCAGAGCAGTTGCTATGTTACCACTTTATTTCAAAAAGCGAATGCTTATTATGTGTTATACAATCATGTGGTCAATGAGATGGCATCACAGTGTCACACAGTTGAATAGATTGACTTTATCACCTTTCTACTGCTGAAAAACATGGGTCCATTCCAAAGTGAAGAAACACTGAATAGAAGTACCATTTCAGATTAGCTCTGAATTTTAGTTAGTGTGGTTTTTTGTTTTGTTGTGTTTTTGGTGTACTATTGAAGCTTCAGACTTCCAAAGTGTTGAGTCTTGGGCTAAGGCTAATCCTTGCCCCTTTGTACGCCGGACCTTTCTTGCCAATAAAAGTCAGACACGAGAGAAATCATTATGGTTGTTGTTTATTGAGCCCAATAAAGCACAGCCAGACAAACCTGCCACCTCAAAAGTTGAGGTAACAAGCCCGCCCCGAGGTGACCCTGGCATGCTGTTTTATGCCCTTGGTTGACCATCCCCTGGCAGGTGTCAGGCAGGTGGAGTTTGGGAAAAGGTGAGCCAATGGGGTCCAGGGGGTGGGCTGGGGCAGTTCAGGTGGAGAGTGTTTCACACTGATAGGGGGAGGGAATGGGTGGCAGACGGGATGATGGTGTGAGAAGACGGACCACCCTGTGAATAGCCATGGGAGTGAGCCGTCTGGACTTCCTAAGCAAGAGGAAGAAGAGAAGAAGGAGATGGAGACACAAATGGAAAGATTGCATATAGTTGAATTAGAGGAGGAATGCAGGAGTGATCGTGAGGGCGATCAGCACGAGGACACGCGGGATGTATATTGGGTGGTGGATGAACCGTTAGATGAGTGGGTGGAGCGCGCGCTAGAGAGGGAGAGAGGGAGTGAAAAGCAGAAGGAGAATGACAGTTGGGATCGGCAGTTGAAGAGTGTAGGCACTCAGACAGAAGGGGGAGATGAGAAAGGAGGAGTGGAGTATTTGAGGGTCCCGTAAGGGCGAAGAGTTTGCCTGGGCGGTACATGTGCGACCTCTCAAATGGCCAGAAATGTCTAGGCAGTTCCAGAGATGGAAGACAGAGAGGTTTGCCAGACCTGTGGCGCAATGGGCCAAATACCCATGTTGCGGTACCCAGTGTTGGGGCCGGGGATCGCCTTTACCCCCACATCCTTAGAGAATACCAACCCGCGTTGTATTCCAGTTAATGTTATTTATGATGATCCCGATGTTGAAGGGAATGCTATTTCCAGTATGCCAAAGTTATCACCTGAAGTTCAAGAACCGACCTACAGTGATTCTGACTCTGTACGCAATAAAAATCCGTTTGATGTTTTATTAAAAAACTGGGCTCACCTGTAGTTTGTGATTTGGAACCGCCGAGGGTAAGAATCGAACCCTCACAGATGGGTTTCCAGGCGGGGGAGAACAATGGGTGGTCAAGACACATAATACAGATACACATCACACCAAACTGGGTAGGGTTGCAGACACAATGGATGAACAATGAGTCATCCATGATAAGAGATGGGGTCAGTATAGTCTTGAGGGGCAGAGCTTCCCATGGTCCAGATGCAGACAAAGGAATTTGATGTCCTAGTGCTTGAGCCGGAGGCTGGAGGGCTAAGCAGGAAAGGTGCCCCATATAGCCCATTGTCGCTGTGGAGGAAGGAGAAGATTCCTCTGGCAAAATCCATTCAGGGGAACCAAGCAGTTTGAACTGGTTTTGCCATGTGGCGGGGTAACGGTCCTTGATTTGAAATAGAGGTCACTTCCCCAACATGGAGGCGGCATGTACCCTTGTCCAGGCCTTGAGATACCCGAAGGAAGAAGGAACTGGGAAAATGGAGGGCATCAGGGATATTACTGGAAGGCAGGGAGAGAAAGGACACAGAGTGGAGGGGTGGAGGAACTTTTATTTGAGAAGAGAGAGAGAGAGAGAGAGAGAGAGAGAGAGAGAGAGAGAGAGAGAGAGAGAGAGAAGAAGAAGGGAAAAGAAGGAAAGAGAAAAAACTTATTGGTGCCTTTTTTGGCTGTGCAGGGAGCGATGCAGTGATGAAAGGGGGTTAATATGAGATGATCTCCCATTTCCCCCCAAGTGTGCCAAGGTCTGGTCTACTCAAGAGTAAGTGTTTGCCCCATTCCCCCTACTTTCCTGAGGCTCGGGGGGCACGTGTCCAGAGGAAACAATGTATTGAATCCACTGTCAATCACCCCTAACCTTTGTTACCAAGCCCATTCGCTTGTAGGGAAAGAAACCGGAGCTTCTCAGCCATTTATTTTTGGGGAACGGCTGGGCCGATATGGACCGGGTTTGTCTGCATTGTGCTTGTGACGATATAAAGGATTGCAGCCGGATGCAGGGGTCTAATTTTGTCCTTGCCTAATTGACGTGTGCTCGTAGGAGCGGGTGCGGGCCTGCCTTCGCAGACATGCGTCTGCTCCCAATTCACACACACACACACATGTTTTTTTCTTTGTGTCCTCCAGAAAAGCTATCTAAGGCCCTTACTTCACGAGGCGCGGCGCTCCGCAGCGATATTGCCTTCGATTTGAATTCGGAGGCGGTCACGTGGCGGTCACGTGTTCTCGCTTCGCTCCCGCCCCTGTTTCTCAGTACTCACGAGCTGTAGTTTTAGGACCGATTCGAGCACAACCTCACGTGCTCCCTTCGCATACGAATGCCACTTTTCAACGTTCGTTATTTCCCATCCGTCCTTTAAAAAAATTCCTACCAACGGCGTATCGATGCACTGATGCTGGACTGTCAGTTGCAATGGCTCTACTGATTTCAACTGTTTCCTGGCATCATTGGCAGCCCCCCCCACCGCCGCCGCCGCTACTCGGGGGGAGCCCCGCATGGCACAGCCGCCCGCCCTCCGCCGCTTGCACGCTGCCTGCCCCGGGTGCCCTGCTCTGGCCGGGCAAGGCGGCAGCGGCTCCTCCTGCTCCCGCCGCCGCTGCTGCCCCTACTCGAGCGAGGAAGTAACAGCGCAAAGCGATGAAACGATATAGCGATGCATCAATATCCCTGTTTGAATATTTTTTTAAAAAACTTGAAATAAAAGCCAAAAACCGAGACCACACGTGACGCTGGGAGCGAAGCAAGATGCGAAGCGAAAAGATTCCCGGCAGCAGCCAGGGGAACCACTCGCCCGCTTGGAGCACGGTAAAGGGGGCATGGTCGGGGTGGCATCGCAGCCAAAAAGGAGGAGCGTGCGGACTGAAACGATCGATTCGCACAGAAAAGAAGGCTAGCCGCGAAGCGAGCGGCTCGTGAAGTAACGGCCTAACTCTCCTTCAGACAAGTGCCTTCTGTAAGATGACCCTTGGTGTTTCATTCTTGACACACGATAGACAAAAATAAAGGCAAAAGCAAAAAATGTAGTGGCACCTTAACATTGAATTATTTATTGCAATACAAGCTTTTGTCGATCATTCCACGTTATCAGATTTATTAAAAAGTAAGCATATTCCAGGTAGGCACAGGAAGTTGCCAATAGCATTACTGACATGAGTAATTAACTGTAAGAATGTTGATTGCATACACATGTTAGTTTCAGTGCCAAGTTTCACAGGTGCTGTGTGGTACAAAAGGAAGCAGAAACTCTTGAAGCAGTAGTTGAATGATTTCTAGGTTAACATGCCCAAATTTGTAGGGAGGGCTGTTTATTAATGTACAGAATGATCAATACTTACGGTAATCCTTTTGATTCACTCTGGAATTTTTATATGTATCATATTTCACTGTCTCTTTCCAACCTTGTTTTCTAGTTATATTTTTCTGCAACAATAATTTGCAGCTTATTTATAACATCCTAAAGTATTTATAGTATCTATAGTATCCCAGTATCCTGGGATATCTAAATACTGTACCACAATCTGCACTAGTTTTTGTTTGTTGCCATTTCTGATATCAGATTCTGGCCCATATGGAGATTGTCCTCTGTCACCTATGTAAGGTGGAGATAGGCATTGCGAGCAAAGAATGACACAGATAATATTGTCTCACAGAGCTCTCACTGGATTATAACAGTCTTTAAGGTACTATTTGTTTGTGTTTGTTTTACTTTGTTGTGTTTTTGTCTAGATATGCTTATACAGACTAATGTGGCTACTACTTGGTGAGCCACGTACCTGATCAGCAGTCTTTTCAATGCTGAACATGAATGCCTATTTGAATGTACATGGCAATGTTGTAGCTGTTTATCATCACCATCCTTTAAATTTGGTAACCAGGGATGCAAAACATAATAGTTTATTTATGATCTCACTGTTGCTACTTTTTTTGGTCAACAACATTCTGCAAAAAGTGATAGTTTCAACCTATATAGCCCTAAATGGCTTAGATCCTACCTATCTCAAGGGCCATGTCTCCTTTTATGATCCTGCCCGTGTATTAATATCATTGGGGAGGACCTTTTCTTGTTCCCACCACCCTCACAAGTGTGTTTCAGGGCATTTTAGTCTGGAGAAAAGACACCTGAAGGGAGAAATGTTTGAGACGTACAAAATTATGCAAGGCAGGGGTAAAGTGGATAGAGGGAGGCTCTTCTCCCTCTCACAAAATACCAGAACTAGGGGACATCCACTCAAATTGAGGGTTGGGAGAGTGAGAAGAGAGAAAAGAAAATACCTCTTTACCCAGTGTGTTGTTAACTAATCTGCGGTTAGTCTGCCACAGGACGTGGTGATGGCATCTGGTGGATGCTTTCAGAAGGGGATTGGACAGATTCCTGGAGGAAAAGTACATCACAGGTTACAAGGCATGATAGGGATGTGTAATATCCAGGCTTAAAACCGGGGTACTTCAAGGGGCAGATGCAGGGGAGGGGTATCAGGATATAAATATCTAGTCTTGTGGGCTCCCAGAGGCATTTGGCGGAGTGACTGTGAGATACAGGAAACTGGACTAGTTGGGCCTCTGGCCTAATCCAGCAGGACTCTTCTTATGTTCTTATGTGTTTCGTGGGGTTAAGGGAAAGAGCATTCTCTGTTGCTGTTCTCAGACTCTGCAACTTCCTTCCATGTGAGGCCAGGCTGCCCTCATCTCTGCTGTCCTCCTGCAAATACCATGTTCTTTTCAGGCCTTTCTTTTGTTACTGAATGGCTTTCTGAAAGGAGATTTAAAATAGGATGGTTTGTATTTTGATGTTTTCAAATCAGTTTTAGTATTTTAACATAATTTTTAAAATAAACAGTAGCAGATGAAATTTTCACAGTTAAGTGAGGTGATGATGCAGAAATTGAGTGAGATCATAGTAGAAAATTATGGGCCTTGGGTGTAATGATACAGAGAAAACATTATTAAATTGAGCATGGAAAAATACAGCTGGAGCAGAGAGACATAGCATATCAATATTTACTAACAGCAGAGAGTTCGAAAGCACGTTTTTTGTAACATATCCAGTGGTACCTTGTATAAAGGAATTAATTAGTTCCAAATGAAATTATGTTAAAGCAAATTTTCCTTTATACAAATTTCCCACAGGAATGCACTGAAAACAGAGTAATCCCTAATCGCGACCATTTTATATTGTACGGATTCGCCTCATAGGCGATTCCGTTAAGCAAATTTCCCCTATCTCCGGAATTTTTTTATGTTGTACAGATTTTATGTTATACAAACCATTTGTTATACGAGGGTCCACTGTATATGATGGAGTTATGTCAACTTAAACACACATAAAGACATGCAACACATTATTAGAATGATCAATTTTCTGATGATGTTTTTTCTTTATTTGGTTATACTTGGGGAAAAACAAGACACAATACTAAGCAGCTACAAAGTTAGAAAACAGATTTTTCCAATATGTTGCCTCCAAGAAGGGTGTTGGTGTGGTTCTTTCACAAGGATACTTGCTTATGCAACTGAAGACTTATAACTGACTGAACAAGATAGTTCCTAGGAAGTGCAGCAACTCCATCAATGCAACTATGGTCATGCAGGGAAAGTTTCTTCAGGTACTAGCCCTTTGCCCAATAATAGCAGGACTTCTAAGTGCTCAAAATTATACTAATGTATCCTTGAGATTAAACCTTGACTCAATGGATCACTTGTATCAGCAGACAAGTTTAGTAGAGTGTATCATCTGCAGGAAGTCTATAGAAAACACTGAACCCAACAGGTTGCATTATTTTTCAGTTTTAGAAACATAACCAGAAAAATAAAGATTCACAACATAACAGCAAGGTGCAATCTGCTATGAACATAATCAAACATAACACATGGAAGGTGGCATAATTAGATTCTGACCACCTGGCATACACTAATATCTCATCACAGAGTAGACCAGACCAGGAAATACTGGCCCATCAAATCAATGCAATTGATTTCATGGTCAACCATAAAATGCACTTGTAAATGAAAAATGGATATCATGATTAATTGAACTATAGTTAATGATATGGCAGCTAGATTACTAACTGGGTCTTGTTATAAGAATCACATAGCGCACACACCCTTTATACCAGCTCCAATGGATGCTGATCCATTTCCAAACACAATTCAAAATGCTAGTTCTAATCCATAAAGCCCCAAACAGGTTGAGCCCAAGCTATCTCAAAGACTGTCTCACCATTATGAGCCTTCTCGAGGCATCAGGAGATGCCTGTCTCTTGGTCCTGCCACCTTTTTCATGGGTTCATTTGGAAGATACTTGGGATAGGGTCTTCTCTGTTGCTGCTCCTAAACTCTGGAACTCCTTCCCACAGGAGGCCCGTCTAGTCCTATTTTTGCAAGCAGACAAAGACCTTTATTTTCGAGACACGCCTTTAGTGACTGCCTGCCTGAATGGTGTTTTTAAATGGATTTGTGTCCCTTAATGCTTTGAATGAGGATTTGGTGTTGCTTTTGCTTATAGTTTTTTCCCCTGTGGCATTTGTTTGATCTTTTAAATATATGTATACATTTAAATATTGTCTTTTAATGATGTCAGCTGACTTTAGTCCTTTTTAAGGAGAAAGGCAAGGTACAACTATTTTAAATAAATAAATAAATAAATAAATAAATAAATAAATAAATAAATAAATAAATAAATAAAAGAGCATATTCCCTAGAGGAAACCTATTGTAATATGCAAAAACATTCCCTGACTTTTTTCAAATGTAGATTTATACAGCCAGCTATGCAATTATTAAATCAAAAGCATAGTTTAAGAAAGGCTGCAAAATTTAGGGTTTTCTAGCTTAGGGGAAAAAAGCAATGGGAGAGATGTAAATATATATAAACCTAATTATGATATACAGAAAGTGATTAGAGAGGGGGTATGAACATCTTTCATATCATTGGTGTGGTCCATAACAGGGAGTTTGTTGAGGATCTAAAACTGTATACTGTATAAAAAGCCAGCACCTTGAATTGAACAAAAAATACCCCAAAAAACTTGAACAGTTACAGTATACTAGTTTTCAAAAGAAACTAGTACAGTGAGTTGGTTCAAGAGCAATGTTTTGTGGTCTCTAAAGCACACATCAGATAACAATCTGGCCACTGAATTCTGCACTACATGTAGCCTCTGGAACCATTTTTTCAAGGGCAGTGCCTTGTAGAGCACCTGACAGAAGTCTGTCAATTAAGTAATTAAGGCATGGATCAATGAGGCTAAATTTGGCTTCTCTAGACATTCTGCACACCTGACCTGAAATTGGTCAAAGGCTGTCCTGGCAATGTTGGGTATCTGACTTTCCAAGAGCAATGCTATGTCCAAGAATCTGGACTTTTGGAGAGGATACATCAGTTCAAAATAGGTTGTTGTAAAGACTGAGGTGGGCTTTTTGCTGATCAATAGAACTTCTGTCATATCTGGAATGAACCTCACTTTGTTCAGACACAACCAATCCACCACTGCCTCAAGACAGCAGTTCTCTTGAATAGTATTGAATGCTGCTAAAAGATCCTGCAGAAATTTCTGTCCCTTTCCCAGCATCCACAAAAAGCAAAAGCAAAGTGTTCTGCTTATATACCACCCCACACCACTTCAAGTAGTCTCTGGGCGGTTTACAGTTTTAATTTCAGTATGCAGGGTACACATTGACCGCCGCCCCCCAGCAAGCTGGGTACTCATTTTACTGACCTTGGAAGGATGGAAGGCTGAGTCAGCCATGAGCCTGCTACCTGGGATTGAAGCCCAGGTTGTGAGCACAGTTTTAGCTGCAGTGCAGCTGTTTACTGCACCACGAGGCTCCTACCAAGGCTGTGTCTGCCCCAAAGCAAGGCTTGAATCCAGAGTAGAATGAATCAATACTTCATCCCTTACTGATGGGCTGGGATTACTAAGTCATTGTAGACAAATATAGCAGAACAATTCTGTAATTAATTGTGCCACTTATTCTTGGAAGATGCTTTTGTGCTTAAGTTTTCCAATGAGGCATACATACATCTTCTGTTTCCCAGCTCGACTGCTTATCTCTGAGTTAATGGTATGATAAAGTACATTGCACCAAGACTAAATAGGTACAATCTCCATAGCATGAAGAACTTAATCAGGAGGGCTTTCAACTAAATTGGAAGGGGGACAGATATGGAGACTGAGAGGAAAAAACAGATGAAGGCATATGCACAGTAAGAATACAGGAAACAGCTCTAAGCAAGCCCACTGTTGCTGTTGTTGTTAAGTTGTTAAGTTGTGTCCGACTCTCATAAAAATGCATGAAGAAAAGCAGTCCACAAATTATAGTCTCCAGTGCCTATATACAAATGCCAGGAATGCAGGAAACAAACAGAAAGAAATAGAAGTCTTAGTTCAAATACATACATACAACAGGGATTGTATTTACTGATAACTGAAACTTGATGGGATGAAACCCATGACTGGAATACAGTAACTGAAGGATATAAACTGTTCAAAAAAACCCTCAGAAAGACTAGAAAAGCAGGCCTATCTTGCCTGGCAAAGCAGTCAGCTTATTTTAACCTTTTCCATTTAAACTTGGCTGAGAATCTTAAACCTACATCGAGTTATATCAGTATTATAATGTAGGGAAACAAAAACTAGCATCACAGAGGAAGTGCAAGGGACATTTATCCCATTTGGAGATGACACAAAATTGAGTAGAACAGCTAATACAGGCAGAAACAAAATTAAAAGATATTCCTGAACTCTAGCACTAGGCTGAAAACAGAATGAAATTTAACAGGGATAGGTGCAAAGTACTATAACTAGGGGGGAAACAAATGCCCAGTTACAATAATGCTCAATACAAGAAAGGCCTCGTAATTGTTCTGGACCACACAAGGGTGATGTGGCTGCAAAAAAGGCCAGTGCTATTTTGAGCTGCCCTAACAACAATGTGGTCTCCAAAACCTGTGATGTACTGTATGAGTTCCCCTTTCCCTCTATTCAGATCTTGTTAGGCTCCATCTAGAGTACTGTGTCCAGGTCTGGACCCTTCAGTGGAAGAAAGGTTCTTACAAAGTAGAACAGCTTTAGAGGAGGCCAACAAATATGATCAGGATACCTGAAACCAAACCCTTTGAGGAGAGACTGAAAGAACTGGCCATGGTTAGCTTGAACAAAAGAACACAGAGGGGAGATGTGATGGCGCTCTTTAAATACTTGAAAGGTTGTCATACAGAAGATGGGCAAAGTTTGTTCTCAATTGCCTGAGAATGCAGGACACATAATAATAGGTTCAATTTACATGAAAGCTGATTTTGATTGAATATCAGCAAAAACCTCCTAGTTATTAGGGCAGTGCAACAATGGAACCAATTTCTTCAGGAGGTGGTGAGTGCTCCAATGCTGGAGACATTCAGTAGAAAATAGACAACCCTCTGTCAGATATACTTTGATTTGGAATGTTGCATTAAGCAGAGCGTTGTGCTTGATGGTGTGTTTACACACCCACTTTCTCCATCTCTGATCCGACAGGGAGTAGCCTTATTACTCCTATGGCTGGCAAATTATCTACAATTCTTTTTTTTTTAACACGTCAGCAATGTTTCTTATTGCTCACTCATTAATCTTTGCTTGGAAAACATTCATTTTTTGTGCGAAGGTGTGTTGTATAATTCATTTGCTATAATTTGTGTTGTTAATTAGGTTAATAACACTGAGAAAGGTAAACTTGCTTATAATTGGATAGGGTATTTGGTTTAATGTTTAACTTACATATAATGTACACCCATACAAATGTGTAGGTGTTGTTTTCAGTTGAAAGTTACATTTGTTGTCTTTGTTCTCAGTTTTTATTACTAAAATGTTAATAAAATACTTGTTATATAAAATGTTCAGTTTCAGAGTTGTTGTTGGTAGTTTAATTATTGTTATTTATAGATTGCACAAGAGCATGTATGTAGTTTTCTATACTGGCATCTGTAATTATAGGCAAGATTACTTGTTGACAGTGGAGAGTTGCAGAGCAAACCCCTTAGAGGAGCAGAAATCAGCTTTTCTGCAAACAACAATGATGTTGCTGATTTAAATGGGGCGGACAGCAGCTATGCTGGGATGATCTGTAGTCTTGCAATCAAGCTAAGCCCTCTCCCTGTGGCCCATATATGCCTCTCTTTGGTCCTGCTGCTAGACTAACCTTTGCGGTCAGCCCCTCCCCATCTTCTACTAGCATCGACATGGATGCAGAGGCTGGCTGTCTTTAATCCCGCAAAGCCCTCACATTGCTAGTCAGACAAAGTGGAACTAACAGTTTCCATGCGTGCCTACTTGCGGTTCAATATGATTATTTCTGTTCAATCTCCTCTTGTCTTTCCTACCCTTAGGGCATTTCTTATTCCATGAATGCTCCACAGCTTCCTCTAATGTAGAATTAATAAGCCCATTTGTATGGCAGAGCCCTTGGTCTTGCTTTTTCTCTTTCCTTTTAATTAAGGTTACAGGTAACATCCTTACCTATACTTGGAAATTGTGTAATTCTTGCGTATTCTTCAACATTATCAATGATATAGTCGAAGTTATCTACATCTACAAGCTGCCCATCCTCCCCAGTGTTGGCTTCACTTTGCCTAACATTGGCTGCACCTCACTGATTTTGCTTAAGCTGGCTTTTCAATCACCCATGAACAATCTCTGGCAACCCACATGATGTAGGAAGAGGAAGAATAGCATACCAGCTGAGGTTTTCAACTGCAGAGTTATATACATTATCCTAGTTGCTGTTGCTTACTGCTTATGGTGGCCTGCTAACACTAAAACTACAAGGGTGGTGCATACTATAATATTTTGCCTTCTCCCCCTTTTAAATTTATTTTTAAATTTATTTTGCCCTTTTCCTTCACCTTCTCCCTCACAGAATTGAATGTTTGAAGAATAATTAGGAAAAGCTTGGGTAAAATGCACACATCTCAAGTGCTAACCCACGGAAAGTGGGTTACTTGGCTGTCCAAGTAAATGAGAGATAATTTGAGGGGCAAAATGCTTCCCCTTTAGTTTTTGATATTCCTATCCAAATGTGGGTATACTTGGCTCAGTATCACTACAAGCAAGGAGGATTTGGGAATTTTTGTAGATCACAAACTGAATATGAGCCAGCAGTGTGGTGTAGCTTCAAAAAAAAGTCCAGTGCTATTTTGGGCTGAATTAACATAGGCATCGTTTCCAGTTCCCATGAGGTATTAGTTCCTCTCTGTTTGGCACTAGTCTGGCCTCATCTTGAGTCCTGTCTCCAGTTCTTGACACCACACTTTAACAAGGATGCCAACAAACGGAAACAAGTTCAGAGAAGGGAAACAGCAATGATCAGGGGACTGGACACCAAGCCCTATAAGGATACGTAGAAGGAACTGGACATGTTTAGAGAACAGAAGACTGAGGGGAGATATTATAGCACTGTTCAAATGCTTGAAAGACAGTCATACATAGGAGGGAAGGGATCTGTTCTCAGGCATTCCAGAATGCAGGACACATAATAATGGGCTTAAGTTAAGGGAGCCCCGATTTAAGCTGAATATCAGAAAAAAAATCTCTTAACTGTTAAAGAAGTATGGCAATGGAACCAACTACCTCTTTAATGCTGGGGCATTTAAGAGGAAGTTAGACAAGCATCATGAAGGAGGAAGATAAGAAAATCAAAGAGGAAGGGAGGGTGGGAATGGGGGGCTGTGGGGGAGGCGCTTATTTGAGATTGAGGGGGAGGGACTCTTTATTGCAGGGGGGCTTCTTTGGGAAGGAGATGCCATGAAAGGGTGGTTTCCACAACCAAAAAATGAAAATTAAGTTCAATGTGTATTGACTTTTTTTTCTTCTCAAATTTTACCTGATACAGCCGGATATACAGCACGCCTGTATTTATGTATTATTACATTAATATTAAAATACTATGTTAGAATGATATTCCCTCCAAAACATCTGTTTCAATGTACTTTCTTTAAATGCCAGTATGGTGGGAGGTCTCACAGGTTACTTAGCTATTATGAAATGGGGTGGTGACTTGAAAAAAAGGTTGCGAAATAATGGGATAGAGTAATGTACTAGGACTCAGGATAACTGAATCCAGTTCTTTGTGTGTGTGTGTGTGTGTGTGTGTGTGTGTGTGTAACTAGTAAAACCAAGGTTCCAATTACAGTTCTGGTTGCAATGGAACCTTGTGGGGCCAAAGTCATAGGTGTGAGGGGCAGAATCCTGCCCACTGCAGCTGAAGATTAGAGGGAATATTGATCAAAACCATTTCCCAAATATTGTACAGTACCTTGCTTAACTTGAAAACCCTATTAGGATTGCTGTAAATTAGTTCTGACTTGACAGCGTATATAGCAGCAACAACAAATCCAAATATTAGAAGTAACAAGAACACCAGAAAGATGTAAGTACTTCATTTCTGCAAGAAACTAGTATTGATTTTTGAAAATCTAACATTTTTGTTTTAAATCAATTACTTTAGCCTTTGGGTATCCAGCAATGATCAATCGCTTGTGCCTGTCAAATTGATAAGGCATATGTTTACTCCATAGGGCTCTTTTGTCCTTCCTTAGGAGATTTTGAAGTGATTTTATGTCATGTTTGTTTCCCAGTGAATTCTGTTATTGGATGCATGTTTAAGTCTCTTTCGTCAGAAATCCATTTGTATCAGACTAGATTATATTTGTTGGAAATTTCAGCTGAATGTTAACTGTGTTTATACATGTTGGTGATAAATGGCCCTTCAAATCCTTTTAAAATTTCTTCTTCATTGTCTAATTGTTTTTTGATAGAAATATAAAGATGTGGAACCAACTTTGAAGATCAAAGAAGTAGATGGTTTGGAGCTTGTGAAGAAGTTCTCTGAAGAAATGGAAAGCATGCTGAAGAGGAAAGTTGAAGCTGTTGAGGTGAATATTATGTTGCTCCCAAAGTCTTTTCTAACCCTGAAAAGTATGAATAGAAAGAGCGAATGCTGTTATGCAGTGCTTGGTGCTTTCCACAAAAGAAAAAAGAAGGATGTGATTGAAACAAAATGTAATAAGCATGCATCTTGATTTCAGACATAGCTCAGCATGTACATGGGTACGTTTCATGCAAAAGATTACAAATTAAAGATGAACATTTGGATTCAGAAATATTTAGAATTCACTGAACAATGCCTTTAAAACATGGTTATCTTGTGCACTTTCAGTCATGCATATGCATTAAAGTAAACATCTGTGCACACTCATGTAGCTCAGTTCCAGCCACATAGTTCTGCGGCCTGTGCAATTACAAATAATATGCTTTTGCTACATAAATGGCGGTGTAGTAGTCTATACTGGTGGTTATACACGGCCATTTGATCCTGATTTAATAAACTGAGTCAGACTGTAGCAACTAGGGATGGGCACAAAATGGAAAAATTGTGTTTCGTTTTATTCCGTTTCATCCCCCCATTTCGTTTTGTATCATAAGTAATGAAATTTTTCCAAAAAAATTAATTACAAAACAAAATGAGACGAAACATATCCCCCATGGGAACAGCACTCTACCTGGTGTGGTGGGGGATTCAAAAGCTTCCTCCTCACTGCCTCCCACGTGATTTTGACAGCTTGATCACAGCTGGGAGGCAGGGGGATAGGAGGAAAGGAGCAGCCAGGAAGAATTAAATTCCCTGCCTGACTGCTCCTTTTCCCCCCTGCCACCCCCTCCTCCCAGGGTGGTGTTTTGGACAGGGAGTGCTGTGGGCGGTTGGGGGAGCACGGGTGAAGGAAGGAGGCAGAGGTAAATTCAAACAGAGCTACAATTGAATCATTTCTTTTTAGAGGGAAAATGGTGTTTCATTTTGTTTGTAATGAAACACTGCTTCCCTCTTTTGTTTTGTTTCATTTTCTTAACTAACGAAATGACGAAACAGTGTGTCATTTTTCGTATGGTGCCCTAGTAGCAACCTGTTGACTTTTTTTTTTGTAAACTAAGTACCAGGAAGGTCACTGAGCTCCCCAGCCCCAAAGTTGGGGCGGGGGGGGGAGGGGGTTGTGATTGCACAGGCTGCAAAGCTTCTTTTAATGTTGCTTCTCTGGTTACATGTATAAATAGTCTACTTAGTATCATAAAAAGGCAGTTCAAAGGATTATTGGGGCCAGTCCTGAGACGCTGTGAATATAACCGGCTACATTTAATTTTGAGGCAGGAAAGATTTGCATAGAATTGTATAGTTCTCTTTGCTCTTTTTGAGTGTCCTTTCTGGGCTCAACAAGATGCAGAGACCAAAGGTGAATTCCACTGGCCCCATACTCCATTCTGGCTTATCACAGAAATTCATCCGGTTAGAATTTTCTCACCCACCACCATGTCTCTGTTTGGAGAAAGCTAGATTTGTTATGAAACTATGAATGTCACAGCACCTCCTTTAGAGGAAGGTTTACTTAAATAGAGCTTAACTGAGACATTGGGTTCTGTCCATAGAAGCAGTGTTGCCTCAATTGTCAGTTTTGGAAATATGTTTAAAATAGATGCCATTGGGATACAAATACCTGATTCCTTTGCACTTATAATTGTGGGGAGACAGATAGCTTGGAAGGAAACATTGTACAGTGAGATGTGAATTTTATTTTAAGCTCTCTTGTGTTTTTTGAAGATGCTTACCTATCACTTCCCTTCCTATTCCTAATAATCTTTTTGTGAATTTTTTTTTTTGGGGGGGGGGTTAATTATAGCGTTTAGTCGAGGCAGCTGAAGATGCAGATCTGTATCATGAATTCAACTCATCCTTGGAGGTAAGCGACATACTAAATCAAGTGTTTGGTTTTTGGTTTTTGGTTTGTTTTTTTGATTCCCCAAGTTCTGTTTTTATTATGTGCACTGCTCAGTAGGAAGTGAGAGGCCAGCCATGTATCGTTTTCTGTCGCTAGGTTGGGAACCTGTGGTTTTCCTTGATGTTATTGGTCTACCATTGGCAATAGCTCAAAGTTGCATGACCAGTAATAAAGAGAAATATATGATCAGTCCAGTGACAGGTAGAAAGCTGCATGTAACCCAGCCCAGAACATAAGAACATAAGAACATAAGAACATAAGAAGAGCCATGCTGGATCAGGCCAAAGGCCCATCTAGTCCAGCTTCCTGTATCTCACAGCGGCCCCACCAGATGCGTTTGGGAGCGCATGAGACTAGATATCTGTCTCCTGATACCACTCCCCTGCATCTGGCCCTTGAAGTACCCTGGTTTCTCCATCATGGTTTGTAACCTGTGATGGACTTTTCCTCCAGGAATCTGTCCAATCCCCTTTCGAAGGCATCCAGGCCAGATGCCATCACCACATCCTGTGGCAGGGAGTTCCAAAGACTAACAACGCACTGGGTGAAAAAATATTTTCTTTTGTCAGTTCTTACTCTCCCAGCCTTCAATTTGAGTGTATGTCCCCTAGTTCTGGTATTTTGGGAGAGAGAGAAGAGCTTCCCTCTATCCACTTTACTCATACCCTGCATTATTTTGTATGTCTCAATCATATCCCCCCTCAAACGCCTTTTTTCCAGACTAAAGAGGCCCAAATGTTTTAGCCTTTCTTCATAAGGGAGGTGCCCCAGCCCAGTAATCATTTTAGTCGCTCTCCTCTGCACCTTTTCCAGTTCCACTATGTCTTTCCTGAGATGCGATGACCAGAATTGTACACAATACTCCAGGTGGGGCCTTACTATTGTTTTGTATAATGGCATTATAATATTGGCTGTTTTATTTCCAATCCCCTTTTTGATAATCCCTAGCATGGAATTGGCCTTCTTCACCGCTGCCACACATTGGGGAGACACCTTCATGGAGCTGTCCACCAACACACCAAGATCTCTTTCCTGAGCCGTCACGGATAACTCAGAGCCCATGAGTTGATAGATGAAGTTTGGATTTTTTGCCCCAATATGCATTACTTTACATGTGGTTACATTAAAACGCATTTGCCATTTCTCAGCCCATTCCCCCAGTTTGGAGAGATCCTTCTGGAGCTCTTCACAATCTTCTCTGGTTTTCACCACACGGAAAAGTTTTGTGTCATCTGCAAACTTAATGGCCACCTCACTGTTTATCCCTGTCTCCAGGTCATTTATGAACAGATTGAAAAGCACCGGTCCCAGGACAGAGCCCTGGGGCACACCGCTTTTCACTTCTCTCCATTGTGAAAATTTCCCATTGACACCTACTCTTTGTTTCCTGGATCTCAACCAGTTCTCAGTCCATAAGAGGACCTGTCCTCTTATCCCCTGACTGTGCAATTTTCTCAGCAGCCTTTGGTGAGGGACTGTGTCAAAAGCCTTTTGAAAATCCAGATAGACTATATCCACCGGTTCACCCAAATCCACGTGCCTGTTGACCTTTTCAAAAAATTCTAAAAGGTTTGTCAGACAGGATTTACCCTTACAGAAGCCATGCTGATTTTCTCTCAGAAGGTTTGTTCTTTTATGTGTTTTAAGATTTTCTCTTGGATGAGGCTTTCCACCATCTTCCCTGGGACAGATGTAAGGCTAACTGGCCTGTAGTTTCCTGGGTCCCCCCTCCTTCCTTTTTTAAAAATTGGTGTGACATCTGCCATCCTCCAGTCCTCCGGCACTGTGGCAGTTTTAGGAGACAAGTTGCATATAACCGTTAAGAGATCTGCAAATCGCTTCGTTTTGTCTTAGTTGGTAAACCTGAGTTTGGCCTGTACTCTTCAACTGAAGATGACTGTAGTTTATGTTTCTCCATTAAAAAACAAAACCAATTATCATCCGTCTATATATAAAAAAGGTGTTGCCTCAATCTTTTCTCTCCACATACAGAACTAAATGTCAGGATTGTTATGGTATGAAGACACATTTATTCATTTATATCCACTCCATCCCTCTGTATGCATCTTCTTCTAGACTTAGTTTTGCCTTCTTTAATTAATAAATTTCTTTCATCTTTTTGCCATGTCAGTGTGCAGTTTTACAAAACTATCAGACTCTCAGAAATCTCTTTACCAAATATGCCATTTATTTACAAAACATGCCATTTTGTATGTATTCCACTGGCTGGTACAAAATTTGATTTCTGTGCCTCTGGTGACTAGTAGCTTAATGTATGATAAACTGATTCTGTTGGCAAACATTGTACTTGTATTTATACCAGGGATTTACATTCTGCATTGGTTGCTTGGGCCACAGCAGGTAATTTTATGAACCCTTCAGCCTAAAATTAGTACTGTAACCAATTTGCTGCTGCCGTGCTGTTGAAAAGGAGGAGGAGGAGGAGGAGGAGGAGGAGGGTTTAAAGGACCTTTTTGTGGAAGATACTTCAAGATTTAACATTCTGAGATCTTATTCACAGAGCCTGGATATTTATTGAATATAATTACAACTTCAATAATACAGCAAAGAGGTTTGATATTTCTTGATTTAGCAAATCTTGGCTATTTCATTCAATAATATTTCTAGTCATTAAAATTCAAATTAGACAAAAAATCAGAAGGAGAGAATTTTATAGTAGAAACTATTAGAGGAAATAAGAAAAGGCAATTCTAGTCAAAGAATAATGTTCAGTTAGAGAACAATTCTAGTCAAGACTGCCAAATTGCATTATGTTTCTGTAATTTATCCCACCTGTAAGTGCTTTATTAGTTCTTTAATGGAGAAGTACAAATTATATTCAATCTAGTTTTCAATTATAAGTGAAGGATGTTATTTCTAGAACTGTAAAATAATACACTTTGCTACAAGCAATCTTCTAACAATTCACAGTAATGTCAGGTGTGTTATATCTTGCGGCAATGTATTCCTAAATAAAGTGATTAAATCTAACTTCTAGCTTAATTAGTTCTGTTACTGACATAGTTTTCCATTGGGAATAAATAATGAGACATTTTTAAATCAAAAGGAACAAAGCTTCGTATGAATGTATTCACGATTTATTCTTTGGAGCCACCTATATCTAATGATGTTTAAGAGACCAATGAGCATGAAATATATTTTGCAAAAGATGACAAACTGCTGTGGTTTCTCATCCTGCAACCTGTAATATTCTGACTGTAAAGACTACAATGAGGACCAGGGTTCAGAGCACTTTCTCTGTGCTTTCAGTGACTTCCCTTGTGCTGTCATAGCTGGAGGATTTAGCCCTATTGCAATCGTCAGACATGGAAGTACAGTAGCCAACAGTCCTTCCATCTTTAGACTAGATGTGGGGAAGAGTCAACCCATGGATTGTGTGTAACTCCAAGCTCTTGCGAGCCAACAGCAAAACTCAGTGGTAAAACTAATACTTTCTGTTTGTTTTAATGACTTTTTTATTAATTTAAGTTCGCTACTAAATTCTCGTAAGGCATCTGGGGTACAGTCCATGACAACCTTTAAGGGCAAAGAAATGAGTCTATGACCTGATGAGGTCAGGTAACACAGAGGCTCATCGTAAGAGTGCTTACAAATATGTACGGCTCCTCATTCACAGCAGCTATCAGTAAATCTGACATTCAGACCATAGCATTTAACAAACTTCCATTACAGCACCACGCAGCTCCAGACAGCCAGTTAGCAAAACTGCCAATTACCGAGGCGTTCTGTGTTGCCAAAGTAGTCTGGAGGATTGAGATTCAGCTGGGTGTTTGATGAATTCACTAGCATGAAATCCAGAGGAATATAGAATGAGTCTCAGAATGTAGGTCAGTGGGGGGAAAGCCATTATCAGTAAGGAATGTGCAGTACAGGGAAAAGATGTGTAACTTATTTTATTTTCATGCATTCCCAGAAATACAGGGTTTCCTCAGCCTTAATGTTTTTATGCTTATACGCTTGTCTACTTCTCTGAAGATCTTGTGGGCAACTTCCCCAACCACTTCTGGGCTAATGTGTTTACTTCTTGTGGTCCAGCTAGTACAGTGGGACCCCTGTATCCACTGATTCATTAACCACTGATTCTGTTATGTTCACAGAGGAAATAATTAAATAAATAACTCAGCAGCTGCAAAGCAAGCTACTGTCACAAACAGCAGCTGTAAAGCAAGCTACTGTTGTAAAACAGCAGCCGTAAAGCAAGCTGTCATAGACAGCAGCCGTAAAGCAAGCTACTGTTGTAAGACAGCAGCTGTAAAGCAAACTACTATCACAAAACAGCAGTTTTGGGTTTTTGGTGTTTTATCCGCTGTTTTCATTATCCACGGGAAGGCCTGAAACTGATCCCCAGCAGATACCGGGGTCCTACTGTAGTGGCAAGGATTTCACAGATCTGCCTGTTGATTTATCATATAACCACTATCTCTGGGTTTAAGTTTCTTCTCATGAATGTTGGAAGGACCACATATGCCACTCTGTGCCCATTGGAGGAAGGAGCTCATTACAGTAAAGACAGTACTGAGATGCATCAGGTTCTGGGTACAGTATTCTTGCAAGTGGTGCATATGGTATTCAGAACAAATAGAAGTTATTAAAATCTTAGAACTGTAGAACTGGACTAGAGATGGGCATATATCAATTTGGCCTGCTTTGTCACAATTCGTAAGCACATCCACACAGGTGTTGTGCATTTCCCCCCACCCCCACCCCCCTGCTGGCTGCCCCACTCACAATCCATCACATGCTGCCCTCGTTCTCCATCTCTAGTGGCACTCCAATCCAGGCAAGAACTCAGGTTTCCATTCCGGCAGCTGAACACTCATTGGCTGTGCAGCAAAAATCCCCACTTCTTAGTGATTGGTTGCTAGAGGAGGCAGGGAAGGGAAGCCCGAGCATTTGCCTGAACTGGAGAACCACCGGAGAAGGAGAACCTAGGTGACACACACTGGATTGTGAGTGGGGCAGCTGGCCAGGTGGAGGTTAGAGGGGAAGGGAAGGGAAGGGAATTCTGATGGAGCAGGCCACATTGATCCATGCCCATCTCTAGAAAGGACCTCAGTGGTAATTAAATCCAGCGTCCTGATGAAATAGGAAATCCAAAGCGAAAGTAACCCTGACAGATGGCTGTCCTGTATACAGGAGGATTTGACTTGGAGCGCTAACACTGAAGCACTGGTTAAGAAGGCCCAACAGAGATTATATTATCTGAGAATTCTCAAAAGGGAACAACTGTCTGAGAACCTGTTGGTAACCTTCTACCGGGGCTTTATAGAAAGCACTATCACTTACTGCCTCTGTGTCTGGTTTGCCAGTTGCACAGTGGCAGATAGAAGGGCTCTCCAGAGGGTTATAAATAGAGATGGGCACGACTTGAAAAAAAATTTTTTCGAGTTGTTGTTAGTCGGGCCAGTCCCGTTTCGGGTCGTTTCCGGTTTTCGCGAAAATTTGCAAAAATTAGTCGGTTCGTTTTTTCGTTTTTTCGTTTTCGTTAGTACTGGTTTTATTGGGGGGGGTAGCGGGCTCCTGGAGGCACCTCTGTGGGGTGGGTGCCTCCTCTGGCCCGCTATAAAGGGAAAGTGGGCTCCTGGAGGCACCCGTGTGTGCCTCCTATCCTCACCCACTAGGAAGGGGAAGCAGGCTCCAAGAGACCCCTCTACATGGGGGTCTCCCTTCCTCACCTGCTGCTGCTGCAAAATGCTATGCAATAGCCATATGGATATTGCATAACATAATGTGCAGACAGTGAGACCAGTGTGAGAGTGATAGCGTCATGCCTTCCCTGCACAAGGCTCCCGCACCACCATGTCTCACACAGAAGGGAATTGTACTTGCTGCGTGTAGTGCAATGCAAGCAAGTAGATCTGGCTTTAAGGTGGCTTAGTGCAAGAGCTAGGGTTAGGCTAGTGACGGGTAAGGTTACGGTGGGCTAGTGGGTTGCACCTCTGGGTGCCTCTCTGACCCACTAAGAAGACAGTCTGTGACGTATGGGTACGGAGTCAAGGGTTAGGGTTAGGGCTAGGGCAGGTTTTAGGGGGCTTTTGGCACATCCCAGAAGTCTCCATGGCCAAGTGTCCATGCAACTGGTGGGATGGCTCCAAAAATTTGCATGGTCGTCCACTCCCACATGGCTGGCCACTCGGCCAGCCCATCCAATGCGCAGGTGTAAAAAAAATAAAAAAAATAAAATCAATGGAGGACAGAGGAGGAGAGGAGAGACATTTTACCCACTGCTACTGTGAAAAATCTGGCAGTTTATAAATTTTCGCGTGTTTCTGTTGTGCTTGTGTGTTTTTGGACCACGATTTCAAAAACAATATTGCGTTCGCCGCCCCATTTTGGATCCCCCGCCCGCACCGCATGGCATGGCGATGGCGACTCGCGAGTCCGGCTGCCCAGGATGGGGGGGAGGCGGGACCCCCCCCTCCAGAAACCACCCCTCCGGTAGGTGCCCTGCGCCCTTAGTCAAGCAGGCATTTTTCCGCCTGCTTTTTTGGCCCGGGAATGGGTGGGGGAGAGTTTAAAAGTTTTTTCCTGTGCCGTCCGTGCCGCTTGCTTGCGCTTTAATTGCGGCGGCCGGCGAGACTGGGCTTTTTGCTGGCTGCGAGCCTGCGGCGAGTCCCACAGAGCAGCCCACTAGGACGGGGGATGGGGGGGAGGACGGGGACCTCCAGAAACAACCCCTCTGGTAGGTGCCCTGAGGCACGGCAGGCATTTTTCCGCCTGCTTTTTGGCCGGGAACCGGGTTTTTTTAACTTTTAAAAACTTTTTTTCCGTGCCGCGTGGCATCGCGCGATGCAAGGAACGAGCACGACAAATCAGACCAAAATTGTTCATTCGTCGGTTCGAGCTCGAAGTCTGGGGGAGTAATTCCCGTTACCGTTTCCGTAGAGTAACGGAACCGAGTAACGGAAACGGAAACGGGAATACCGCTAAGTCGTGCCCATCTCTAGTTATAAACACTGCCCAAAGGATAGTGGGCTGTCCTCTTCCTCCTTTGGAAGAATTATACAACTCCAGATGCTTAAGGAAGACATCTAGAATTCTGAGAGACCCTTTGCATCCTGGCCACCAATTTTTTGAACTGTTGTGGTCTGACAGGAGATATAGGACTCTTAGGTCAATGACAAATAGACTAAAGAACTGTCCCGTGGTGCAGTGGTTAAATGCCTGTACTGCAGATAAAACTGTGCTCACTACCTGGGGTTCAATCCCAGGTAGCAGGCTCATGGTTGACTCAGCCTTCCATCCTTCTGCGGGTTGGTAAAATGAGTACCCGCTTGCTGGGGTGGGGGGCAATGTGTAGACTCCATACTGTAATTATAACTGTAAACTGCCCAGAGACTACTTGAAGTGGTATGGGGCAGTATATAAGCAAAATACTTTGCTTTTCTATCCAAGAGCGGTATCTAATTTAAATGTGATAGTTTTAGCATCATCCTATGCAGTTTTCAAGTAGTCATCCAAATGTTGTAAGTGGTTTTAAGAGGTTTAATATCTTGTATGGTGTTTTATGTGTTTTGTATAGTGCCTTGTTGTTTTGAGTGTGCAGTGGAACAGCACTCTAATTTTGTTGTGCATACCTTGCATATGCATAATGACAATAAAACTTCTATTCTATTCTATTCTATTCTACTCTACTCTACTCTACTCTACTCTATTCTATTCTATTCTATTCTATTCTATTCCAACCTTATTAAAATAATCTCTAGTGAAGAAGAATCCACCAACATGAAAGACAGCCCGTTGTTGCACAGGTCTTATTGTCAGAAGGATCTTACTAATGTTAACTTTATATCTCCCTTCTTTTATTTTCAGTTTGCTGCATCTGATCTTTCCCTCTGGATCCAAAGAAATAATACTGCTCCATCTGCCATATGACAATCTTATATGTTCAGAGGGCTACAAAAAGTGTCTGTGAATAACAAGTGGCTAATGTTTATTCGTGGTCATTCTCTAATTCTAAGATTATTCATTTGAATAATTCATTTGGGAGTTGTAGTCCCAGATGTTCTTGGGCAACAACTCCCAAAAATCCTGGCGAGCACAGCTAGTGGTGAAGGCTTCTGGGAGTTTGACTGCAAGAACATCTGGGGACCCCAGATTTGAGACCTGCTGTTCTATCTAATATTCTTTCTTTCTTTATAGAATAATGGAGAGTCTTGCTGAGCGGTGAAGACCAACATGTTTTATTTGGTGTAAACTTTGACAGACTGCAAGCTTGCTTCAGATTTAACTGTTCCTTTGTGTATAACAGATTGGCTATCCCATAAAATATATTCATTTGTGTTTTTCTTCATTGCCAGTTTGATTATTACAATGCTGTTCTCATTAATGAAAAGGATGAGAATGATAATTATGTGGAACTCGGTGACGAATTCATTCTGGAACCCAACGAGCACTTCAATAACCTGCTGGTGAACACAACCTACAGCGATATACAATTGCCAACAAATGTCTATAACAAAGGTACAGCACTCCTGCTTTTAGTTTGCCAAAGATATTATAGTAAAGCCACAGGGGAAATAAGAAAAACAAGTGGGCAAAACACAATTGGCAAGATGAAGACCAAGGGAAGAGAAATAAGATGGAACCATAGACTTGTGGTTTGTATGCTCTCATGCCTGTACTGAGTTTCTAGCAGTGGCATAGCGTGGGTGTGCCAGAGGAGCAATAAATACCGGGTTCCATCGGCTGTCCTCCTGCCCCCTTGCCCTGGGCAACAACAGATGCTTCCTGGACATGCCCTGCTTGCTTCCTCCTCTTTCTCTCACTGGCTCAGTCGTGGCTCAGAAGCACATCACCAAGGGACATCATCTGGGGGAGCTGGCAGAGGCAATAGAGACCCTTGGCCTCAGCAGTTGCCTGGAGCACTGCCTACTCCAGGAAGAGTCCTGCACCTGCAGGTGGCACCTAGTCTGTCCCAATGCACCCAGTGCCCAAGTCAGGGTGGCTGCTGGCACCACCAAGCACACCCCATGCCTCTTTTGAGCCATTTTTCTACAGCTCTCCCTTAAACTGGCTGTGACTCCCATGCTGGGAGAAAAACTACCTGGCCCAGCAATGGGGCCCAGCTCACCTGTCTCTTCTGTTCTGCTACTACAACCCTGCCTTGGCACTGGCAGGTGGCTGTTTTTATAGGTTCAAGCAAGAATTTGCTGCTGCTTCGGACTTCTCCCCACAACAACTCACACTGCCTTTCACTTACCCATCTCCAGACCCTCCAGTGCAGAGGTGGGTTCCTTGGGGGCTGCACGTTTGCAGGCAGGGCAGCCAGTGGGAACTCCAGGAAGATTGTGCACTGGTGCACTGGTGGGAAGTTAGACCCTCCCTCCATGGCTTGGGCTTTAGCTGCCTGCCCAGAATGCACTTGCTCACATACAAAGGCCCCTTGTTCTTGGGTTAGATGGTTGAAAACGTGCCTTGCCCCAAGTACGGGCAACCCAGACTATGTCACTTGTTTCTTGCTTGATTTCCAGATTTCTGTTTATAGACATGTTCCTAAGAATACAATTTCATGGAAGGGTGACATACTTTGTGCACATAAAGGCTCAGCTGAAGATGGGGGAGCCTTTCATCCTCTGGAAGTTTTGGATTTTAGCTTTCAGAACCCCCAGTCAACATGCAGATACTTCACCCCCTACTAGGAGGAGGGTTGTTAATTTAATCTGCAGAGTAACTCAGGGAAATGGGCCATTTGACCCCTTCCGTGCATTCTGTCATCTGGATCTAAATATCTCTTTCCCTGCCTACTGTTTTCTCTCTACATTTGTTTCTGTGCCTATGTGTGTGAAATGCAATCAATATACTGGACTCTATAATTTCTTCCTGTGGTTGAATAACAGCTTCAGAGGTGAGGATTTTAGACCACGGAAAGGTGCAGGGAGAAAGAGCTCAATGTCACCAACTACTGTGCTGGTCCCCTGTTCACAGGGACATGAACATCCAAGATTTGCTAAGTTTAATAAGGCAATGACTAGGAAGGGGAAAGAACTGGGAGATAAGTCCTAAGCCTTTTTAGTTTAATGTGTAGTTCAGTCTTTAGATCTCAAATGCTGTTCTACCTTAAAGGACCTCCTACTATATAGTAGATAGAGGAAAGCCACGTGCTTAAGTCCATGGAGAATTGTTGCCAGATGAACTAAATGGGGTGTGTGCAAATTCTATGTTATGGATCATTATTATATGGATCATCATTTGAAGCTGAAGTCCATTTGCATTCTGCTGATATTACTGCCACAGACCTCTATGATTAAGGAATCATATTTCCAAACAAAGCCCCATGCTTATCTAATGGTAACTAATTTAAAACAAAGTAACTAATATGCTTACTGTGTTGGGAGTCAAAAGCAACTGCTGTGATGATCAGGTGTTTTCAGCACTCAAGGAATTCTGTCTTCCAATGGAATATTATATATGCCATTTTTGGAACCTATGACATGCAGCAAATGGACCATATTGTCCAGATAATATCAAGCAGCTTCATGCATTTGTATCTGTTAGGATTCTAGCCACTGTAACTCTGGAGTTTGAACAGAAGTGGTGGCTGGAGATTTTTGGTGCATCTGTATACTCCATGACTTGTCATTCTCATCTCATTTTCCGGGGGGGGGGGGTCATGTTCTTTTATTATCTTAATCTTTTAATTTGTTACAGATCCTGCTATTCTTAATGGTGTATATATGTCTGAAGCACTGAATCCCATTTTTGTGGATAATTTTGAAAGAGATCCTACTCTCACTTGGCAATACTTTGGCAGTTCTACAGGATTCTTCAGGCTTTACCCAGGTAATAAGGACCATGTCTGTCTGGCCTATTATTCAGGAAATGTGAGATTCTGGTGATAGGAAAACTTGTACATAGATCTAGAATCCATTTTTCAATGTTACTACAGAAACGTTTCTAAGCCTGCAATCTACTGCGTGCACTGACTCCGAGACAGACTGCCACCTCAGGAGGGCAGCATTGTTGGTAAACATGGATAGCGTATAAGAAAAAAATATTAATAATTGTACCAGAATAATTAAATGGATGCCTAAGTATACCTTGTTGAGACCCAAACGAGGTTTACTTTTTGTTGTTGTTTGCAGAGTGAGCATGAGAGAAATGTGCAGTAATTATAAATTCAGGCAGATTAAGACTCTGACAATTGGAACTAATGACCTTTCAATACATCTCTTTCCAATGTACTGCCCTCCAGATGCGTTGAGTTACATGTGTTGAGGGATCACAATGAGGCTAGCTGTGGGATTATGCGAGATGTAGTCTAATACATCTGGAGAACATCTGTGTGTAAAGTCACATTTAGTATTCCTCCTCCTTTCAGATAATTAGACTGCCCTAGCCTTGTAGACTTGTGTATTGGACTGCACCAAATAACTGAAATATGTTTGTTTTATAAATGAGATAAAAATGAATTTTCCAAATTGTTGGACCAATAACAGTGATTTTAAATTTAGTTTTCTGCTTTTTGGAGCAGTGGAATCAGTGTCAGTGGGGTTAACCAGTCACAAAACAAACAAGCTAGTTTGTAAGATGCAAAGGTGATTACTAGAGATGGGTACGACTTGAAAAAAAAATTTTTCGAGTTGTCGTTAGTCGGGCCGGTTCCGTTTCGGGTCGTTTTCGTTTTTCGCGAAAATTCGCAAAAATTAGTCGGTTCGTTTTTTTTGTTTTTTCGTTGTCGTTAGTACTGGTTTTTTGGGGGGGGAGCGGGCTCCTGGAGGCACCTCTGTGGGGTGGGTGCCTCCTCTGGCCCGCTATAAGGGAAAGTGGGCTCCTGGAGGCACCCGTGGGTGCCTCCTATCCTCACCCACTAGGAAAGGGGAAGCAGGCTCCAAGAGACCCCTCAACATGGGGGTCTCCCCTCCTCACCTGCTGCTGCTGCAAAATGCTATGCAATAGCCATATGGATATTGCATAACAGAATGTGGAGACAGTGACTGTGAAGACTAGTGGATGGCACTGAACCCAGAGCCATAGTGAGATGCCTAACTAAGGCTCTCGCACCACCATGTCTCACACAGAAGGGAATTGTACTTGCTGCGTGTAGTGCAATGCAAGCAAGTAGATCTGGCTTAGGGTTAAGGTGGGTTAGTGCAAGGGCTAGGGTTAGGCTAGTGACGGGTAAGGTTACGGTGGGCTAGTGGATTGCACCTCTGGGTGCCTCTCTAACCCACTAAGAAGACAGTCTGTGATGTATGGGTACGGAGTCAAGGGTTAGGGTTAGGGTTAGGGGGGCTAGGGCAGGTTTTAGGGGGCTTTTTGGCACATCCCAGAAGTCTCCATGGCCAAGTGGCCATGAGATTGGTGGGATGGCTCCAAAAATTTGCATGGTCGTCCACTCCCACATGGCTGGCCACTCGGCCAGCCCATCATTGCGCAGGTGTAAATAAAATGAAATAAAATAAAATCAATGGAGGACAGAGGAGGAGAGGAGAGACATTTTGTTGCAAGAAAAAACCCACTGCTACTGTGAAAAATCTGGCAGTTTATAAATTTTCGCGTGTTTCAAAAACAATATTGCGTTCACCGCCCCATTTTGGATCCCCCGCCCGCACCGCATGGCATGGCGATGGCGACTCGCGAGTCTGGCTGCCCAGGACGGGGGGAGGCGGGACCCCCCCTCCAGAAACCACCCCTCCGGTAGGTGCCCTGCGCCCTTAGTCAAGCAGGCATTTTTCCGCCTGCTTTTTTGGCCCGGGAATGGGTGGGGGGAGAGTTTAAAAGTTTTTTACTGTGCCGTCCGTGCCGCTTGCTTGCGCTTTAATTGCAGCGGCTGGCGGCCGGCGAGACTGGGCTTTTTGCTGGCTGGCTGCGAGCCTGCGGCGAGTCCCACAGAGCAGCCCACTAGGACGGAGGATGGGGGGGAGGCCGGGGACCTCCAGAAACAACCCCTCTGGTAGGTGCCCTGAGGCACGGCAGGCATTTTTCCGCCTGCTTTTCGGCCGGGAACCGGGTTTTTTTAACTTTTAAAAACTTTTTTTCTGTGCCGCGTGGCATCGCGCGATTGCGCGATGCAAGGAACGAGCACGACAAATCAGACCAAAATTGTTCATTCGTCGGTTCGAGCTCGAAGTCTGGCGGAGTAATTCCCGTTACCGTTTCCGTAGAGTAACGGAAACGAGTAACGGAAACGGAAACGGGAATACCGCTAAGTCGTGCCCATCTCTAGTGATTACATCTTGTTCTAGCAGAAAGACAACAGACAGATAGTCAAACACAGATAGAAAGACAGACAAGAAAAGTGTTCTGCTTACAGTATATACTGTCACATCATGCTTAAAGCACTCTCTTGGTAGTTTATAATTTAATTAATTTAATTATGCAGGCTACACATTGCCTCCCCAGCAAGCTGGGTACTCATTTTATCAACCTCAGAAGGACAGAAGGCTGAGTCAGCCATGAGCCGGCTACCTGGGTTTGAACCCCAGATTATGAGCACAGTTTTGGCTGTAGTACAATAGTTTAACCACTGAACCATGAGGGTCATGTTCTAGGATAAACGGGGGATTCTTTACCAGTTAAGAAAACATCACTTTTCAGTGCAGATTTAGCATCTTGCCTCATTTGACCTTCAGTGAAAAGTAACACATTTACCTGCCCCCAAAGTTATTAATATTAGCCCTACTAGCACCATATAGAAATGTGCTGTGTTGTTGTTCAGTCGTTCAGTCGTATCCGACTCTTCGTGACCCCATGGACCAGAGCTCGCCAGGCCTTCCTATCCTCCACTGCCTCCCGGAGTTTTGTCAAATTCATATTGGTTGCATCGATGACACCGTCCAACCATCTCATTCTCTGTCGTCCTCTTTTCCTTTTGCCTTCGATTTTTCCCAGCATCAGGGCCTTTTCCAGGGAGTCCTCTCTTCTCATGAGGTGGCCAAAGTACTGGAGCCTCAGCTTCAAAATCTGTCCTTCCAGTGAACATTCAGGGTTGATTTCTTTCAGAATGGATAGGTTTGATCTCCTTGCAGTCCAGGGGACTCTCAAGACTCTCCTCCAGCACCACAGCTCAAAAGCATCAATTCTGTGGCGATCAGCCTTCTTTATAGTCCAGCTCTCACTTCCATACATCACTACTGGAAAAACCATAGCTTTAACCATCCTGACCTTAGTTGGCAAAGTGATGTCTCTGCTCTTTAGGATGCTATCTAGGTTTGCCATTGCTTTCCTCCCAAGAAGCAGGCGTCTTTTTATTTCGTTGCTGCAGTCTCCATCTGCAGTGATCAAGGAGCCCAAGAAAATAAACTCTGTCATTGCCTCCATTTCTTCCCCTTCTATTTGCCAGGAGGTGATGGGACCAGTGGCCATGATCTTAGTTTTTTTGATGTTGAGCTTCAGCCCATTTTTTTTCACTCTCCTCTTTCACCCTCATTAAGAGGTTCTTTAATTCTTCCTCACTCTCTGCTATTAGAGTAGATCATCTGCATATCTGAGGTTGTTGATATTTCTTCCGGCAATCTTAATTCCGGTTTGTGATTCATCCAGACCGGCCTTTCTCATGATGTACTCTGCATATAAGTTAAATAGGCAAGGTGACAGTATACAGCCTTGTCGTACTCCTTTCCCAATTCTTAACCAGTCAGTTGTTCCATATCCAGTTCTGACGGTTGCTGCTTGCCCCACATATAGATTTCTTAGGAGACAGATAAGGTGGTCAGGCACTCCCATTCCTTTAAGGACTTGTCATAGTTTGTTGTGGTCTACACAGTCGAAGGCTTTGGCATAGTCAATGAAGCAGAAGTAGATGTTTTTCTGGAACTCTCTGGCTTTCTCCATAATCCAGCGCATGTTGGCGATTTGATCTCTAGTTCCTCTGCCCCTTCGAAATCCAGCTTGTAGTTCTGGAAGTTCTCTTTCCACATACTGCTGAAGCCTGCCTTGTAGAATTTTGAGCATAAATGTGCTGTAGAAATGTGTTTATAAGAGAAATTAGAAATTCACACTATTAGGTAGAAATCTTGGGGTTAGAGTGCATCCAACATTAGGGGAAGAAATGAAAATTGCTATTTTAGCAATGGAGGATGCCTGCTCTATTGGTAGAATTTAGGTCATATGAAATTATCATACATAAGGAGGAGACAGAAGACTGGGCATACAAACCGATGTGGAAGTGTGCAAGGGTCTTATTGGCTCTTTACTGAGCCTGCCTGATTACGTTTCCTTCTTCTTAGGGTGAAGGTGGTATTGGATTTAGGTTGTCATGACTAGATCTAATTGCTTTGTTTCAAATGGATACATGGTATAGAAAAAAGTGTACAGTACTGATACTTAAATAGTGGAAATAAAGAACTGAACCCCAAAACCCTAATTATAACGATTGAGTAGAAGGATTTGTGTTTGTGCAAGTGTGCACCAATTCAGTAGCAAACTTATTTTTTGGCATTTCTCCAGGGATAAAATGGACGCCCGATGAAAACGGAGTCCTTTCCTTTGACTGTAGAAATCGAGGGTGGTAAGAGATTTTGAAACGTTTCTTTGCATTTGTTTGATTCCAGTTCCTCTTGAATCTTTGTACCCTCTGTGCCCTTTAACCATTGTAACAATTATGAATGACGGATGTTTCGAAAGCACTGCCAATTTCAGTTGAGGTAATGCTGTTATATAAGGACTTAAGAAGCATAATGTGGGGGTAAGACCAAAGGTCCACCTAGCCCAACACTGTGTACCTACAGTAAGAACCATTCGCCCGTGGGGCAGAGGAGCTCCTCAAGGATAACAAGAGTGCCACTGTGCCCTCTTTTTTGCCTCTATGTAGGTGTGATCTAGCTAACCTGATCATTAGCCATTGATACCACAAACCTCCGTGAGTTTATCTAATCTATATTTTGAGCTGTCCATGCTAGTAACTCTCTGTCTTCACTACCATCACTGTGGATTCCACATCTGGAAGTTGAGTCATGGCCAGAGGTGCAGCAAGGGTTTGGAGCACCTGAGGACAAAGTCCGTTTTTGCACCTCTCCTGCCCCCCCCAACCGCATCACACTCACCCAGCAAGGGGGGGGGCAATCATGAGGGTGTGGGGCGTAAGTTTGTGCAGGTGTGGGGGCTTTTGTGTGTCTCTGTGCACGCACCTTATACCTCTCCCACGGTGGGCCAGGAGCAAAGCAAGGAAGAGGAGGAGGAGGAGGAGGGTGTCGTGGCCATCGTGCTCCACGCATGGCTGCCTGCTTTGCCACTCGTCTGGTGCAGAGGCAGCAGAGGGGGTCCCGTCACCAAGCCTTATCCGGGGGGAGAGAGGATGTCTGGCGGGAGGGCACATGGCTTCTTCCTGTTGCTTCCCTCCAGGCGCCCCCAGATTGCTGTGTGCCTGGGGCAAATGCACCCTTACGCCCCCCCCCCAGATATGCCCTTGGTCATGGCAATTAGACTTCTCTTCTTGAGAGATCTCTCAAGAAAAGAAGTCCAATTGCCATGACTCAACTTCCAGATGAACTCACCTGGATGACTGAGAATCTTCACAGACATATGGATTCCAAAATGCTTCAGGTGAGGCCACTGTGCAAGGTCTTCCCTCATGCATGTCCTACATGCAATATTCCTTTGCATTAATGTTTGCAAGGGAACGGGAGCATGTGGCTGTGGTGCCCAACCTAGCAGTAAGAAGAAGAAAGGATCATAAAGGTGGCATCTACAGATTATTTCCTTATCTTGACAAGACAGGAGCTGTCATAAGTTGGTCTCAGCTTTCAGTCGCTCCAAGGAAGGTGTATCATATGTAAGGCATTCATCATCTCTTTAGGCTAGGCCCATGTGTCCCATCCTATGCTTGCACGTCCCTTGGACCCTCTTGGCACATGCACTTGGTATTTTTTGTTTTCCCTGTCCTGTTCCTTTCAAGGTACATCCAAGCAGCTACATCGCCCAAGGATATAGTAATCGTGGTGGACATCAGTGGAAGCATGAAGGGTCTGCGGCTGACCATTGCCAAGCACACCGTGATCACGATTCTGGACACATTGGGAGAAAATGACTTTGTCAATATAATTGCTGTGAGTATGCAAACATCCTTTTAATGGGCTTGCAAAAGAGGTTGCACTTAGCTATGACCCTTCACCCCTTACTTCAGATTGTTTTTTAAAAGATTATATCTATTAGATGAAAAAAGTGATCAGTAAAAAATTGTTTGGGGGGGGGGGAATTATATGTAGATGGCAAGAGCTTTGTAGTTCATCCTGAGGACAATGTCTCTGTTGGTTAAGTTAGGGGAGGGCCATGGCTGGGCCCTTTTAATGGTAAGCATGCATAAATTAAGGATGTTTTGTTTTATTAAAGCAGCTATCATGCTTGATTGGGTTTGTATTTTCCTGCATAGAAACATGTGTTTAGGCATGTCTTTTATTTAGGAAGGCCAGTATTTATCTAGTCTTAATTTAAAGAACAAGCAGTTTGTGGTTGTTTCAGGCAACTATTATGGTATTTTTAGAGTATTTCACCTCAAGGTATCTGTGGTTTGCTAATCTATACCGGGGATGAATAGTAGTTGTTAAAAATAGTCTTTGCTATCAGATTAAGTTTTGAAATGGGCTTGGGCAGAGTATTTATTCTCAAGAGCAGTTTTCATGGGATTAAAAGACAAGTGAGCCCTCACATCCCTAGCCTTCAAAAATAAAATAAAATCAACAATAAACAAAAATGGACATAGTGGCCAACTGAATATTTAGGGGTCTGTGAAGCTGGGCAAAGGAACACCTGGAATGAGAAAAGTGAGGATTGTCTAAATATGGACATGCCGTGCTATTTAAAGGCTTGGCACTGGTCAATTCTACTCCTTACTCCCGCCCCCACCCTCTGGCTTGGTGCCACATGAAGTAATTTGTGGCTTTTCACTGTAGCTTAGCCTGCAACTAAATCTAAGCATGTGTAATTGAAGCTATTGCATATTAATTGCTTGTTTTACCAAACAAATAATTCTGACTGGTAGGTAGTACTGTATCTTTCTCCTGTATTCCTGGAATCATTTGACATTGACAGACATTTTCTTACATCTCTATACAACATTCGCCCCAGTGTAATTTGATTGTCCTCACCTTCCATGAGCATCAAAGAGAAAAGTGTCTGTTCTTTTAGCAGTTACAGTAAAAAGCAATATTATTTGTATGACAACAATGGATGGGCTTTCTTAGCCTGTTGGCCTTCAGGCTACAGTGTTCCGCATCCTTAAACAACATAGCTTTTGATGGCCGGGGATGGGAGCACTGGGTGATGTGACCTCGTGTTAAGATCAGCTAGCTCTGATCCCAGTCTAGCAGACAAATCAAATTTGAAGGCTTTATCGAGGAGTTTATACCACTCCATCAGGAGTTGGAGCAAAATCTCTCCACATTCTGTAGAAATGCAGGGTAGCTTTCTACATTTCCCCCACTAGCTTTTAGTCTGTGCATTCTTAAAATAGCTGTTAATATGTGATTTTCAATGCTCTGAGTAGCTTAGCTCTGGCTAATGCTCTGGTATGATGTTACCTTTTTTAAAAAAAACTCCATCTACCCTAGTTCACGATGAACAGAAGTAACGGCAGCATTCTCTGGCCTCAAATAGTCACTTTGTAGGACTAATCTTGTTTTTCATATTAATCCAGGCCTGCCCAAAGTCCAGCCCGGGGTCCAAATTCGGCCCATCAGGCCATTCTGAGTGGCCCGTGGCTGGCTGGCCCGCCCCCTCCCCCTCCCTCACCCCATTTTTTTTTTAAATCTTCTGCCAACACTGACGCCTCTGGGAAGCTTGGACGGCTGGGCGGACGGGCAGTCTGCCGCCATCGACACCGCAGGGGAAAGTGTGGGGGTGGGCAGGCCAGTGGGCCTCTGCCACCGCCAAGGAGCTTGGGGTGGGCTGGCGGGCGAGCCATCACCACTGCTGGAGAGCTTGGCGGGGTGCAAGGTCGCACAGACCACCTCTTCCAAGGGGCGACCTGTGGCCACGGCTCCCTGTGCTTCCTTTGGTCCCCACCTTCCGTCTTTCCTCTCTCCCTTGGTCCCCACCTCCCTCCCTCCCTCCCTCCCTTCCTTGTTCCCCACCTTCCTTCCTTCCTCTCTTGGTTTCCACTGTTCCTCCCTCCCTCCCTTGGTCCCCGCCTTCCTTCCTGCGGGTGGGGTTGCAAGGGGTCAGTGGGTGGGGTTTATGGGTCAGTGGGTGGGGCTTGCAGTGGGGTGGCAGGGTCGGGGAGCAACCGGCCCCTGACACATTCTCAGCCACCAAATCTGGCCCTCCTTACAAAACGTTTGGGCACCCCTGTATTAATTGCTTGCTTTGGGAAAAGTTGCTTGCAGGAAATTATCTGTACAGTATGTGTTCAGACCACAGAATTGGGTTGTTCTCTCTTCTTTAGTTCAGAGTTGCTGTTGTTTTTATTGATTGTTCATTGTTAGGGACGGACGAGCTAAGATGATATCCTGTTTCAGGATATTGAGACTATCGTGGAACCTCCCCTGGGAGGTCCCTGAACTGTCCCCACTGGAGGCTTCCCGAAGACCACTCCGTCACCTGATCCAGGGGTTGCATGCGCCTCATGGAAGGGGGAGGGAGGTATAAAACATGTGTGCATCATGTCTTCAGGGCTGAATTCCTTGCACTGCCTTGTTGTGGGTTGTTCGCCTTACCATTCTTTATTGGGTTTAATAAACCGGTAATTACCCTGGACCTCTCTCGTGTTTGACTTCCTTTGAACAGCTAGGATTAGCCCAGCTGGAAAACTCAACAATCTCTTGCCAATAGTTGTAAGCAGTTCCTGCTAAAGTTCTCTGTGGCACAGAAGTGAGGCTGAGCACATGTAACTTGCTCAACCACGGATGAAGGTAAATCTTCCTTTGCTGGGAACTGAAAACTGCCAATCAGCGATGCTGTTGATTTCCTCAGGTATTTTGTTCTTCCATTTTGGATTGCAACCAACATGGAAGAACAATGGAGGAGAAATTAGATTTTTTTTTCCCTGATACTGAGAGTGGTGTACAGTTCAGCCCTGAAAGAAGGGGACTGGGAGTAAGATTAACTACATAACAATTGCGTGTTTTTTTTTAAAATTCAGGTAAAGAACCTGAGGAAGGAAATCAGAGAGTGAAAGCCAGGCTATCCACTTCTTAAATTACATTTTGCAATCACTGCCTGTTATTAGGATTTGTGCGGGAAAGTGCTTATTATGTAGCCATGACTAGACTTTGGGAAAGGCATCCCGTATAATCTTGCATTATGAAAAGCATACTGTGCCCTCAAAGGCATGAGAGCAATGTGGAGCTGTAACGAGCTGTTCTTTATGGCAATATATGTTGTAGTGTTTAAAATTTGTCTTTTAGTATGTATATTTAACACCTCTTCTTCTTCTTCTTTTTTACAGTACAATGATTATGTTCATTATGTTGAATCCTGTTTTAAGGGGATCCTGGTTCAGGCTGACAGAGATAACAGAGAGGTAAGCACTGGACTTGAAGAGAGATCTTTGTTGCATGCTTATATGTTGGAACCGGTTACCAAAACCAAGTGTGGAGGTCAGCCTTTTGGAGTACGGCCAAGGTACCACACTCCACTCAGTACAAAGTGGTAAAAGGTCTCACCTCACTCTAGCTCAGGCCCCCAGTCATCTCACGGACCATTGACCTGTACCACTTTAGTCTTGTGTTTTGCTGCTACCATTGAACTGTATTAGAGATGGGCACGACTTAGCGGTATTCCCGTTTCCGTTTCCGTTACTCGTATCCGTTACTCTACGGAAACGGAAACGGGAATTACTCCACCAGAATTCGAGCTCGAACCAACGAACGAACAATTTGGTCTGATTTGTCGTGCTCGTTACTTGCATCGCGCAATGCCAAGCGGCACAGAAAAAAAGTTTTTAAAAGTTAAAAAAAAAACCGATTCCCGGCCCTAAAAGTAGGCGAAAACTGTCTGAGGGCACCTACCAGGCCAGAAGGGTGTTTTATTTGGGGGGGTTCCCCGCCCCCCTCTCCTTGGCTATTGCTACTGCTGCGCTGCTGGTACCAGGCTGGGAGGGCGCATCCATTTGCCATGCAGTGCGGGGGATCCAAAATGGCGACCGCAATATTTTTTTTTTGAAATCGTTGCCCAAAACCCCACCAAAGCACCACAGAAACATGCGAAAATTAGCTATTTTAAATGCTTGAATTTTTACAGTAGCAGCAGTGGGTTTTTCTTGCAAAAAAAGTCTCTGTTGATTTTATTTTATTTTATTTTTTTACACCTGCACATTCGCAATGATGGGCTCGCCCATGGGAGTGGACCATGCAAAGTTTTGGAGCCATTCCACCAATCGCATGGCCAGGTTTTGCTGACTGTACCAGGCTGGGAGGGCACATCCATTTGCCATGCGGTGGGGGGGGATCCAAAATGGCGACCGCAATATTTTTTTTTGAAATCGTTGCCCAAAACCCCACCAAAGCACCACAGAAACATGCGAAAATTAGCTATTTTAAATGCTTGAATTTTTACAGTAGCAGCAGTGGGTTTTTCTTGCAAAAAAAGTCTCCGTTGATTTTATTTTATTTTATTTTATTTTATTACACCTGCGCATTCGCAATGATGGGCTCGCCCATGGGAGTGGACCATGCAAAGTTTTGGAGCCATTCCACCAATCACATGGCCAGGTTTTGCTGACTGTACCAGGTTGGGAGGGCGCATCCATTTGCCATGCGGTGGGGGGGGATCCAAAATGGCGACCACAATATTTTTTTTGAAATCGTTGCCCAAAACCCCACCAAAGCACCACAGAAACATGCGAAAATTAGCTATTTTAAATGTTTGAATTTTTACAGTAGCAGCAGTGGGTTTTTCTTGCAAAAAAAAGTCTCCGTTGATTTTATTTTATTTTATTTTATTTTATTTTATTTTATTTTTTTACACCTGCACATTTGCAATGATGGGCTCGCCCATGGGAGTAGACCATGCAAACTTTCCACCAATCGCATGGCCACTTGGCCAGGTTGACCACAGAGACTTCTGGGATGTGCCAATCGGGCATAAACAGCCCACTAATCGTAGCCCAAACCCGAACCCTAAGCCTAACCCATACGCCAGTACACTGTCCTTCTAAGTGGGTCAGAGAGGCACCCAGAGGTGCACCCCAATACTCACCCTAACCTCACCCGTAACTAGCCTAACCCTAGCCGTTGCGCTAACCCGTCTTAACCCTAAGCCAGATCTACTTGCATTGTACTACATGCAAGTACGTGAGACACAGCGGGTGCAAAGAGTCTGCCAGTCCGTCACTTGTGGCTCTGGCTGACTCCTGCAGCTCCCTCCAGGAGCCCGCTACCCCCTCCCCAAACCAGTACTAACGACAACGAAAAAACGAAAAAACGAACCGACTAATTTTTGCAAATTTTCGCGAAAAACGGAAATGAGCCGAAACGGAACCGGCCCGACTAACGACAACTCGGAAAAAAATTTTTTTCAAGTCATGCCCATCTCTAAACTGTATCTCAGTTCAATAACTGAGTCCCAGACAAGATGTAATGTGGTAAAATAAAAGGAATGTTTATTGAATACAGAAAGATGTTGAATTCACTTGCATGCAGTTAGTTCAAGTTACACAAAGCAGTTAACTCAAATACCATTCTTAGTTCCCTCACTCAAACTTGACAGTATCCCTAACTGTCCTGTCTCTTCTTCAAGATGGTCCTGTCAGTTCCCTAACTCTTTTATGCACTAGGGTTCCACCTCCGCACTCCTTATTTGGGCATAAGCATTAACCCTTTATCTCCCTTTTTGTACAGTCACATAAACAGTAAAAGGGTGAGTGCTACACTCAAGTGAATCCTAAATCCAGGAGAAAGGTATTAACCGAGAGCTGGTTAAAGACTATGCACACGTAGTTTAATAGTTTCAACAGTAAGACCATGAAAATGTAATTTTAAAAATCCAAACACACTGAGAGAGAGAGAGAGAGAGAGAGAGAGAGAGAGAGAGAGAGAGAGAGAGAGAGAGAGAGTCTTATATCCGTGACTCAGGATAGTACTAGATTCACTCATGGATGATTCCTTAGCATTGAGGTAATAAAGAAGCCTAGCTCTGCAGGAACTCCATTTTAATGGTGTTTCATTTGTCATCCTCCCACCCCTATTGTTCTGCTTGCACCTCCTTTATCCTGTAATTTATGCTTCTATTCAGCACTGTAAGAATCTCCTCTTCTCGTCCTTGTTTAGCACTTTAAGCAGTTGGTGGATGAATTGCATCCAAAAGGAGTTGGGACCGTGAACAAAGCCCTGACAGAAGCCTTCCGAATCCTGAAGGAGGTAGGACAATTTGTAGACCCAGGGTGTTCCTCTTCTTAGATTATGCAGCCTTCCTTCTGAGTCCTGCAGCAGTGTGGTGATTTATGGCAGTGCACTGGAGGAGAAGGAAGATTAACAGTGATAGAAACTGTTTGTGACAGTGCCAAAAGCTGCTGGCTGAAATTGCAACATAGAGAATGATGGTGAAAGGCTTGGACATTGTTATTTTGGGAATACACAAACACACACACACACACACACACACACACACACACACTTTTACTATGTGTTTGACTCAGGCTGATACTGAACTGGTGACGTCACTACAACAGATAAAACTGGGTTAGAGATGGACCTTGCAAAGACGTACACTGTATGACATACAGTAAAGCATGAAGCTGAACCCCTGTAAGAAGAGGTCACTACAATAGGACAGGGTCTCGACAAATCCAGAACAGTTTTCTCAGAGGTGACAGTGCTGAGTTATGTGTTGCATTTAATTAGAACTTTGTCCTTCCTCTTTTGGTGCCGTGCCAATTCTTTAGTGGTTTGTGAGCATCAAACCATTGATTGGCTCCACTTTCCAAATGACAGTAGAGGCCAAAAGGGTTAGAGGCCAAAGTCATTAGAGGAAGCAAAAATGAGAGCATTTAATGCTAAGACTTAAGATGACATAATTAAATGGAATATTTTCTGTGTGACGCACTGATTCATGCAGAAGAAACCCAAGGCTTGTATTTGATGTACCGATTGAATTAACTTGGATGGCTCTGCTGGGCAGCTCTAGCAAGCAGCCTTTCATCAAGGTGAGGCTGGGAGTTAAGATTTCATTAGCATTCCTTGTCACAATTACACTTACAAAATGAGGGGGGATATTCTACCTCCGTGATAATGATGACACCACCAAGTTGCACATATACCCCACACCAACCAGTTCTTCAAATTCCCATTTTACTCATACAAAGCCCAAGATTCTTTATTTTAAATTACCAGTTATTAGTATTTCCACTTCTTCAGCATGCTGTGATTCCTATATACGAACCAGTGTCCAGAATCCTATACTTTATGAGTAAATTTATGCCAGGCAATTAGATGACATAATGAGCTCATGACATACATCTTTAAGTTAATTTAATTTTATGTTTCCACCTACCTCCCCCCTCCTTCGAGTTCAAATGCTCCCTAGAGGTTCCTTTTGCCCTGGAGAAAACTTTGGGAGCCTGGGAATGCAAGGAAGCCTTTAATGTTGGGAAATTGCTGCTGGATTTTTGGCAGCTATTGGTGGGATCACTGGTGGTAGCTTTAAGATATATCAACATCTTGCCTTCCTGCATCCTGCATCTCCCAAAAGCTTCCCTGGTTCAAAGGGGATCTCTAGGGAACTCAGAACCTGAAGGGAAGTTTTAAATTAAATTACGATTGTTCTTGCTGGATAGTTATGGCATCTGGGTTGCGTGGTGCAAACTTCATGCCAACAAGATTTCAACCACAGTGTTATGTAAGTAGATTTCCATTTGAATAGGGAATTATATCATTTCAGGGTGTGTGTTTTCCTTTGGCTAACAAAAGATGAGACCCAGGCTGGAACTACAGTTACCCAGAGACGGTATATTTGCTGTGAGCCAGCTGCAAACAGATGTGGTCACTTGTAACACATGGCCAAGTTGCAGCATGGTTTCCTGTGTTTTAATCCAGTATACTTTGATGTGGGTGGGTATGCATACTATTGCCATGCGCATGTTGGAGGCTGGGACATTGTGCCCTGTTCCCAGCAATCAACCTCCTTTATGTTGTGTGTGTGTGTGTGTGTGATTTTCACGGGTATAGGTATGCATGTTAGGGTGGATTCGGGTTTCTTCCCGTGTAGAAATCTGGTTGTTTTGGCGACGTTTCGACGAGGTCTCACTCGTCATCTTCAGGCTGGTGTTCTGGCTTCTTTCTTCTTGAAGCAAAGCGTGATCTCAGTTGAAGTCCTTCTATAAATACTGCTGGGGGTGTGGTTTGCTTGCTCTGTTGCTGATTGTAGGTTCGTTTGTTCTTTTGTGATCTGCTGTGTGGCTGAGGCGATCGTTAAGGGCTTAACTGCTGGTGGGTTAGATGGCTGTTTAGAGACATCATGTGTGGGTGAGGTGCTGGATGTGTGTCTATTAGCCTTTTGTTTCTTAACGACCTTGGTGATGGGTGTTCTGGCAGCATCCTGGGCTTTGGTGGAGTGGGGTCCTGTGTCTTGTGAATTCATTTTGGTCTGGCTGCGTGTCTGTGGTCTCCCAATGTTTTTTTGGCGTGTGTAAGTGTGCTCCATGTGGTGGCTGGAGTGGGGAGTAGCGGTAGATGGTGCAGTCGTGGTTTTGTTATTGGATGGTGGTTTCGTTTCATCTGTGGGAAGGGTCTGGGTTTGTGTTTGGTGTGGATGGAAGGTGGTGGCATCTTGTGTCCTTTTGGACCTGGTGTCAGTCTTTGTGACAGAGGCTCGTCTGTTGACCAGGGCTAGTTTCCAGATGTCAGGCAAGCGGGAGGTGTCATCACGTTTATTCATGTTGTTTGGGTGTTTCTCTATTTCAATGGCTTCCATGATTATTCGACTGTTGAAGTGTTCAGTTTTGGAGATGAGTTTGGTTCTTTTAAAATCAATTTCATGACCTGTTGTTTTTATGTGCTGGAAGAGAGAGGAAGATTTTTCTTCTTTTTTGACTGCGTTCTTGTGTTCTGCGATGCGTGCGCTTATTCTCCTGTTTGTCTGTCCGATGTATGTGGCTGGGCAGACTTTGCATGGTATTTCGTAGACTCCTTGGTTTTCTAGCTCAATCTTGTCTTTGGGGTTTCTTAAAATGTTGGCTATTTTTTGTTCGGTGCAAAAGGCTGTCTTGATATTGTGTTTGTGGAGAATTTTGCTTATTTTGTCTGTGGTGCCTTTGATGTAAGGGAGGAGGGCAGTGCCGTTGTTCTCTTCTGTTTCTTGGTTCTTGGGGGGTGTTTCTTTTTGGATTAGTTTGGTGATGGTGTTTTTTTGGAATCCGTTCGCAATTAAAGCATTCGAGAGAGTGTGTAATTCAGTTTTTAGGTGGTCTTTATCAGCGAGGCGTTTGGTTCTGGAGATGAGGGTTTTTGCTACGGAGTTGATCTGTGCAGGGTGGTGGTGTGATTGTGCATTTAAGTAGCGGTTTGTATGTGTTTTTTTTTTTTTCCGGTAGATGGTATGTCCTAAGGAGCCGTCGGGTTTTTTGTAGATTAGGACGTCCAGGAAGGGAAGTTGGTTGTTGGCTTCTATTTCCATAGTGAATTGTATTTTGGGGTGTAGGCTGTTGAGATGTGTGAGGAAGTTGTTCAGTTTGTCTTTCCCGTGTGGCCAGATAACAAAGGTGTCGTCAACATATCTGAGCCAGAGTTTGGGTTTATGTTCGGACTTCTGTAACGCGTTGGTTTCAAAGTGTTCCATATATAGGTTTGCGATGACCGGTGAGAGGGGTGATCCCATGGGTGCTCCTTCTATCTGTTTGTATCTTTGTCCATTGTGGATGAAGTATGTGTTGGTTAGGCAGTGGTTGGTCAGATCTAGGATGTGCTTTGGGGGGTTGTATTTGTTGTGGATAGCTGTCAAGGCTTCTTGAATGGGCACTTGTGTGAAGAGCGAAACAACATCGAAGCTCACGAGTAGGTCATTGGGTTGTAGGTCTTGTTTCTTTATAATTTCTATGAAGTGGAACGAGTTTTGTACGTATGAAGAGATGGATTCTGCATAGGGCTGGAGTTGTTTGGCAAGAAATTTGGCGAGATTTTGTAGGGGTGAGCCTATGGAGCTGACTATGGGTCTGAGAGGTGTTCCTTCTTTGTGAATCTTGGGGAGGCCGTAGAGCTTGGGGCATCTGGATGATTTCTCTCTGGGGATGATGCTTGGCTTGATTTCTTCACTTAAGGGTGAGGCTTTTATTTTGGCTTTGGTGGTTTTTTCCAGGTAGGTGGTGGGGTCTGTGTTCAAAGGTATGTAAGCAGGGTCTTGTAGTAGGTTGGATAGTTTGGCTTGGTAGTCAGATGTGTTCACCACCACTGTGGCATTGCCTTTGTCTGCTGGGAGAATGATTATGTTGTTGTCTTTCCTCAGGTTGGTGAGGGCTTTTTGTTCTTCTTTGTGTAAATTGCTTCTGGGTGGTTTGCTGGAGCAGAGGATATTGGTGACTTCGAGTCTGATTTTGTTGGCTTCATCTGGGTTGATTTTGGTTAGGCTGGCTTCCACTCCGCATATGATGTTTTCAGTGGGGATGTGTCTGGGGGCGACTGCAAAGTTGAATCCTTTGGACAGGACTTTGGTCTCTGCGATGGTGAGTGTCCTGTCTGATATGTTGTGAACTGTTTGTTTCATGGGCTGCTGTGGGGGGTTGGGCTTCTGGCGTTTTTCCAGTTTGTGGAGTTTGTTGGTGTGTATGTCTGTCTTGTGGGAGGTCTCTGTTTCAGCTCTCCAGGCGGCGAGTTGCTTGGATTTGTTCCAGAGTGTTGGGTGGATTTTGTTGCTGAGTTTGAGGTGGAGAGTGAGTAGGTCTCTGTTGGTTTGATCTAGTAGGTATCTTTTCTTGTGTAGTTCGTTTCTGATTAGGGCTAGTTCTGTTCTTTTCAGGATCCTTTCGCTGGATGGGGTTTTTGAGTGGAATTTCAGTTGGAAGCTTGTGGGGATCACATTTTTATCTCGGCAGTTGCGTAGGAATGCAATGTCACATAAGATGGTGGCTCTTCGGACTTCTAGTTTCTCGTAGGTTCTGGTCAGCTGGAAGGTTTCCTCCCCGTAAAGGTCGGATATTTGTTTTCGTAGATTTTCACGGGTATAGGTATGCATGTTAGGGTGGATTCGGGTTTCTTCCCGTGTAGAAATCTGGTTGTTTTGGCGACGTTTCGACGAGGTCTCACTCGTCATCTTCAGGCTGGTGTTCTGGCTTCTTTCTTCTTGAAGCAAAGCGTGATCTCAGTTGAAGTCCTTCTATAAATACTGCTGGGGTGTGTGGTTTGCTTGCTCTGTTGCTGATTGTAGGTTCGTTTGTTCTTTTGTGATCTGCTGTGTGGCTGAGGCGATCGTTAAGGGCTTAACTGCTGGTGGGTTAGATGGCTGTTTAGAGACATCATGTGTGGGTGAGGTGCTGGATGTGTGTCTATTAGCCTTTTGTTTCTTAACGACCTTGGTGATGGGTGTTCTGGCAGCATCCTGGGCTTTGGTGGAGTGGGGTCCTGTGTCTTGTGAATTCATTTTGGTCTGGCTGCGTGTCTGTGGTCTCCCAATGTTTTTTTGGCGTGTGTAAGTGTGCTCCATGTGGTGGCTGGAGTGGGGAGTAGCGGTAGATGGTGCAGTCGTGGTTTTGTTATTGGATGGTGGTTTCGTTTCATCTGTGGGAAGGGTCTGGGTTTGTGTTTGGTGTGGATGGAAGGTGGTGGCATCTTGTGTCCTTTTGGACCTGGTGTCAGTCTTTGTGACAGAGGCTCGTCTGTTGACCAGGGCTAGTTTCCAGATGTCAGGCAAGCGGGAGGTGTCATCACGTTTATTCATGTTGTTTGGGTGTTTCTCTATTTCAATGGCTTCCATGATTATTCGACTGTTGAAGTGTTCAGTTTTGGAGATGAGTTTGGTTCTTTTAAAATCAATTTCATGACCTGTTGTTTTTATGTGCTGGAAGAGAGAGGAAGATTTTTCTTCTTTTTTGACTGCGTTCTTGTGTTCTGCGATGCGTGCGCTTATTCTCCTGTTTGTCTGTCCGATGTATGTGGCTGGGCAGACTTTGCATGGTATTTCGTAGACTCCTTGGTTTTCTAGCTCAATCTTGTCTTTGGGGTTTCTTAAAATGTTGGCTATTTTTTGTTCGGTGCAAAAGGCTGTCTTGATATTGTGTTTGTGGAGAATTTTGCTTATTTTGTCTGTGGTGCCTTTGATGTAAGGGAGGAGGGCAGTGCCGTTGTTCCCTTCTGTTTCTTGGTTCTTGGGGGTGTTTCTTTTTGGATTAGTTTGGTGATGGTGTTTTTTTGGAATCCGTTCGCAATTAAAGCATTCGAGAGAGTGTGTAATTCAGTTTTTAGGTGGTCTTTATCAGCGAGGCGTTTGGTTCTGGAGATGAGGGTTTTTGCTACGGAGTTGATCTGTGCAGGGTGGTGGTGTGATTGTGCATTTAAGTAGCGGTTTGTATGTGTTTTTTTTCCGGTAGATGGTATGTCCTAAGGAGCCGTCGGGTTTTTTGTAGATTAGGACGTCCAGGAAGGGAAGTTGGTTGTTGGCTTCTATTTCCATAGTGAATTGTATTTTGGGGTGTAGGCTGTTGAGATGTGTGAGGAAGTTGTTCAGTTTGTCTTTCCCGTGTGGCCAGATAACAAAGGTGTCGTCAACATATCTGAGCCAGAGTTTGGGTTTATGTTCGGACTTCTGTAACGCGTTGGTTTCAAAGTGTTCCATATATAGGTTTGCGATGACCGGTGAGAGGGGTGATCCCATGGGTGCTCCTTCTATCTGTTTGTATCTTTGTCCATTGTGGATGAAGTATGTGTTGGTTAGGCAGTGGTTGGTCAGATCTAGGATGTGCTTTGGGGGGTTGTATTTGTTGTGGATAGCTGTCAAGGCTTCTTGAATGGGCACTTGTGTGAAGAGCGAAACAACATCGAAGCTCACGAGTAGGTCATTGGGTTGTAGGTCTTGTTTCTTTATAATTTCTATGAAGTGGAACGAGTTTTGTACGTATGAAGAGATGGATTCTGCATAGGGCTGGAGTTGTTTGGCAAGAAATTTGGCGAGGTTTTGTAGGGGTGAGCCTATGGAGCTGACTATGGGTCTGAGAGGTGTTCCTTCTTTGTGAATCTTGGGGAGGCCGTAGAGCTTGGGGCATCTGGATGATTTCTCTCTGGGGATGATGCTTGGCTTGATTTCTTCACTTAAGGGTGAGGCTTTTATTTTGGCTTTGGTGGTTTTTTCCAGGTAGGTGGTGGGGTCTGTGTTCAAAGGTATGTAAGCAGGGTCTTGTAGTAGGTTGGATAGTTTGGCTTGGTAGTCAGATGTGTTCATCACCACTGTGGCATTGCCTTTGTCTGCTGGAAGAATGATTATGTTGTTGTCTTTCCTCAGGTTGGTGAGGGCTTTTTGTTCTTCTTTGTGTAAATTGCTTCTGGGTGGTTTGCTGGAGCAGAGGATATTGGTGACTTCGAGTCTGATTTTGTTGGCTTCATCTGGGTTGATTTTGGTTAGGCTGGCTTCCACTCCGCATATGATGTTTTCAGTGGGGATGTGTCTGGGGGCGACTGCAAAGTTGAATCCTTTGGACAGGACTTTGGTCTCTGCGATGGTGAGTGTCCTGTCTGATATGTTGTGAACTGTTTGTTTCATGGGCTGCTGTGGGGGGTTGGGCTTCTGGCGTTTTTCCAGTTTGTGGAGTTTGTTGGTGTGTATGTCTGTCTTGTGGGAGGTCTCTGTTTCAGCTCTCCAGGCGGCGAGTTGCTTGGATTTGTTCCAGAGTGTTGGGTGGATTTTGTTGCTGAGTTTGAGGTGGAGAGTGAGTAGGTCTCTGTTGGTTTGATCTAGTAGGTATCTTTTCTTGTGTAGTTCGTTTCTGATTAGGGCTAGTTCTGTTCTTTTCAGGATCCTTTCGCTGGATGGGGTTTTTGAGTGGAATTTCAGTTGGAAGCTTGTGGGGATCACATTTTTATCTCGGCAGTTGCGTAGGAATGCAATGTCACATAAGATGGTGGCTCTTCGGACTTCTAGTTTCTCGTAGGTTCTGGTCAGCTGGAAGGTTTCCTCCCCGTAGAGGTCGGATATTTGTTTTCGTAGATTTTCACGGGTATAGGTATGCATGTTAGGGTGGATTCGGGTTTCTTCCCGTGTAGAAATCTGGTTGTTTTGGCGACGTTTCGACGAGGTCTCACTCGTCATCTTCAGGCTGGTGTTCTGGCTTCTTTCTTCTTGAAGCAAAGCGTGATCTCAGTTGAAGTCCTTCTATAAATACTGCTGGGGGGTGTGGTTTGCTTGCTCTGTTGCTGATTGTAGGTTCGTTTGTTCTTTTGTGATCTGCTGTGTGGCTGAGGCGATCGTTAAGGGCTTAACTGCTGGTGGGTTAGATGGCTGTTTAGAGACATCATGTGTGGGTGAGGTGCTGGATGTGTGTCTATTAGCCTTTTGTTTCTTAACGACCTTGGTGATGGGTGTTCTGGCAGCATCCTGGGCTTTGGTGGAGTGGGGTCCTGTGTCTTGTGAATTCATTTTGGTCTGGCTGCGTGTCTGTGGTCTCCCAATGTTTTTTTGGCGTGTGTAAGTGTGCTCCATGTGGTGGCTGGAGTGGGGAGTAGCGGTAGATGGTGCAGTCGTGGTTTTGTTATTGGATGGTGGTTTCGTTTCATCTGTGGGAAGGGTCTGGGTTTGTGTTTGGTGTGGATGGAAGGTGGTGGCATCTTGTGTCCTTTTGGACCTGGTGTCAGTCTTTGTGACAGAGGCTCGTCTGTTGACCAGGGCTAGTTTCCAGATGTCAGGCAAGCGGGAGGTGTCATCACGTTTATTCATGTTGTTTGGGTGTTTCTCTATTTCAATGGCTTCCATGATTATTCGACTGTTGAAGTGTTCAGTTTTGGAGATGAGTTTGGTTCTTTTAAAATCAATTTCATGACCTGTTGTTTTTATGTGCTGGAAGAGAGAGGAAGATTTTTCTTCTTTTTTGACTGCGTTCTTGTGTTCTGCGATGCGTGCGCTTATTCTCCTGTTTGTCTGTCCGATGTATGTGGCTGGGCAGACTTTGCATGGTATTTCGTAGACTCCTTGGTTTTCTAGCTCAATCTTGTCTTTGGGGTTTCTTAAAATGTTGGCTATTTTTTGTTCGGTGCAAAAGGCTGTCTTGATATTGTGTTTGTGGAGAATTTTGCTTATTTTGTCTGTGGTGCCTTTGATGTAAGGGAGGAGGGCAGTGCCGTTGTTCTCTTCTGTTTCTTGGTTCTTGGGGGGTGTTTCTTTTTGGATTAGTTTGGTGATGGTGTTTTTTTTTGAATCCGTTCGCAATTAAAGCATTCGAGAGAGTGTGTAATTCAGTTTTTAGGTGGTCTTTATCAGCGAGGCGTTTGGTTCTGGAGATGAGGGTTTTTGCTACGGAGTTGATCTGTGCAGGGTGGTGGTGTGATTGTGCATTTAAGTAGCGGTTTGTATGTGTTTTTTTCCGGTAGATAGTACGTCCTAAGGAGCCGTCGGGTTTTTTGTAGATTAGGACGTCCAGGAAGGGAAGTTGGTTGTTGGCTTCTATTTCCATAGTGAATTGTATTTTGGGATGTAGGCTGTTGAGATGTGTGAGGAAGTTGTTCAGTTTGTCTTTCCCGTGTGGCCAGATAACAAAGGTGTCGTCAACATATCTGAGCCAGAGTTTGGGTTTATGTTCGGACTTCTGTAACGCGTTGGTTTCAAAGTGTTCCATATATAGGTTTGCGATGACCGGTGAGAGGGGTGATCCCATGGGTGCTCCTTCTATCTGTTTGTATCTTTGTCCATTGTGGATGAAGTATGTGTTGGTTAGGCAGTGGTTGGTCAGATCTAGGATGTGCTTTGGGGGGTTGTATTTGTTGTGGATAGCTGTCAAGGCTTCTTGAATGGGCACTTGTGTGAAGAGCGAAACAACATCGAAGCTCACGAGTAGGTCATTGGGTTGTAGGTCTTGTTTCTTTATAATTTCTATGAAGTGGAACGAGTTTTGTACGTATGAAGAGATGGATTCTGCATAGGGCTGGAGTTGTTTGGCAAGAAATTTGGCGAGGTTTTGTAGGGGTGAGCCTATGGAGCTGACTATGGGTCTGAGAGGTGTTCCTTCTTTGTGAATCTTGGGGAGGCCGTAGAGCTTGGGGCATCTGGATGATTTCTCTCTGGGGATGATGCTTGGCTTGATTTCTTCACTTAAGGGTGAGGCTTTTATTTTGGCTTTGGTGGTTTTTTCCAGGTAGGTGGTGGGGTCTGTGTTCAAAGGTATGTAAGCAGGGTCTTGTAGTAGGTTGGATAGTTTGGCTTGGTAGTCAGATGTGTTCATCACCACTGTGGCATTGCCTTTGTCTGCTGGAAGAATGATTATGTTGTTGTCTTTCCTCAGGTTGGTGAGGGCTTTTTGTTCTTCTTTGTGTAAATTGCTTCTGGGTGGTTTGCTGGAGCAGAGGATATTGGTGACTTCGAGTCTGATTTTGTTGGCTTCATCTGGGTTGATTTTGGTTAGGCTGGCTTCCACTCCGCATATGATGTTTTCAGTGGGGATGTGTCTGGGGGCGACTGCAAAGTTGAATCCTTTGGACAGGACTTTGGTCTCTGCGATGGTGAGTGTCCTGTCTGATATGTTGTGAACTGTTTGTTTCATGGGCTGCTGTGGGGGGTTGGGCTTCTGGCGTTTTTCCAGTTTGTGGAGTTTGTTGGTGTGTATGTCTGTCTTGTGGGAGGTCTCTGTTTCAGCTCTCCAGGCGGCGAGTTGCTTGGATTTGTTCCAGAGTGTTGGGTGGATTTTGTTGCTGAGTTTGAGGTGGAGAGTGAGTAGGTCTCTGTTGGTTTGATCTAGTAGGTATCTTTTCTTGTGTAGTTCGTTTCTGATTAGGGCTAGTTCTGTTCTTTTCAGGATCCTTTCGCTGGATGGGGTTTTTGAGTGGAATTTCAGTTGGAAGCTTGTGGGGATCACATTTTTATCTCGGCAGTTGCGTAGGAATGCAATGTCACATAAGATGGTGGCTCTTCGGACTTCTAGTTTCTCGTAGGTTCTGGTCAGCTGGAAGGTTTCCTCCCCGTAGAGCTTTGATGTTGTTTCGCTCTTCACACAAGTGCCCATTCAAGAAGCCTTGACAGCTATCCACAACAAATACAACCCCCCAAAGCACATCCTAGATCTGACCAACCACTGCCTAACCAACACATACTTCATCCACAATGGACAAAGATACAAACAGATAGAAGGAGCACCCATGGGATCACCCCTCTCACCGGTCATCGCAAACCTATATATGGAACACTTTGAAACCAACGCGTTACAGAAGTCCGAACATAAACCCAAACTCTGGCTCAGATATGTTGACGACACCTTTGTTATCTGGCCACACGGGAAAGACAAACTGAACAACTTCCTCACACATCTCAACAGCCTACACCCCAAAATACAATTCACTATGGAAATAGAAGCCAACAACCAACTTCCCTTCCTGGACGTCCTAATCTACAAAAAACCCGACGGCTCCTTAGGACATACCATCTACCGGAAAAAAACACATACAAACCGCTACTTAAATGCACAATCACACCACCACCCTGCACAGATCAACTCCGTAGCAAAAACCCTCATCTCCAGAACCAAACGCCTCGCTGACAAAGACCACCTAAAAACTGAATTACACACACTCTCAAATGCATTAATTGCGAACGGATTCCAAAAAAACACCATCACCAAACTAATCCAAAAAGAAACACCCCCCAAGAACCAAGAAACAGAAGAGAACAACGGCACTGCCCTCCTCCCTTACATCAAAGGCACCACAGACAAAATAAGCAAAATTCTCCACAAACACAATATCAAGACAGCCTTTTGCACCGAACAAAAAATAGCCAACATTTTAAGAAACCCCAAAGACAAGATTGAGCTAGAAAACCAAGGAGTCTACGAAATACCATGCAAAGTCTGCCCAGCCACATACATCGGACAGACAAACAGGAGAATAAGTGCACGCATCGCAGAACACAAGAACGCAGTCAAAAAAGAAGAAAAATCTTCCTCTCTCTTCCAGCACATAAAAACAACAGGTCATGAAATTGATTTTAAAAGAACCAAACTCATCTCCAAAACTGAACACTTCAACAGTCGAATAATCATGGAAGCCATTGAAATAGAGAAACACCCAAACAACATGAATAAACGTGATGACACCTCCCGCTTGCCTGACATCTGGAAACTAGCCCTGGTCAACAGACGAGCCTCTGTCACAAAGACTGACACCAGGTCCAAAAGGACACAAGATGCCACCACCTTCCATCCACACCAAACACAAACCCAGACCCTTCCCACAGATGAAACGAAACCACCATCCAATAACAAAACCACGACTGCACCATCTACCGCTACTCCCCACTCCAGCCACCACATGGAGCACACTTACACATGCCAAAAAAACATTGGGAGACCACAGACACGCAGCCAGACCAAAATGAATTCACAAGACACAGGACCCCACTCCACCAAAGCCCAGGATGCTGCCAGAACACCCATCACCAAGGTCGTTAAGAAACAAAAGGCTAATAGACACACATCCAGCACCTCACCCACACATGATGTCTCTAAACAGCCATCTAACCCACCAGCAGTTAAGCCCTTAACGATCGCCTCAGCCACACAGCAGATCACAAAAGAACAAACGAACCTACAATCAGCAACAGAGCAAGCAAACCACCCCCCCAGCAGTATTTATAGAAGGACTTCAACTGAGATCACGCTTTGCTTCAAGAAGAAAGAAGCCAGAACACCAGCCTGAAGATGACGAGTGAGACCTCGTCGAAACGTCGCCAAAACAACCAGATTTCTACACGGGAAGAAACCCGAATCCACCCTAACATGCATACCTATACCCGTGAAAACCTACGAAAACATATATATATATATATATATATATATATATATATATATATATAATTTATTTAATTATTATTTGCATTTATAAATTGCCTGACTTTCCCATAGGGAACTCTGAGCAGCGAACAACATAGATAAGATGCATTTATATATAATAATAATATAATAATAATATATATATAATGCATCTTATCTATGTTGTTCGCTGCTCAGAGTTCCCTATGGGAAAGTCAGGCAATTTATAAATGCAAATAATACATAAATGCAAATAATAAATAAATAAATAATCTTCAGATTAGGGTTTTAAACACAGTATAAGAAGCAGTTATTCCTTCCTATGTGTCCATGGAAGCCCAAAGGAAAAGATTTCAAATATGATGGTCAAGAGAGGAACAAGGAGGAGTGGTGAATGGGAGAAATGGGAAAGCAGTGGGCAGACAACTAGCAAGGGGAAAAATGGTGCTCTTGTACCACTAAAATGTTGATGAAAATGTAAAAAAAAATGGAGAAGAATGGGAAAGAACAAGATCCACCACCATTTAGAGCTGCTCTGCACCATGGTGCCATGCGCTATGCCGAAAGTGGCTGCGGATTCAATTTAGTTTTTCCTGAAGAATGTAGTTCTGGCCCCGGTAATGCTATTGTTCCTACTCCTGACTTTTTTGGAAGAGCCAGGAACTACCAGTATGTCCCAAGATGTGTTTTCTACCCTAAAGGCAAGGCCTGGATCATCATAAGAAATAACTACAAAGCCTGCCATGTGGAGACCTCTTTCTCTCTCATCACAGTTAATTATCCCACGAGAACCCTGTGTATCTGCTCTTAGAGAAAGTGGTGCCTTGATAGTTTCCCAGGCAGCTTGAATCTCAGCATCTCTGATTTTGGAAAGGTAGTAGCGGTGCAGATCCTTTGGTAATGCGTTTTGAATTATGAGATTCTTAAGCACTTTCAAAACAGAACTCTTGACTGAGATGAATGAGAGTTTTCAATTAGCCTTAATGAAGACCTTCTAGATAATGCCACAATTTAGCAATCATTCTTAATAAATCTGTTCCTATCCAAGTTGACTCATTTAACCCTCCTTTCTTCCAGCCACATAAATGCAAAGCTCTATACAAATTTATCACTTTATTTCCCTTCTGTTTGTAGTCCAGAAGTGCTGGTCAAGGAGGCCTTTGTAACCAAGCCATCATGCTGATCACCGATGGTGCTATGGAAGATTTCAAATACGTATTTGAAAAATTCAACTGGCCGGATCGAAAGGTTAGTTTCCAGAACAACAGATGGAAGAGAGCAAAGGAGACTGACTAGTTTGGTATCGCCATGAGCTGGAAAGCTATCTACAGAAGGTCGTCAGGAAGTATTCATGTATTCAAACAAAGTTCCCATAGATGCTTTGTGGGAAAGGTCTTGTGAATCAGGATTTAGTAACCATAACTGGGGTTTTGAATAGAGATGGGCACAAATTGAAAAAAAATGGTGTTTCATTTCATTTCGTTTTGTTAAGGAGGTCAGTTTGTTTCATTTCGTTTTTTGTGAATTTTCACAGAAAAATTTGTTTTGTTATTTTCGTTATTCATTTTACCCCATTTTTCCCAGTGCCCACTGTGCGGCCCCTGGGGCCCGGTCAGTGCTGGGGGTTTTTTCCCCTTTATTTTAGGGTGCCGAGTTGACCAGGCCACCCTTGGGGCCTCGTCAGCACTCCTTTTTAAAATTTTTAGCAAACCAAGTGTATTTACCAACAGTAAAGAGAAGCACTGTCTCCCTGTCTGCCTCTCAGAAGTGGCAGTGGAGGTTTTTAGATGTTGAAGGCTTCTCCCCCAGTTCAAGAGCCTAAAAAGCTTCCATAGATTGAAAGTGAGCTCTAGGGAGTAGAGATGGGCACGAATAAAAAAAATTGCATTTCGTTTGTCGTTTGTCATTTGGAGGGTCCATTTCGGTTTGTTTCCATTTTTCACAAATTTTTTGAAAAAAATTGTTTTTGTTTTCGTTCATTTTGTTACTGTTTCATTACTATTTATTTCAACTTTTTGTGTTTTTTAAAGGATTTTAAGCAATTCACTCTTATTGCAGTAACGGAAACGAAACGCACGACAAAATTTCTGGTGTTTCTGTTCGTTTCGTTACATTTCAGAGACAAAATTCGTTTGTCGTTTCGTTATGTAACGAAATGAAAAAACGGAAACGGAAATGAAAAATTGTTCATTCCGTGCCCATCTCTACTAGGGAGCTTTGAGACCTGGAGAAGGAGGACACTTTTAATTAAAGATAAAAGACCGTGTCTGATAACTTCAGCCTTACATGCACAGAGTTACAGCAACAGGATTCTTGCCATGGAGAGCAGAGAATCTGAAAAAGAGAGCTTTCCAAAAGAGTCAGTATCAAGAAAATCAGTGAACATCCTGTATATGTGTTGGACTTCTCTCCACTTTGGTTTAAACTGTTGGATTATGTTAATTTATGTTCTTCTGTGCAACATTTTGTTGTTATCGTTTAATGTATTTATCTATTGGCACAATGGTTATTTATAATTGTTTCTATTGTTTTGGAAACCTACTGTTATTTGATATTATGAGATTCTTAGAACACTGTTAGTAACAAGTTGGAATAGGAACAAATATAGATAATGATTTTGAGGAAACATGATGGATAATGGCCTGAGGGTACAGGAAGCCAGTTTTTGGTTGAATATTAGGAAAATGTCCTAACTGTTAGAGCAGTATGACAGTGAAATCAATTACATCACAAGGTGTTGAGTGCGCCAATGCTGGAGGCATTCAATAGGTAATTAGACAACCATCTGGCAGATATTTGGATTCCTGCATTGAGCAAGGGTTTGAACTCACCGGCTTTCTAATCCCCTTCCAATTCCATTATTCTATGATTGTATGATTCTATGGTGTGAGATATTCATGTATACACAGACGTCCCTCACCAGTTGCAAAAATGGGAGAACATGTATTATGTTTACCAAGGTGGGCCGTCATATACATCAGCTTTATTACCCTGCATGCTGAAGCATACTTTACCTAAGAAGATATGAAGCCTGTAGAAAAGTGCGGTAGAGGATATTTAGCATGACAGCCAGATGTTTCAGTAACATGATTCTCCTTGAAACACATTGGTGCCCACTTGGTATACTGTGTAGAGACATAGTGGATTTGGCTCACTAAATGTTTGCAACTCTGATTTCATAGCCTAGCACCTGCCTAGGTCAAAATTATGCAGCATGCAGATTTTGGTGCCAAGGACAAGTTAGTGGCCAGCAGTGATGGGGCTTGCTGAAAACAGCTTTGAGTGGCTGGGCTTCTTGTGGTCACAAGACATTTTGATTCACTGTCTCATTTAAATTGCATGTGAAGTACACACACCATTAGTGCATTTCAGTACAGGACAGTAGTGATGGGCTGAACAGTTCCTGTGCAACCTGACTATATCCTAATTCTGATACAAGTGCTGACCTCCAAGTGCTGCTCTTGAGAAATAAGATGATTCTTTGCACATGGCAGAAAAGGGTGTCCATAAAACAGCAATTATGTGTGGTTTGTCTTGACTGAATTGACAAAAAAGTAGATTCCTTACTCATTTAAGTTGGTAGTAAAATCCAAATGAGATGCCTGGATGCCCTGAGCACATCCAATCTTGCCTGATTTCGGAAGCTAAGCAGGGTCGGTCCTGGCTAGTACTTGGATGGGCAACCACCAGGGCATATCAGATGCTGTAGGCACCTGGAGTAGGAACTGGCAAATCACTCCTGTACTCCTCCTGCCAAGAAAACTCCATTGGCATGGGGTCACGAAGAGTCAGTCAAGACTGTAACGACACAACAACAAAATCCAAATGACATGATCCAAATGACATGACGTAGCTAGGTCAAACAAAATCTGTTAGACCAGTCTGGGATAGCACTTAGTACTGTATCTTGTTGTTCTGCATTAAGTGGCATGTATTGATCATCTCATTTGCATTCCATCTTTCCTCTATTTATTGAGGTATATTGAGCTCAGAGTGATGCATATGACATCTACCCCACTTTATCCTCATCTCAGTAGTAGAGATGGGCACGACTCAAAAATGGTGTTTCGTTTGTCGTTTGGTCGTTTAGGGGTCCGTTTCGGTTTGTTTTCGTTTTCGTTAGGTAATGAAATGAAAAAACAGAAACGAAAATGAAAAATTGCTGTTTCATTAGCATTCTTTTTAGTTCAATGCATCTGCTGCAACGAAAACGAAAAACACGGCAAATTTGGTCGTTTCATTTTCGTTTTCATTTTGTTTTAAAAATTGTTTCGTTTTCGTTGCGTAACGAAACGAAAAAGCAAAAACGAAAACGAAAAATCGCTCATTTTGTGCCCATCTCTACTCAGTAGCCTTCTGAGGCAGATTGGGTTGAGAGTGACTGCCTGAGGGCAGTCCCAGGGAAAGAAGGAGAGACACAAAAAATTAATAGCTATGGTAGCAGAAGGGAGGTGCAGAATGTGTTTTTAAACATTTAATTCCAATATCTGCATTCTTGCATCACAGGTTCGGGTTTTTACATATTTGATTGGAAGGGAAGTCAGCTTTGCACAGAATGTGAAATGGATAGCGTGTAACAACAAAGGTAAATCATCCTTTTTAATTGTATTGAACAAAAGAAAACAAGAAACAAAGTGGCAATTTAAGACTACCTATTATATTTTAGCATGAACTTTCATGGATCCAGGCCACTTCCTCACACATAAGAGTGAGACTACAGTATATGACTGCCATGTATATACATGGGCCCACAACCAAGTGAAGATACAGATAATAGACAAAGTGACAGAAGTGATTGTTTGCTGCAAGTCATTGATTATAAGCTAATGACAGTCCTTAGTTTTTCAACCGTGCCCTTTGCAATCTGATCTAGAGATATATAATTTCTGGGATTTTTTTGGGGGGGGGGCGGAAATGGGTGGGTAGGGGAGCCTGGGTTTCCCTTACATTTCCCCCAAAGTTTTTTCCTCCATAGCTTCAACATTTCCAGAAATTTTACATCTCTCATCAGGCGTGACTTGAGCCAAAAACTCACAAGAAATTCAATGTGTAAACCTACTTTTTAGCCTGTGCTAAATAAGTGTCATAGCTAGAAGCAGGAGAAGGACTGAATTTTATGAGAACAGGTTTACATGTTGGGGAACAGAGTGAAAGAAGCAAGGGTTTATGAGTGGGATTAAGATGGTTATTTATGTATCATAAATATTCCAAGAGAAAGTTGGAGGACTATTGCAAGGTTGGTGATAAGACACCCAGATGATGCGCGCTGTGACTCTCACCAGCCTCTGCTAATGTTACCAATAGTGAGAAATCAGGGTCCATCTCTTTTCACATTGCTGAGATAGAGAATTTTGTGAATGAATGACAATAGAGAAAGTAATCTTAGGAATAGAGTCCCCTGCCATTTTGCGTTTCATATACTGCGGTCCCGGTATATTGCGGGAGCACAGTATATGAAACAAAGGGCTCTTGGGGCAAGCTGCATGGGCCCATTTGAGGCCCCCTGAACTTACCTGAGGCCTGGTGTTGCCTCGAACAGGCCTCCAATGGGCTTTCCAGGCCTGTCAGAGGCCCCAGAAGTGGTTTCTGATTATCTGGAAGTGACTTCCAGAAAACCAAAAGTGACTTCCAGATTCCCCAAAACCACTTCTGGAGCTTCCAACAGGCCCAGGAAGCCCGTCAGAGGCCCATTTGGGGCAGCGCCAGGCCTCAGGTAAGTGTAGGCCCCCCCAGTCCTGACCCAACCCAGCACCTGCATATTGAGGATTTTCCATTATTGCAGGTCAGGTCGGGTCCCTAACCCCCACAATAAGTGGGGGGTTACTGTATTTCCAAATTTATATTATCTTAGGCAAATGAGTACTACTTAGATTTATGTATCTATTTTGTTCTAAAATTTTCATTGACATATCGCACCTCACAACAGCCAGTCAGCAGTCCGTGGTGGCTTATAAAAGAGTTTTAAAAATTCTTATTTTTAACAGAAATAAAACAATAACAAAACCTATTGCAGTCAGGGCAGTTATGTACTAATGTACATAGAAAAAGAGGATTTTTGAATACATATGCAGGTGCTGTTGAATATTGTGGTCTAACTTTCTCTGGATTATTACCCAGTGCACACAAGTTTAAAGTAATTGTACTTAATGGAAAAATGGGGCTTAAGCTTGCAAATGAATTCTTAATTCAGTGCACTTAATGTCTTTTGAGTTGGATCACATTCAAATGTTCCCTAGCTACATCATCATAGTATTTGATCTAATCCATTGCCTGAGGAAGTATCTCTTGTGATTACACTGCTGTAAAACAGCTTGTATGAATTGTGTCAAGGGACCAGTTACTTTTCAGGTTTTCATTGTTGTGATAGGTTCCAGTTGTTCTCACCATGAGGGGAACAATTCAATCTTAGCTCATGAGATTGAGTAAATATTAGTAATGGCACTGCAGTCTTCCTAGAACTGTAAGGTTTTATCTTACAGATTGCCAGGTGAACTGAAATCAGCTATTCAAAAGTCCTCGTTTTCTGATATACTCTTCTAGAAGGTTTGGTTTTGATTGATGCATACGTAGTACAAAGGATTTTGGCATTATTTATACGTAGAGAAAGCTATTTCAGACACTGGACAACCATTAAAGACCCCACAGTACTTTAGAAAATCTTAAGAATGGGAAATGTAATTCTGAAAATTAACCCTGGTTTTCGGGGGGGGGGTGTCTTTCTTTGCATAGGCTACTACACGCATATATCAACTTTGGCTGATGTTCAGGAGAATGTCATGGAATATTTGCATGTTCTCAGTCGGCCCATGGTTATCAATCATGATCATGACATCATATGGACTGAAGCTTATATGGATAGTGCAGTAAGTATTTTACACATGATGAGCTTCTAGCGAGCAAAAGTGGAGGCAGGTGAGGAAAAAAGGGTCTGCCGTAAGTGCTTTCTAGAACATGCACATAGCATAGATGTAAGTGGCAGTGGCAGGGGGTATATGGCAACACTACCTGCTGGAATATATCTACAGACACCATGTGTCTTGCCATTGATCAGTGCAATGTCCTTGAAGTAGCACCATGATCCAGGTACTCAAAGGAAATTACATGGGTATTGGTGGCTTAAATCGTATCTCTGTCCTCCGTGAACTCGGTGAAGACACTTTATGAAGGATTACCCACAGGAAAAGAGATTAGTTTTAGCCCGGAAGCAGGTCACTCAGCTTCCAGCCCAATGGAGCTCTACCAAGAGAGTGTGTTAATCTGTTACTTGGTGAGAACTGACCTACGTTAAGGCATCAGATGTTGATTTAAATGGAAATCAATGGGTTTTTTTGTTTCATTTTTTTGTTTCATTTTTTTGTTTCATTTTTGTAATTTGTAATTTGTATTAAATGCTCTGCATTTTTCACGAAATACAAGGCTTTCTTCACAAATCGCAAGGTGTGTGTTTTTGGTGTGTTCATGCTTCCATGATTTTTTTGCAAAATAAAAAGGCAAAAAAGGTACAAACCCTCTTGCAATCTCACTTTAGCAGGGAGGAAAAAATTATCCCCCCCCCACACTTGTGGGAATGAAATAAGGAGGCATTTATAATCTTATTTATTTATTATATTTATACCCCACCCATCTTGCCCAAAAGGCCACCCTTTGTTGCTACAAATGTCTGATCATTCTTTGCAGGCCAGCCAGAACTTGTGGGCAAGGGTTTTTATCTTACCCAATATGGTTTCTAAAGAGAACAACACATTTGAAGCTCCTATTTTTACCGGGAGGCAAATCTGTCACTTGTAAGAAGAGTGATTTTAGTTAGAACCACATGCAGAAGGAGAAAGAGTTAAACCCTTCTTTCTTCCTGCTTTGATCCAGGCAGTTATCGTTCTACTCTAAAGCTATTTGAAGTTTGAAAGAAATGAGTCTGTTCAGTGCAAAGACATATTTAAAGTAACATTTGGTTTGGCTTTGACATGACAGCTAGAGCCAAGCTTTTAATGCTTTGCCAGCACTGCTAGCTCTAAAGAAGTCTAGTACTGGATGAAGGATTCTGCCAGAGGGAATCTCCTCCACTCTGGACCTGGCCTTGGAAAGATCTGGGTGCATTTCCTAATCAAGACAGTAAAGTTATTTTCTGAGCATTAACTAGGAGTCCGTTTTGCCTAACCAACTACAGTGGACTCTTGTATAACAAGTGGTATGTTTAACAAAAAATCCTCTTAAAGGAGAAAAATTCCAGAGATAGGGGGAAATCGCTTAATAGAATCGCCTTTGGGGCAAATCCGTACAACGGAAAAACGGTCATGATAAGGGATTAATCCGTTCTCAGTGCATTCCTATGGGAAATTTGTACAAAGGAAAATTTGCTTAACAGAATTTCATTTGGAACGAATTAATTCCTATGCAAGTTGCTCTTTTTTCCTTTTTTAAAAAACTCTGTATTGTTTGGGATCAACTGTCCAGTGTTGTTGCTCATTATTAGTCATCTGCCTTTTCCTTTTCCTTTTCACATTTGTCTTTGTCGGTTTCTGCATGTTATGGTAGCTTGTCTTTCCATCCATTCCTCCATCCACACATTCATTAATGTGTTCATTCATTTGCCATCCATGTCTTTCACTAGCTGCCACAATCAGAGGAGGTAACAACTTGTCCTGTGTTCTGTGAACATTCATTATTTGTCTCGTGTCAGTTTTTGTATTCTGTAGTAGTTTACTTAGATGTAGCTAAATCATACATCCAAAGAAATAAGGAGATGGCCATACAGGAGTGATGGAGCTGTTCATCATGAGAGAGAAATGCATATAGCTCTGGATGTATTTAAGAGGTTGTGCTGTGTCATTTTCCTGTTGTGTAGTAGCAAAAAGAGTATGATCTTTGGAATGATAACCCTGATCTGATTCTCTTACTGAACTCAGTAGTGAATATTGTACATTTGTGTTCTTATACAATCGTTTCCCTTAAACCGCATGTGCAAGGATGATGCTTTCCAATGTTAAAATAGTTGTAAGGATTGCAGATATGATATATGTGTTGTGCTCTGAGTGTGTAAGAAAGACTCATAAGAACATAAGAAGAGCCATGCTGGATCAGGCCAAAGGCCCATCCAGTCCAGCTTCCTGTATCTCACAGTGGCCCCACCAGATGTGTCTGGGAGCGCACAACACTAGATATCTGTATCCTGATACCACTCCCCTGCATCTGGCCCTTGAAGTACTCCATGGATACTCTAGTAGTATCAGGTTTAAAAGAGGACTAAACCATATAGGCACACATGCACAGAACTATACACATGAACGCACACATGCCTCCCTCTCTCCTTCCCTGCTTCTCACTGTCTCTGAGAAATATGTATCTTTCTGCCCCGGCTTCTCTCTGTCTCTCTCACACAGAGATATAGTGATTTGCACTCTATATTCATGTCATGGACCTTCTGTTATCTGTTCCAATCTTCTGAACCAAAACATTTCTGATTTTCCTAATTTATTATATTTCTCTTTTATCATGGGTGTCCCACACTGATGCATACGGAAATGTTCATTGGTTGATTAGGCATGTGATCTTCTACTACCTCACCCCTCCCTCTCAGTTTGTTTGTATACTCTATTTCAGTGTAAGTATGCTTAGGATGTATTATGTATGTCACATCCTTGGATGTGTCGCTCTGCCTCCAGCTATACCATGTTAACCTGAACAGGCACAGTGACCGTCCCTTTTAAAGCTTCCTTTTTGTTTATATTCTCCAGTCTTAGATGTTTCCTGCCATCTTTGGCAAAGCACTCCACAGTCTTGTTACTTTCCTTGAGTTGAGTTGTGTTTCTAGGTTCTCTGGAATTACATATTTATTTAAATGCTTTTCAGCATACTCTCTACGATGGATACCTACGATGTGTGGTGCCCCTCACATGACTAGTTCTGTTCCATATGCTAATCTATTGCTCTTTTTCTACCTGATAGCTCTTTGCATCTCAAGCTCAAAGTCTTTTGCTCATGACAACAGTGGCTATGCCAGTCTTCAGCAAGAAAAATGAAACGGTAAGCATGAAGCGATGTCCCCGGGCAACTAGTAGACCCCTTTTCAAGAAGGGGCAGGCAAAGTGTGGGTCTCTAGAACGACAGGTCCTCAATATTAGCTATGCTAGCTGGGGCTGACGGAACTATAGTCTAACGACATATGGAAAGATGTACTTTGGCCTCTTGAGTTAGAAAAGCAGATATAAAAATAAAATTATGGTTGAAAATTTGAAAGCCTATAATGTTTAAGTAAGCTTTAATAGCTGTCCTAGGCACAATTTCATTTCTTAAATTGATGTCCTGTCTTTGCCTACTTCTCAGCATTGCTAATTTAAGAATCTCACCCTTAAAAGCATTTGAAAGGTTACCTTAATTTGTCCTTTGAGATGCCCTATATTCCTCTCTTGGAAATTG